>CM035164.1:34743103-35491028 GCA_020205615.1 Panax quinquefolius
TCCATGGATGATGAGGATCTGTTCCATGCAGAGATAGTCTTCTAGATCCTCAATTTTAGAGGTTAGCTTAGACTCTCTTTGTGCATGATGTGTGTTTGTGCATTTTAAATTTTCATTCTCAACTTCAAGCTTGGAGAGAAGATTAGTACTTAGAAGAGCTCATTTTCAAGCTCTTCTTGAACTTTCTTCTTCTCTATCAAGAAGTGAATGATCTTTGAGACAAGAATCAACCACTTCATGTATTGATGTAGGTCAGTGGTTATATCATGCAAAGCAGTTCTCAAGTCACTTATATCTACATCAGGAGAATTAAAGTCAAATACCTCATCGATACTTACATCATGTATGTTTAGGCTTTGTTTGTCCTTTTCATGTTTGGCCATTAAGCAAAGATTGGCCATATGTGGTTCTTCCTCATCTCCGGAGTCTGCATTTGAGTCATTATCTCAGATCACTCCACGATCCTCCAAAGAACGAGCTTTTTCTTTTTCTTTTTAGGGCCTCTTGGTTCCTTTCAGATTCTTTCTTTGCTCGAGATTTCTTCTTTAGCTCTTCTTTGATAGGCTTGTTGCGAGTTAGCAATGAAATGACCAGGTTTCTTGCAGTTGTAGCATAAATCATTCATTTGTTCTGGTAGCGAATGAATTCTTGACTTTCTTTGGCTTTCCAGTTCTGCCTTATCGCATGAACCTTCTTAGTCTCTTTACCAGCATAGCAAAGTCATTGTCATCGTCTTCATCATCATCAGAGTCAATCTCGGTGATGACTTTCGATGCACTTTCATTTGCCTTGAGAGCAACACCCTTATCCTTTCTTCTTCCTTCTGATAAGGTTTTGGCGCGTTGGGTCAGCTCCAGTTCGTACGTCAGGAGATTTCCATACAGTTATTGAACTGTCATCTCATTAAGATTCTTTGATTCTCTTATTGATGTGGTCTTTGCATCCCACCTGCTCGGTAGGGTTCTCATGAACTTTATGGTTAGATCCTTGTTAGGATAGATCTTCCCATACGCTCGTAGAAAGTTGAGCAGAACGTTAAATCTTTCATAAGTTGCGATCCACGCTTTCTCCTCCGCATGGAGCGAACATTTCATACTACTCGTGTCGAGAGAGGCGCTTGTTCTCTCTCCGACTTCTTCGGTTCCTTCGTGCATAATCGCAGCAGTGCTTCCCAAACTTCCTTATTTGCTTTCATTGCTTACAACATTTTCAAATAGATCGTCCTCTGAAGGATTGGAACAGGATGTTCTTTGCCTTTTTATCAAGTTGACAGACTCTCTTCTCTGTGTATCCATCCCATTCTTCTTTCACTTTTATTTGTACTGCTTGTTTGGATCGTCAATGGTTAGTGCAAGCTTTGTTTCGGTATATAGGGCCCATTAAGAACAGTCTCAAATAGATCTTCATCTATCGAGTCCATGTAAGCTTGCATCCCGACTTTCCAGTTAGCAAAATTTATCTTTGTTGCACATTGGTGGCTTACGCCTCCCAGATCCTGGATTAAGCTTTACGAAGTGCCATTTGGATCTACAAAAGCGTAAGTCGTAAAATAGAACCTACTCTGATACCAATTGTTAGTTCCTAGTAGGCACAAGTTATCTAGAAGGGGGGGTTGAATAGATATTTGAAAATCTTTTCGTTTTAACTTGTTCTTAGATAATGATTAAAAATTTGTGGAATTGGTATTTGTTTTAATCTTCTTTACCAAGCAATGGAGTTATGAGCGAGTAAGGCAGTTATAGCAGATATAGCAGTTATAGCATGAATGTAAACGACACGCTTGTTTTTAAGTGGGTCGAGCACTTTCAAGCTCCTAGTCCACTCTTCTACTCAAGGAGTAGGATATCCACTAAGGATGTCTTTACAATCTTACGAATCACACAGATTCCTTCTAGACCAAAGCCATAGGAACTTCTAGTTCACTCTTGAACTCTTCAAGTCCAATGAGACTTGGCTTTCTTACGATTCACTCACTTAACTCTTCAAGTCCAAAGAAACTTGGTATACTTCTTGATTGATTGATAGTTGTTGAGTTCTTGATGGTTGCTACTCAGTTGTTGTGTAAGCACTGGTTCGTTAAGAACTGAGTAGCTGAGCAAGCTTTGCAATATCTCAGAGCGTAGAGTTGAGCTTGAGAGAGATGTTCACGTTGTTTGATTAATGCTTGCTTTTTTCTCTCTCCGCATGCGATCAGATATATATGATGTTGAAAACTATCCGTTGGATCCATCCGTTGTGGCATTAAATGCATCTGAACTTTCTGTACTGTGATGGAGACATTTCTGCACATGTTCTGAATTCTGCATTCTGGCCCACTAACACTGCAGGCTGCTTTTTCACCTACCACCTAAAAAGGTGTTTTGTCCCTCTTACCCATAGTACTATCCTTAGCTTCTTCAATACGCTTCTTTGTTGCATACTAAGGATATTTCATACAATCTGGGACTGATGAGTACTGCAGCATCTGGGATCCATTCCTCACTTGTTGAAAACACAGATCATTCGGCTCGACGTTTTCTGACGTGAGACAGATGATGCTCAACGATTTGGATCGTGGTGTTCTATAATTTAGATCGTAGTGTCTTTTACATCTTTGCACACTACGATGCTATTAGTTGAGAGCACTATGATTTTCCTTTAAAACCTTCGTACACTACGATCTTCTCTTGCTCGTGTTGTTAACTCTACGTTCCCAAGAGCACACTACGATCGTTGACTTGTAAACTTCATGTTTCCTTCAGCACACTACGATCGTGGAGTTAGCTCGGCAATCGTTGGAACCACTCTACGAAGTCCGAAGAGTCTCCTTCAAGGCAGGCACACTACGATCTTCAGGCTCTACGTTTTCTGCCTTGACTTGTGCAATGTTGATCAAACTGATGCACTATGATTTCTTCAAGACTAATCTATTATATCTTAAGATCAACCTAATAGTTTTGATCTTTCTATCTATACATTCTTTAACAGAATGATACACGTTGAAAGCTTAGATCAGCCTAACAATTTTGATCTATCACTAAGTCCTTGTACATATATTCATTTAAGGACCTTACAAATAATCATGAACACATGCATTAAAACATCAAATCATAATATGCATTCTCCCAACGGAATGTTAAACCAAATGTTTTGTCGGTAAAACGACAGGCACGTGAGGTTGCCAAATGCTTAAACATGCATACGTTTAATGGATGTAGTGTTGATCAACATAGAGTACAATAGGCTGATCACCTAGAAGTGCTCGTAAGTAATATCGGGCTTACGGACTTGATCCCGGGTTGTCCTTTTCTAATAAAGAATGAATACTCGAGGTCTCTGACCGGAGTGAATGTTTTACTAAATATTTTTGTTATTGTAAAACATTTTGAAAGAAAAGATGAAGTGCTATTTTGAATTATCAATAGTACTTCATAACTATTGTTCAGTTATTGAAGATATACGATTTGTATGTGTCAAACATGTTGTTATTAAATTGTTATACTTGCTGAGCTAGTTATGCTCATTCTTGCTTGAACCATATGAATGCAGCTAAGACTGAACGTCCCGAAGGATTGAAAAAGGATAAGGGAAAAGCTAAGGCAGATTACTAAGCTTTCTTGTAATAGTATAGGTCTATTGTTGTAATTTAACTGATATTATGACAAAGAACCTTTGTAACGGGTATAGAACTTGGGAAATGTAAATATTACTTTAAATATATAGAAGTTATGTTCGTTCTTTGAGACTTTTCAATTGAATGAATGTATGAATGTTGTACAGTATAGCACCATCTGTCGGGTTGGAAGATACCCGGATTTGGGGGCGCTACAGATGCAATTACATTGCAATATCTTATTAACCTAACAACTCATGAAAAACTTGATATGTGTTTAATGAATGTTGTTACAGCCTATTTATATGGGTCAATTGATAATGATGTTTATATGAAAATTCTTGAAGGATTTAAAATGCCTGAAGCATATAAGTCAAATCCCTGGGAAGTTTACTCAATTAAGTTGCAACGGTCCCTATATTGGTTAAAGTAATCAGGACGCATGTGACATAATCGTCTTAGTGAATATTTATTGAAGGAAGGGTATAATAATAACCATATATGCCAATGTGTTTTTATAAAGAAGTCAGAATCTGATTTTGCTATTATTATTGTGTATGTTGATGATTTAAATATTATTGGAACTCATTGAGAGATACCAAAGATAGTGAATTATTTAAAGAAAGAATTTGAGATGAAAGATTTTGGAAAAATAAAATTTTGTCTCAGCCTGTAGATCGAGGCATTTAGCAGATAGAATTCTTATTCATCAGTCAACTTACACAGAGAAGGTCCTTAAAAATTTTAAATGGATAAAGCACATCCATTAAGTACCCCAATGGTTGTTAAATCATTTGATGTTAAAAATGACCCTTTTAGACCTCGTGAGGATAATGAAAAATTACTTGGTCCCGAAGTACTATACCTCAGTGCAATTGGTGTGCTAATGTATCTTGCTAATAATACACGACTTAATATAACATTCTTTGTGAATTTGCTAGCAAGATATAGTTCTTCTCCTACTCGGAGACATTGGAATGGAATTAAACATATTTTTCGTTATCTACGAGTAACTATGGATATGTGCTTATTTTATTCAAATAATGAGAATCATGAATTAGTTGGATATGCTGATGCAGGATATTTATCTGATCCACATAAAGGTCAATCTCAAATAGGTTATCTCTTTATGTATGGTGATACCTCTATATCATGGAGATCTACAAAGCAAACATTAGTTGCCACTTCATCTAATCATGCTGAAATACTTGCAATCCATGAAGCAAGTTAAGAATGTGTGTGGCTAAGATCAATGACTCAACATAATCGTGAAACATGCGGTTTATCCTCCAGCAAAGGAACTCCAACCACTGTATGAAGACAATGTTGCATGTATAACTCAATTAAAAGGATGATACATCAAAGGAGATAGAACAAAGCACATCTCACCGAAATTCTTTTTCACACATTACCTTGATAAGTGTGGTGACATTAATATTCAGCAAATTCGCTCAAAAGATAATCTAGCAGATTTGTTCACCAAAACATTACCAACTTCAACGTTTAAAGGATTGCGCCGCAATATTGGAATGCGACAGCTGAATGATTTAAGAATACATTCATGAGGGGGAGCTAATACGCGCTGCACTCTTTTTTCCTTAACCAAGGTTTTTTCCCATTGGATTTTTCCTTGTAAGATTTTTAATGAGGTAGTTTTCAATGTGTATGGTTACACAATAGACATCCAAGGGGGAGTGTTATAAAATTATAATATATGGATGTCTATATTCATTTCTCCCATCTTTATTGTTATAATCTTTGATCTTTTGAAACTATCATGTCTTTTAAGTTTTGAAACTCATGACATTTGAGTTTTGAAACCTCCAAATATTAATGTTCATGTACCTATAAATAGATGTATTGTAAAAAGAATGATATACATAAAAATACAATGAAAATGCTCTCTCTTTTACTCTAATTATCTTTGTAATATTAGTATTCTTTTATAATAGATTTCACCAAATTTTGGTTTCACAAATTTTTGTCCTGCCTTTTACTTTCCTATTGAAATTAGTAGAAGTATTATCCAAATTTGTAACATTTAGATACTATCCAAATTTATAAAGTATTCAAAAGAAACCCCAAGCCTATTAGGAAAAAGGAAGATATATTTTTTTATATCTTAAAAAATTATGTAGGATAATTTTATTATTACAATATTATTAAGATATCAAAAAATATTTTAACATATCTCACAATTTTATATTAAAATTCATTAAAACTTGAAATTTTACCAAATCACACATTTAATTGTAGTAATAATATTTAAATTTTTTTAAAAACATAATAACTTTAAAATTAGTTGAAAATTTTAGCAGATTATTTACTAACTAATTGTCGTAACTACTTAAAATTTATTAAAGTTTGAGTTTTATACTTCTATTCGTATAAGAATTTCAAGCAAATTTTCTCAGTATAAATATTAATATATTACAAACTTAAATAAATTTAAAATAATTATTTTCTCATAATCATAACTAAATAAATATGGGCTCCTTCAAATGTTTAGAATTTAAATAAATATTTAATAATTTAATAACTATAATTATCTTCTCAAAATTTTAATTTATTATTTATATTTAATAATATAATAAATCATTTTCCATGTCACATGTGATTCGCATAGGGGTTGGTCACAAGCTTGTATGTATACTTATTTATACATGAAGTACACCCTAATAAACCGTATTAATAGTTATTTTAATTATAAACAAGTAGTAATAAAAGAAAGATTGTTTTTGGCTATTAATTAGTAACTTACTAAAAACTCTTTTCTTTTTTTTTATGGAAAACTTGAAGCATCAATTTAGTAGAGATAGATTGCTACAATCTTAACAACTTTCCTTACTACAATCTTCGTGATCCTTGACTAGCTAAATTGTTGGGATTTCTCAATCAATCAGACATAGAAAAATCCTTTTATATATATATATATATATATATATATATATATATAGATCGAGTTCTAATTCAAGGACCGATCAAAAAACAGAACCCTGTGGGTTTTTAGTGTTTTGGGGGTGATTTGAATACATTTACCAAAAAATGGTGATACAGTCTGCCCAGACTGTTTTGTTATATGTACCCCAAATCACGCCCAAAACACTTTATTATGAAAAAATTTCAATTTCATAAAATATTAAAAAAAAAAATTAGTTTTAAAAAAAAAAGCAAAAAAAAAAAAAAAAACGGATAAAATCCTGGTGTACGGACTGGAACCGACTATATATATATATATATATATATATATATATATATATATATATATATAGTCAAAACATTCACCTTATTCATCCATTATTATCATTCACACATAGGCTAGATATTTCACTAATTATTTCTCTCCATGATGACGGGAAAGAAAACCCTAGGCCGCAGGAAAATAGAGATGAAGCAAATAGAGGACACAAACCACCGCCATATTGCCTTCTCCAAACGCCGAGGCGGCGTCTTCAAGAAAGCAAGCGAGCTTTGCATATTAACCGGTGCAGAAATCGCCATCCTCGTTGAATCTCCGGGTGGTCGATTGTACTCTTTCGGCCACCCGAGTGTCGACGCTATAATTGACTTCTATCAAACTGAAAGCGGTCAATCACTGCATCGCACAGGACCCTGCACTCCCATGCAGGATCAGTTTAACAAAGAGTTTGCTCAGATTTCGAAGGAATTGGAGGATGAAAAGAAGAAAGAAGCCATGAAGGGGAATAGTGATAATAATAACAATGGGTTGTTTTGGTGGGAGGGAGATTTTGAGCATCTAGGGGTAGAGGAGCTTGGGAAATATATAGCTGCAATGGAAGAACTGAAAGAGAAGGTAAACAAGAGAGCTGATGAATTGAAGATGATGGAAAGTTCTGGTGGTTTAAAGAAGATTTGAAGTATTTTTTTTTTGTCCCAAAAAAAATTAAAAACTGAAGTTTGGTCTTTGACCTAGTTGTTATGGAATTAGGGTTTAATTATTCATGCATGGGGTATTTTGTTTCAATTGTATTATGGTTGACTTCCTTAACTAATTTCAGTATTGGAATATTGTTATTATTCTCTAGTTTGGAGGATGTTTAATTATGGTTAATTTGTTGAACGATTTCATAATTTTCATTCAAATACATGATTATATTATGAAAGAAGTGATAAAAGTAGATTTTAATATCAAGACAAGATCATCCAAAATATACAAGTCATTAGTGAGTTTTGCTTATCAAGTTGAGTCGAACAATAATTTTAATAATAAAAATATTAAAATTATAATAAATATTATCAAATGAGTCAAATCGAGCTTGAACAAAGCATAACTCGAGCTCGACTCATTTTTATTCACAAACAAAAAAATATCTTGTTAAAGCACAACTTATATTTAGACGAAAGCTAAATTTTATTCAATAAGTCTAGGGGGATATTTTTTTAGTGACATTTTTTTTAATTTTTTTTTTTTGGTTTTTTTTTTTTTTGTAATACCACCCAAAAAATGTTTAGTATTTATTTCAACTGAAATTTTTATAAAAAACAGTGTTTTAGGTGTAATTTGAATACATACAAGAAACATAATTGTACAGACTGTACATGCTCTGTTTCTTGTATATATCCAAATTACACCTAAAACACTATTTTTTATAAAAATTTCAGTAAGAATAAATACTATATATTTTTTGGGAGGTACTACAAAAAAAAAAACCAAAAAAAAAAAAAGTGTCACTAGAAATGTCACTAAAAATGTCTAAGGACTCAATTTTATTATCAGTCTAGGCTTTAGATTAGTTGAATACATGCGTTGGGGTCTTAACATCTATAGGCATTACAAACATGCAGAACTCACAAGTAAATAATCATACCAGAACCCAAAAAAAATGCAACACCACCCAACAAAATATTAATATTAAACATTATGACCTTTAACGACCTGTTAATATTACAAAGAAGACATTTATACTGCTCATTGTACAATGTACATGAAAGGAGGTACAATTCTACCGAATACTAATCAATTAATGGCAATGTAATTACAAAAGTTCTTGAATAATAGTAGGTCGTGGGTATGTTTAAACTGAAAGAATACACGAGAATTCGCGAGAAGAATCATGTCGCATGAGTGTCGTGTGTTCTTGAAGCCCATATACCGAAAACAAGAAACCAGAAGACAAATAAGATAGCCCAATAGCGTGCTGGTCCGTACTTGATTTTTGTTAGTACGAACTGCAGATTTCAGAATCCAGAATCAGTCAGATTTATCATAATTATATATTTATATGAATAGAAATATGGATCTTAAATATGCGGACCAAACAATCAAGAAATGAAATGATAATGGACCAAGAGAACAAAGTTAATGATCTCTACAATTGAAAGAGAGAACAACTAAGTCTCCAAAGTTCAAGTAATGAATAATTTAAATAATTTAAATGGGTGCCTGAGAGTTTTCAAGGACAATACTTTATATTCAGGGACGGACAAACTCATCCTCACGAATAGGGTCTACGGACACTTTACCAAAGTGTGCATAAACCAAAGAAGGAATTTAAAAATTCAAAAAAAAAAAAACTATTAGGGGCGGTGGGCCCCACTTGACCCCCTTGGGTCCATCCCTGTTTATATTATCATACTGAATTTCTCAAGAAAGTTGTGCAACAAGAGCAATAGATTTTGGATATAATAAGAAAACTAATTCAATTCCACGAATGTAGCTAACATCCTTGCTGCAAACAACCACTTGATTCACAAGAACCTCAGAAGTATATCTAACTTTCACCAAAACAACTTGGCAAAAGACGAATGTGAGGATACCGCCATTAACATCATGTATCACTCGTTAGTTACAAAGCTATAGGCGGCTGCAGAAGTTTTTGCCCACTGCAATAAGAAGTCACTCTGACAAAACCAAGAAATAATCTCCTGGCCTTTCTCTCTCTCTCTAAATATATATATTAAAATGTCAACAGAATTGTCAAAAAACGGTTATTGAAGACAAACACGCAGTAAGTGCACTTCAACTTATAAGAAGTTGATTGCCATTTGTAGTTGTGAGGTTAACTTAGAGCATGCAGTAAAGAAACAGAAAACAAGGAACACCTTATGCAACTATTTATATTATTCTTAATATTCTTGATTGTAGTATATATGCTAGTAACATCTATTTATGTTGCATTGATCAACTAAACTACCTGTCCAAGGGGATTATTATGGCCTTGCATGCCTTGAGAAAAGAGGAAGGAAAACGGAAAAACCAAAGGGAGAAGAAACTAATTTCTATGGATCGACCAGAACAGTACAATAAGTCAAACAATGCTCGATATTAGAGTTACAAAACATAACAAAAAAGAAAAGAAAGAAAGATAAAAGAGGCTAAATTCCACAATCCTTGAGGTACGAACACCATAAATGAGAAACCTCTTTAAAAGAAGTCAACTCCATTGAGGTCCTATTATAGATGGTGACATTGAACCAATAAGGATCACTTCTTCGATTTCAACAGTTGTGTGTTTAGCAGCACAAGGGTATATTTCTAATTTATATCCATCAACAAGAATAGTGTTCAAAACCATAGTAAGAAAAGGTAGAGTTAATACTTTTCCCTAATAGCAAAGAATTCCTGAAAAACCAAAAAATGTTCCATTTCCTAAACCTGCACTATGCTCAGAAATAGCCACAGTATACGACTAGCACCATGTTTTCAACATCGATCTCAAAAGCAGTCTTGGCAATCTCCTGACCTCCAAAGGCCTTCCCAACAAAGAGATCCGGCCTCCATCTAAAAAAACAAAAATAGAGCACCACATTAACCCTTCCACTATTTGTCTCGACTCAATATCCTCTTCATACAACACTATAAAAATCAGTTATCTCATCAGAAATCAATAAGAATCCCTGAACAAACTCCCCTGAATCAAGTTCAATCTCCCTAATGAGGCTCCAACATACCTACCACTAGTCACCTTTTGGAAAGGCTTCACGTTATCCTGATCCTTAACCTAATAATCATAACTAGAGGAGACTCCTCGCAAAAGATCTCCTCAAACTCATTTTGAACAGAACTCTTTCATCTTATGAACTAGAAAGTATTCAAATTATAAACATATAAATTTAAATCTATATTATACTTACAAGTTTATTGTATATACATTATAAAATGACTGATATATTTTATGCTTAACATTGTATAGACTCCCTCCATTCCAAAATATAAGAGCAAAATAAGTTTTAGTTTTGTTCCAAAATAAATGAGGAAACTGAGTACGCAAGTATAAATATATAAATGAATGCCTTAGTTCTCAAGAGGATAAAGCTATATCCTTATTTTTTTTATATACTTTTGGTAAGTTACTCTTACATTTTGGTATGGAGTATATTACTCCAATCTGAAAAGATAGTCTCTTGTTTCAGGATTTTTTAGCAAGGACTTTAGAAAAGCCAAAAACATATTTATAAATTATGTTTTTGTATTTCTACATACTTGTATGTTATATTTTAAAACCATATCAGAAAAAAAAATTAAAATAAATGAATAAATATGTTTTTGGCACAATCTTAAAATGCGAGCAAAATTTAATTTTCTCCTCAGCATGTACTACGTAGGTAGTACATTTTAAGAACGCCTGTAACAAACCCAATATTTTATATTAATAATCTAAAAGAATAGCTTAACAAATTAATGATGATAACATAAATATTGAGGATATCATTTTATCGTCCTTAATAAAAATGAATAAAATATCAAAATCCTTTACCCGTTACAGGGATAATATTGTCAAGTTACGATTTTTGCTCATTTTTGTGATTGAAGAAGATTCAGTATTCCACCTCTTGATTGGTGCTTAGAATCATAAATTTTAGGCATGCTATCCAAAATTTGCATCCTATTCAATGCCAATAATACGTAACAAATGCCAAAACAAGATACCTAATGGGAGTCAATTCCTTTTTCTATACTATGGAACCCATCATGCCCTAAATCTAATCATGCTGATCACTCATAGTCATAGATACTCATAAATTGATAATCAAGACCTTCCAACTCCTCAAAATCAAGTTTATTTTTATTTTTCTGATAGAACAAACTTGAAGTTATTCTTTTCATTCTACTCTGTAAAAGTCAACACTGCTTTAATCAATTAAGCTAGACACATACTGGTGTCAAAGCATCAATATTTTTAGTGACATTTGCCGGCTTTTAATAACCGTTGAAGCATCAATATTTTTTGTGACATTTGTTCTTAGTGTTAAAGCAGTAGAGGACAATCTTAATTTTAAAATTCCTCATCTTTCCCTTCACTCGACGAAACATGTTATTAGTTTTCAATATTCTCTAACTAAGTATAACTTTAAAAATATGCAATGCATTAAGATAGAAGGCTAAAAGTAGAATGAAAACAACTTACAAAGCGGAAGAAGACTACAACTGTTAGTGCACAGATGCCTCCAAGGAGAATATGAAGACCACTTTTTGCAGTTTTCTACAAAATATGGTGTAATCAGTAAAATAAAAGGTTATTATAGGAAAAGAAAACATTAATAAAGATAAAAAAATAAAAAAAGGTGAAGTACTTTATGTAGAATCTAAAATCAACTTCTTACTTCCAGAAAATTATATCTATTATTTTCCTTAAACATTTATTAGTATGTATCATCTAGCACAAGCTATACAGATAACATATTATAAGGCAAGAAAGAAGCCAGTATGATTTTTAATCCATATAACGTATAAATATATAAACATGGGGTCTCGGAGGTACCTAGGTGGGTTCACAAAGTCTACACGGGCGGCTAAGATGCATATTTTGATACTTTCAAAAAATATAACTGCATGGATATAAAGAATGCTTAGAAGTAGAAGATCCCCTAAATTTTCATATGATTTGTGAACATGGAACAACTTCATCACTGAAGCAAAAAAAGTTTACATACGGTTCATATTCACTCTTTTCTGTTATGTTAAATTTTACTACTTTAACATCTTCAAATCATATGAAAATTTTAAAAGATCTTCCTATTTTTATCCATTGTGATTTAATATAATATATATATAAACATTTATATATATATATATA
Organism: Panax quinquefolius; assembly: GCA_020205615.1. Classification (NCBI taxonomy): domain Eukaryota; kingdom Viridiplantae; phylum Streptophyta; class Magnoliopsida; order Apiales; family Araliaceae; genus Panax; species Panax quinquefolius. The sequence goes on from CM035164.1 coordinate 34,755,734, forward strand.
TATATATCAAAACACGTCCATTTGTTCGCTTGATTAACAAATTTTATATACCCACCTAGGTATCTCTCACTCACTTTAAAAATATAGAACATTATGATGCAGAATGCAAGTCAAAGGAATGTCGCATTCTTCTCGGACTATGCGTCATAAATTTTGTAATTAGATTTAGGGTTAATTTGGATTCTATTGTTGTAATCCTAGAGTTGTTCGGGATTATTAGGTGTCAGGGTATTTTAGTAATATAGTTATTTGGCCTTCAGGGTACCTCATTTAGCATTTGGGCATCGCCTTTTTAAATGATATTCTTAGGTTTAGCAAGTCCAACAAGAAGTCCAAAATATTTAAGTTAACTTGGTCCTTTGGGTTTTCTATATATGTATTGGAACCCCCACAAATTAGTTGGGTTATTTGATAGAATGCGGTATGCTAGGGTAGTTTTATACGAGTCCTTATAAAGTTCTTTTATACTCTAAAAGTCACTAGGTTTGTTCAAGATTTTTAGTTGATCGTCCAAACTAATTTAGATTTTAGAACAGATGTAATGTTTGTCCATCCAATACTAAGTTCAAATATTTATCAACTTAACTATAGGTAAAACAACCAAGACATATTTCAATAAAATAAATTTAGAGTATTGGTACATAAGAGTACCATGTAATACATCTGGCAACTCTACACCAAACTAAAGAAAAACAAGACCAAAAAATCACTTGAATGAGTGCCCTCCAACTCTACACAAATAAGTCATAGTATCCCTAAAAAACCCCATCACAGAAGCCCTCAGAGAAGCAAGAAAAATTAACCTATCACTCAACAACTTAAAAAGGGAAACATATACCTCTAAACAAACTAGCATTACGCTAATCTTATTGAGATTGTGATTAGGAGGGTTGTTCATCAATCATCATCCTCACCTTTTTCACCTCTTCTACATTCTAATAATAATTCTTAATTTATTTAAAAATATCATGTAGACAATGATAGTAAAGGTCTCTGGGAAAAAATTATTTCGGGGAAAGAAAATTTTATCAGAGTAAATAGAATACAAAATATGAGGTTGAGAGAAGAAATCCTCCAAAATTAGTGATCTGGAAAGTTATGAAACCCAGGGCAGCCCTCTAATCCCTAAGTAAATCTAAAGATCTAATCTCACCAAAAGTACTCAGTAGTCATCGCCTTTCAGCTGAAAATCAATCAAAGTGAAGAAAGTGATTTTTGTCCCTGAGAAGATTTTAAATTACTGAAATTGATACTAAAACCCAAGCACTCTCCTTCCAAAGAACAAGAAAACAAGCACACAGCCAAAGCTTATTCCAATCCTTCTTCCTACCAAAACCCCAAAACCTGGTATGGAGCAATTCCTCAACTCTCGTAAGACAAACCCAACACTCTCCAAACAACCCAAACAACAAACACCACATCTATCATCCTATGGGACAAAGAAGAAACAAGTGGGAACTAGTCTTACTGTTACTGGACTGTGAACAAATCACACACCACACACATCCTATACAAAGCTTTGGCACAGTCTGCAATCAAATCGTCACTTATTGAGCATATTAAGGATCAATAACCTACATAAGAAACTTGAGACCTGCTAGGGAAACTTGAGGATTGACCCCATAAATTCCAACCTTAGCTTTCTGATGTGTACCCCAAAACTATACTGGTCTACATTATTTTGGCATTTATATCGGGAACCAATCAGCAATTGCGCTTAAAAATGATAAGTGGGTCTCATAAAATTTATTACATACAACACTTTGTGAATTATTTTTCAAGGACCTTTTAGGTGCAATTACTTGAAGATCTAAGAGAAGATCAAAACAAAAAGGAGGAAGGACAGGGTTTCAAGAAAAAGTATCGTTTCAGAAAGAATTTTGTCAAGCAAAAGGCAAAAATTGTTGAAAAATCACCAAGGAATTTCACAGTTTTTCTTTTCTTTTCTTTTTTATAAAAAACTAAGTTTTATAATAAAAAAAAAAATGGAGGTACATTGAAAAGGGGAACAAGAAATCCACCCTCACCAAAATAATGGAAAACAATCCAAGAAGATCTGCAAAAAAAAGTGCTATCCGGTGCCCACACATCATTAACAGAGTTGCCCATCAAGTTCCCCATAACTGTATCCCATTGGGGATACAAGGAAAATAACACATTCAAAGAAAAGCAACTCCCTGCAAACAGTCGGGCATTACAATAATTCCAAATTCCCAATAAAACTGAGAAGTATACTTCTATAATTTTTGCACTGTATTTACATCCAAATCCTCAAAAGCGAAGTAATAACATACCATGTTAGGCTAAAATGGTCAAACCTAGTGAGCTTTAAGTAATTCGAACCAAATAAATAGAGTGAGGTTCAAATAAAGAGATGATATGGTATAGTCATTCATCAGTTTAGTTCATTCATAATATTCAAATATGTTTACACCTTACGTACTCCTACTAATTATATTAGGACTAGACTTGGCTAATAAAAATTATCTTGGGGACCAAAAAAATAGTACTAGCCATGTGATTTTATTTTCTAGAAGCCTTCTTAACTAACTAAAGAGTCCCAAACTTTACTTAACTCTACTAACAACCCTTGGCCTAACATACTGGTGAACCCAGGGCACACTCACACCTCCTCTAACACTTTAAACATAGAGTTAACAAACCCAAATAACATAACAATGCAACATGTACGTTACTTTGTCTGCACATAAAACAGCGAATAGGGACTTCACCGCCTCAGTTTTAAAAGTGGACACACAAAACATCTAAAGTCATGAAGTGAAACTATCAAATTTTTCATCCAAATTGGTAGTGTCTCTCACTCGCGCTATACGAACGTCCACCTAACAAGTAATTGTCACATGACTCAAAAAAATGCCAAAAGTACCCCTTCTCTGCAATCTAAGTATTTTTATATTCGTTGACAAACAGTCCCTTAATTATCCATCATCATCAAACTCTAGCCGGTATCTGCAGAAAAGAACCCAGAACAAACAAAAAAACAAGGAAGATTCTGGCAAGAATCGAACAAGATTGGCGACTTCTCATTTACTCCTTTCTTTTCCCTTTTCTTCTTTTCCCAGTGAGATCGACGCGATTTTAGGAGATTAGAAATAGTAGGGTGAGATTGGCTATGGTTTTTCCTTCTCTTATGGGCTGGTTCGGCTGCTAGGTTTCTTCTTCTATTTCTTTGGCAAGTTTGGGTCGTCACAGCGATGATGCCGATGTTATACGGGGGGAGAGAGGGAGGGAGGGAGAGAGAGAGAATCAACTAAAAATAGGCTGTGAATGGTGATGCCTATATGTCATTGCCAGTGGGAGAGAGATGTGTGTGAAATCGAAGGTTTTGAATCAACTGAAATCCACAAATTTATTCCCCATTTTTGCCTCCCCTATGGCTTGAATATATTGATGAAGAAAAACTGCTTTAATAGTCGATGTGAGTGGACGGGTTTTTTTCAGATAAGATATTAAGTAGCAGGGACAAAAAGTGACCACAGACCACCATTTTCAACATATTCAGTGTTGCCACTGTTTCCCCATGTCCCTTCACAATAACTAATTAGCCCGTAAACCAGAAGTTCTTTCTCCTCTCGTTTTTATGGTGTTGCTCATAACAGAAAATAAAAGCTTCTAGATTGATATGCTTACTTTTGGAATAATAAATAATGGGGGATGGGGGTTTAGGGACGAAGGAATATCTCATAAAAATTCTCAATAAACTATATAATTCAACGTATCAAAAACAATAGAATACATTCATATTATAATACTCCTAAACAACTTTCCTAGCCTAAATTGGATTCTAATAAAATAACTACGAAAAATATAAATTAAGAAAATTAATTAAAATACAACTTCTAGAATTCTTTTATTTCTATGGGCTTCCAAAGTTTTTTGTATTGCTATAACCAAGTATCGCAGGCTTGTTTTGCATCAATAGACTATGGTGTCTTAGAATATTGGATTGTGAAGTAGAGAAATCTCTCATATTTTGCAATTTAAAAATAATAGGACAGAGTTTACTGTAAGGAGGAAGGAGGAGATGAACAAGAAAGAAGAAAAAGAAAGAAGAAGGGCATAATAGTATTTGCATATAAATTTTAACATAGTTGAGACAGATAGTTGTTTTGCACTTAACTTCAAAATTTTAGGTGTTATGTGTCCAATTTTAATACTAAGGCGGAGATGTGCAAAATTGTGTAAATCTCATATGGTCATCTGAATTTTAACCTTCAATCTTAGTGAAACCATGACCACGCAAAATCCTTAAGGGATGAAAATCCCAATAAATAGAGTTCCCGACATGTTTTATGAACCTTTAAAATGGGAGCATCATAATGAATAACTGTGACTGATTACAAGTTGTAGAGAAGGAAAAATTTCCCACCCAAGTATTTTCTCTAAACCGAATACGATGACCATCTAAGGGGACAAAAGTTCAAGATTTAGAATTAACAAGGGAACTGATGGAAGAAGGACAATATCCATATAAGCACAAAGCCCTTACTACTTCTCTCATCAAATGAGGGGATTGCATCCCCTATATAATAAACCTACTACTCTTCCTAAATTAACTATGATTACTAATACTATAATGAAGAAAATCTTTTCCTAACATATCTAGGAAACAAATCAAAATAAATACTTTCGGAAACAAATATAATGTGACTATTAAAATAAAATTACTAGGAAACTCTTGTTGGACCCTTTGGACTCTTTGACAAAATGACATGTGCTTCCATAGTCTTTTAGACTGTTCCAACCACGTTATGCAGCTTCGAGCCTTCGACCTAGTAGGACCAGTTACACCAGCTTTTCAGGGACATGTACCTATTGTCCTATTCTTGCTGCCACATAATGTTTCTTCATTAATTGGGTCGAAACTATTCCTCTAAAATGACTTACCGTGCATCTCCATCTCAAAGAAGAATACCCTTGGGAGATTAATTCTCGAGGACTAAAGAGAAACATAAGTGGGCCTAACATCCCACCCATTCAATTACATACCAAACTTGCTCCAAATAACCTTATTCCAAAGGGAATAAGGTTTCAAAGGAAATTTCTAAAACCACTTACCCATCAGAGCAACATTCTTAATTCTTAATGACCAAATTACCCAACCATGGACTTCCCTCCTCTTTTGACAAATGGGCTGTTTCCCACTCAACCAAATGATCCTGCTCCAGACCAAAGAAAATCCCTCATCCACTTTTCCTTGGAAGAACCAGGATCCTACTCATAAAATCTAGCAAAATTTTCATTTCTTTTTCTTCTTTTTTGTGATAAGTTAAAATCTAGCAAAAATTTTGGAATAATATTACATATTGTTAATTTGAGAAAAATTGAGACATCCATCAACCATACATTACAACTTGACATACACCAATTTAAGGTGGTCCTTGTACCATATTCTACAAGTTCTTGAATATATATTGGCAACACCGACATAAGCTAATAGCAATGTATAAATACCATAAAGAATTAAAGAGATAATAACAAAATTGGAAGGATTTGACAAGAGATAAAGAACAAAGAAAAATATAGACGTCCCTGCCTCTAAGATGAACAATAATCATATACCAAAAGGTCAACATCAAATTCTGAAGATATGAGATAGACATCTCCAATTATACGAAATAATGCCCTTCCAAATACCTTTCCGACACGAGGAGCAATCAGCCATGCCAAAGTAACAGTAAGCAGCCCCGTAGCAAGAAGGATCCCAGTACCCTCCACAGCCCATTTGGTTGCACGACTTTCAGAAAGCACAACTTCTTCGGCAATAGAGTTAGAAGTTTGTTCAGAAACAACCTGTGAAACTGTGGCTGAGTAATTGTTATTATGTGGACCAAACCACAATGATATTTCACTCAGCCTTTGCCTCCGAATAGCAGCAAGAGCATCAGGATCGACACCGGAACTTGTCTGCACGTGTGCAGGATTAGGTACGCCATTGGCAGTCCTTTCCCTTAACATTTCATACTCCTTCAATGAACCCACAACTTTCTTCAAGTCTGTACTGTTAATATTCTTTGCTACACATCCACATATTTCACAAACAGTGGATCCATGGTTCACAAACCATTTGAGCGCACAAGCATAGTGTACCAAAGCAAGATCATTTTTGCATGAACAACCAAGCTCTATCAACATGTCTTGGTTGTGATCAAACCCTTTTTCTATATCAGTGTTACAAACAAAAACCTCGCCGTCAGGGCTGACAAACTCAACAAACCTGGAATCTCTTGTACCATCTTTAGTAGGAGCCTCACATTCAACATCTTTGAAGAAATCTTTGCAATCAGGCTTCACATCCTTGTTTCTTTTATGCGAGTTTCTTAATGTTGGAGTGATACCTAGAAAATCCAATGCCGCATCACCCCTTCTGTCCGATTCAGCACATTGGCACACACGGCAAGCCGCCAAGCCTGCCTCTTTGTCTAGACTTTGACGTGACATAGAGGAAACTCTTGAATCTTCAACCTTAACAGGTGAACGACTTTCATCACCAACCTCACCGCTGATTGTTTGCGGTAAATTCTCCTTACCCATCAAAGCAGTTGAGGTAAAAAATTGAGAATATGAATGTCATGCTTTTTAAAACTGCACTATTCTTACTTCTTCAAGTATAGGAGCCCAATTTCCCCATTATACTCTTCTATGGAACAACAAGAACTTGGATTCACATCCGAAATTCCGAATTGCGAACACCATCCCAAATGAAAAGAAAGGTTTAAACCCCAAAAATAGTTTTGTCAGGGAAATGAACGAATTTGATATGAAACGATACTAAACTTGTCTCCTGGTAAGAAAGATGTATCTGCATTATATAACAAGTGAAAATTCAAGATTCTTCTGAATGCCTAGACCAATGCTTTAGTCAATGATAAAGATATCACGGTTTCTAGACTAACATGTCAAGAAACTGAAAAAAGGAACAATTAAGAAATCTGGTTAGTCAGTAGCCTTAAAAAAAGTGAATATGTCTGCATATTCTTTAAAATAGATTGACGTCCAGCATTTGACCTTAAAAAACAGAAGATAATGATTGATATTGAAGGTGATAGATAGAGTAAAGAAAAGTGTATTATGAACTTAAACTGATTATTATTGCATCCAAGCTAAATGGGTTCAACTACGGAGATGCTGATCTCCATCTGTTCAGTCTACTTCTTCTATTTGGATACTATAGAGTATGGACATTAAACTTCAATTAACATTATCTCTCCAAGAGTAATCCTTAACAACTTCTTTACTCAAGTTGCAATTCTAATGATAGAAAGAAACAAATATTGATTATAAGCAGAAATTTGTAAGAAAAATAATAAGTTAAATAAAATTTTCAAAAGCACTAGAATCTCAACAAACAACATGTTTATAACAGTTAATTACTTTTGAGAATTGATTTCTGTTTGGATTGATTTTAAAATTTCTTTTCAGCAAAATAATGATCCTATCAACCTTATTTTGGAATTTGAGTTTTGATTTAATCTCTTGAAAGGAAAAAATCATGCACCAAGTAAATTAAGACTCCTAGTAACTGAAGCAACAACCAGAACCTTCCATTTGTACAACAAGCCAAATGATCACCAATTTTTTTCAAGTGTTAAATACCAATTTAAATTAAACATCTTAAAGCATACTTGTAGACTCTAGTAGTTCACTTTGCACTTCTTGAAGACTGTGCTATAAGTACATCTATTTGGATATATATATATATAGAGAGAGAGAGAGAGAGAGAACCAGGATCCAGTCCGGGATCCCGGTTTTTGTTAAGTTACGGAATTTTATTTTATTTTATTTTTTGCTTTTTTTTTTTAAACAACTAAAAAAAAGTTTAATATTTTATGGAACTGGAATTTTTACATAATACAGTATTTTGGATGTGATTTGGATACATATAACAAAACATGTGTGTACAGTCACACCGTATTATGTATCCAAATCACACCCAAAACAGTGTATTATATGTAAAAAAATTAGTTCCATAAAATATTAAACCTTATTTTTAGTTGTTTTAAAAAAAGCAAAAAAAAAAAAAAAAAAAAGTCTGCATTTTTAAGAGGGAGTCAGGATAGGAACCGGACTCTATCTCTCTCACTCTCTATATATATATTACAAGTTATAAAAGTAAGAATCAGTCCAGTTTCCCAGTACAAACTCCTAAAAACTTTAAATAAATAAATAAATCATAAACCCACTAACTAATCCATAAGAACACGTCACAGTAAGAATTCAGTAGAAATACACCTTAGGTATTGTTAAGAAGCTAGATCTACCAAAAGCCCAAAAAATGGACGAATACCCATTAATTATCAACTCATGCTAACCAACAGACGAGCCCTAATGTAAATGAAACGAACCCATTAATGCATTCACCTTTTATATTGGGAAAACACTGAAAATTCATAATATCAACAAATTAAGAAAACATTTGCATCAGGGTCTGTAAGAACAACAATTTCATGATCTAAAATTCATACCATAATACATAAAGATTAATGATTTCCTGTAATACAAAAAGTATGTACAGTAAAATGAAATTAAGAAATAAAAACCTGTGGTCACTGTGCTGGCACAGTTGAAGAAGAGGATTAGATACTATAGCGATCAGCAGAAGCAGCCATTATTGTGGTGGGTTTTGGGTGAGGTAGGAGGAGATCCAACTCTCTCACTGAGGATTTATCTCTCTCCTAAATGGGTTTGGTGTATCTCTCTACCGACTAAAATCAGTCGCACTGTCGTCAGTTGCGGATGGTACAAGAGAATGTCCACTACTGCTTGCCTACTAGTCCACTTTTCATTTCTCTCTCCTTCATTTTATAACTTAAAAGAACCCCTGTATTTTGTACTTTATTTCAGTTTAGTCATTGTATGGATGGTATGATATTTGTCTTATAATTTACTCCATCCGTTCCGAATTGCAAAAATCAATTTAAAACATTTTAAATTTTAAAATTAACATGATTAATTTAAATTTTAAAAATAATAAATTTCACAATTAAAAATATAATTTATGATATTCATAATTATATTAACACGTAAATTAAATGAATTTATGTCAATTTTAAATTTTAAATTAATTTTTAGAATAATAATCTTGTAAATTAAAACGAATGGAATATTTATTTTTTCTAATGAGAGCCTAAGGGGGGCAAAAGGGGAATTAAGAGAGAACATAAGCAAAACTCGTTAAATTCTAATTTCTTACTAAAATATTCGAACGTTTAACTTTGCACAATAAAGAGAGAAATTTTTACCATCAAGTTATCACCTTCGGTCTTTATTTTGTAGTTATCTCTACTTTATGAAAGAGAAAAACATTAATTCACATTTTATGTTCACCTCAATTTATTTGATGAGTTGAAATATTTAATCATTAAAACTTTTAAGAAAATATCTGTTATAGAGTATTTTATATATTGGTCAATGTTTTATTTTTCTTCATAAATTTATTTGAATTCTCCAACTCATCAAATTTTTCTACTATAAATTTTTTAAATTATTACTTTACATCCCTTAAGAGTTTAAAATTTATGATAATGTTAATTACCTTAAAAATTTTATTTAAAAAGTGTTTCAGATAATGTGTCAAAATTCAATTATAACTAGAATAGTACAACTTTAAGTGACGATGATCGTATTATCGTCCGAAATTTTTTATGACCTCCTTCAATATTGGGTGGTCGATTACTTAGGAACTTATGAAGTCTCGGCGACAAAATTTTGTAACTTGTGTAGGGAATAGGGAAGAGGTCTCGACTTGCAACAGCCCATCTTAAAAAGATAGAGGGCACGAGCAAAACACTAGTCTAATTAAACTAAGTTCCACAATAAATAATATAACGATAAAAATAGTACTAAAATTTTAATACACCAAACTAAGTATCAAAGTCAATACTAATAAATAAACCCCATGACATACACAAAGTTATAATTATCTAACTAAAAACTTAAATAATAACTAACGAAATTCTCCAATTATTCTTGAAAAATCTATTTAATAATAAGAAATAAAACTAACAAGGTCCATAATCCTAGCGAATGAGCTCTCCACAAAACTGTTGGAAATGAGATTTGAATTGAATGAAAAAATTGACTTCAAAGTCCGGTCGGGTTGAATTAGGTAGTGGTGTTGACCAGACGGGTTAAATGATATATATTTTTATCATCAGCAATACTACGTCGTTTTGACGACGGTTACATCTAATTTTTCCTATAAATAAACGGTGTGGGAAAGCATTTCAAAGATAACAAATTTTCCCTCCCATTCTGAAAATTTCAATCCCGTTCCGTTCTGTAGAAAATTCTCGTTCCCCGTTCTGTCAATAAATTCTCGTTCCGTTCTTAAGTATATTCTCATTCCCGTTCTGCAAAATCCCGTTCTGCGCAAAATTGAAAAGTGTTGCAGTAAGTTTTTCCCAATGTTTTTCCATGCATACATCATTAACATTCATATTAAGTTCAATACATAAACATTGAATTTGGTTCGATGAATTCTTAATTTTGTAATGCTACTAATTAAGAATTGAAATCCGTTTTATCTTGGGAAACAATTATTCAATTAACCTTAAAGATCCGTGGAATAAATTTGTTTTAAGGAGATTTTGTGAATTGAAAATTTGGATTTATTTATTAATATTTCACCTGTGATATATATATATATATATATATATAAAATTATGTTCTGTTTTATCATATCTATATATATTAAATAATACTATATATTACAGATAATAATTTTAAAGCAAATTTATTATTCTGTAAATATAGTAGTATTTAATTTATACGGTTTGTTTTTTTAACAGAAAATCATTGCATGGAGACAAAAACGTTCTAGAATTCCATTGCATGTTAACTACTTTTCTGTAGTTAAAGTATTATTTTATGTGAACACATGAATAAATATTTGATGTACGTCAAAAATCAGTGGGGTTTTTTTTTTTTTTTGATTTCCTGATTTTGCATGGCTTTAATATTGGATATGCATGCATGTTTTTAGTAATTCACTTTAATTTTATGTCAGAATGTCTAGTCATTTTAAGTACATTATTGCAGAATGTTAGTATAATTTTTGTTTGAAAAATTCTGTTAGTATATATTTATTATATATATATATATATCGGTAATATAATAATATATACTATACAAGTGCAGTAAATTTTGTTTTCATCTCAATTTTAATTTCAATCAATGATTGCATGATGTAATAATGTTCTGCATGTTATGTCTTGGCCACATGTTCTGCTCCTTATCTCAAAGTGTTGCTTTCATGGTTAAATTACATAGTTTCCGTTGCAGTGCAGTAATTGTAATAATATTTAATCTGTAAATATTCTGAAAATTGTTTACATGTTAATAGATATTATTCTGTTATTATATATATTGCAGGCATATTATATGTATTAATTGTTTGCATATTCTGTTACATGTATTTTGCATATATAGAATTTTTCTGCAAAATAAATTGTTAACAGATTTTGTTGTTAACAGATTTTGTAAACAAATTTATTGTTGACTGATTTATATATTATGTTATTATATATAAATTACATGTTTATATAAATTACATGTTTATATTGTTTAATTATATATGTGTAATATATATAATATTCCGTAAGTATATTTCGCAATTTGCTTCTGGAAAGACTTGTTAACATAATTACTGTGAACTTTTATGATCAGAACATACTATGTAATATAATTGCTATATGCGATATAATGTGCAATAATGGTATGAATTATTATACAAAATATGTTCTGTTAGAAACTTTGTAATACTTTGCATGTTAAATATATAATATTCTGTTATTGTATTTATTATAGGAATATTATATTTATTGCATGTTGATTGATTTTTATATTCTGTTATTATATTAATTCCATGTTAATTGAATGAATATTAACATTTAGTAATTCTGTTATTATCCCAAGTTTTATTGTGGAATAATCTTTGTGTTGGAATTTTAAAAAAAGTTGTCCTACTTTAGAATACAAATTATTTTTAATTTGTGATATACAAATTTTTTAAAAAAAAATTAAAAATTTGTTTGAATTCTGATAAACTTTTGTACAAATAGAAATTTATTTTAATTATTGATAATATTTATTTGTATATCAGAAATGACATCTACTAGTACCATATGTCTCATGGAGAAAAACCTGAAAAGTTCAATGGGCTGATTTCAAGCGTTAGCAACAAAAAAATGCTTTTCTATCTTCTTCAACACCGAACTTGGCAAGGTTTCTACAAGAGGACCGTCTCTACTCTTGTTGAAGGAGAAACTGACAAAAAGAAAAGGTGGTTGTTGTTGATGCATGAAAACATGCATTTCCTTCTTGGGAACTATGTGATGAATGGTTTAGATAATACATTATATAATGTATATTGTACAATTCAAACCGCTAAGGAACTTTGGGAATCTTTAGACAAAAATATAAAAAAGCGAAGATCTTTGGCATGAAAAATTCATAGTTGGTAGATTTCTTGATTATAAAATGATAGATTCTAAAGCAGTTATCACACAGGTTCAAGAATTACAAGTAATTCTACATGACATTCATTCTGAAGGAATGTCATTAAGTGATTCATTCCAAGTTGCAGCAATGATTGAGAAGCTTACACCATCATGGAAAGACTTCAAGAATTATCTGAAGCATAAACGCAAAGAGATGAATCTTGAAGAACTGATTGTGCGACTTAGGATTGAAGAAGACAATCGAGGATCTGAGAAGAAGAGTGGAAAGAACTTCATTGAAGCAAAGGCAAATGTGGTAGAACAAAGGCCAAACAACAACAAAAGGAAGCGTGAAGGCAAAGAGACTTTCAAGGCCAAGAAGAAATTCAAAGGCAAATGCTTCAACTGTGGCATTCCAGGACATAAATCAAATGAATGTCATGAGCGAAGAAGTTGAAGAAAGAACAAAAGCCTCAAGCAAATGTGACAGAACTGGAAAAGCTTTCTGAAGATGTTTCAGACATGAATCTTTGTGCAGTTATATCTGAATGTAACTTGGTAGGAAATCCTAAAGAATGGTACGTGGACACTGGGGCTACTCGCCACATTTGTTCCAACAAATGGATGTTTTCTACTTACAAACCAGTTAAAAATGATGATCAACTCTTTATGGGAAACTCCTCAAGTTCAAAGGTTCAAGGGCGTAGAAAGATTGTACTGAAAATGACATCTGAAAAAGAACTAACTTTGAATGAAGTGCTTCATGTGCCAGATATCCGCAAAAATCTAGTTTTTGGGTCACTACTTAGCAAGAATGGCTTCAAGTTGGTCTTTATGTCTGATAAATTTGTACTTACTAAGAATGATATGTTTGTAGGAAAGGGCTACATGAATGATGGGCTCTTTAAGATGAATGTTATGATTTGTTAAAATCAAGTCTATTGATAATAATAAAATTAATTCTTCTGCTTACTTGTTAGAATCTTCAAATATATGGCATGCTAGATTAGGAAATGTTAGTTATGATACATTGCGTAGATTAATTAATTTAGAGTTCTTGCCTAGATTTGATATTAATCTGAAACATAAATGTGAAATTTGTGTGGAATCAAAAATGACAAGATTACCCTTTCATTCTGTTGAAAGAAAATCTGAACCTCTAGATTTAATTCACACTGATATATGTGACTTAAAGTTTGTGCAAACTAGAGGTGGAAAAAAATATTTCATAACCTTTATTGATGATTGCACAAGATATTGTTATGTATATTTGCTAAGAAGCAAAGATGAGGCTATAGAAATGTTTCAACTTTATAAAAATGAAGTTGAAAATCAACTTAGCAAAAAGATTAAAGCAATAAGAAGTGATAGAGGTGGTGAATATGAATCACCATTTGAAGAGATATGCTCTACTCATGGTATTATTCACCAAACTACCGCTCCTTATTCACCTCAATCTAACGGTATTGCTGAACGCAAGAACCGAACATTGAAAGAAATGTTGAATGCTATGTTAAATAGTTCTGGAGCACCCCAGAATTTGTGGGGGGAAGCTTTGCTTTCTGCCAATTATATTCTTAATAAAGTGCCTCATAAAAAAACTTACAAAACACCCTATGAACTATGGAAAGGTCATAGACCTAGCTATAAATACTTAAGAGTGTGGGGGTGTCTAGCAAAGGTAATGGTTCCTAAACCTAAAAAGGTTAAGATAGGACCAAAAATAATTGACTGTGTTTTCATTGGTTATGCAAATAACAACAGTGCTTATCGCTTTCTTGTTCATAAATATGATATTAATGATATTCATGTTAATACATTTATTGAATCAAGAGATGCATCATTCTTTGAGAATATTTTTTCATATAATGGAAATAATGATTCAAATTTAAACAAAAGACATTTGGATGCTACTAGTGATAATCCTGAAAATATAGACAAAGAGTCTGTAGTGGATGAACCTAGACGTATCAAAAGGGCAAGGACTTCAACGTCTTTTGGTCCGGATTTTCTAACATTTTTGTTAGAAAATGATCCTCGAACCTACAAGGAAGCAGTATCCTCTCCAGATGTTTCTCATTGGAAAGAAGCAATAAATAATGAAATTGAGTCCATTATGCAAAATCATACATGGGAACTGGTGGATCTTTCACCTGGTTCAAAACCCTTAGGGTATAAATGGATCTTCAAAAAGAAGATGAAAGCTGATAGCTCAATTGATAAATATAAAGTAAGGCTTGTTGTTAAAGGCTATAGACAAAAGGAAGGATTGGATTATTTCGACACTTATTCACCTGTTACAAGAATTACATCTATTCGAATGCTAATAGCAATAACATCTTTAAATAGACTTGAAATACATCAAATGGATGTCAAGACTACATTCTTAAATGATGAATTAGATGAAGAAATATATATGGAACAACCTGAAGGTTTCACTGCTCCTGGACAAGAGAGGAAAGTATGCAAACTTGTTAAATCCTTGTATAGATTAAAACAAGCACCAAAACAATGACATGAGAAATTTGATAATGCTATGTTATCAAATGGATTTAAAATCAATGAGTGTGACAAATGTGTTTATGTCAAAAGCACTCAAAAGGAATATGTCATTGTTTGTCTTTATGTGGATGATATGTTAATCATGGGTAGCAACAATGAAGTTATCAACTCAACAAAACGTATGTTGTCAAATAGGTTTGATATAAAAGACTTGGGGGTTGCAGATATAATTTTAGGAATCAAAATTTCTAGAACCTCTGATGGAATTATATTATCTCAATCTCATTACATTGAGAAAATACTTAAAAAATTTAACAAGTATAATATAATTCTAAATAAGACCCCAGTTGATATAAATCTTCATCTAGCTAAAAATGAAGCTGATAGCATATCTCAATTAGAATATTCTCATATAATAGGCAGTTTAATGTATGTCATGAACTGTACTAGACTAGATATAGCTTATTCGGTAAGTAAGATAAGTAATTATACGAGTAATCCAGGTAAAGATCACTGGAAAGCAATTTTGAGAGTTTTAGGATATTTAAAACATACTCAAAAATATGGGTTGCACTATACAAGATATCCAGCAGTGTTGGAAGGATATAGTGATGCTAATTGGATATCTGATAATAAAGACTCAAAATCCACAAGTGGATATGTCTTTACCCTTGGAGGTGCAGCGGTATCTTGGAAATCCTCCAAACAAACATGTATTGCTAGGTCTACAATGGAATCAGAATTCATTGCTTTAGACAAAGCAGGAGAAGAAGCTGAGTGGCTTCGTAATTTCTTAGAGGATATTCCAAATTGGTCAAGACTGCATATTATCGACTATATGTATACACTTTGATAGCCAATCAAGAATTGGAAGAAACGCAGTGGTCGTTTATATAACTTGTAAGTCACGCCATATAAGACGAAGACATAATACAGTTAGACAATTGCTCTCAAATGGAATTATCTCAATTGACTATGTAAAGTCAAAAGATAATATTGCGGATCCGCTTACAAAAGGTTTAACAAGAGAGCAAGTGAAAAAATCATCGAAGGGAATGGGTTTAAAGCCTACTGTTTAAATAAGAGTCATCATAGTGGCAACCCAACTTAGCTGACTGGAGATCCCAAGATCTAGGTTTAATGGGCAAACCGAACTATGTAGTACTCAGTAAAGCACTGAGGAGATATTAACTCCTAACCATTCCTATTATGAGACAGTGCACATCTGCCGCGAGAATTAGGATAAGTTACGCTTTTAATGAATTTTATATCTTGAAATATGTTCAAGTGGAGTATTGCAGGATACTCTTCATAGAAGTCACCTACGTGAGTAAGAAGGGGGCCACTTCTGTGAGAATTTTGAAGGCTGAATTCTCTAATATACTCACGGAACCAAGAGGTGTTTCAAGGCCAAAATGAACACAAACGTGAGAACCAACTATGTCTGAAGAGATATTTTGTGAATTCTATTGTCTTGGTTTACAAGAAAAGGCGATGATTCAAAGACATCAAGTCTCATCGATTAGCCAAGTAAATCCGATAGATTTTACTAGGGCAAGTTCAAAGCCACTTGGCTACTTAACCTGATGAAATATCTTTTCTTATGTACTCGAACTAGTGTCTGTATATTCATAACATATTTTATATATTGTAAAGCCAATTTTACATTCATGTGGGGGATTGTTGGAAATGAGATTTGAATTGAATGAGAAAATTGACTTCAAAGTCCGGTCGGGTCGGGTCGTCGTTAAGTCGTGCGTGACGAGGCGGGTTATGATATATATTTTTATCATCATAATACTACGTCGTTTTGACGACGGTTACATGTGAATTTTTCCTATAAATAAACGGTGTGGGAAAGCATTTCAAAGATAACAAATTTTTCCTCCCATTTTGAAAATTTCAATCCTGCCCGCTCATAGAAAATTCAGTTCTCTGATTCTGTCAATAAATTCCGCTCGTTCTTAAGTATATTCCGTTCTGCTTACGCAAAATCCCGCTCTGCAAAAAATTGAAAAGTGTTGCGATAAGTTTTTCTCAATATTTTCCATGCATACATCATTAACATTCATATTAAGTTCAATACATAAACATTGAATTTGGTTCGATGAATTCTTAATTTTGTAATGCTACTAATTAAGAATTGAAATTCGTTTTATCTTGGGAAGCAATTATTTAATTAACCCTTAGCATCTGTGGGGGAATAAATTTGCTTTAAGGAGACTTTGTGAATTCAAAGGACTCGGATTTATTTATTAATATTTCCTGTGATATATATATATATATATTTAAAATTATGTTATGTTTTATCATATCTATATATATTAAATAATACTATATATTACAGATAACAATAACATCTATCTTACCCTTGCCTACCTACAGAAGGGAAGTAAAAAGAGTGAACCAAAACCCAATATATATATATACGGAAAGGATCAAAGGTATACCCTTTGAT
This sequence comes from Panax quinquefolius, assembly GCA_020205615.1. NCBI lineage: Eukaryota > Viridiplantae > Streptophyta > Magnoliopsida > Apiales > Araliaceae > Panax > Panax quinquefolius. Next base: position 34,773,155 of record CM035164.1, read on the forward strand.
CCTGCATATCTTTCATACCCCTTTTAATGACGGACCGGGCGATGGTTCGGTCCGTCTTTATATGTTATCCGTCGCTAAAAGTTAAAATCACGGTTCTCTGATATAGCGACGGACCGAACCAACGCACGGTCCTTCGCTAAAGGGGGTGAGTATGTATGTAAAATAAGGGAATGAGCCCTTGAAATAGACTATATATATATAATGTAATTTGGAGATGTAAGAGCGGATGATCCTTACCAATACTCAATTTTTAAGAAGATACAAAATGAGTAAAATAGCAACGAAGCAAAAATAATAATTTAAGAATGACTTAAAATGCTTTCAAAATCATAATATAATAAAACGTAGCATATCATTGCAAATATAAACATACTGTATTATAGGAAATTCATAAGTAATAAAACAAGTCAAAAATACAATGGGGCTTATTGCATCTTGTGCCCACCAACTCAAATGTTCCCTCTCCCGTTATCCACAGGGGCGAAACCAAGATTTAATCTTAGGAGAGCCAAAAAAACTTTTAACAACATAATATATATTCAGAAAAAGGGTACTTGGGAAGAATGCATTGATATGGACCGTAATTGATATAAGCTCGTCGAACTTCATCAAATAAATTACCACGATATTTTTATATTTCGATACGTTTTCCAAGATCAAGATCCAAATAATTAATATCTCATTATTTACCTTTAAGTTTTAGTGATTTTAGAGAACGTTGTTCTTGTTCAGAGGTAAACAAAGATATTTGAACATTAGGCTCATGGGTAAGCAGAGATGTGTCAACATGATTTGATTATTTTCTCTTGAAAAATGAATCAATAATATGTGATTTTCCCATGATTCTAAAACAAAAAATTAAAAATTAAATTAATTACACTACAAGAGTGAGTTAATCAATATTATTGGACCAGTCATTGAACTTTTTAATAATAAATTTTTCATAAATTTGCAATCAAATAAGTAAGGGTCAGAAAACAAATTGAATATGCAATTGAAATTAACATACACAATATTATGATCACTCATTAAACTTTTAAAAATTAAAATATCAAGTTTCATAAAATAAACAAAGAATAAATAAATAAATAAAGGGTTTTAGTTGGTTACACGGATGCAAATGTATCATTCAATTGGAATAACATAAATACAATATTATGCTCAAGTTATACAAATATGCAATTATAGTGAATTTAATAATAAAATTAGTTTGCAATTAGAAAAACCCCTTGAACAACTTGATAAATGAACAAGTGGACCTTACAAAATTTTCAAATCGAGGGCTCGATCTAACATAGTTTCTTCCACAGTTATCTATGAGTAAGAAACGACTGGAATGAACCCGACATTCCGCCTAACATAATCGATCATGATCTTCTCACGTCCTACAATCAAGGTGATGTGCCCGTAAAATTTTAGTACCGGTGCAGGTTGGTACCCAGTCAATATATAACATGACAACAAACTACTCGTGTAACTTTATAACTTTTAATAAATAAAACCTAATTTTTTTTTATAAATGCTATTCTAATTAGTAAAGTGTTAATTTGATAAAAATGTTAAATTTAAAGATGATATTGTTAGTTTCCAGAGGCACAATAGTTATCTAGAAGGGGGGTTGAATATATATTTTTTATTTTCTTCTTAAAAATACTTGTTAGTTTTGATAATGATTTGAATACAGCGGAATTAAGATTTGTTTGTTTTCCCTTTAAGATATAACGAGTTAACAGGAGTAAAGCAGTTATGGCAGTTATAGAAGTTATAGCAGTTATGGCAAGAATATAAGAGACACGTCGATTTTAAGTGGTTCAGAGCACTTAAAGCTCCTAGTTCACTCTTCTACTCCTCGAGTAGGAAATCCACTAAAGATATCTTTACAATATCTGAATCTCACAGATTCCTTCAAGACCAGCAGTCTTGGAACTTCTTACTTCACTTTTGAACTCTTCAAGTCCAACAGACTTGGTACTTCTCAGTTCACTTAGAACTTTTCAAGTCCTTCTAACTTGAAACTTCTTACTTCACTTGATAATAGTTGAGTTCTTGAATGGTGCTACTCAATTTTCGTTAAGCTTATGTTCGAAAGAACTGAGTAGTTGAGCAAACTTTCTTTTTCAGATTGTAGAGTTGAGCGTTGAGTGTTCTTCAGTATTTTTTGTTCAGTGCTTGCTTTTTTTTCTTTTATTTGCTGATGTTTTGTATATATGATGCCTTTGAAATGTATCCGTTGAAGACATCCGTTGAAGCATTAAATGCATTTGACATTTCTGAGCTTTGATGGAGACTTTTTGCACAACTTTTGATTAGTTGTCTGGCCCACTAACACATCAGAGTGTTGTTTTTTGCTGACCCATAGTACTTTTCTTAGCTTCTTCAATACGTTTCTTTGTTATATACTAAGGATGACTATTGTGTCATTGGGACTCCCGAGGACTTCAGTGTCTATAGTCTATTCCACATTTGTTGTGATTTATTCTTAAATAAATGGACAATGCTCGATGCTTCTGATACAGACAGATGATGCTCTACGATTCTTGTAACAATCCAGATTTTTAATTATAATATTTAAATATTTATTGAATTATATAAATATTTAATGGATGTGTTTATCGTTGAATAAATATTTGTTTAATTGATTTGACTTGATTTGGTTAATTATTTATTTTATAAATAATTAATGAGTTAAGGAAAGTAATTATTTTGAAATAGTAATCTAATTTAATTTAATTATTAAGTTAGAGAGTGTATAATGATTAAATGATTTATCTAATAAATTGTTATTGGTATTTATTAAATTAAGTATGAAATTAAATAAAGTGTGACAAATAACTATATTATAAAGTAGTTATTAAAATAAATTAAAGTATTTTTGATTTAGTTTGTCAAACAAGGCTTAAATATATTAAGTCTTTAATTTTAAAGGGTTTTACCAAACGAGCCTTATGGCTTTTGGATTTTTAAATTTGATTTATTAATAATATAAATTAATATAAATAATATATATATATATATATATATATATATATATATATTGGTAACCGATAACTTATTAGCAGTAGTTAATATAGTCGTTAGTTTCTAAGCGTTTGAAAAGTGAGCGTTGGTTTTAGTTTATACGTATAGTGTATTTTGGGTTAAGCCTAAGAAAGGAAAAAGAGAAGAAAAGAAAAGGGTTTTCAAAGAAGAAAAGAGTTCTCAGAAAATTGAGAGAGAAAATGCTGGGATTCCATTTCAAGCAATTTTCAGTGAAGTGAAAGAATTTCTTAAACAACAAAAGGTATGTTTTAAAACCTTCATATATATGTTTTACGTTCTCTGTGTTTGTGTTCTTGAAGTTCACCCACCGTGTATAAAGTTTTTACAAAATTTCTGTAAATTTAGTTATATAACTGAACTATGGTGATTATGTGGGTTCATGATGTTAGAACAATTGTTTAAACAAGGATTATTATGTTAATTGGGTTTAAAAGAAAGAGAAATAGTTTTTACAGTGATTACATGTACTTGAACATGTTTTGGAGTATAACAAAATTAGTATGTGATTGTATGCTAATTGTGAAATTGAACCTTATGTATGATTAATTGGGTAAGAACTTAATGAGAACGTAGTTCAAAGGAATGAGTTCGATGGATAATTGTGGTTTACAGTGTTAAACCTTGTTAAACAACGTCAACAATGGAGTTTTGTTTAAAAATAGTGTTTCAAGGATTTAACTTCTCTTAAATTATTATTTAAGTTGTGCTAAATTTGTATATGTATGCTTGGTAACGTGTATGTATAAATTTGTAAGTAATAAGCATGTTAATTTAGATGTTAGCAGTGTTAAATGAGCGTAAATTAGTTGTTACGTTCTCCGGTTGTTTGGGTTACGCAAGTTTTGGTGCCTAAGCGCCAAAAAATGGAGTCATGACCCAGATATTCACGCCAATATATGAAATTACGCCCAGCGCCAGCCATCGGGTTAGTTTAGTCCTCGCGCCCAAATACGGAATTGTAATATGAGTCAGTCAATTTTGACCTCCTGTAGTAAAACGACCATAACATATTCATACGAACTCCGATTGAGGTGATTCAAGATGATCCAGAACGAGTACAAATAAACCTACAACTTTCGTTCTTTAAGTTTTTCAATTTGAGGTCGATAACAGTAGTCAAAATGGTTATCTTTAGGACTGTTGTGTTTTTGGGGGCAATCGGAGGGCGTCGGGCATGCACATATGCTAGTATAGTGCTTCTGACGATAAAAGATGTTATTCTAAGTTATAAAATATGAATATTAGTAAATATAATGATGTTTAACATTAATAAATGATGTATTAGATAAGTTGTATAAGCATACTAAGCACACACAAGAGAGACGAATCGGGCGTGTGACGAATGAACGTCGAAACGTCGTACCAAGTGTTAATGAACTTAAAAAGTATTTCCATTCAATTGAAATGAATATTATAAGATATGGAATGTATTTAATATAAAACCAATAAATAGTCCTAGCAAGACTTAAGAACTTGAATGAACTTCGAGTTTGACTAAGAAGAAATATAGTGAGTTATAAGTCTAAAGTTAACACAATCAAATTGAACATTAAGTATCGATTAATAGGAAAGATTATGAGATGTGGAGTAGAGTTTACATTACAATTACTATGTGTTGTTATGTGACTAATAGTGATATGTATGATTATATAAATGTGTAGGACACGTGAAGTGCAGATAACTGTAAGATGTTAAACTGTTATTGGTAAACAACGATCAAGGCAAGTCTTTCGGTTCCTATTTTCTACGTGGACTTGATGAACTGTTTTAAATTGTATGATATGTTATACATGTTGAAATCATAAAATATTAAAGTCAATTTATGACTGCATTATTTTGGTTAAATAAAGAGGATTGAGTAAGGAACTCAATCTTTATATTTGCTATGTGAATTAAAAGCATGTATGCCATGTTACTTTAATTATTATGATATGTATGTTTAACATATTATTATGTGTTATGTGATGCATGAAAACTGTTAGATTTTGTTGGGCTGTCGAGCTCACTCTTGCAAATAACCATTTTTGCAGGTTAAAGATTTAAGGTAAGGATATGTGCTACGTGAATTATAGAGATCCATATTCACGAATATTACTTATGTTTTATGGGAAATGTATTTAATATTTTGAATGTAACATGTTGTTGAATTATAAGTTGAGTTATCCGGTGTATATGGATATCTATTGATGCTGTAAGACTTTGTATAGTCATTTTGTTGTAACGATTCATGATATAGATTTGAATCGAAGAGATGTAATGTAAAGGTTACGATTTAGGTCAGTAAAGAAGAAAATGTATAAAAGTTTTAAATATTCTGCGTTTTTAGTGATTTTAATATCATATAATGATGTAAAGATAGATTAAAGTTATATTGTTAACGATCAAGAAGGAGAATATTATTGTATAAATTTTGGGGTCGTTACAATTCTGATCGTGGTGTCTTGCCACCTTGGTGCTTGATCCAGTACTAGCAAATGAGAACACTACGATTTCTCTTAAGTACTGGCACACTACGATCTTGACTTGTTTGACTTGTAGACTCTACGCTTTCGAGAGCACACTACGATCTCTGAGTTGGCTCGACAAACGTTTGGACCACTCTACGATTCTGGGAGAGGCCCTTCAAAGCAGACACACTACGATTCTCGATGTTCTACAATTCTGCCTTGGCTTCTGCAATCTCTTGATCAACTTGATAGACTATAATCCTGTTGAAGCCTATCTATTACATCTCAAGATATAAATCAACCTAACAACTTTGGTCTTTTCATCTATACATTTATTTACAGAATGATAAACATTAAAAGCTCAGATCAACCTAACAATTTTGATCTACCACTAAGTCCTTGTACATATATTCCTTGAAGGACTTTGCATATAATTATGAATATTTACTTTCAACATCCAATTTAAATATGCAATCTCCCAATAATCTCCCTCTATTTGATGTTGACATAACCAAGGAGATTTGTGTCATGATTATCAATTTCTAGATGCAGTTGCTAGAAAGTAAATATGACTTAGTGTTTCAGTGATCAACTAAAATCTCTAGAGAATAAGCATGAATTTATTGATGTTTTTAAAGACATATATTATAATTAAGATTAGTTACATCAATAAGAATTGAGTTTCAACTTATCTCTATTTCTTTTTACTTTTGTTCCTTGGAGGATTGGCATATTCTGCAGCTCTCCTTCTCTTGTTGGCTTCGTTTCTCCATGCTATATCTTCCAGCTCATTTTGACTTAGTGGTTCCTAATTCTCTTGTCTGTTCATGAACGCATGATCTCCATTTGGCAAGTTTAGATGTGTAGTGGTTACACCTTGTGAGCTGGGCTCTTGACTTCTTAGCGGTTGAGCCATGATAATTTGTTGTTGTTCAGATCGTTGAGTTTGATGAAGAGGCTGTCTTGCAGAAGGGCTCCTTGAAGATTGAGCGATGAATTTGCCTTTGTCTTTGCCTTTTTCTCCTTCCCCTTTATTCTCCCCCTTTATGTCAGCATCAAGGGTTCAAATGTCTTCAGATAGTCGAGTCATGCCTTGTACAAGCTCGTTGAGCTGATTCTTTGATTGAAAAATGTCTTCACGATTTTTTTGAATCAGAGAATTTGTTCAAGGTTCTCTCTTTTGGAGAATGGTTAGGACAGTTTCTGCTTGTTGCATTTGGCCCACGGAGAATGCTTGGAATTCTTTCATTGAAGTTCGTAGACTCGTGAGACTTTCTATCATTCGATTATTTTGGGATTCCTGAGTATTCTGCAAAACGAGAACTGCTTCCATGTGTTTCTTAGCAGCTTGAAAGTGTATTTGATCCCTTTCATTGATACTTTGAATCATCTCCTTTATAATCTCCCTAAGCTTCTTTGTAAGGAGGGTGTTGGCAGCATCAATCAAATGAGTCAGCCTCAGGTAAACAAGGTCTGAGTGGACTTCAAGATCTTCTTGTATATCCTTGGTCACCTTCTGAGATGCTTCAGACAACTCTATCTTGGTAGGAAGATCTGATATGAGCTCAAGGAGTTGCTGGTTGTTTGGAGGAGAGGTTCTTGTATATTTATCTTGCATATTGTAGAGAGCAAGATCAAGATTGAAATAGTTATTGGTTGATGAGGAGTGGATATCTGATGGAGGGGCAGGTGCAGGTGTGTGAGGTTGAGTCTCGGGAGGAGGTGACTCTACGTTTTGAGCAAGTGACTCTACGATTGGATTTGTATCAGTAATCGTAGAGTGAGAGATGATATGAGACTGGATCAGCACAAAATTAGGCATGTTTGGTTCATCAGGTACAAAATGTTGGGATTCTATAACTGGAAATTGATTGAGTGGATGAAGTATCATTTCCAACCATCTTGACAATTCGTAGAATTGATTAAAAAATGATGGTGGACAGTGACTAACCCTGAAAGAGATGGGAATAGTTTGTACCTCATGCGCATTTTTAGAAGAGGGGTTATTGGTGATCAATTTTCGGGCAAAAGTGAGGTTGCCTGAGAATCCATGAGCTAGCACCGAGATTGCTGGATAGGCTTTGAAGGTCCAAAAGATGTGATCCTAAGAGTTGAGGATTTGGGCTCTGTGAAAGGGCATCATAGGTAGATAGGAGAACAGTTGATTGTAGTTAGCTCTCATATATCCATCACAACCCACTGCAATAATCTCAACTTCATCATCCTCTTCTTCTTCTCTGTCTTCATTTGAAGTTTCCACTACATCAATTATCTCTACTTGACTTCTTTGCTCTTCTGCTCTCTTATCCTCCATAGCTTCAATCCTTTCAATTTTGACAGTTTCTGAAGCTATAATCTCTTGAGGAACTAAGGAAGATTCATGATGATCTCTTGGTAATTCCTCCTCAGCTGTAGCCTTTTCTGACATAGGGACTTCTTGAGGCTCCCCCTCAACTCGATCATCCATAATACAATCGCAATAACAAAGTGAATTATTTTCCAAATTTTATGCTGAGCGATCCTACTGGATCTTGAACTTCTCGAGTAACTATCAAAGGTTTAACTTTGAATTACCCAGGTGTATCAGATAACCATAAAGATTAAATCATACCCCTCCACAAGTACATGAAGCGGCTAAGCCCTTGTACCCAATATTATGCATAATACTCACACGCGCGCAACGGCCGTATATCTGACCACAAATTCCCTTTTATATAAAAAGGTTGTTCATCTTAGTCTTACAACAAGAATTCATATCGCAACAGTATAGTTTGGATTTAACGAAATACTATGATTTCAACATCTAATCTCTATCTCGATCTAGCCAAAATAATTGGCATTGAACTTTCAATAACAATTGAGTTCAAATACTCAAACCTATCAAGTTTCAACAAATATTCGTCTCGCCAAAACAATTAGCTAAGACATAGCTCAAAATTGTTCTATAATAGACAGAAATCAACTGCACTATTTTCAATTAACAATAATATTATGAATAACCAATAACAGTTATTCCCCAATCATACTTTCGAAAATTAAAATTCAGTTTGAGTTAATGAGCATGCACTAACTGCGAATAATCAACAATAAATTTGAAAAGTAATAACTCGAGATTGAGTTAAGGAAACTTGCCTTCGTCGTTGACTAATGCTACACAATATAACTTAGTTGCGTTTGAAAGACATATAATCAACAATATCGGTCTCGCAATTAGCATAACACATCATATCACATAACTTTATCATTTAAAGTCAGTATATCACTTAATCACGTAATCACGTAGCTATAACAGTGTTTATAACCTCTACAAGCACTTATCAGGTCTAACTAGTTCAGCCTGGTTGGACTTCGGTTTCAATTCTAGGTCTTGATTACCCTATTCGACAATTAACAAGTTTATTGCCAATCAAACTATGTCTCAAAGCTTCAATATTATTTTAGATAATTAAAATATCCTTTATAATATTTTTCGGAAGCTTATAATAATTTTCAAATAATTATTATATTTTATAATAAATTTTCAAACAGTGGAATCATTTTAAATGATTTAAATACTTGAATAATCCCATTATCATTAATATTTAAATAATATTAAAATATTAATGGAATACTTCTCAAAATATTAAAGTTATTTATAATAACTCAAAATATTTTTAAATCACTAATATTCCTCTTAAATGATTTTTAAAACATTTAAAATCATTTTAAACTAATTATCATTAATATTTAAATATTAATGTATTTTCCATCAAATTATTAACAATCATTTATTACAACTTAAAATATTTTTAAATCACTTATATCATTTTTAAATGATTTTTAAATCAATAAAACTATTTTAAAATCATTTATTTAATGTAATAATTAAATAAATCTAATATCATTAATATTAAATTATTAATGAAATTTATCTCAAAATATTAAAAGTCATATTTTATAACTTAAAATATTTTAAACACTTTATTATTATTTAAAATGATTTTTATAATATTAAAATCATTTTAACCAATTTATTTAATATAATTATTAAATAAATTTAATATCATTAATATTCAAATAAATACAAATATTAATAGAAAATATGTCAAGTTATCAAAAGTTAATTTTTATAATTTAAAATAATTTTTGGAATTTTTAGAGATTAATTTCTATTTTTAATGATTTTTCATAAATTAAAATAATTAATTTTAATAAAACTATCGTTGAAGCCTTTAGCGATATAATCTGTCGCTATAGGTGTTCTTGAGCCTCAAGAACACTCATAGTCGGTCTCTTGGTGCTCCTTTTGACCAACTCAAATGTGACGCCCCAAAACAGGTATACATCACCCATCTTGGGTCGCCAAATACATGGTACGAAATTCAAATATAACTTAATTATACAACAGTCGTGTAAAATACGACAAAATATAATCTAAGAGTTTTTAATAAGAATATCGTCATCTAGACAATATACAAACTCAATGGAGTCCTCATTACATTTATTGTCACACTATTTAACAGAATAGTGAGGACTACTAATTCTATCATCTAGACCGTCACTTACGTTCCCCGACTAGTCCTGGCCACGTTCTCATTTCACGAAGAGAACAAAGAAAGAAAGGGTGAGCTCAACTAGCCCAGTAAGAAATATTATGACTAAGATAATGCAGAATAATTTATCGTTAGCCTTCAACAGTGTTAAACTGATAAAATGTAACAAACATCAGCAATCCATTAGAAGAGTCAAGTAGAGAATAAAATATACTATCTTCTATGATTTAAAAGGTTTTTCATCACTTTTGTGACGCCCCCAAAATTAGGTATCATCACCCATTCTGAGTTGCCAGATACATGGTACAAAATTCAAATACAACTTCATTTATACAACTGTTGAGCTATCGTATAGAATACGATCACAGTTAACTATGAGTTTTAATACAAATGTATGTAACTCTCATGGTGCCTCGACCACAACCTTACAATGATACTTTACATAAAAGTATAGTTAAAAACTGTTTTAGAAATTAAAATCTTTGGGAAGTGCTCAAGGAATCCTTCGTACATGGGAGGCCATGCGTCTAGGTTATGATAGATATCATATGTCCACAGAATTATCCTTGGTTGATCCAAAAGTCCCCAAAGAAAAATAAGAAGATTACTATCATCTTCTTTCCAATGGTGAGTCTTCTCTTGACATATAAATATCTCTGTTGTCTCCAAGTGAAAATTTTGTTTCAAATAAACTCCAAGATCATACAGGTAGTGCTCGTAGATATATTCAGCAAGTGGATGCGCACAACCTTGTCTTATGATAACACGAGGTTTTATGTCATTAGACATCTTGTATGATAGTGGCAAAACACCCTTCCAAAGTTGGGTTTGCCTCACCCTATTTGATTCACCAAATGTAACTACTAAATGATGTATAGAATACAACACACTTTTCTATACTGTTTAGGGAGAACCTCCACAGCTAGAGACCACCGTTCTATTCCCCTCATTATCCCCTGTTCGAATTCGTGACACTCTTATTACACCGAAAGGAATTGTGAAAGCGAAAAGGGTGAGCACAACTAGCCCAGTAAAGAATATCATAACTAAAGATAATTGAATTATCAATAGCTTTTATCAATAATAAATCAGAGATTTAGAACATATGGTATATGATAAAACTTTTCAACCATAGTTGCAGTGAAACGAGCAATCCATTAGAAGAGTCAAATAGACCATAAGGTCTATTATCTTCTCTATGTTAAAAGTCCACCAATAATATTTTATCCCTATAAAAAAATCAACATTTCCTGTCCACAATCATATGAATAACTCATAATCATAATTGTAGTTCTAAATTCCTCTTCGCAACCAAGACGAAGATAATTTTCATCACCTATCTTCACCGTAAAAGAAACTGAATATAAGAGTAGGGAAGTAGCAGAATACTTTTCTATAGTTTCTCTATAATTTCTCTCTCTAGAGTTTCAGTGAATTCGTAAGAAATAATGAAGGAATGAGCTTCTATTTATAGAAGAATGGATTGCATAGTAACTAATTCATGAACGGTCCAGATTGATTTACTTTTAAACGGATTGTGACGCCCCCAAAATAGGTATACATCACCCATTCTGAGTCGCCAAATACATGGTATAGAAACAACTACAACTTCATTAATACAATTGTCGGGCAAAATACGACAACACATAAACTGTGAGTTTAAATAGAAATATTGTCTTCTAGACAATATCCACACTCAAATAAGTCCTCATTACAATTATTGATACACTATTTTACAAAATAATGAGGACTACTAAAACAACTTTCTTGAACCATTACTCCACACCCCGACTAGTTCCCGCTATATTCTCGTCTCCTGAGAAGAAAAATGGAACAAAAAGGAAAAGGGTGACCTCAACTAGCCCAGTAAAGAATATTATGACTAAGATAATGCACAACAAATTATCCTTAGTCTTCAACAGGGAAAAATCTGATAGAATACAATAGACAACAAGTTTTAGATCAACAACTACAGCGGAAACAACAATTCATTAGAAGAGTTAAGTAGAGAATGAAATCTACTATCATCTAAGAATTTAAAAGTCCATCATCGATATTTTATCCCTGTAACATCAATCAATATACATCATAAATCAAATATTCATCTTTGCACTACAGGCCAAAGATATTCACCAGTTAGTCATGTTCATCTAAATACCCGTTCATCTTTGCACTACGGGCCAAAGATATTCATCATAATATCATTCATCTTTGCACTACGGGCCAAAGATATTCAGTTATATCATCATTTAGGACTGAGGATGATGAAAAATATTTTAAAGAAAACGAATCCAGTGAAACAAAAGAATAAATATTAAGGATTCGTACTTTACACAATCCAAGTTTAAAAATACTTCATAAGTAATCAGAGTGGAGTAAAATTCAAGAATGATCAAAACATGGATACAATCAAAGCTAGTATCCATAATAGATATTTTGGACAAAAAGAAGAAAATTTTATTTTTCGGTGAATAGTGTCGTATTCGTGAATAGTGCTGTATACGTGAATAGTACCGTATACGTGAATAGTAACTTCAACACTAAAAGATAGAAATTTCACAAAAAAAATCATCATGCTTCGTGAATAGTACTTGTGAATAGTAACTCATGAATAGTAACTCGTGAATAGTAACTCATGAATAGTAACCCCGACATGAAAAGTTCTAAATTTGATAAAAATTCAGTCCAATATTTCAGCATAATGATATTGAAGAAATAATATCATTTACGAAGAAAATAACATCCCTTACCTCGCAAAAACAGTACTTCTGACTGGAATACTGGATATAGTGCTGAAAGAACTTGCACCGTATAGCAATACTCAAAGTACTAAAATACTCACAAAATACGCTCGATATTATAGAGAGAGAAAGAGAGAAAAACTTAGTTTCTGGTGTGATTTTCAATTCTAACCTAAGCACCCTATTTATAGAAATTGCTTAGAACACCAAAATGAAAATTTAATATAATAATATTATATATAAACAAATTTCCTATGCCCACTTCTTGAATCAATTCAAAGAATCACATCACATGCAAGACCCCCAATTAATGACAAAAACGTTTTTCATATAAAAAATAATTAAAACTTCCAAAAATCAATTATTTTGGAACTTCAATAATTCATAATAAATAGCCCTTTTATCAGAAAATTCGAATCTCGTGACCTTTTTCATAGGAAATTAAATTCTCTACAACTTTGCAGAAGAAAGTTTTTCCAAATTCTAAACAGAAATTGACCAAAATCCACATACGGACGATTTTACAGGCTATAATCAAATTTCAGTCAAGAAATGGGGTCCACCGACACACAAAACATGTGTTAATCAACTTTTGCAACAAAAATACTCTTTCTCCTCATATACACATATATCCCACATTCATTGTAAAAATATCATCATTATTCTATTATAATAATATAATAAAATATTTTTTTATCAGAAAAATAAAATATCAATTTTTAACAATTGTCACATTAAAATTTTTCTCCATCTATATCCACATAAAATCAATATTTTCCTCATCATATAAATCAATAATTAATTATTCACAAATAATATTACAGAATCACAAGATCTTTGTGACCGGTAGTTCTCGAAAAAGAGGGGCTTTCCAATAAGGATCTCTACTTATCTTAGCCATGATTAGGTGACCAAACCTCTCCTTGTATGTAACTTTCTAGACATTGCCAATAATGTTTTCTAATAATATTATTCAGATAATATGAATTATTGCTTCGATAATGGAAAATACTGTGTAGTGACAATTATTGAAACAACAGTAATATAAAATATCAACGCAACAATTATTGAATCAATAAAATAAAATCTTTGAGCGATTAATTATCGTAACAATTATTGAGTAGTGCCTTCTCACGTAAGAATCAATAATTGGTGCAATACCGCAGTCTACTATGCAACAACACGTATTACTATGTTTTAACCGCCGGGTATTCCAACAGTATTAACGGTAACAACTACGCCGTTATTTGTAAACAACTTATACTTGTCGTTTTCTTCATCCAATCGCTTTCCGTTATGGGGCCCACAAAAGATCACGTAGGTCGTCGTGCGAATATTCCCCACAAACGTTAAGAATATTCCACGACCAAACGAATATTCCCAAACAACAATGAATATTTTATAACCACTTGCTTATTTAAAATATTTGCGCATTTTACCCATAACTAACCACATTAATCAAATCAACCCTTACTATTTCAAAATGATAAATAGAGGAAATTAAATTTAATTTATTAATAATTTGGGGTCTTACACGGACGGTACATATTGGTTTACTATTAAAACTTAAAGTAACGGTCCATACTGATTTACTATTAAAACTTTAAACCAGCGATCCATATTGATTTACTATTATATCTTCAAGCAACGGTCTGAAAAATTAGCACATTTCCTCATGGACTAATATTGTACCCAAAAATAATTTGGATCGAAAAGAAATATATTTTACGGGTGAATAGTACTCCGTGAATAGTAACTCATGAATAGTAACTCATGAATAGTAACTCGTGAATAGTAACTTATGAATAGTAACTCGTGAATAGTAAATCATGAATAGTAACTCGTGAATAGTAACTCGTGAATAGTACTCCGACACGAAAAGTGTCCCGAATACCCGATTGAACAATACTGAGTGACTTCTCACATAAGCATCAATAATCAATACCGTGTACTACTATGCAACCACGCGTATTACTATACTTTTAACACCGGGTGTTTCAACAGTTAACGGTAAAACTTCCGCCGTTATTTTCATAAAGTATTTTTGTCATTTTCTCAATCCGACAATAATTCTGTTGTGGGGTCCACCAATGATTGTACCGTCGTACGAATATTTTCCGATAAAAAGAATATTCCCTGACTAATCGAATATTCCCCGACAAAACGAATATTTTATATCAACTTGCCTACTTTGCAAAAAAAAATTTCACATATTGCCCTTAACTTTAAACTTTTATCAATTTAACTATTTACCAAAATAAAAAAATTTAATACTTTTATTTCATAAAATTCCGGGTCTCACAATCACCCCTCCTTATGAAATTTTGCCCTCAAAATTTACGTATGTACCTGATATTCGAAGAGATGAGAATACCTTGCTTTCTTTTCAGATTGCACCTTCCCGGTAATTTCCTCGTTACCATGATTTTCCCATTTCTCATCTCCTGTATTTCAGATATCATTCTAGAATATAGCTTCAAAACAAAGGTTAATTGACATATCATAATTTGTTAACTTATCAAGTGAACAATTTCAGCTTAGGTAAGTCACACACTAGCGAAGTATATAACTTGTCTCTCCCCTCCTAGTTCTAGACTCTTATCTCACTTGACGACCATATCCTAAGCTCGATACCAAAATGTGGCCCCCCAAATTAGGTATACATCACCCATTCTGAGTCGCCAAATACATGGTACAAAATTCAAATACAACTTCATTTATACAATTGTTGAAATGTCAGATAGAATACGATCACAGTTAACTATGAGTTTTAATACAAATGTATGTAACTCATATGGTACCTCGACCACAACCTTACAATGATACTTTACATAAAAGTATAGTTAAAAAGCCGTTTTAGAAATTAAAATCTTTGGGAAGTGCTCAAGAAACCTTCGTGCATGGGGAGGCCATGCGTGCAGGTTATGATAGATATCATATGTCCACAGAATTATCCTTGGTTAACCCAAAAGTCCCCAAAGAAAAACAAGAAGATTACTATCATCTTCTTTCCAATGGTGAGTCTTCTCTTTACATATAAATATCTCCATTGTCTCCAAGTGAAAATTTTGTTTCAAATAAACTCCAAGATCATACAGGTAGTGCTCGTAGATATATTCAGCAAGTGGATGCGCACAACCTTATCTTATGATAACACGAGGTTGTATGTCATTAGACATCTTGTATGATAGTGGCAAAACACCCTTCCAAAGTTGGGTTCGCCTCGCCCTATTTGATTCACCAAATATAACTACTAAATGATTTATAGAATACAATCACTTTTCTATCTTTGTTTAGGAGAACCTCACACATTTAGAGACCACCGTTCTATTCCTCTTTATCCTGCTTTCGACCGTGACACTCTTTTTACTGACGACAACACTCTTATTACACGAAAGGAATTGTGAAGCGAGAAAGGGTGAGCACAACTAGCCCATAAAAAGAATATCATGACTAAAGATAATTAAATTATCAATAGCTTTCATCAATAATAAATCGTAGATTTAGAACATATGGTAGATGATAAAACTTTTCAACCATAGTTGCGGTGAACGAGCAATCCATTAGAAGAGTCAAATAGACCATAAGGTCTATTATCTTCTCTATGTTAAAAGTCCACCAATAATGTTTTATTCTCAGAAATAAATCAACAGTTCACGCATCTCACAATCATATGAATAACTTCATAATCATAATTGTGGTTCTAAATTCCTCTTATAACCGGGATGAAGATAATTTTTATCACCTATCTTCACCGTAAAAAGAAATGAATATAAGAGTAGGGAAGTAGCAAAAATACTTTTCTATAGTTTCTCTATAATTTCTCTCTCTAGAGTTTCAAATTGAATTCATAAGAAATAATGAAGTAATGAGCTTCTATTTATAGAAGAATGGATCACGCATAGTAACTAATTCATGAAACGGTCCAGATTGATTTACTTTTAAACGGACGGTCCATATTGGTTTACTATTAAAACTTAAAGTAACGGTCCATACTGATTTACTATTAAAACTTTAAACCAGCGATCCATATTGATTTATTATTATATCTTCAACCAACGGTCTAAAAAATTAGCACATCTCCTCATGGACTAATATTGTACACAAGAATAATTTGGATCGAAAAGAAATATATTTTACGGGTGAATAGTACTCCGTGAATAGTAACTCGTGAATAGTAACTTATGAATAGTAACTCATGAATATAACTCGTGGATAGTAACTTGTGAATAGTAACTCGTTAATAGTAACTCGTGAATAGTACTCCGACACAAAAAGTATCCCGAATACCCGATTGAACAATACTGAGTGACTTCTCACATAAACATCAATAATCAATACCGTGTACTACTATGCAACCACGCGTATTACTGTACTTTTAACACCGGATGTTTCAATAGTTAACGGTAAAACTTCCACCGTTATTTTTATAAAGTATTTTTGTCGTTTTCTCAATCTGACAATAATTCTGTTGTGGGGTCCACCAATGATTGTACCGTCGTACGAATATTCCCCGATAAAAAGAATATTCCCCGACTAATCGAATATTCCCTGACAAAATGAATATTTTATATCAACTTGCTTACTTTGCAAAAAAAATTGCACATATTACCCTTAACTTTAAACTTTTATCAATTTAACTATTTACCAAAATAGAAAAATTGAATATTTTTATTTCATAAAATTCGGGGTCTCACAACTTTTATCGCTGAGACTCAGCTTAATAAATAAACCACATCATCCCTGCACTACGACCAAGGATATTCATTAGGATCACGACCATAAATTATCCATGCACTACGGGCCAAGGATATTCGTGTATTCATTAATGCTCATGATCATGCCAACAACTGTCCATCAATGCACTATGGGCCAATGAGGACTTTTACCACATCATTTATAACATTACGGTCATGATTATACCGAATAATCCCTGGTCATAATCATACCAAGTCCATCTATGCACTACAGGCCACAGATGACTTTCAACATAATATAAACATGAGGATGATGACAATGATATAAGAATTAAATAAAACAAGTTCAAGAATTAATTTATCCAGGAACCGATAACGTCCAAATTGTCAACATGATACTGCTTTGTGGAGTAAAATTCAAGAATGCTCAGAAGAATATTTCCATGAAATGATACTGGATGAAGCGCAAATATCAAGGATATTCCACTAATTTCATGGAGTATAAAAGCCAAAATTTTAACCAACTGAGTATAATAAAGAATGGAATAACAAAAGAATTCACAAGGCATGCGATAGACTGCACAGACCGGTTATTGCAACAGAATAATAAATAATGGAACCAGGTCATGCGTAAACGCATAGACATGATATTTCAACTGAATAATAAAGAATGGAATAATAGAAGAATTCACCATGCATGCGATACACCACACAGACAGGTTATTCCAACAGAATAATAAATAATGGAACCAGGTCATGCGTAATACGCACAGACAGGATGTTCCAACAAAATAATAAAGAATGGAATAACAAAAGAATTTTACCATATATGCGGTACTTCGCATAGACAGGTTATTCCAACAGAATAATAAATAACGGAACCAAGTCATGCATAATTCGTACAGACAGGATGTTCCAACAGAATAATAAGGGATGGAATAACAATAGCTCTCTTCAAGAACACGAAAGAAATAATACCCCTTACCTTAGAAAAACTGGATACTCGAATAGTGAGATAGCAGACTTCTCTTCTTCTTTCTCTCTATAATTTCTCTCTATAATAATTGCTTTAAAGCTTTTGTGAATTGGTGAGAAATGAAGGAAGAATGATCTTCTATTTATAGGAAAATATAGTTTCGATAATTGCACGTTTTGGGGCTCGAAATATTACAGTATAATACCTTCATCTTTTTCTTCATTTTTAATTTAGTTCTGCAAGTATTAACAAACTTGCACCACCTCCCCTAATAGTAAATAATGTGAATTAATAGTTCATTCATGTGACTCAATAGTATAATCATGTGAAAAAACTAATTACAGTATAGTACCTTTAATTATACCTCCATTTTTAACTTAGTCATGCAAGTATTATCAATCTTGCACCAACTCCCCTAATAGTACAAGAATGTGATTCAATAATACACACATGTGAACAAATAGTTATATAAGCATGTGAATTAGTAGAAATTAATTGCTCATTTATCCGATAAATTACCCGATTTATCAATATAACCCCCAGACATCAATTATCATCGGAATAGATGTCGATTCCACTAACACTAATAATCCCAACACAATGGAACTATCAAATTCATCTTTAATCAACACAACTTATTCATCATTAATATTATAACTCATAATATTTAACAACCAGGTCATTCCCAGGAAAGAGGGGGCTTTCCGATAAGGATTTCTCCTTATTGGCGCGCAATTAGGTGACCAAACCTCTCATTGACAGAACTTCTAGACATTATCAATATTACAAATAATAATATGAATAACTTTGTCGTCTCAATTATTGATTGAATAATAATAAATATAATGCAGATGATACTGTGACAATAATTGAATTAATAATATGAGAGATATGATGCAGCAATTACTGTAGCAATAATTGAGTATAAGCGAGTGACTTCTCACGTAAGCATCAATAATCAATACGGTGTTCTACTTGTATGCGACCACGCGTATTCTTCGCACTTTTATTACTGGTAGTTCAACGGTTTTAACGGTAACACTTTCGGCCGTTATTTTTATAAAAGATAATTACATGTTTTTCTAACTACGATAATACTTCCGTTGTGGGGTCCACCAATGATTGTCTTGTCGTCGTGCGAATATTCCCAAGCCAATCGAATATTATATAACCACTTGCTTACTTTACAAAATTTATAAATATTACCTGAACTATAACATTATATCAAATCCACACCATAATATTCAAAAATATATTTCGAGAAAATTATTCTTTATTCATAAAAGTTGGGGTCTTACAACCTCCCATTCTTATGAAATTTTGTCCTCAAAATTAGGGTACGTACTTGGTATATCGAAGAGGTGAGGATACCTTGATTTCATTTCAGATTCTAACTCCCAAGTTATTTCCTCAACATCGTGGTTTCTCCACAAAACTTTGACTTGAGGTATAACTTTAGAGCATAGAATATGATCCTTCTTATCCAAGATTTTAATAGGTAACTCTTCATACGTTAAATCTTCCTCTATCTCGTCTGGTTCTAATTCAATAATGTGGTTCGGGTCTTTCACATATTTACGTAACATAGATATGTGAAAAACGTTATGAACACGAGACATAATTGGCGGTAAGGCGAGTCTATAGGCCACAGTTTGTGTGAGACCCCAGATTTTATCAATAAAGATTTAAATTTTGTCGAAATAATTTTTTTTAATATTATGGTGTGAATTTAAGATAATATTATAGTTGTGGGTATTATTTATAAATTTTGCAAAGTATGCAAGTTGTTATAAAATATTCGTTTGGTCGAGGAATATTCTTTTTGTCGGGGAATATTCGTACAACGGCTCAATCATTGGTGGACCCCACAGCGGAAGTATTGTCGTAGTTAGAAAATGACAAAATTATCTTTCTATAAAAATAACGGTAGAGGTGTTACTGTTAAAACCGTTGAACTACCCTAGTAGTAAAAATGTAAAAGAATATGTAGTGTAGATGTATAGTAGCACACGATATTGATTATTGATGCTTACGTGAGAAGTCACTCACTATGCTCAATTATTGCTATAGTAATTCTTTGCATCATATCTCTTATATTATTGATTCAATTATTGTCACAAGATCATCCTGATAATATGTTATAGTATTAAATCAATAATTGAGACGACAAGTTATAAATGATTAATAATTGTTGAAAGATTAAATATGTGTTGATTAAAAATAAAATAATTTGTGGTAATATTTATTCAATCCTTGATGTATATAAAGAGTCTATTATGAGACATTTGTGGTAAGTTTGATTATTTTATGGGGGCCCATATGTCATCATCTAAGAGTCTTTTAAATCGATAGTAATTACCTTTGTGAATAGTAATTATCTTCATCAATAGTAATTACCTTCGTCAATAGTAATTACCTTTGTGAATAGTAATTATCTTCGTCGATAGTAATTACCTTCGTCAATAGTAATTACCTTTGTGAATAGTAATTACCTTCGTCGATAGTAATTACCTTTACGAGTGTCCGAACCACTTGTGTCGTTTCACATTCGAGCGCCAAAACCACTTTTCTTTTCACATCACCAATCGTCAAGCCACTTGCCTTTTCACATGGCGGTGCTAAGCTAGAAATCTTCTATAAATAGAGGCCTAGTGCTTCATTATTTTTACTGAATTCAATTGAAACTCTGAGAGAGAAACTATAGAGAGAAAGAAGAAAAGTATTCTCGCTACTTCACCTTGCCAATATTCGGTTCTTCTAAGGTAGGGAATATTATTTGTTGTACACAGAAGGGGTGTTATTCTTTCTTATTCATGAAGAGAACTGTTGTTATTCCATTGCTTATTATTACATTGGAATAACTTTTGTATCGTGGTTTACCCTATACTTGGTGACATTCTTCTATTATTACATTGGAACATCACATCATGTGTGTTTTACACCGGACTGAGTTCCGCCTTTATTATTATTCTGCTGGAACATCACATGCATGTGTTTTTTAGGACTGGTTAAAATCTTTTTATTATTACATTTGGAACATCACATGCGTGTGTTTTACAGGACTGGTTCCGCTCTTTGTTATTCTGTTGGAACATCCTCATGCATGTGTTTTACACCTACTGGTTCCGTCTTTATCGATTCTGTTGGAATATCCTATTTGTGTGTTTTACATCTGGATCTGGTTCCATCTTTATTATTACATTGGAACATCCCAGCTTGTTGTGAATTTCACGACTCGTTCCGTTATTATTATTACTGTTGGAATAACACATACATCTCTAAAATCCGCATGCACGGTGATTTCTTTTGTTATTCCATTCTTTATTGTACCCAGTTGGTTAAAACTTTGACTTCTATACTCCATGAAATTAGTAGAATATCCTTGATATTTGCGTTTCATCCAGTATCTTTTCATGGAAATATTCTTTTGATCATTCTTGAATTTTACTCTACAAAACAGTATCATTTTGACAATTTGGACGTTAATAATTCCTGGATAAAATAATTCTTGAACTTGTTTTATTGAATTATTATGCCATTGTCATCATCCTCATGTTATATTATGTTATCTTGACTTTCACGTGTATAGATGAACTTAGTATGATTATGACCAGGGATCATTCGGTATAATCGTGGCTTGTTATAAATGATGTGATAAAAGTCCTCGGTGGCTGTAAAATGCGGTGATGGATATTTTTTGGTATAATTATGACCGAGGGTGATTCGGTATAGTCATGACCATTGATAATTTGATGAATATCCTTGGCGTCAGAAAAGGGGTGATTCGATGATGTGTATTATTTATTAAAGTGAGTCTCAAATATAACAAAGTGATGAAAAACCTTTTAAAACCTAAAAGATAGTAGACTTTATTCTCTACTTGACTCTTTTAATGGATTGCTTATTCAAACGCAGCTTAAACTTGTTATTCATTGTATTTTATCGATTTAACACTATTGAAGGCTAATGATAAATTATTACGCATTATCTTAGTCATAATATTTCTTCTTGGGCTAGTTGAGCTCACCTTTTCTTTCACCGTTTCTTCTTGAAATGAGAACATAAATTTGGACGAGTCGGGAAGCGGAGTAATGGTCCGAGGATAGCATTAGTAGTCCTCACTATTCACGTGAAATAGTGTGATAATAGTTGTAATGAGGACTCCTTTTGAGTTTGTATAATATCTAGTAGACAATATTTGTATTCAAACTCACGCTTTATATCGTATTGTACACAGCAGCTTATATTAGTAAGTTGTATTTGAATTTATGTACCATGTAAGTGGCGACCCAAGATGGGTGACGTATACCTAATTTTGGGGGCGTCACAGTTCGTACTCGATTAAGGATTAAAAATGGGCCAATGAATCGAGGGTTGAGCTTTCCTCTCTTTCCAAATCTCGTAACTCCCTTCCATGGAGCAACACGTAACAACACATGATCTCTAATATCGAATTCCACGTCCTTTCGATGAAGATCAGTATAACTCTTTTTTCGATCTTGTGAGGTTTTTATACGTTGTCAGATCGTTTGAATCTTTTCCATAGTCATACGTACCAACTCTGGTCCTAACAGTGTTGCTTCACCCACCTCATCCCAGCATACTAGAAAATGACACTTTATTCCATACAATGCCTCAAATGGAGCCATGCCAATACTTGCTTAATAACTATTGTTGTAGGAAAACTCCACCAATGGTAAAAACTTGTCCCAACTTGCTTTGAAGTCAAGGACACAGAGTCTTAATAAATCTTCAAGAGTTTGAATAGTCCTCTCCATTTCGCCATCTGCCTAAGGATGATATCTTAGAAACTAAATCGTAAATCCGTGTCCATAGCTTTTTGCAAACTAACCCAAAATCTTGAAGTGAATCTTGGGTCTCGATCAGAAACTATGGATACGGGCATACCATGCAGTCTCACAATCTCGTTTATGTACATACGAGCAAGACGTTCAAGTGTATAAGTTTTTCGTATAGGTAGGAAATGAGCAGACTTGATCAATCTATCAACAATAACCCAAATTGCATTTATGCCTTGAGAAACCTTGGGAAGACCAGTAACGAAATCTATGGTAATGTGCTCCCACTTCCATTCTGGAATTTCAAGTGGTTGCAATGGACCTTTTGGTACTTGATGCTCCGCCTGGACTCGTTGACAAGTTAAACACCTTGAGATAAACTCCGCTATCTCTCTCTTCATATTACTCCACCAAATGTATGTCGAAGATCACGATACATTTTGGTACTCCCAGGATGGATTGCAAACAGTGTTGTGTGCCTCCATCATGATTTTATACTATAAATCAGGGTTATTAGGAACACAAAGTCTGGAGTTGACTCGAAGTATTCCTTCTTCATCGATTCTTGCTTCCGGCATAGCACCTTCTTGTACTTTCTTCCTCATACGCATCAGGTCTAGGTCTGTAGCTTGAGCATCTTTAGCTTTATCGATTAAAGTCGGTTCTGAAAGTAGTATGCATACAAGCCAATCAAGTTTGATGATAAAGAATATACTTTGTAACAATCTTATTCATTTATTAATAATAAGTATTAAAGGCCTTTAAATTATCTACATGATGCTGTTTTATAATATGTGATAAACCCATAGTTTTAAGCAATGCTTTTAGAATAATGATGATGATCATTATAATGAGATCTAAATTCTTAGAAAGCTTAAAACTAAAATAGTTCCCAATCGTTGGATTACTAAATTGGGGATTAGTGAATCCGGATAGATTGGTACATACGTTACTTGCTCATTGAATGAGGATGATTGATCTCATGATCATTTGTGTGGAGACACTAAAGCAAGTATGTAGGTGCTTATTAGAGAATAAGTTCACTGAACGTGGCTCGCTAAGGAATACCTAATGGAGTTTTACTTGCCTATCAATAGGAATTCCTGTAGTGATAGTAGTACAAGTGATCCTTGGACTTGAGATCATCATAGTATCTTGTGTATGATGAGTTATACTTTGACTTATTCCTTAAGACCCTTAGGGTATATCAAAGGGTATGCTTGGGTATAATAAGTTATACATGGAGATAATGTATGATCAATAAAGAATCTACCACTTCTAGTAAAAGAAGAGAAATGTCCTATGTGATTTGATAAATGACAACCCAGTAGTCCTTGGCGGCGGCGAATGAAATTAGAAAGGAGTTTCTAATTTGCATTATTTGGGGTTGTGCATTTAAGAGTCGAAATACATATAATTAAATAAAATAAGAATTGACAGTAATTCAATGTCTTATATTTAATTGGGACATTATATGGTGGAAGGATTGAATTGTACGGTAACTATTTACTCAAAGGTTCTTTTATGATTAATGTTGAAATCTATATTATCTGGAAAGTCGTTGATAGCTAGGGGAGGCTTATCCCTATTATAGAATAAATATTATTTATTTAAATAAATTAATAGTTTAAGTTATTTATTTAAATAAGATTAGAATTGTTCTAATTAATATATTCACAACCTGGGTTTAATATGGAGAACCTAAAGGGTCACACCATAAAAGGAAGAATAATTATTTAAGAAGTAAATGACATAATCGTAATAATAAGTTAAGTATATTTAATTTAATCTATGGTGATAGAATAAATTAAATAGCTTAATATTTATTATGTAATATTTTGAAAATATTAAATATAAATTAATAAGAGGAGTCTTATTATTATTACTATTATTATTTAATTCTTAAAGGAGTTTGGAAATTAATTAATAAAAGTACTCTAAAATATTCCTAATAAGATTAGGAGGTTAAATTAATTAAAAGAGTTTAATTAATTATCCCTAATAAGATTAGGGAGCTTAATTAATTAAAAGAATCTAATTAATTAAATAAAACTCAATTTCTTAATTGTTAAAGAGGGTTGCCCACATATAAATAAGAGGAGTCTTATTATGGGTGGTGTGGTTGTTGACTTTTACAACATACTTGATTCCAATAGTTGGGAGAGTACGTTCTTTTTCTATAGAGATAGAAAACTAGGGTTTGAGCCAAATACCCATCTTCTTGAATTCTTCTTCTTCCTTGGTGGATCACCTCTAGAGGCCAAACACTTGGGTGGCTAACGTTGATCAAAGGAAGGAACCAAACCCGGTGGATTCAAGTTGAACCCGAAAATGATTGGAGGTGAACTTGTACCTGAGGAAGCTCGGATCTTCAAGGGTATGATTCTTGTTCTTTATTTTTCGTTTAATTAATAATTGTGCATAAAGGGTGATCCGGGTATATGGTTTGTAAAATTTTAAAATTCTGATTTTTCACGTTCGCGTATTTTTGTGCAATTTAATTTGCGTTCATGAATATTACAAACTGATGATTGGCATCGAGCCAAACCTTTATACTGAATTATTAATTATTTTAATTTGATATGTATATTGATATGTGTTTAGAACAATTTAATTGGGCATAATTTTTTTATATAAAATTTAAAAAAAAAAATCGCAAAATTGCACATTTTTTTTTTGAAATTCCGTGTGACATTTTTTTCTTGTGATGCGCTATATAATCTTCAAGGGAATTCTTGTAAATCATCTAAGGTTACTGGAATATAAGGTTACAGGATTTGGCGTGTGCACGGAAATCATGGATTCACGCCACTTTAAGCATTTAAAGTTGACAGGTTATATTTTAGTTATAATATATATATAAATAACGTTTATTATATATTTCTATATATTAACGGTTATTATATATATATATATATAATATTCTTAATTGTTTTATAATTAAAATAAAATGTTTATTTTAATTTTAAAATAAAAAGTTTATTTTAATCTTAAAATAAAAGTTTATTTTAATTTTAAAATTGAATTTCATGCTAACTAATTAGAGTTGAAATTAGAATCTATGATAACTAATTAGAGTTGAAATTGGATTCTATGTTTCCTTAAATAAAGGAGTTTATTTAGATATGAAATAAGATTTCATATTATTCAAAATAAAAGAGTTTATTTGTGAATAGGAAAGAGAATCATAATTTCCTTAAATAAAAGAGTTTATTTGTGAATAGGAAAGAAAATCAATTTTCTTAAATAAATGAGTTTATTTAGATATGAAATAAGATTTCATATTAAAAATAAAGGAGTTTATTTGTGAATAGGAAAGAGAATTCATGTTTCCTTTAAATAAAGGAATTTTTACATGGAATTGGATTCCATAATTAATTAAAATAAAGGAGTTTATTTTAATTAAAGATTTTGATTAAAATAAAATAGTTTATTTTATTCAAAATTGGATAAATAAAAATAAAATAGTTTTATTTTGATTTAAATTTGGATTAAAATAAAGGAGTTTATTTTGATTCAAAATTAGATTTTATACTAACTAAATTTGCCCATTAAATGATATCAATATATATATTGAATGTTTATTATTCATGAGATGAATGTTATTTATTGATGCATATGGTGATGTGTATGATAATAAATAGGATTGATTATGGACTATCAATTATGTGATTGGATTTTATTTTAGTTGGATGCTTGAATGTATGGGGGCTTTATTAAATGGGGTCTGCGTGCACTGCGCCTTTTAATTTTTCTTAATATAAATTCTATCTCCTCCTATGTACTTCCCTCGATCACGATCAAGGTTTCTATTTATTTTAAATAGTTTTGTAATAGGAATAGTTAGAATTAATTTTGAAGATTTGGAGATCAAGGAGCGAGGAGCGCTTGAAGATTCGTTTGTAATGGAGCCCGGGTTTAAATGTAATAGTTATATTTAAATATTAATTCTTGCACCCCTAGGGTTTGACCTTTTGGTTCACTTGGTGGCTCTAGTGAACCAAACTAGAATAAAAGTCCATAATCAATCCAAGTAGAATATAGTATTCTATATGTGCATGCTTATACTATATATATATATATATATATATATATATATATATATATATATATGCAAACATGCTTCGCATGTTCATTAATATATACGCGTATTTTATATATATATATGTGCATGCCATAAACAGATGAGACATATTAATAACAAACCCCTCAAATATTTAATATTAAGTTGTAACGTTCAAAGATATTTGAAATATCGAACGTCGCCTTCTAGCATGATAGACACAAGGCGAGTATTAAATATTTAAGATGTTATTTTTATTACATATGATGTTTGTAAGGAATTGAACATTACTGCTTTGTTGTGCACACAAAGGGTCATAGTTTTCTCTTCACTTATATATGAAATGTTTGGTCCTGACTTAACTTAAATCATTTTAGTTGGGATGTGCACACACTGACCATTATAATTTAAGAGGCAAAATACAAGGAGTTACATAGTTGATGTAATTGACAAGAGTTGTCTACCTATTTATTTATATATAGTTTGTTGTGCACACACAAGGCTATATACATTTGAAATGGGATCCTTATTCTCACTAGCATATCTTTAATTAGATATTGCTTTAACTATATATTGAGGGTAATATAGTTTGAAGAAAATAGTGGGAGATATCAATTTAAAACAAGACCTAAATTATTTTGGTAATTAATAAAAGAATGTATGTTAAAATGTTGTTAATTACAAATTCATTTACAGAATTTTACAATGTCTAAATTACTATCACTGCGTAGCATATTAGATGCTAAATTAATCGGACCGAATTACTCGGATTGGTTAAGGAATTTGAGAATAGTTCTCATGGCTGAAAAGTTATCTTATGTCCTTAATATGCCTATCTCTGCAATGGTTGCAGACAATACCTCTGAGGAAGAGATTGCTACATTTAGAAAGTGGCAAGATGATGCACAATTGGCTCAATGCATCATGCTCGCATCCATGAGTAATGAGCTTCAGCGTTAGCATGAAACTATGGATGCTCCTACTATATTCCTGCACATCAAGTAGTTGATGGTGAGGAAAGTAGGACTAATAGATATCAGATATCTAAGGAGCTCTTCCGATCTAGAATGACCGATGACACTACAGTATTGATAAAAGTCCTTTATATTATCAATTTGATTGATCAATTAGAACAACTGGTTTTTTCATGGATGGAGAGTTGAGCCAAGATTTGATCTTGCACTCACCCCGGACTCCTTTCACAATTGTTGTGAATTTTTCATATGAACAAGCTAAATATCAGCCTCGCTGATTTGATTAACATGTTGAAAAAATGTTGAGAGTCACTTTCCAGCCAAGAAAGACCATGTCTTACTAGTAGGGGCCAAAGGATCTTCTGAAAAGAAGAACAATTCTAAGAAAGTAAATTACGAAGGCATAAACAAAGGATAATAAGAACAAAACTGATACGGATAGCAAAGGAGTTTGCTTCCACTGCAATAAGCCCGGACACTCGGAAAGAAAGCTGCGAGAAGTATCTTGCGAGGTTAACCAAAGAAGCTTAGTGAAGTTTCTAGCATAAATACAAATTTGTTCATGATTAAAATAAATTTTTTCTTTAAGTCAAGGTTCTACTTGGGTATTGGATACCGAATTTGGTTATCATAAATATAGATTTATGAAGGGACCAAGCAGAAGTAGAAAGCTAAACAAAGATAAGTAATCTTATGTGTGGAAAATGAAGCAAAGTTTGCTATATTAGCCATAGGAACTTATAGTTTAGCAATCCCTACGAGTAAATCTATTAAGTCAATAAGTTGTTATTGTATTCCAGTACTTGTTGGAAACATTATTTCCATTTTATTGTTGGACAATGAAATCTTTGGTATTATATTTAAGAATAATTGTTGTTCTTTTTATAATAATAATGTTTTGTATAGAACTGGAATATTACTTAATGGATTTTGTATACTTGACTTATGTGAAAATAATTTTTTAAATTAAACAAACTAGTATAAGAAAAGGAGATGATCATTCAAAGAGTTGAATGTGTGTATTTACTTAAATACAAGTGTGAATTATTTGAAAGGTTCAAAGAATTCAAAAGTGAAACAACATGGCAAAGTATTAGGATTCTTTGATCGGATCAAGAAAGGAATACTTGTGCAATGAGGTTTTAAATCATCTCAAATGGTTTTCTCACAATGGATGCCTCCTGATACGCAATAATTGATTGATGTATCTGAAAGGAAAAATCGTACCTTGTTGGATATGGTACGGTCCATAATGATTTTACCGACATTCTAATATCCTTATAGGATCATGTCCTAGAAATGGCTGCATATCTACGAAAAGATAACCTCAAAATCCGACCCCAAGACTCTATAAAAGTTATGGACATGGAGGATTCCTAATCTTAAGTATGTTAAGATAAGGGGTTGTCCAACTTATGTGAAACGGTTTCAAAGGATAAGCTTGGGACAAGATTTGACATGTACAAATTTGTGGGACATCCTAAAGTAAGTTTAGGGTATATGTTCTATAATTCTACTTAGCAAAAGGTGTTTGTTACGAAAACACACGCTTCTAAAGATAAAGGTGTTTATCATTGAAGGGGCTTGTGGGAGGATAATAGATCTTGAAGAGTTCAAGAACCATAAAATGCTATAAGTCAAACAAGAGGAACCTGTAGATAGACCTATTGTACCACAACCGAATCGTAAATCTGGAATAATACCGAAGATACCTGGGAGGTATGGATTCATCATAGATGATGATGATGAGGTACACATCATAGAAGATGATGATCCAGTTACATATGAAGCAAGTTTCTCAAATATGGAACATTCGTTTTGATGAGATAATCAAAAGAGTTTGATTTTATCAAAAACAAGAATGAACTTAGTGTGTACAAAAGGGTCAGTGGGAGCATCGTCAAATTTCTAGTATTATATGTTGATATATTACGGATAAGGAATGACATACTAATGCTACAATCAGTAAAGATAAAATTGTCTAAACATTCCTCCACGAATAATTTGGGAAGAGTATCGTTATTGGGGATACAAATCTATATAGATAGATTTAATAAGATGCCCGACTTAACCCAAGGAACGTATATTCATTTGATGCTAAAGTTGTTTAGCATGGAAAACTCCAAGAGATGTCTCATATTGATGAGCCATGGAGTGTATCTCCCTTAATAGTCCCCATAGACTCCTAAAAGAGAGATAACATGAGTAACTATCATGTATGCAATAAAATGTACGAGACCTGATGTTGATAAGTCATATTCTAGAGAAGATCACTGTAAGACAGTGAAAAACATCTTAAAGTACTTTACCGACAGTAAGGATGTGATCATATTTATGGTGTGTCTAAATTAAAACTAGAGGGCTTAACAGACTCAAGTTTTTTAGACAGACCAAGACGACAGAAAATCCACTTTAAGGTAAAGGGTTACCTTGAACGGTGGTGCAGTGAATTGGAAAAGTTCCAAATAGCAAAGAGTTGCTGGTTTAGTGATAAAGACAAAGTATATAGCTATAAATGAAGCTACAAGTTGATTGTTTGGATGAAAAGTTTATTACAGAACAAGGAATAGTTCCTAAGTCTCATCTTGAATCTAAACATGTGTTGTGGCACTTTCATTTGATTATAAGAATCATTGAAAGATAGGAAATCACTATAGAGATAGTGGACTCTCAAGAACAACATTACATATCCATTTACTGAAGCTTATCCAACAGCAGGATAATCGTCACTTAGAGAAGAAGAGTATGAGATACCATGACGATTGACTTTAGTGCAAGTGGGAGATTGAAAGTAGTATGCATACAAGCCAATCATGTTTGATGATAAAGCATATACTTTGTAACAATCTTATTCATTTATTAATAATAAGTATTAAAGGCCTTTAAATTATCTACATGATGCTACTTTATAATATGTGATAAACCCATAGTTTTAAGCAATGCTTTTAGAATAATGATGATGATCATTATAATGAGATTTAAATTCTTAGAAAGCTTAAAACTAAAATAGTTCCCAATCGTTGGATTACTAAATTGGGGATTAGTGAATCCGGATAGATTGATACATACGTTGCTTGCTCATTGGATGAGGATGATTGATCTCATGATCATTTGTGTGGAGACACTAAAACAAGTATGTAGGTGCTTATTAGAGAATAAGTTCACTAAACGTGGCTCGCTAAGGAATACCTAATGGAGTTTTACTTGCTCGTCAATGAGAATTCTCAGTAGTGATAGTAGTAGTATGCTGATCCTTGGACTTGAGATCATCATAGTATCTTGTGTATGATGAGTTATACTTTGACTTATTCCTTAAGACCCTTAGGGTATATCAAAGGGTATGCTTGGGTATAATAAGTTATACATGGAGATAATGTATGATCAATAAAAATCTACCACTTCTAGTAAAAGAAGAGAAATGTCCTATGTGATTTGATAAATGACAACCCAAAGAGTCATTGGCGAAAGCGTAATGAAATTAGAAAGGAGTTTCTAATTTGCATTATTTGGGGTTGTGCATTTAAGAGTCGAAATACATATAATTAAATAAAATAAGACTTGACAAAGAATTCCATATCTTATATTTAATTGGGACATTGTATGGTGGAAGGATTGAATTGTACGGTAACTATTTACTCAAAGGTTCTTTTATGATTAATGTTGAAATCTATATTATCCGGAAAGTCGCTGATCGCTAGGAGGCTTATCCCTATCAGAGAATAAATATTATTTATTTAAATAAATTAATAGTTTAATTTAATTATTTAAATAAGATTAGAATGGTTCTAATTAATTTATTCACAACCGGTTTAATATGGAGAACCTAAAGGGTCACACCATAAAAAAGGAAGAATAATTATTTAAGAAGTAAATGGCATAATCGTAATAATAAGTTAAGTATATTTAATTTAATTTATGGTGATAGAATAAATTAAATAGCTTAATATTTATTATTTAATATTTTGGAAATATTAAATATAAATTAATAAGAGGAGTCTTATTATTATTATTACTATTGTTATTATTTAATTCCTAAAGGAGTTTGGGAATTAATTAATAAAAGTACTCTAAAATATTCCTAATAAGATTAGGAGGTTAAATTAATTAAAAGAGTTTAATTAATTATCCCTAATAAGATTAGGGAGCTTAATTAATTAAAAGAATTTAATTAATTAAATAAAACCCAATTTCTTAATTGTTAAGGAGGGTTGCCCACATCTATAAATAAGAGGAATCTTATTATGGGTGGTGTGGTTGTTGACTTTTACAACATACGTGATTCCAATAGTTGGAAGAGTACGTTCTTTTTCTATAGAGATAGAAAACTAGGGTTTGAGCCAAATACCCATCTTCTTGAATTCTTCTTCTTCCTTGGTGGATCACCTCTAGAGGCCAAACACTTGGGTGGCTAACGTTGATCAAAGGAAGGAACCAAACCCGGTGGATTCAAGTTGAACCCGAAAAGGATTGGAGGTGAACTTGTACCTGAGGAAGCTCGGATCTTCAAGGGTATGATTCTTGTTCTTTCTTTTTCGTTTAATTAATAATTGTGCATAAAGGGTGATCCGGGTATATGGTTTGTAAAATTTTAAAACTCTGATTTTCCACGTTTCCGCATATTTTGTGCAATTTGATTGCGTTTATGAATATTATAAACCTGACAGGTTCTACTCGTATATTCGCCATCATCACATGGGTCCCTGGAGTCTTTAACTCTATCTCCATCCTTTGTAAGTCATATAAAATGGGCCTTTGCGTTGACAATAATGCACTCATACTCGCATATGATCTTCTACTCAATGCATCAACTACTACGTTCGCTTTTCCAGGATGGTATTGAATGGTATGATTGTAATCTTTCAACAACTCAAGCCATCGTCATTGCCGCATGTTGAGTTCCTTTTGAGTGAAGAAATATTTGAGGCTTTTATGATCCGTATAAATCTCCACCTTCTCTCCATACAGGTAATGCCTCCAAATCTTAAGCGCAAAAATGACTGCTGCCAACTCTAGATCATGAGTAGGATAATTCCTCTCATATTCTTTGAGTTGTCGTGAGGCATATGCTATGACTTTCCCATGTTGCATGAGAACACATCCTAACCCTTTGCTCAAGCATCATCAGAGATGACAAAT
Source organism: Panax quinquefolius (assembly GCA_020205615.1). Taxonomy (NCBI): domain Eukaryota; kingdom Viridiplantae; phylum Streptophyta; class Magnoliopsida; order Apiales; family Araliaceae; genus Panax; species Panax quinquefolius. The sequence goes on from CM035164.1 coordinate 34,806,559, forward strand.
CCTCCGAGCCGAGATGGTATTGTCGTAACAGGTCTTTGAAATGAGTCTCCTCTTGAGTTCTTGAAAACTCTTCTCACATTCCTCGCTCCCAACCAATTTTGTATCTTTTCGAGTCAGCTGAGTTAATGGAGTAGAGATTAGAGAAAACCCTTCTACGAATCTCCGATAATAACCAGCTAAACCGAGAAAGCTACGTACTTCGGTCACTAATTTAGGTTGCTCCCAGCTTTGAATTGCTTCAATCTTTGCCGGGTCAACAGATATCCCATGATTTGATATCACGTGCCCAAGGAATGCAACTTCCTCAAGCCAGAACTCACATTTCTTTAACTTGGCATATAGCTTGTTTTCATGAAGCTTTTGGAGTATCAGCCTCAAGCGTTGCTTATGGTCTTCGCGGGTTTTGGAGTATATGAGGATGTCATCAATAAAGACGACCACAAAGTGATCCAAATATTCCTTGAATACTCGGTTCATCATATCCATGAAGGCAGCAGGAGCATTAGTCAATCCAAAAGACATGACTAAGAATTCATAATGCCCGTACCGAGTTCTGAAAGCAGTCTTTGGAATATCATCAGTTTTAATCTTCAACTGATGTTATCTAGAACGAAGATCATTCTTTGAAAAGAATTTGGCGCCTTGCAACTGGTCAAACAGGTCATCAATACAAGGCAATGGGTACCTATTTTTGATGGTGACATGATTCAACTCTCGATAATCAATACAATGTCGAATAATTCCATCTTTCTTCTTTACGAATAGAACAGGAGCACCCCAAGGAGACGTACTAGGACGAATGAAACTGATGTCTAACAATTCCTGCAATTGGGTCTTTAACTCCTGAAGTTCAATAAGAGCCATTCGATATGGGGCTTTAGAAATGGGTTTTGTACCGGGTTCAAGGTCGATAAAAAATTCAATTTCACGCTCTGGGGGTAGGCCAGGAAGTTCTTCAGGAAATACGTCAGGAAATTTATTAACAATAGAAATATCTTTCAAATCTGACGTATTTTTGTTTAAATCTGTGACATGAGCTAAGAAAGCTTGACATCCATTTTTCAATAAACGAATAGCTTTATGGCTTGAGAAGATCGTGATTGATTTTAATGGTTTGGTTGCTTGAATTCGCATAATAGGTTGATTAGGAATATGAAAGCTAACAACCTTACGAAAATAATCAATTTTAGCATAATGAGTAGTTAACCAATCAATCCCTAGAGTCACGTCAAATGCAAGTATTTTTAAAGAAATAAGATCGACAGGTAACATGCGGTTACCGATTTGAATCAAACAAGACTTATAAATAGTGGATGTAATGAAGGTTTCTCCCAACGGAGTTTCAACTGATAAGTCAAAGTCTAATTTCTCTGGAGTCAAATTTAAACATTGAGCACAAGTAGGAGAAATAAAAGAATGGGTAGAACCGGTATCAAATAAGGTATAGCCTTCGCTAGAGTTTATGATAAGCTTACCCGTGATGACCTCGTTCGGGTTCCTTTCTTTCTGGGAGGTTACGAAAAACGCTCTCCCTTGAACTACCAACTTTGACTTTTCTGGGACGGCCTTTGGTGCCTCCATCCTAGCCGGACTTGTCTTTTATGCATGACAAAATTGGGCTAGGTGACCTTCTCTTCCATAATTATAACACACTTTGGACTTCATCGCGCAGTTTGGACTGATATGTCCCTCCCCTCCGCATTTGAAGAATATGATAGGTGGTCGTTCTTCTTCCTTAACAACGGGTGCTGGTGCTGACGTCTTTCCATCATTGTTGAATCTCCTTTTCTTGAAATGTCCATTTTTACTGTCTTGGCCATGATTACCACCGAAGTGGTTACCATTTCTGGCTTGTTGATTCCCTCCATGTTTGTTGTCACCGCTTCGATGATTGCTACCACTGGTATTATCATTTTGCCGACTGCTTTCTCTTGATTGAGTTAACTCTTTATCGCGCTCCAATAACTGAGCCCTATTAACAACATCTGAATACAAACAAAGTTTATGAGAAATTAGATATTAACGTCTCTCGGGTTTCAATCCTTTTAGAAACATTCGCGTCATTCTCTCCTCATTGTCAACCAAGTGAGACGCAAACCGGGACAACTCGGCAAACTTAGTTTCGTACTGTGACACGGTCATATTGTTCTGCTCCAACTTGATGAACTCTACCTCTTTCATGTGATGAATACTTTCGGGAAAGTACTTGTCGTTGAATAGTTCTTGGAACTTCTCCCAAGACATCTTCAGTGCGGCATGTTGAGTACGCTTTACCGATTCCCACCAGTAATCTGCCTCTCCTCACAACATAAAGGTGATAAATAGAACCTTTCGCTCCTCGAAGCATCCCAAAACATCAAATATCTTGGTGATCTGCTTTATCCATGCTTCCGCCTTAAGTGGTTTTGGCTTTTCAATAAACTCCGGTGGTCCCAGCTCCTTGAACTTTTTAGCGGTGATCGTCCGAGAGTTTCCAGTGTTTCTACCTATATTTTGGATAGGAGCCGCTCTCGCCTGATGTTGCATGAATTGCATAAAGCCTCAGAACATTCCATCGTTCATCATTTGGTCAGTGTTGTTGTTTGCATGAGGATTATTGCCTTCCTGATGCACATTATCCTGATTATTAATCTGTGGAGACTCAACGGTTTCCTGTGCTCCATTGCTATTCTCAACATTCTCGGATGTCATTTTCAAATACTGCCACAAAACAAGGGTTAATTGACATGTCACATATTATCCCCATACTCTGACTGACCAAATAAATACCAAATAAACTTAGGTAGGTCATACTACTAGCGAAGGAATTCCCCGTTTCTCCCCTCCTAGTTCTTGTCTCACATCTCAGCCAGGGATCATATCCCTAAGCTTTGATACCAACTGTGACGCCCCCAAAACAGGTATACATCACCCATCTTAGGTCGCTAAATACATGGTACAAAATTCAAATACAACTTAATTATACAACAGTCATGGTAAATACGACAAAATATAATCTAAGAGTTTTTAATAAGAATATTTTCATCTAGACAATATACAAACTCAATGGAGTCCTCATTACATTTATTGTCACACTATTTAAAAGAATAGTGAGGACTACTAATGCTATCATCTGGACCGTCACTCCATTCCCCAACTAGTCCCGGCTACGTTCTCATTTCCTAAAGAGAACAGTGAAAGAAAAGGTGAGCTCAACTAGCCTAGTAAGAAATATTATGACTAAGATAATGCAGAATAATTTATCGTTAGCCTTCAACAATGTTAAACTGATAAAATATAACAAACATCAAGTTAACTGCTGCGGAACAAGCAATCCATTAGAAGAGTCAAGTAGAGAATAACATCTACTATCTTCTATGATTTAAAAGGTTTTTCATCACTTTTATCGCTGAGACTCAGCTTAATAAATAAACCACATCATCCCTGCACTACGGCCAAAGATATTCATTAGTATCACGACCACAAATTATCCATGCACTACGCCAAGCCAAGGATATTCGTATTCATCAATGATCATGATCATGCCAACAACTCGTCCATCAATGCACTACACGGCCAATGAGGACTTTTACCACATCATTTGTAACATTACGGCCATGATTATACCGAATAATCCCTAGTCATAATCATACCAAGTCCATCTATGCACTACATGCCACAGATGACTTTTAACATAATATAAATATGAGGATGATGACAATGATATAAGAATTCAATAAAACAAGTTCAAGAATTAATTTATCCAGGAACCGATAACGTCCAAATTGTCAACATGATATTGCTTTGTGGAGCAAAATTCAAGAATGCTCAGAAGAATATTTCCATGAAAAGATATCGGATGAAGCGCAAATATCAAGGATATTCCACTAATTTCATGGAGTATAAAAGCCAAAATTTTAACCAACTGAGTATAATAAAGAATGGAATAACAAAAGAATTCACCGACAATGCGATAGACCGCAAAGATCTAAGTATTGCAATGTAATAATAAATAATGGAACTCAGTCACGTGTAAACGCATGCATACGATATTCCAAATGAATAATAAAGAATAGAATAACAAAAGAATTCACCATGCATGCTATAGATCACAGCGACAAAAGTTATTCCAATGAGAATAATAAATAATGGAACCAGTCAATGCGTAATACACACGCATGTGATGTTCCAATAGAATAATAAAGAATGGAATAACAGAAGAATTTCACCATGTATGCGGTACTTTGCATAGACAGGTTATTCCAACAGAATAATAAATAACGGAACCAGGTCATGCATAATTCGCACAAACAGGATGTTCCAACATAATAATAAGGGATGGAATAACAATAGCTCTCTTCAAGAACACGATAGAAATAAAATCCCTTACCTTAGAAAAATTGATAATTTGGAATAAAGAAGTAGCGTACTTCTCTTCTTTCTCTCTATAATTTCTCTCTATAATAATTGCTCTAAAGCTTTTGTGAATTGGTCAGAAATGAAGGAAGAATGATCTTCTATTTATAGGAAAATATAGTTTCGATAATTGCACCTTTTGCAGCTCGAAATATTACAGTATAATACCTTCTTCTTTTTCTTCATTTTTAATTTAGTCCTACAAGTATTAACAAACTTGCACCACCTCCCCTAATAGTAAATAATGTGAATTAATAGTTCATTCATGTGACTCAATAGTATAATCATGTGAAAAAACTAATTACAGTATAGTACCTTCAATTATACCTCCATTTTTAACTTAGTCATGCAAGTATTATCAATCTTGCACCAACTCCCCTAATAGTACAAGAATGTGAATAGTACACACATATGAACAAATAGTTATATAAGCATGTAAATTAGTAGCAATTAATTGGTAATTTATCCGATAAATTACCCAATTTATCAATATAACCCCAGACATCAATTATCATTGGAATAGATGTCAATTCCACTAAAACTAATAACCCCAACACAATAGAACTATCAAATTCATCTTTAATCAACACAACTTATTCATCATTAATATTATAACTCATAATATTTAACAACCAGGTCGTTCCCAGGAAAGAGGGGGCTTTCCGATAAGGATTTCTCCTTATTGGTGCGTAATTAGGTGACCAAACCTCTCATTGACAGAACTTCTAGACATTGTCAATATTGCAAATAATAATATGAATTACTTTGTTGTCTCAATTATTGATTTAATAATAATAAATATAACACAGATGATGCTGTGACAATAATTGAATCAATAATATGAGAGATATGATGCAGCAATTACTGTAGCAATAATTGTGTATAACTGAGTGACTTCTCACGTAAGTATAAATAATCAATACCGTGTGCTACTATGCAACCATGCGTATTACTATACTTTTACTACCGGATAGTTCAATAGTTTAACGGTAAAACTTTCGTCGTTCTTTTTAAAAATATTTCAATCATTTTCTAAATACGATAGTACCTCCGTTGTGGGGTCCACCAATGATTGTGCCGTCGTACAAATATTCCCTGTTAAAACGAATATTCCCCGACCAGTCGAATATTATATAACCACTTTCTTACTTTGCAAAATTTATAAATATTACCCACAACTATAACATTATATCAAATCCACACCATAATATTCAAAAATATATTTCGAGAAAATTATTCTTTATTCATAAAAGTTGGGGTCTTACATGTAGTATTGATGTAATACTACATGTTCCAACAATCATTAAGGTCAAATTATAACAAATATGCAAGATCTAAGGCTTTAAAAAGGCTGTCAGACCTGTTCTGGGTTTTCTAGGTTACCCAGAAACCTAGACAGTTCTTGGTACCCACTTTGTGGTTTCCATTACTTGATTTCTAGGTAATGGTTTGGTGTTTAAATGGTCTAATCTGGTAGTCTTCATGTTAAAGAACAACGTCACTACACTGGGGTAATCTAAATACATCACAATCACAAGATTTGAGCTGGTCAAACCTTGTCAAAAACTGTGTTCATCAGTTTTCTAGAATTTCTAGAAAACTCAAATTCATGCTCAATTAACCTAGTTTGACTATCCACTACTTTGCTTCTGTTTTTTATTTCAGTGATCTAAGGCCATGAATCTATAGTCCATATACTAGAGTATAACACTGATACACTAACATAAACAAATCACATAACATCTGACAGATTCAAGCTCAACAAAATCTTGTCAGACCCATTTGGTAATTTTTGGGTTACCTAGAAACACCAAGTCATGCTCGGTCAACCCACTTTGACCATTAATAACTTGTAATCTGGACATACTATGAGCATGATTCCACTTCCAGATTACACCCCACATAGCATACTACAAGTCTATAACTTCAAACAAGACAAATAATAAACAGATCTAGATGTTTGGCCTCTGACATTCGTTTGTCAGGCCATAGAACTAGGGTTCTTGACAGTTTTAAAAACTCCATTTTTAAGCACTTTGATGTTATGGATCTATGATATAACATCATAGATCACCAAATAAAATCTTATAATACAAGATTAAAAACAAAAACACAACTTTTATCTTAGCATGCAAGATCAAATATAAGTTAGGGTTTATACATCTTTTGAACAAGCTTTGATCTTGGCTTTCCTACACTTATGTTGATGTGTTATGGACCTATTTAGGGAGTGAAATACTTGTATATTTCCTGGATTTAGAGAGAGAAGGAGTTGGTTAAGTGTTGGAGAACAAATGAGCTAAGTTTTGGACTTTCTCTCTCTTTAATCCTTATCTTTTATTTCAATGAATGTATAAGATGCAAGGTGGCATGTATAAGATCAGATTTGGTATAGATTTAGAGTACATGGTCTTATCCAACATTGGTGAGTCACAAGATTTGAAATATCTCTTAACTTAAAACTTAAGTAGAGGGTATTTTGGTCATTTTGCCCCTAAAAGGGTACTTTGATAATTTCCCTCATGATTTTAAGGGTATTCTAGTCATTTAACATGCTTCCTTAGAATATTAACCCTTAGGGTTTGATAATCTCAATTATGATTTACTAATTAGGGTTTAGGGTTCCCAAATATAAAATTAGGATTCTTGGAAATACAATTAGGGTTCCTAACTGTTCGTTAGGGTTTCTTGATCATAGATTAGGGTTTCTAATCTATCATTAGGGTCTACTAAGGTTATACCTTATCTGATTAAACTTTGATCATTAAGTCTATATTGTACTAACACATACTCACTGATACCAATACCATCAATGTATTAAATATCTCCACTCATATTACTCAGTCAATACATTGTTTGACCATTTTACTAAACGCGTATCACAGATACTTAGCACAATATTGATAATTAATACCAATAATAAAAATTAAAAAAAATTTCATAAAATTTGAATTGTTTGAAATTCTGGGTCCTCAAATTCTCCCCTCCTTATAAGGATTCCGTCCCCGGATCACCACTTTCTTACTCTCTAATATATTTTAAAGTTGTATCATCAATTCATTCTTATCAACACAATATTAATTTGTGTCTCATATATTAACCTATGACTTGGATTCGTAAAAGGAAATAACTCACAGCGATATCTATCGAATATTACTCACGTAATTAAATTACTAAGCGAAATCGTTACCTGTCACCACTTCTTTTGCAACCATAGCATCTTGAACTGACATGTTAAATGTACGTGTCGTTGGTCTTCCTGGCTGAGCAGGTCCTTTGATCATCAGTGATCCGCTGCTGGTTCCCATGTTGATACTTCCATTATCCACATTCTGCTTTGGGCAATTTTGAACTAAATGATCTGTTGATCCATATGAAAAACAACCTTGCATCTTCTTTAGACTAGGACAATTGGGAGACATGTGTCCCTCTTGACCACATTTATAACAGACTCCTTTTCTCTTCAAACAAACTCCCGAATGGTTCTTCCCACAAACCGCACACGGCTCACCTCCCTTCCTATATATTCTCTTCTGTCTTATTTCCCGATTGGGTATTATCACTCCACTTCCGCTTATTTGGATTACTTCCTCCACTACTACCTCCTTAATTCGTCTTCCTCTTCTTCTCCTGATGATATCTGGATGCAGCTTCACTTCCTCCTTCAGTAATAATTTCTTTCTCCAACAAAGCCACAAATGTACTAATTTGCAACACGAGTACCTTGTTAAATATCCCTGGTTTCAATGCAATCTCAAATCTCCGCGCTTTTCGTGCCTCCGTATCCACCTGATGAGGTGCAAATCTCGCTAACTCATTGAACTTGGCGGCGTATTCTGAAACCGACATGTTCTCCTACTTCAATTCTAAAAACTTGACTTCCGTTCTGGCTTGCATACTCGGCGAAAAATAGTTCTCAAAGAATAACTCCTTAAACCTTGTCCAAGTCACTACGACTGCCCCAGCTCTAGGCAGATTAGTTTTCCACCAAGAATTAGCTTCTCCCTTCATCAAATAGGTAGCAAAAGCTGTCTTTTGCTCCTGTGCTACTCTCGCAATAATAAATTCCTTCTCCATCTCCTTCACCCAAGTTTGGGCTTCAATAGGATTAGTAGTTCCTTTGAATTCTGGCGGCCCTACCGCTTTAAAGTCTTTGAAATTTGATAATGTGCTGGTTGATCTCTTGCTCTTGCTGCTAGTGCTCTATTTTGTATCGCTTGAGCTAACATGTCTACAAAGTTTTGCATCGGGTTCGCTTGACCTCCTTCATTATTCACTGATTGCTCCTCCCTTTGGTTTTGATTTTGTCGTCTAGGCGGCATTATCTGATTAAATAAAAATCTTACATTAATCCTTTATCTCTATACAAATTCTTATTAGTAGCATAAGAATTTAACACAATTTCTCATATAATCGTATATTTATTCAAATAGCACATAGTACTTTTAGTAAATAACGCATATCACTTTAATCAGTCATCATCCCTTTTTAACAAAACTCGGGATTAACTACCACAACTTTACATAAAAAGTTGTAATTCACCAAATCATCTTAATATTCATACTGAAAACAAAGATTTCATTCATACACAAACACACACACACACACACACACACACATATATATATATATATTTAAATATGCTCACTCATCGTTTACGATAATAAAATCTTTAATACTACATCTTACTACCAAAAGGTACTAATCCCTTAACCTGCTTTCTTCTTAGGACACTTATTGAATCCGTGACCCATTCCACCACATAAAAAAAATATTCTCTTATTTGTCTTAGGATAATTAAGCCAAATGAGTCTTTCCACACTTGTCACATGTTTTCTTCTTCTTTGGATTTGAATTTCTAGAATTATTGTCGCTGTCATTGTTCCTTTTCCTTTTATTGCTACCTTTCTTCTGCTTGATTGTTGTGACGCCCCCAAAATAAGTATACATCACCCATTCTGAGTCTCCAAATACATGGTACATAAATCAAATACAAACTTCTTTTATACAATACGACAATAACGTAACTTAGAGTTTTTACACGAATATTGTCTCATCAATAGTATTCAAACTCAAATGAAGTCCTCATTACATTTATTATCACACTATTTCATAAAATAGTGAGCACTATTATAGCCACCATCTCGGACCATCACTCTGTTCCCCGACTAGTCCCGACTACGTTCTCATTTCCTGAAGAGAACAATGAAAGCAAAAGGGTGAGCTCAACTAGCCTAGTAAGAAATATTATGACTAAGATAATGTAGAATAAATTATCGTTAGCCTTGAACATTGTTAAACTGATAAAATACAATAAACATCAAGTTTAACTACAGCGGAACAAGTAATCCATTATAAGAGCATGATATCTACTATCTTCTATGATTTAAAAAGTTTTTCATCAACTTTATCGCTAAGACTCAGCTTAATAATTAAACCACATCATCGAATCATCCCTGCACTACGGGCCAAGGATATTCATGTAATCATCAATGGTCATGATCATACCAGCAACTGTCCATCAATGCACTATGGGCCAATGATGACTTTTACCACATCATTTGTAACATTACGGTTATGATTATACTGAATAACCACTGGTCATAGTCATACCAATCAATAGTACATCTTTGCACGTAAGCCACATATGACTTTTATCACAATATAAGCATGAGGATGATGACAATGATATAAGAATTCAATTAAAAGAAAATAAATGATAAATTTTTAAAGATTTATAATTTAATTTATCCAGAATTCAATAATGTCTAAATTGTCAACATGATACTGCTTTGTGGAGTATAATTCAAGAATAATATTGTATCAAAAATGATTTGGATCGAAAAGAAATCAATTTTTGTCATGAATAATTCCCCGGGTGAATAGTACTTGAGTGAATAGTACTTCAGGAATAGTACCCCATGAATAGTACTTTGTGTGACAACCCGAGAATTTGGATATTTATAAAATTTTAAAATATTGAATTAAGGTTAAATAATAAACCTAGACCGAAAATAAGTTAATGGATTTGAGATTTTCGAGAAGGAATTTCGTGAATTTAAAATTTTTATGGTGAATTATTCAGGATTAAGGATACAAGTGAATATGTTCTGTGTATATGGTATTATATGTGTACAGTATGTGGTTACGGGTCAAGGGTTGACCAGACATTGGCATACCCTAATATAATATTAAGAACGTCAACGTTGAGTTAGAAAATTCTTACGATTGATAAGAAACCTTAAAACCGATTCTGAAAACCCTAATTTCAGTTTCGGGAATTCGAAACCCTAATTCGGAATATTAAACCCTAATTTGAGAATTTAAAGGCTAAATTTAATTATTTAAGTATTTGTGGGTTTAAATATAATTAGGGATATCCCTAATTAAATATTTAGAAAACCCTAAATTCTTGGGTTTTAAACCCTAATGACCATTTTGGAAAAACCCTAATTATTATTTAAAATTTTTAATTAGAAAATATTAATCCTAATTAGCAAGCTTGAGTTATGATTGGGTAATGTTAATATAATTAGAGAATTCTAATTATAATTTATAAATATTAATTTTCTATTTTGAAAATCTAATTTTTGGAAATCCTAGAAAATAAAATTTTTAGAACCTTAGGTTTTAACCCTAAGGGTTGGATCAAAGACCAATTGTGCCATTAAATTTAAATGTCTAATGACCGTTTTGCCCTTTTTAGATTTTTAATTAGTTGGGGTAAGAATATTGCCAAAGAGTGGAGTTGGTGACCAACTCTAACCACTACATGTGCCTTATATTCCAGCAACCAGCCATCTAGGTCAGCAACATGCATTGAATCAAATGATATATAGATTAAAAGTAAGAAAAAGCCTCACTTTATTTTTCAACTTGTCCAAGACCATCCTCTCTCTAAATTCGGGAATGAGGGTGAAAGGGAGTTCTAGGTTAAGCCAATATCAGTTCTTAACTTTCCATAAACAGATTCAAAAGTCAGATTCAAGATCAAAGCTTAGAAAAGGTATAAACCCTAAATTTTATAAATCTTGTGTTTTGATGTTAGTTATTGTTTAGATTGGTGTTATAAGATGTCATTTAGTGATCTGGGTTGTTAAATCCCAGATCCATAACATCAAAGTGCTCAAAATTAATGATTTCAAAAATGTGGAAAAGTTGAAAAAGATGGCCTGATAGCCATATGTCAGGGCTCATAGATCCTTATCTGTTATTTGTTTTTGTGTTTTAAGAGTTTGTACTTTTAGTATGTTGTAAGGACTTTGATCTGGAACTTGAATCAAGTCCAGATCAAGTATAGATTAAAATTTATCAGTGGTCAAAACTGCTTTCTGTTTCATTTAAGTCGCTTACGGGTAACCCAGAAACCCAGATTTCGTCTGACAAGTTTTTGCAGGCTCTAGATCTTGCCGTGTGTTATTGGTTGGATGTTGTAGACTAGTATATGACCTACTAATCCATATTATTAGATCACCTAGATTAACAACAGGATCGATAGTAGCAGTGGTCAAACAAGCGTTGACCAACCGTACCAGATGAATTTCTTGAAAACCACGAATTCACCAAGAACAGTTTGTGTCATACACTTTGACCGACTCAGATCTTGATTTGGTGATATTGTTGGACTGAAATAAGTATATGTTGTTGTACCCTGACATGAAGACTATAGTATTAAACCTTTATAACACACAAACTTAACTTGGAAAGCAAAGATTCACGCTGGCTAAGTAGATACCTTGGCTGTTCTTCATTTCTGGGTAACCCAGAAAATGAAGAACATGTTTGACAAGGTTTTTGTTGCCTTATAACTCACTGATCTGATGTTGTATGTCCATGGATCAAGTTGGTGATTGTAGTATTACATTAGTACTACATGTGACGCCCCCAAAATAGGTATACATCACACATCATGAGTCGCCAAATAAATGGTACAAAATTCAAATACAACTTAATAATACAACTATCGTGTAAAATACGACAAAACATAAACTGAGAGTTTTAATACGAATATTATCTTCTAGACAGTATTCAACTCAAATGGAGTCCTCAATACATTTATTATCACACTATTTCATAGAATAGTTAAGACTACTAATGCTATCATCTGGACCGTCACTTCGTTCCCCGACAAGTCCCAGCTATGTTCTCATTTCTTGAAGAGAACAATGAAAGCAAAAAGGTGAGCTCAACTAGCCCAGTAAGAAATATTATGACTAAGATAATGCATAATAATTTATCGTTAGCCTTCAACAGTGTTAAACTGATAAAATATAACAAACATCAAGTTTAATCATAATGAATAAGCAATCCATTAGAAGAGTCAAGTAGAGCATAAAATCTACTATCTTCTATGATTTAAAAGATTTTTCATCACTTTTATCGCTGAGGCTCAGCTTAATAAATAATCCACATCATCGAATCACCCCTACACTACGGCCAAGGATATTCTTTAGTATCACGACCACAAATTATCCATGCACTACGAGCCAAGGATATTCGAGTATTCATCAATGGTCATGATCATGCCAACAACTGTCCATCAATGCACTACGGGCCAATGAGGACTTTTACCACATCATTTCTATTTATAGGAAAATATAGTTTCGATAATTGCACGTTTTGGGGATCAAAATATTACAGTATAATACCTTCCTCTTTTTTTTCATTTTTAATTTAGTCCTGCAAGTATTATCAAACTTGCACCACCTCCCCTAATAGTAAATCATGTGAATTAATAGTTCATTCATGTGACTCAATAGTATAATCATGTGAAAAAACTAATTATAGTATAGTAACTTCATCTATACCTCTATTTTTAATTTAGTCATGCAAGTATTATCAATCTTGCACCAACTCCTCTAATAGTACATGAATGTGAATCAATAGTATACACATGTGAATAAATAGTTATAAGCAGGTGAATTAATAGCAATTAATTCCTCATTTATCCGATTAATTACCTGATTGGTCAATATAACCTCCAGACATCAATTATTATCGAAATAAATGTCGATTTTCACTAACACTAATAATTCCCACACAATGGAACTATCAATTTCATCTTTAATAAACACAAACTTATTCATCATTAATATTATAACTCACAATATTTAACAACCAGGTCGTTCCCAGGAAAGAGGGGGCTTTCCGATAAGGATTTCTCCTTATTGGCGCGCAATTAGGTGACCAAACCTCTCCTTGATAGAACTTTTAGATATTGTCAATATTGCAAATAATAATATGAATAACTTTGTCGTCTCAATTATTGATTTAATAATAATAAATATTATGCGATGATAATCTTGACAATAATTGAATCAATAATATGAGAGATATAATGCAACAATTCATCGTAGCAATAATTGAGTATAACCGAGTGACTTCTTACATAAACATCAATAATCAATACCGTACTACTACTACGTAACCACGCCAGACATCGTACTTTTTACTACCGGGTAGTTCAACAGTTTAATGTTAAAACTTTTGCCGTTATTTTTAAAAATATTTCTGTTGTTTTCTAAATACGACAATTGTGACGCCCCCAAAATAGGTATACATCACCCATCTTGAGTCGCTAAATACATGGTACAAAATTCAAATACAACTTAATTATACAACAATTGTAAAAATACGACAAAAAAACATAATCTAAGAGTTTTAATAAGAATATTATCATCTGCACAATATCCACACTCAATGGAGTCCTCATTACATTTATTGTCACACTATTTTATAGAATAGTGAGGACTACTAAAAGCGACCATCCGACCGTTAATCCGTTTCCTCGACTCGTCCCAAATATATTCTCATTTCTCGAAGAGAACAAGAAAGAAAGGGTGAGCTCAACTAGCCCAGTAAGAAATATTATGACTAAAATAATGCAGAATAATTTATCGTTAGCCTTCAATAGTGTTAAACTGATAAAATATAATAAACATCAAGTTTAACTGCATCGGAATAAGCAATCCATTAGAAGAGTCAAGTAGAGAATAAAATCTACTATCTTCTATTATTTAAAAGGTTTTTCATCACTTTTATCGCTGAGACTCAGCTTAATAAATAAACCACATCATCCCTGCACTACGGCCAAGGATATTCATTAGTATCACGACCACAAATTATCCATGCACTACGAGCCAAGGATACTCGTGTATTCATTAATGGTCATGATCATGCCAACAACTGTCCATTAATACACTACGGCCAATGAGGACTTTTACCACATTATTTGTAACATTACGGTCAAGATTATACTGAATAATCCCTGATTATAATCATACCAAGTCCATCTATGCACTACATGCCACAGATGACTTTTAACATATTATAAACATGAGGATGATAACAATGATATAAGAATTCAATAAAACAAGTTTAAGGATAAATTTTTAAAGATTTATAATTTAATTTATCCAAAAATCAATAACGTCCAAATTGTCAACATAATACTGTTTTGTGGAGTAAAATTTAAGAATGCTCAAAAGAATATTTCCATGAAAAGATACTAGATGAAGCGCAAATATCAAGGATATTCCACTAATTTCATGGAGTATAGAAGCCAAAACTTTAACCAACTGAGTATAATAGAATATATGATACCGTAAATGGATTTTTCCCGCCATGCGGTAATCTACGTAGACAGATCATTTCCACGATTTAATAAGGAATGAATACGAAGGATCTTTCACCATGCATGCGGTAATCCACATAGACAGGTTATTCCAACAGAATAATAAAGAATGGAATAACAGAAGAATTTCCCAAAGCGCATAATCCGCAGATGCAAGTTATTCCAATGTAATAATAAAGAATGGAACCTTAAGCATGCGTAACCGCATGCATGTGATATTCCAATGTAATAATAAAGAATGGAACCAGTGTCACGCGTAATCGCATGCATGTGACATTCCAACATAATAATAAAGAATGGAACTAGGTCATGCGTGTGAGACCCTGCATTTTATCAATAAAGATTTAAATTTTGTCGAAATAATTTTTAATATTATGGTGTGAATTTAAGATAATATTATAGTTGTGGGTAGTATTTATAAATTTTGCAAAGTATGCAAGTGGTTATATTATATTCGATTGGTCTGGGAATATTCGGTTTAGCAAGGAATATTCGCATAACGACTCAATCATTGGTGGACCCTAATAATGTAATTATTGTCTGATTGAGAAAACGACAAAAATATTTTATTGAAATAACTATGAAGTTTTACCGCCGATATCGCTTGAACTACTCGATAGTAAAAGTACAAAGAATATGTGTGGTTGTATAGTAGCATTACCAGTATTGATTATCGATGCTTATGTGAGAAGTAACTCATTTGATTCCATTATCGTCGATTAATAATATGAATTATTATAGCGATAGTGACGCTTTTGTTTTATTCAGTATTATTAACGTAATAAAATAGAAACATCTTTTTATATAAAATGTAATACTTTATTAAAGTTATTCTATAAATAAAATATATTATATTTTATTATGCATAAATGTTGCATAGTGTTTTGCATAGTGTTGCATAGTGTTTGTATAGTAAAATGTTTTTATATAAATAGAATATATTATATTTTATTTAAAAGATTTTTCTTTAAATATGGACCGCCGATTAAAGTAAATCAATCTGACCGCTCATGGATTAATTACTATGCATTCTATTTTCCTATAAATAGAAGCTCATTCCTTCATTATTTTCTTACGAATTCATTGAAACTCTGTAGAGAGAAACTATAGAGAGAGAAAGAAGAAGAGTATTCGGTACTTCACTACTTTGATATCCAAAGTCTTTTTACTAGTAGGGGATATTATTTGTTGTACCGTAAGGGGTGTTATTCTTTCTTATTCATGAAGAGAACTTCATTATTCCATTCATTATTATTCTGTTTGAATAACTCGTAAAAGTGGCATACCCTATACATAACTCAGTATACGCCAGATACCCTATACTTGGTGAAATCCTTATATTATTCCATTCTTATTTATTCTCATTGAATAACTCAGATACGCTGAATCCCCTATACTTGGTGATTTTCTTCTCATTATTCAATTCTTTATTATTCATTGGAATATCCATGCTCGTGTGTTTTACACCGGACCGGTTCCATTGTTTATTATTCCGCATTTATTATTCTCGCTGAATATCCTCGTCTGTGTTTTACACCGACCGGTTCCATTGTTTATTATTCAAATTTATTATTCTCATAGATCATCCTGCTTGCGTGAATTTCACCGACCGTTCCGTTATTATTATTCTATTGAATAACTCGCCTATGCTGAAGGCACCGCATGTATGGTGATTTCTTTTGTTATTCCATTCTTTATTATACCCAAATAAGTTAAAACTTTGACTTCTATACTCCATGAAATTAGTAGAATATCCTTGATATTTGTGTTTCATCCAAGATCTTTTCATGGAAATATTCTTCCGAGCATTCTTGAATTTTACTCTACAAAGAAGTATCATGTCGACAACTTGGACGTTATTGGTTCTTGGATTAATTAATTCTTGAACTTGTTTTATTGAATTATTATGTCATTGTCATCATCCTCATGTTATGTTATGTTGAAAGTTATCTATGTCTTTACGTGCATAGATGAACTTGGTATGATTATGACCAGGATCATTCTAAGATAATCATGACTTGCTATAAATGATGTGACAAAAGTCCTCATTGGCCCGTAATGCAAATGATGGATAATTTTGGTATTATTATGACCAAGGGTGATTCTTATATAGTCATGAACATTGATAATTTGATGAAAATCCTTGACCGTGGGTACGTGGATGATTAGATGTGGTGGTTTATTTATTGTCGAGTCTCAAATGATAAAAATTGATGAAAACCTTTTAAAACCTAAAAGATAGTAGACTTTATTTTCTACTTGACTTTTTAATGGATCAGATATTCCACACAGCTTAAACCGGTCGTCTATTGTATTTTATCGCTTTAACATCATTGAAGGCTAATGATAATTTATTCTCGCATTATCTTAGTCATAATATTTCTTCTTTGGGCTAGTTGAGCTCACCTTTTCTTTCACCGTTCTCTTCGTGAAATGAGAACATAGTTGACGAAGCCTGGGAACGGAGTAATGGTCCAGAGGATAGCATTAGTAGTCCTCACTATTCGTGAAATAGTGTGATAATAGTTGTAATGAGGACTCCTTTTGAGTTTGTATAATATCTAGTAGACAATATTTATATTCAAACTCACGCTTTATGTCGTATTGTACACCACGCTTATGTTTGTAAGTTGTATTTGAATTTATGTACCATGTAAGTGGCGACCCAAGATGGGTGACGATACCTAATTTTGGGGCGCCACAGGTTGGTATCTCGAGCTTAGGGATATGATCCTGGCCGAGATGTGAGATAAGAACTAGAGGGGAGACGGGAATTCTTCGCTAGTATGACCTACCTAAATTTATTTGGTATTTAATTGGTCACGTAGTATAGGGATAATATGTGATATGTTAAATAACCCTTGTTTTGTGACAAAGTGTTTGAGAATGACATCCTAAAAATGCCGAGATAAGCAATGAAGCACATGATAGTGTTGATTCACCAAACAAAAGGTAACGACCAACAACACGATAATAATCATATCGGTGGCAACGGCTATCGAACAATGATAACCATCGTGGGGAAATTATCATGCTAAGAATGGTAACCACTTTGGTGGGTAATCATGGCAAAGATAATAGAAGTGAAAATTGCAAGAAGAGAATGTCATTTAGCTCAATTTTGTTGTGCACCAAAGTCAAGTCTAGCTGGGACTATGGCACCAAAGGTGGATATGGACAAAACAAAGTCATTGGTTTTAGGAAGTGCATTTTTCATGACTTCTCAAAAGCGAGTAAACCGAACGGGTTAGTACAGGTTAGTTAATTATATATTATGAAGTCTATACCTTATAAGATACCGGTTCTACCCATTATTTTATCTCTCTTGCTTGCGTTCAACGTTTAAATTTGACTCCGAAGAAGTTAGACTTTGACTTATTGGTTGAAACTTCGTTAGTAGGAGCCTTCATTACCGCTACTATTTTTAAATCTTGTTTGATTCAAATAAACACTTTCACGTTACTTGTCGATCTTATCTTTTTGAAAATACTTGCCTTTGATGTGATTTTAGGAATCAATTGGTTAACTACTCATCATGCTTTTCGTAAGGTTGTTAGCTTTTATATTCATAACCAACCTGTTGTGCATATTCAAGTAACCAAACTACTAAAGTCAATTATTGTCATATCAAGCCATAAGTAAAGAGCTCCGAACCTTTCGTTATTGACTTCCTTGTGTGGAATGCACCAAGCCGTGCTTTCTCAGAGGCTACATCGTGAATGAAGATGGCAAGTTTATAGGTATCATTGTGAGGTGCTATCTAGGTTAAGGGATAGAAGTCACAGTTGGTATCAATGTGACGTACTATCCAAGTCTTGGATGAGAGTCACCGTTTTGAATGATATTTCTATTATTAATAAATTTCTTGGTGTATTCTTAAAGACTTCTTAGCCTACTTAGAGCGTGAAATCGAATTTCAGATTGACCCCAAAGATAAAAACCCATTTCTTAAACCCTCAAATATTTCTTCAACTAAAAGGAACTGTTTACGTGAATTATGATGAAAGTCATAATAAAAGTATAGAACTGATGAAAATCATGGGTATATGAAGTATTAGTAAGTTTTATGATGAGTTATGTTGGTTAGTATGTGAAAACATGAAAGTTTCTTAGAAATCACAAAGAGTTGAAAATCAGATTTTGGTGAAAAACGTAACATGAAATTCAATTGACCATATCTCCTATTATATTTTGAATTTTTGAGTGTGGTCAAGTCCTAGAGTTAGATCTATGAGTTACCTAACTAATCCAAGTGGAATTACTAGAAAAGGTGTTGTAGATTTTTTTGTGGACTGATTTTAGCAAAGGAGTGAAAAGCTGCAAAAAACTGAAAAAGCTGCTGCCATGATTTTAGAGGGGCTGTTTCGGCTACTTAAATTATGAGAAAAATTCTGGCCTTTTGGGACATGAAGGTATATGGTATAAAGTACCTCCTGTCCAAAAATGAGCTCATTCTGACTTAAAATGAGTAAGTTATGACTATTTCAATATTTAGGTTTTTTTGACAAAAAACGCTATAACCGGAGTTCTATAACTCCGATGACCATGAAATTTAAACTGGAGGCTCACATTAACATGTGTAAGGTCCTGCCAAGATTTGGGAATTTTTGGAGTTAAACTTGAGGTAGCTAATTTCTTAAGGAATTAATTAGAAATTGATTTTGGAAAAATAGTAAATGAATTTTAAAAATTTCGAGAAAAATATATTTTCATTATGGGACTATATTATGCTAAATCCCAGAAAAGAAATATTTTTGGGATTGATTTTGTATTTTTCATGAAAATAGTTTAGTTACGAACATATGAGTTAAATATGTTATGTGAAGTAACAAAATTGGAAAATATGATTTTATGGCTGTAGAATCCTATATAGAGTATATGCATATTTTTTGATGAGGATTTGATCATTGGTGATGATATCTTATGAGTATGGTATTTTGAAAGATTAAATGCATTATATGGTAAAGCGTAAACAATTGAAATAAATTGTTTATAAATTTAAGAAGTGATTAAAATATTGTTATAATATTAATGATATTAGATTATGAGATTATTAAGTGATTGATAACATGGGGATATTCTTGAATCCTGGATAAATTATATTATAAATGTTTAATATTTATCCTTTATCTCATTTGATTGATTCTTTATATCATCGACATGATCCTCATGCTTATATTATGTTGAAAGTCATCTCGGCTCACGCATGCATAGATGGACTTGGTATGATTATGAAAGCGAGGATTGTTCTAAGTATAATCATGACCGTAATTGAAAACACGATTATCTTTGGCACGTAGTGCATGGATAATTTATGATCGTGATACTAATGAATACACGATTATCTTTGGCACGTAGTGCATGGATAATTTGTGGTCGTGATACTAATGAATACACGATTATCTTTGGCCCGTAGTGTATGGATAATTTGTGGTCGTGATACTAATGAATACACGATTATCTTTGGCGTCAGTAGTGCATGGATAATTTGTGGTCGTGATACTAATGAATACACGATTATCTTTGGTAGTAGTGCATGGATAATTCGTGGTCGTGATACTAATGAATATCCTCGGCACAGTAGTGCGGGGATGATTCGATGATATGGATTAATTATCGAAATGAGTCTCAAAGAATGAAATATTAATTCATGGATGTGGTAAAAGTCATCTTTGGTCAGTAGTGCATTGTTAGACTTGGTATGATTATGACCACGGATTATTCGGTATAATCATGATCAGAATTAAAAACACGAATATCCTTGGCCAAGAAAGTGCATAGATAATTCGTGGTTGTGATACTATTAAGTCGCTGTCTCAAAGATTATTGGTTTTACAATTGTATATCTTTAGCATTGTAGTGCAAAGATGAATTGTTAATGAATATCTTTGGCGGATTGCTAAGATGAATTTAATATTTTTAACGATAAAGGTATTCAAGGTATCCTCACCTCTTATCATACCAGTGTATCGCACTCTAATTTCGAGGGCTAAATTTCATAAGGAGGGAGATTGTGAGACCCGTAATTTATCAATAAAGATTTAAATTTTGTCGAAATAATTTTTAATATTATGGTGTGAATTTAAGATAATATTATAGTTGTGGGTAGTATTTATAAATTTTACAAAGTATGCAAGTGGTTATATTATATTCGATTGGTAGGGAATATTCTTGTTTAGCGAGGAATATTCGCATAACGACTCAATCATTGGTGGACCCCGCAATGTAATTATTATCGGATTGAGAAAACGACAAAAATATTTTATTGAAATAATCTACGAAGTTTTACTGCTGATAATCTTTGTTGAACTACTCGATAGTAAAAAAAGTACAATAATATGTGTGGTTGTATAGAAGCACACCAGTATTGATTATTGATGCTTATGTGAGAAGTAACTCAGTTTGATTCCATTATTGTTTATTAATAATATGAATTATTATAAATGATAGTGACGCTTTTGTTTTATTCAGATTATTAACGTAATAAAATAAAACATCTTTTATATAAAAAATGTAATACTTTATTAAAGTTATTCTATAAATAAAATATATTATATTTTATTATGCATAGTGTTGCATAGTGTTTTTTGCATAGTGTTGCATAGTGTTTGTATAGTAAAATGTTTTTATATAAATAGAATATATTATATTTTATTTAAAAGATTTTTCTTTAAATATGGACCGCCGATTAAAGTAAATCAATCTGGACCGCTTCATGGATTAATTACTATGCATTCTATTTTCCTATAAATAGAAGCTCATTCCTTCATTATTTTCTTACTTAATTCATTGAAACTCTGAGAGAGAAACTATAGAGAGAAAGAAGAAGAGTATTCGTACTTCACTACTTTGATATCCAAAGGTGTCTTTTACTAAGAAGGGATATTATTTGTTGTACCGTGTAAGGGGTGTTATTCTTTCTTATTCATGAAGAGAACTTCATTATTCCATTCATTATTATTCATTGGAATAACTCCGTAAAAGTGGCATACCCTATACATAACTCGTGATACGCCAGATACCCTATACTTGGTGAAATCCTTATATTATTCCATTCTTATTTAATCATTGAATAACTCAGATACGCTGGAATCCCCTATACTTGGTGATTTTCTTTTGTTATTCAATTCTTTATTATTCATTTGGAATATCCTCGTCTCATGTGTTTTACACCTTACTGGTTCCATTGTTTATTATTCCGCATTTATTATTCTCGCTGGAATATCCTGCATGTGTGTTTTACACCGGACACGGTTCCATTGTTTATTATTCAAATTTATTATTCTGTTGATCATCCTGCAAGGTGAATTTCACCGACTTCGTTCCGTTATTATTATTCTATTGAATAACTTTTGCCTATGCTAAGTACCGCATGTATGGTGATTTCTTTTGTTATTCCATTCTTTATTATACCCAAATGGTTAAAACTTTGACTTCTATACTCCATGAAATTAGTAGAATATCCTCGATATTTGCGTTTCATCCAAAGATCTTTCATGGAAATATTCTTCCGAGCATTCTTGAATTTTACTCTACAAAGAAGTATCATGTTGACAACTTGGACGTTATTGGTTCTTGGATTAATTAATTCTTGAACTTGTTTTATTGAATTATTATGTCATTGTCATCATCCTCATGTTATGTTATGTTGAAAGTTATCTATGTCTTACGCATGCATAGATGAACTTGGTATGATTATGACCGAGGATCATTCGGTATAATCATGACTCGCTATAAATGATGTGACAAAAGTCCTCGAAGGGCCTGTAATGCGTTGATGGATAATTTTTGGTATTATTATGACCAAGGGTGATTCGGTATAGTCATGAACATTGATAATTTGATGAAAATCCTTGACCGTGGTACAGGGATGATTAGATGTGGTGGTTTATTTATTAAGCTGAGTCTCAGCGATAAAAATTGATGAAAACCTTTTAAAACCTAAAAGATAGTAGACTTTATTTTCTACTTGACTCTTTTAATGGATTGCATATTCCGCTGCAGTTAAACTGGTTGTCTATTGTATTTTATCAGTTTAACACTGTTGAAGGCTAATGATAATTTATTCTACATTATCTTAGTCATAATATTTCTTACTGGGCTAGTTGAGCTCACCCTTTCTTTCACTGTTCTCTTCAGGAAATGAGAACATAGCTGGGACGAGTCGGGGAACGAAGTAATGGTCCAGAGGATAGCATTAGTAGTCCTCACTATTCTGTGAAATAGTGTGATAATAGTTGTAATGAGGACTCCTTTTGAGTTTGTATAATATCTAGTAGACAATATTTGTATTCAAACTCACAGTTTATGTCGTATTGTACACGACAGTTATGTTTGTAAGTTGTATTTGAATTTATGTACCATGTAAGTGGCGACCCAAGATGGGTGACGTATACCTAATTTTGGGTGCGTCACAATGCGTAATCTGCACAAACAGGATATTCTAACAGAATAATAAAGAATGGAATGACAACATAATTCACCAGGCATACGATAGACCGCACAGACATGTTATTCCAACAAAATAATAAAGAATGGAATAACAACCCTTACGAGTATTGAAAGAAAATAACTCTCTTCATGAATACAAAAAAAATAATACCCCTTACCTTAGAAGAAACTGGATACTGGGATAGTGGGGTAGCAAACTTCTCTTCTTCTTTCTCTCTATAATAATTGCTCTTGTGAGACTTAGTGAATTGGTGAGAATGAAAGAAGAATGAGCTTCTATTTATAGGAAAATATAGTTTCGATAATTGAACGTTTTGGGGCTCGAAATATTACAATATAATACCTTCTTCTTTTTCTTCATTTTTAATTTAGTCATGCAAGTATTATCAATCTTGTACCACCTCCCCTAATAGTACATGAATGTGAATCAATAGTACACACATGTGAATAAATAGTTATAAGCATATGAAATAATAACAATTAATTGCTCATTTATCTGATTAATTACCCGATTGGTCAATATAACCTCCAGACATGAATTATTATTGAAATAAATATCGATTTCCACTAACAATAATAATCCCAACAGAATGGAACTATCAATTTCATCTTTAATCAACACAAACTTATTCATCATTAATATTTTAACTCATAATATTTAACAACCAGGTTGTTCCCAGGAAAGAGGGGGCTTTCCAATAAAGATTTCTCCTTATTGGCGCGCAATTAGGTGACCAAACCTCTCCTTGACAGAACTTCTAGACATTGTCAATATTGCAAATAATAATATGAATAACTTTGTCGTCTCAATTATTGATTTAATAATAATAAATATTATGCATGATGATACTGTGACAATAATTGAATCAATAATACGAGATATGATGCAAAGAATTATCGTAGCAATAATTGAGTATAACTGAGTGATTTCTCACGTAAGCATCAATAATCAATACCGTGTGCTACTATGCAACCACACGTATTACTGTACTTTTACTACCGGGTAGTTCAATAGTTTAACGGTAACACTTTCGCTGTTATTTTTATAAAAAGATAATTCTGTCGTTTTTTAACTACAACAATATTTCCGTTATGGGGTCCACCAATGATTGTGCCGTCGTACGAATATTCCCTGTTAAAATGAATATTCCATGACCAATAAAATATTATATAACCACTTGCTTACTTTGCAAAATTTGTAAATATTACCCACAACTATAACATTATATCAAATCCACACCATATTATTTAAAAATATGTTTCGAAAAAATTATTCTTTATTCATAAAAGTTGGGGTCTTACAACCGCCCCTTCTTATGAAATTTCGTCCTCAAAATTAGGGTACATAACTGGTATATCAAAGAGGTGAGGATATCTTGACTTCATCTCAGATTCTAACTCCCAGGTCATTTCTTCCACATCGTGGTTTCTCCACAAAACTTTGACTTGAGGTATAACCTTGGAGCGTAGAATATGATCCTTATTATCCAAGATTTTAACAGGTAACTCTTCATACGTTAAATCTTCCTCTATCTCGTCTGGTTCTAATTCAATAATGTGGCTCAGGTCTTTCACATATTTACGTAACATAGATATGTGAAAAATGTTATGAACACGAGACATACTTAAGCGGTAAAAAGGCGAGTCTATAGCCACGCCCTACTCGATCGAGGATTAAAAATGGGCCAATGAATCGAGGATTGAGCTTTCCTCTCTTTCTAAATCTCGTAACTCCTTTCCATAGAGCAACACGTAACAATACATGATCTCCAATATTGAATTCCACATCCTTTCGATGAAGATCAACATAACTCTTTTGTCGATCTTGTGAGGTTTTTATACGTTGTCGTATCGTTTGAATCTTTTCTGTAGTCATACTTACCAACTCTGGTCCTAAAAACGTTGCTTCACCCACCTCATCCCAGCATACTAGAGAACGACACTTTCTTCCATACAACGCCTCAAATGGAGCCATGCCAATACTTGCTTGATAACTATTATTGTAGGAAAACTCCACCAATGGTAAGAACTTGTCCCAACTACCCTTGAAGTCAAGGACACAGAGTCTTAATAAATCTTCAAGAGTTTGAATAGTCCTCTCCGACTTCCCGTCCGTCTGAGGATGATATGCCGAACAAAATCGTAAATCTGTGCCCATAGCTTTTTGCAAACTAACCCAAAATCTTGAAGGTAATCTTGGGTCTCGATCAGAAACTATGGATACTGGCATACCATGCAATCTTACAATCTCGTTTATGTACATACAAGCAAGACGTTCAAGTGTATAAGTTTCTCGTATAGGTAGGAAATGAGCAGACTTGGTCAATCTATCAACAATAACCCAAATTGCATCTATGCCTTGAGAAACCTTGGGAAGACCAATGTGAAATCCATGGTAATGTGCTCCCACTTCCATTCTGGAATTTCAAGTGGTTGCAATGGACCTTTTGGTATTTGATGCTCCGCCTTGACTCGTTGACAAGTTAAACACCTTGAGATAAACTCCACTATCTCTCTCTTCATATTGCTCCACCAAAATGTATGTCGAAGATCACGATACATTTTGGTACTCCTAGGATGGATTGTAAACGGTGTGTTGTGCGCATCCATCATAATTTTATACTTTAAATCAAGGTTGTTAGGAACACAAAGTCTGGAGTTGACTCGAAGTATTTCTTCTTCATCAATTCTTGCTTCCGACATAGCACCTTCTTGTACTTTCTTCCTAAAACGTATCAGCTCCAGGTCTGTAGCTTGAGCAGCTTTAACTTTATCGATTAATGTCGTTTCTACTCGTATATTTGCTATCAACACATGGGTCCCTGGAGTCTTTAACTCTATCTTCATCCTTTGTAAGTCATATAAAATCGGCCTTTGCGTTGACAATAATGCACTCGTACTCGCATATGATCTTCTACTCAATGCATTAGCTACTACGTTCGCTTTTCCAGGATGGTATTGAATGGTATGATCGTAATCTTTCATATAGTCAAGCCATCGCATTCTTGCATGTTGAGTTCCTTTTGAGTGAAGAAATATTTGAGGCTTTTATGATCCGTATAGATCTCCACCTTCTCTCTACACAGGTAATGCCTCCAAATCTTAAGCGTAAAAACGAAAGCTGCCAACTCTAAATCATGAGTAGGATAATTCTTCTCATATTCTTTGAGTTGTCGTGAGGCATAGGCTATGACTATCCTATTTTGCATGAGAACACATCCTAACCCTTTGCCTGAAGCATCACTGTAGATGACAAATCCCTCCGAGCCAGATGGTATTGTCAGAACAGGTGCTGAAATGAGTCTCATCTTGACTTCTTGAAAACTCTTCTCACATTCCTCGCTCCAACCGAACTTTGTATCTTTTCGAGTCAGCTGAGTTAATGGAGTAGTGATTCGAGAAAACCCTTCTACGAATCTCCGATAATAACCAGCTAAGCCGAGAAAACTATATACTTTGGTCACTGATTTAGGTTGCTCCCAGCTTTAAATTGCTTCAATATTTGTCGGGTCAATAGATATCCCATGCTTGATATCACGTGAAAGTTGTATGCACACAAGCCAATCATGTTTGATGATAAAGCATATACTTTGTAACAATCTTATTCATTTAATTAATAAAAGTATTAATTTATTAAAGGCTTTTAATTATCTACATGATGTTGTTTTATAATATGTGATAAACCCATAGTTTTAAGCAATGCTTTTAGAATAATGATGATGATCATTCTAATGAGATCTAAATTCTTAGAAAGCTTAAAACTAAAATAGTTCCCAATCATTGGATTACTAAATTGGGGATTAGTGAATCCGGATAGATTGGTACACATGTTGCTTGCTCATTGGATGAGGATGATTGATCTCATGATCATTTGTGTGGAGACACTAAAGCAAGTATGTAGGTGCTTATTAGAGAATAAGTTCACTGAACGTGGCTCGTTAAGGAATACCTAATGGAGTTTTATTTACCTGTCAATAGGAATTCCTGTAGTGATAGTAGTACAAGTAATCCTTGGACTTGAGATCATCATAGTATCTTGTGTATGATGAGTTATACTTTGACTTATTCCTTAAGACCCTTAGGGTATATCAAAGGGTATGCTTGGGTATAATAAGTTGTATACGGGAGATAATGTATGATCAATAAAGAATCTACCACTTCTAATAAAAGAAGAGAAATGTCCTATGTGATTCGATAAATGACAACCCAAAGAGTCCTTGGCAAAGGCGTAATGAAATTAGAAAGGAGTTTCTAATTTGCATTATTTGAGTTGTGCATTTAAGAGTCGAAATACATATAATTAAATAAAATAAGACTTGACATAAATTCCATGTCTTATATTTAATTAGGACATCAGTATGGTGGAATGATTGAATTGTCACGGTAACTATTTACTCAAAGGTTCTTTAATGATTAATGTTGAAATCTATATTATCCGGAAAGTCGTTGATCGCTAGGGAGGCTTATCCCTATTGTAGAATAAATATTATTTATTTAAATAAATTAATTGTTTAATTTATTTATTTAAATAAGATTAGAATTGTTCTAATTGATTTATTCACAACCTGCTTAATATGGAGAACCTAAAGGGTCACACCATAAAAGGAAGAATAATTATTTAAGAAGTTAATGGCATAATCGTAATAATATAGTTAAGTATATTTAATTTAATCTATGGTGATAGAATAAATTAAATAGCTTAATATTTATTATTTAATATTTTAGAAATATTAAATATAAATTAATAAGAGGAGTCTTATTAATATTATTACAATTATTATTATTTTAATTTCTAAAAGAATTTAGGAATTAATTTAATATAAGTACTCTCATTTATTCCTAATTGATTAGGAAGGAAAATTAATTAAAAGAGTTTAATTAATTATCCCTAATAAGATTAGGGAGCTTAATTAATTAAAAAAATTTAATTAATTAAATAAAACCCAATTCCTTAATTGTTAAGGTGGGTTGCCCACATCTATTAATAAGAGGGAGTCTTATTATGGGTGAAGTGGGTTATTGACTTTGACAACTACGTAATAATTCTAATTTGTTGAGAGTACGCCTTTTTTCTATAGAGATAGGAAAAACTAGGGTTTGAGCCAATACCCTTCTTCTTGAATTTTCTTCTTCCTCGGTGGATCACCCTGAGGCCAAACATATGGGTGGCTAACGCCGATCAAAGGAAGGAACAAAACTCCGGTGGATTCAAGTTGAACGCGAAAGGATTTGGAGGTGAACTTGTACACGAGGAAGCTCGATCTTCAAGGGTATGATTTTATTCTTTATCTTTTTGGTTTAATTAATAATTGTGCATAAAGGGTGATCCGGGTATATGGTTTGTAAATTTTTTAACTCTGATTTTACACGCTTCCGCTTAATTTTTGCAATTTGATTGCGTTATGAATATTACAAACCTAACAGTGGCATCAGAGCCAAACCTTTATGCGAATTATTAATTATTTTAATTTGATATGTATATTGATATGTGTTTAGAACAATTTAATTGGGCATAATTTTATTGTATAAAATTTATTAAATAAAAAAAAAAAACAAAACCGGGTCAATTTTTTTTTTTTTTGGAAAAACCGGACTGGCTTCATGTAAAAAAAAAAAAAAAAAAAAGGAATTCGGCAGTTTTTTTTTTAAGGGATTTGCTTTTGAAAATTTTAACCCACGGGATCCTTGTAATAACCGAACATGATGTATGCTTGCACGGGTTGTTAACAGATTTATTTTTTTTGATGCAAGGCACGATTTTCAAGAAAATAAAGGATTGCACGAATCAAATATATTATATATTATATATATGATATATGATATATGATATATATATATTATTATTTATATATTATATATATATAATATATATTTACGTAATATTTATATATATATATATATAATAATTTTATAATTAAAATAAAATATTTATTTTAATTTTAAAATAAAAGGTTTATTTTAATCTTAAAATAAAAAGATTTATTTTAATTTTAAAATTAGAATTTCATGCTAATTAATTAGAGTTGGAATTGGATTCCATGATAACTAATTGGAGTTGAAATTGGATTTTATTTTTCCTAAAATAAAGGAGTTTATTTGTGAATAGGGAAGTAAATCCATCTTTCCTTAAATAAAGAAGTTTGTTTAGATATGAAATAAGATTTCATATTATTCAAAATAAAGGAGTTTATTTGTGAATAGGAAAGAGAATCCTAATTTCCTTAAATAAAGGAGTTTATTTGTGAATAGGAAAGAGAATCCTAATTTCCTTAAATAAAGGAGTTTATTTAAATATGAAATAAGATTTCATATTATTCAAAATAAAGGAGTTTATTTGTGAATAGGAAAGAAAATCCGTGTTTCCTTTAATAATTTTTTTTTACATGGAATTGGATTCCATAATTAATTAAAATAAATGAGTTTATTTTGATTAAAGATTTTGATTAAAATAAAATAGTTTATTTTATTCAAAATAGGATAAATTAAAATAAAATAGTTTTATTTTGATTTAAATTTGGATTAAAATAAAGGAGTTTATTTTGATTCAAAAATAGATTTTATACTAACTAAATTTGCCCATTAAATGATATCAATATATATATTAAATGTTTATTATTCATAGGATGAATGTTATTTATTGATGCATATGATGATGTGTATGATAATAAATGGGATTGATTATGGACTATCAACGAATGTGATTGGATTTTATTTTAGTTGGATGCACGAATGTATGGGTTTTTATTAAATGGGGTTTATGTGTGCCTCGCCTTCTCTAATTTTTCTAATGTAAATTCTATCTCCCTCCTATGTACTTCCCTCGATCACGATTAAGGTTTCTATTTATTTTAAAATAGTTATGTAATAGAAATAGTTAGAATTAATTTTTGAAGAATTAGAGATCAAGGAGCAAGGAGCGCTTGAAGACCCGTTTGTAATGAAGCCCGGGTTTAAATGTAATAGTTATATTTAAATATTATTTCTTGTACCCCTAGGGTTTGACCTTTTGGTTCACTTGGTGGCTCTAGTGAACCAAACTAGAATAAAAGTCCATAATCAATTCGGGTAGAATATAGTATTCTATATGTGCATGCTTATACTATATATATTATATATTATGCAAACATGCTTCGCATGTTCATTAATATGACGCGTATTTTATATATATATGTGCATGCGCTAAACAAGATGAGACAAATTAATAACAAACCCCTCAATTTTTATATTAAGTCCTAAGCGTTCAAAGATATTTGGAATATCGAACGTCGCCTTCTAGCATGATAAAATTAATAGAGTATTAAATATTTAATATGAGTTTGTTGTGTCACCACAAGGCAAGTATTAAGTATTTAAGATGTTAATTTATCACATTTGATGCTTATAAAAAAATTGAACAATATTGTTTTGTTGTGTCACCACAAGGATGATATTTTTCTTTTTTGAATATATGGAGTGCTAGGTCGGACTTAACTTGGATAATTTTGATTCGGATGTGCCACCACTTGATCAAAATAATCTAAGAGACAAAAGAAAAGGAGTTGCATAGTTGATGTAATTGACAAAAGTTGTCTACCTATTTATTTATATATAGTTTTGTTGTGTCACCACAAGGCTATATACATTTGAAATGGGATCCTTATTCTCATTAGCAAATCTTTAAATTAGATTTTGCCAGAACTATATAAGTGAGGGTAATATAGTTTGAAGAAAATAGTGGAGATACCAATTTAAAACAAGACCTAATTTATTTTGGTAATTAATAAAAGAATGTATGCTAAAATGTTGTTAATTACAAATTCATTTACAAAATTTTACAATGTCTAAAATTACTATCATCATGAAGCATATTAGATGCTAAATTAACTGCATCAATTAAACGGATTGGTTAAGGAATTTGAGAATAGTTCTCATAGCTGAAAAGCTATCTTATGTCCTTAATACGCCTATCCCTGCAATGGTTGCAGAAAATGCCTCTGAGGAAGAGATTACTACTTTTAAAAAGTGGCAAGATGATGCACAGTTGGCTCAATGCATCATGCTCGCATCCATGAGTAACGAGCTTCAACGTCGAGATGAAACTATGGATGCTCCTACCATATTCCTGCACATCAAGTAGTTGATGGTGAGGAAAGTAGGACTGATAGATATCAGATATCTAAGGAGCTTTTCCGATCTAGAATGACCGATGACACTACAAAGATGCATAAAAAGTCCTTAACATTATCAATTTGATTGATCAATTAGGACAACGAGTTTTGTCATGGATGGAGAGTTCAGCCAAGATTTGATCTTGCACTCACTCCCGAACTCCTTTCACAATTGTTGTGAATTTTTCATATGAACAAGCTAGATATCAGCCTCGCTGATTTGTTTAACATATTGAAAAATGTTGAGAGTCACTTTCCAACCAAGAAAGATCAAGTCTTACTGGTAGGGGCCAAAGGATCTTCTGAAAAGAAGAACGATTCAAAGAAGGTAAATAGAAAGGCATAAACAAAGGATAATAAGAACAAAACTGATATGGATAGCAAAGGAGTTTGCTTCCACTGCAATAAGCCTGGACACTGGAAAGAAATCATGAGAAGCATCTTGCGAGGCTAACCAAAGAAGCTTAGTGAAGTTTCGGTTACAATACAGTTTTTGTTCATGATTTAAAATAATTTTTCTTTAAGTCAAGGTTCTACTTGGGTATTGGATACCGATTTTGGTTATCATAAATATTGATTTATGAAGGGACCAAGCAGAAGTAGAAAGCTAAACAAATATAAGTAATTCTATGTGCGGGAAATGTAGCAAAGGTTGCCATATTAGCCATAGAAACTTATAGTTTAGCAATGCTTACGGGCAAATCTATTAAGTCAATAAGTTGTTATTGTATTCCAGCCTCTTGTTAAAAATATTATTTCCATTTTATTGTTGGACAATGAAATCTTTGGTATTATAATTAAGAACAATTGTTGTTCTATTTATAATAATAATGTTTTGTATAGAATCGAATATTACTTAATAAATTTTGTATACTTGACTTACTTGAAAATAATTTTGCATATTGAACAAATTAGTATAAGAAAAGGAGATAATCATTCAACGAGTTGAATGTATGTATTTGCTAAAATACAAGTGTGAATTATTTGAAAGGTTCAAAGAATTCAAAAGTGAAACAAATTGGCAAAGTATTAGGATTCTTTGATCGGATCAAGGAAGGAATACTTGTGCAATAAGTTTCTAGATCATCTCAAATGGTTTTCTCATAATGGACACCTCCCCGATACATAATAATTGATTGATGTATCCGAAAGGAAAAATCGTACCTTGTTGGACATGGTGTGTCATCCATAATGATTTTATCGACATTCCAAAGATCCTTCTAGGGTCATGTCCTAGAAATGGTCGACATATCTACGAAAAAGGTAACCTCAAAATCCAAATTTCAAGACTCCATAAAAGTTATGGATGTGGAGGATTCCTAATCTTAAGTATGTTAAGATAAGGGGTTGTCCAACTTATGTGAAACGGTTTCAAAGGATAAGCTTGGGACAAGATTTGACAAATACAGATTTGTGGGACATCCTAAAATAAGTTTAGGGTAAATGTTCTATGATCCTACTTAGCAAAAGGTGTTTATTATGAAACACGCTTCCTTCTAAGATAAAGGTGTTTATCATTGAAAGGGCTAGTGGGAGGATAATAGATCTTGAAGAGTTCAAGAACCACAAAATACTATAAGTCAAATAAGAGGAACCCAGTAGATGATAATTCTATTATACCACAACCTAATCGTAAATCGAATAGTACCGAAGATACCTCGGAGGTATGGATTCATCATAGATGATGATGATGAGGTACACATCATAGAAGATGATGATCCAGTTACATACGATGAGGTAAGTGTTGTAGACACTCAGAGAAATGGATTGAAGCAAGTTTCTCAAATATGGAACATTCGTTTTGATGAGGCAATCAAAAGAGTTTGATTTTATCAAAAATAAGAATGAACCTAGTGTGTACAAAAGGTTTAGTGGGAGCATCGTGACATTCCTAGTACTATATGTTGATATACTACGGATAAGGAATGACATACCAATGCTACAATCAGTAAAGATAAAGTTGTCTAAACATTCCTCCATGAATGATTTGGAAGAGTATCTTAATTGGGGATATAAATCTATATAGATAGATTTAAGAGGATGCTCGACTTAACCCAAGGAACGTATATTCATTTGATGCTAAAGTCGCTTAGCATGGCAAACTCCAAGAGATGTCTCATGTTGATGAGCTATGGAGTGTATCTCTCTTAATAGTCCCCACAGACTCCTGAAAAGAGAGGTAGCATGAGTGACTATCATGTATGCAATGAAATATACGAGACCTGATGTTGATCAGTCATATTCTGGAGAAGTTCACTATGAGTCGCTGAAAACATCTTAAAGTGCTTAACCCAAGCACTAAGGATGTGATCATATTCATGGTGGTTCTAAATTAAAACTAGAGGGCTTAACAGACTCTCAAGTTTTTCGCATGCACTAAGATGATGTAAAAATCCACTTTAAGGTAAAGCGTTATCTTGAACAGTGGTGCAGTGAATTGGAAAGGTTCCAAACAGCAAAGAGTTGCTGGTTTAGTGATAAAGACAAAAGTAAATAGCTATAAATGAAGCTGCAAGTTGATTGTTTGGATTAAAAGTTCATTATAGAACTAGGAATAGTTCCTAAGTCTCATCTTGGATCTAAACATGTGTTGTGGCACTTTCATTTGATTATTAGAATCATTGAAAGATGGGAAATCACTATAGAGATAGTGGACTCTCATGAACAACATTACATATCCATTAACTAAAGCTTATCCAACAGCAGGATAATCGTCACTTAGAGAAGAAGAGTATGAGTTACCATGACGATTGGCTTTAGTGCAAGTGGGAGATTGAAAGTTGTATGCACACAAGCCAATCATGTTTGATGATAAAGCATATACTTTGTAACAATCTTATTCATTTAATTAATAAAAGTATTAATTTATTAAAGGCTTTTAATTATCTACATGATGCTGTTTTATAATATGTGATAAACCCATAGTTTTAAGCAATGCTTTTAGAATAATGATGATGATCATTCTAATGAGATCTAAATTCTTAGAAAGCTTAAAACTAAAATAGTTCCCAATCATTGGATTACTAAATTGGGGATTAGTGAATCCTGGATAGATTGGTACATATGTTTGCTTGCTCATTGGATGAGGATGATTGATCTCACGATCATTTGTGTGGAGACACTAAAGCAAGTATGTAGGTGCTTATTAGAGAATAAGTTCACCTAACGTGGCTCGTTAAGGAATACCTAATGGAGTTTTATTTGCTGTCAATAGGAATTCTCAGTAGTGATAGTAGTACAAGTAATCCTTGGACTTGAGATCATCATAGTATCTTGTGTATGATGAGTTATACTTTGACTTATTCCTTAAGACCCTTAGGGTATATCAAAGGGTATGCTTGGGTATAATAAGTTGTACATGGAGATAATGTATGATCAATAAAGAATCTACCACTTCTAATAAAAGAAGAGAAATGTCCTATGTGATTCGATAAATGACAACCCAGTAGTCCTTGGCCAAGGCAGAATGAAATTAGAAAGGAGTTTCTAATTTGCATTATTTGGAGTTGTGCATTTAAGAGTCGAAATACATATAATTAAATAAAATAAGACTTGACAGAAATTCCATGTCTTATATTTAATTAGGACATTGTATGGTGGAAGGATTGAATTGTATTTCGGTAACTATTTACTCAAAGGTTCTTTAATGATTAATGTTGAAATCTATATTATCCGGAAAGTCGTTGATCGCTAGAGAGGCTTATCCCTATTGTAGAATAAATATTATTTATTTAAATAAATTAATTGTTTAATTTATTTATTTAAATAAGATTAGAATTGTTCTAATTGATTTATTCACAACCGGTTTAATATGGAGAACCTAAAGGGTCACACCATAAAAGGAAGAATAATTATTTAAGAAGTTAATGGCATAATCGTAATAATATGTTAAGTATATTTAATTTAATCTATGGTGATAGAATAAATTAAATAGCTTAATATTTATTATTTAATATTTTAGAAATATTAAATATAAATTAATAAGAGGAGTCTTATTAATATTATTACAATTATTATTATTTTAATTTCTAAAAGAGTTTAGGAATTAATTTAATATAAGTACTCTCATTTATTCCTAATTAGATTAGGAAGGAAAATTAATTAAAAGAGTTTAATTAATTATCCCTAATAAGATTAGGGAGCTTAATTAATTAAAAAAATTTAATTAATTAAATAAAACCCAATTCCTTAATTGTTAAGGTGGGTTGCCCACATCTATTAATAAGAGGAGTCTTATTATGGGTGAAGTGGGTTATTGACTTTGACAACTACGTAATAATTCTAATTTGTTGGAGAGTACGCCCTTTTTCTATAGAGATAGGAAAAACTAGGGTTTGAGCCAATACCCCTTCTTCTTGAATTTTCTTCTTCCTTGGTGGATCACCTCTAGAGGCCAAACATATGGGTGGCTAACGTTGATCAAAGGAAGGAACAAAACCCCGGTGGATTCAAGTTGAACGCGAAAGGATTTGGAGGTGAACTTGTACCTGAGGAAGCTCGATCTTCAAGGGTGTGATTTTATTCTTTATCTTTTCGTTTAATTAATAATTGTGCATAAAGGGTGATCCGGGTATATGGTTTGTAAATTTTTAAACTCTGATTTTACACGCTTCCGCTTAATTTTTTCAATTTGATTGCGTTATGAATATTACAAACCTAACATCACGTGCCCAAGGAATGCAACTTCCTCAAGCCAGAACTTGTAT
Source organism: Panax quinquefolius (assembly GCA_020205615.1). Lineage (NCBI taxonomy): Eukaryota > Viridiplantae > Streptophyta > Magnoliopsida > Apiales > Araliaceae > Panax > Panax quinquefolius. Next base: position 34,842,891 of record CM035164.1, read on the forward strand.
TTCTTCAACTTGGCATATAGCTTATTTTCACAAAGCTTTTGGAGTATCAGCCTCAAGTGCTGCTCATGGTCTTCACGGGTTTTGGAGTATATGCGGATGTCATCAATAAAGACGACCACAAAGTTATCCAAATATTCCTTGAATACTCGGTTCATCATATCCATGAAGGCAGCAGGAGCATTAGTCAATCCAAAAGACATGACAAATACCCGTACCGAGTTCTGAAAGTAGTCTTTGGAATGTCATCAGTTTTAATCTCAACTAATGATATCCGGAACGAAGATCAATCTTTGAAAAGAATTTGGCTCCTTGCAACTGGTTAAACAGGTCATCAATGCGAGGCAACGGGTACCTATTTTTGATGGTGACATGATTCAACTCCCGATAATCAATACAAAGTCGCATACTTTCATCTTTTTTCTTCACGAATAGAACATGAGCACCCCAAGGAGACATACTAGGACGAATGAAACCGATGTCTAACAATTCCCGTAGTTGGGTTTTTAACTCCTGAAGTTCAATAGGAGCCATTCGATATGGGGCTTTGGAAATGGGTTTTGTACTGGGTTCAAGGTCGATACCAAACTCGATTTCACGCTCCGGGGGTAGGCCAGGAAGTTCTTCGGGGAATACGTGAGAAAATTTATTAACAATAGAAATATCATTCAAATCTGACGTATTTTTGTTTAAATCTGTGACATGAGCTAAGAAAGTTTGACATCCGTTTTTTAATAAACGAATAGCTTTATGGCTTGAGATGACCGTGATTGATTTTAATGGTTTGGTCGCTTGAATTCGCATAATAGGTTGATTAGGAATATGAAAGCTAACAACCTTACGACAATAATCAATCCCTAGAATCACGTCAAATGTAAGTATGTTTAAGGAAATAAGATCGACAGGTAATGTGCGAGTACCGATTTGAACCAAACAAGACTTATAAAAAATGGATGTAATGAAGGTTTCTCCCAACGGAGTTCTCACAGATAAGTCAAAGTCTAATTTCTCCGGAGTCAAATTTAAATGTTGAGCGCAAGTAGGAGAAATAAAAGAATGGGTAGAACCAATATCAAATAAGGTATAAACTTCACTAGAGTTTATGATAAGCTTACCCGTGATGACCTCATTGGGGTTCCTTTCTTAATAGGAGGTCACAATAAACGCTCTCCCTTGAACTACTAGTTTTGACTTGTCTGGGACAACATTTGGTGTCACCGTTCCAACTGGACTTTTCTTCGGTGCACGAAAAAATTAGGCTAGGTGACCTTCTCTTCCACAATTATAACACGCTTTGGATGGCATCGCGTAGTTTGGACTGATGTGCCCCTCCCCTCCGCATTTGAAGCATATGATAGGTGGTCGTTCTCCTTCCTTAACAACGGGTCTTTGGTCGACGCCTTTCCATCATTGTTGAATCTCCTCTTCTTGAAATGTCCACTCTTATTGTCTTGGCCATGATTACCACCGAAGTGTTTACCATTTCTGGAATGTTGATTCCCTCCACGTTTGTTGTCACCGCTTCGATGACTGCTACCACTTGTATTATTATTTTGCCGGCTGCTTTCTCTTGGTTGGGTTGACTCGTTATCGCGCTCTAATAACTGAGCCCTATTTACAACATCTGAATGCAAACACAGTTTATGAGAAATTAGATATTGACGTATCTCAGGTTTCAAACCTCTTAGAAACATCCGCATCATTATCTCCTCATTATTAACCAAGTGAGATGCAAACCAGGACAACTCAGCAAACTTGGCTTCATACTGTGACAAAATCATATTGTTCTGCTCCAACTTGATGAATTCTACCTCTTTCATGTGACGAATACTTTCAGGAAAGTACTTGTCGTTGAATAGTTCTTGGAACTTCTCCCAAGACATCTTTAGTGCGGAAGGTTGAGTACGCTTTACCGATTCCCACAAGTAATCTGCCTCTCCTCACAACATAAAGGTGGCAAAGGGAACCGTTTGCTCCTCGGAGCATCCCAAGACATCAAATATCTTGGTGATCTACTTTATCCACGCTTCCTCCTTAAGTGGTTTTGGCTCTCCAATAAACTCCGGTGGTCCCAGCTCCTTGAACTGTTTAGCGGTGACCGTCCTAGAGTTTCCAGTGTTTCCACCTACATTTTGGATAGGAGCCTCTCTCGCCTGATGTTGCATGAATTGGATAAAGCCTCTGAATATTCCATCGTTCATCATTTGGTCAGTGTTGTTGTTTGCATGAGTATTGTCGCCTTCCTGATACACATTATCCTGATTATTGATCTATGGAGACTCAACGGTCTCTTGTGCTCCATTGCTATTCTCAACATTCTCGGTTGTCATTTTCAAATACTGCCACAAAACAAAGGTTAATTGACAAGCAACATATTATCCCTATACTCTGATCGACCAATTAAATACCAAATAAACTTAGGTAGGTCATACTAGCAAAGGAATTCCCCGTCTCTCCCCTCCTAGTTCTAGTCTCACATCTTAGTTAGGGATCATATCCCTAAGCTTTGATACCAACTGTGATGCCCGCAAAATAGGTATACATCACCCATCTTGAGTCGCCAAATACATGGTACAAAATTCAAATACAACTAAATTATACAACAGTCGTGTAAAATACGACAAAACACAATTTAAGAGTTTTAATAAGAATATTGTCATCTAGACAATATCCACACTCAATGGAGTTCTCCTTACATTTATTGTCACACTATTTTATAGAATAGTGAGGACTACTAAAATAACCATCTATACCGTCAATCCGTTCCCCGACTCATCCCAACTATATTCTCATTTCCTGAAGAGAACAGTGAAAGAAAGGGTGAGCTCAACTAGCCCAGTAAGAAATATTATGACTAAGATAATGCAGAATAATTTATCATTAGCCTTCAATAGTGTTAAACTGATAAAATATAATAAACATCAAGTTTAACTACAGCGGAACAAGCAATCCATTAGAAGAGTCAAGTAGAGAATAAAATCTACTATCTTCTATGATTTAAAAGGCTTTTCATCACTTTTATCGCTGAGACTCAACTTAGTAAATAAACCACATCATCCCTGCACTACGGCCAAAGATATTCATTAGTATCACGACCACAAATTATCCATGCACTACGGACCAAGGATATTCGTGTATTCATCAATGGTCATGGTCATACCAACAACTGTCCATCAATGCACTACGGCCAATGAAGACTTTTACCACATCATTTGTAACATTACGGTCATGATTATACCGAATAATCCCTGGTCATAATCATACCAAGTCCATCTATGCACTACAGGCCACAGATGACTTTCAACATATTATAAACATGAGGATGATGACAATGATATAAGAATTCAATAAAACAAGTTCAAAGATAATTTTTTAAAGATTTATAATTTAATTTATCTAGAAATCAATAACGTCCAAATTGTCAACATGATAATATTTTGTGGAGTAAAATTCAAGAATGCTCAGAAGAATATTTCCATGAAAATATACTAGATGAAGCGCAAATATCAAGGATATTCTACTAATTTCATGGAGTATAGAAGCCAAAACTTTAACCAACTGAGTATAATAGAATATATGAAACCGTAAATGGATTTTTGCCCGCTATGCGGTAATCCACGTAGACAGATCATTTCCACGATTTAATAAGGAATGAATACGAAGGATCATTCACCATGCATGCGGTAATCCACATAGACAGGTTATTCCAACAGAATAATAAAGAATGGAATAACAGAAGAATTCCCCAGTCGTGCATAATCTGCACAAGAGACTTAGTGAATTGGTGAGAATGAAAGAAGAATGAGCTTCTATTTATAGGAAAATATAGTTTCGATAATTGCACGTTTTGGGGCTCAAAATATTACAGTATAATACCTTCTTCTTTTTCTTCATTTTTAATTTAGTCATGCAAGTATTATCAATCTTGCACCACCTCCCCTAATAGTACATGAATGTGAATCAATTGTACACACATGTGAATAAATAGTTATAAGCATGTAAAATAATAGCAATTAATTCCTCATTTATCCGATTGGTGAATATAACCTCCAGACATTAATTATTATCGAAATAAATATCGATTTCCACTAACACTAATAATCCCAACACAATGGAACTATCAATTTCATCTTTAATCAACACGAACTTATTCATCATTAATATTATAACTCACAATATTTAACAACTAGGTCGTTCACAGGAAAGAGGGGGCTTTCCGATAAAGATTTTTCCTTATTGGCGCGCAATTAGGTGACCAAATCTCTCCTTGACAGAACTTCTAGACATTGTCAATATTGCAAATAATAATATGAATAACTTTGTCGTCTCAATTATTGATTTAATAATAATAAATATTATGCAGATGATACTGTGACAATAATTGAATCAATAATATGAGAGAGATGATGCAACAATTCTTCGTAGCAATAATTGAGTATAATCGAGTGACTTCTCACGTAAGCATCAATAATCAATACCGTATTGCTTTACCACGCAACCACAGCGTATTCATTGTTCTTTTTACTACCGAGTAGTTCAACAGTTTAACGGTAAAACTTTTGCCGTTATTTTTATAAAAAGATAATTCTGTCGTTTTCGAACTACGATAATACTTCCGTTGTGTGGTCCACCAATGATTGTACCATCGTACGAATATTCCCTGTTAAAACGAATATTCCCCGACACAATGAATATTTTATATCAACTTGCTTTCTTTGCAAAACTTTCAAATATCACCCTTAACTTTAACATTTTATCAATTTAACCATTTACTAAATAGAATAATAATTATAGGAAAATTGAATACTTTCATTTCATAAAATTCGGTGTCTTACACTACAGTTTTAACCAAATTAGAAGCCCAACAACATAATGAACAAGAAATTAGAACCGATCAAACTAGCAACCTTGTAGTCTGACACGAAGTTCTGGAAAAGGCTCAAGAACACCTATAACGATGGTTCTGTCGCTATAGGGCCCTTTAGTGACACTTAATTTCTGAAAATTAATATCTTTATTAAATATTTAGAGAAAATTAGTTTTAAATTATTAAAAATACAAAATAAATTCCTAAAAATTATTTTAAAGTCTGAAAATTAGTTTTTAATTATTTTTAGTATATTTCATAAATATTTAATATTTTTGGAATACAAATGGTATTTAATTTATTTAATTATAATATTAAATAAATTATTTAAAATGATTTTAATACATGAAAAATCATGAAAAATAATATTATGGTATAATAAAATATTTTAAGTTATTTTTAGGGATGAATTTCATTAATTAATCAATATTAATGATGATTAATTTGTTTAATAAATATATTAAATAAATTATGGAAAAATAGAATTAATGATTTAAAATCATATAAAATGATTTAAGTGTGACAAAAATATTTTAAATTATAAAATATAACTTTTGATATTTTGTCATGAAAATATTAATATTTTAATATTAAAAGCAATTACTGGATAATGAATTTAATTGGTTTAAAAATCATATAAATATGATTTTAGGGTATTAAAATACTTTGATATATTATAAATATATTATAATATTATGTTATGATTTTCATTAATATTTAGTATTAAATAAATATTAATGATAAATGAATTATGTGGTATTTAATTCATATAAATACGATATTAATGATTGAAAATTCATGATAAATGATATTAATTATCTGAAAATTATCACGAGCTTATGAAAAATATTTTGACTGTTAATAAATTATCTTAGATAATGTTTAAGTGTTTATACAGAGTTTAATTGAACTTAAACTCAAAATTTTGTCTGACTAGACCGTCGGGATGTTAGAATTTTGCCGAACTCGACTCAAACTGTAAAAGTTTGACTTGATGTTAAGTCTTATGTGTGTTATAGACGGATATGATTATGTAATAATGTGTTTAGGTTATTTTAAATACTGTGATGATATTATTCTAATTGGTATATCGATATTATTTATATATTAGGTTCAGACAAAGCTTATTAAATTGCATAGCGGTAATCAACGGTTCAGGCAAGTCTTTCTTAACTCGACCTCGAGTTGTTTATTCATATATACTTGTGGTTAATCCTTTCTGATTGCCATATCTAAGAATTATTAAATCGCACTATGTGCATACTGTATGTATTCATCAGGCATGTAAGGCCGATCACCTTCATTACCATTCGATCCAGATATATATATATATATATATATATATATGTTCATGTTTAATGTTGTTCAGCTATGTAAAATTTGTTCCTGCTAGTTCACAATTATATTATAGAACTTTAGCCAACTTATTGTTCAAATCTTTCTATCATGATATATCTTTAATTTATTGAACTTAAACTTGATGGGCAAACTTATTGCTCACCCTTGCTATATCATGATTAACATTACAGATTAAGACGAATATGTCGGATACAAGGAAAGGTCAAAGACAGTTCCAGCTAATTTAGTATACGTGTGCAGTTAGATTTGTAACAGTATTGTATATTAATATTATTATAAGTCAAATAAGTTATGAATTGTGTATTAAGTGAAGGTTACTCGACCTTAGGAAAATAGTGTGTAATGTTTATTGTATAAACAATTTATGTTTATATCTTCTGTAAATAGTAATAGTGATAGAATGATTGAACCAGATCCGTGGTGATTTAGGACCCAGATTTGGGGATGTCACAGTTGGTATCAAAGCTGTTGGTTATGAACCATAGGTAGGAATACCTGAGACTAATAACCGCAGTGATTATGATAAGTACTAACTCAAATAGAGTTAGCAAGTCGGTAGGATTCAAAGATGAATCTCGGCGAGTTATAAAAGATACGGAGTTCCCTAACTCTGATAATAAAGTTGAACAGTAGTGGTGAATAGATAGAGTCTAAAAGACTAAAAGTACAGTGATAGGAGATCGTAAAACAAAAATGATCAAGACATAGAAACGAATTGTAATACATACGTTGTGATCACCCCGTGATCGGATAAGGTTATAGTATGGAGAAGGATCAAGTGAATGATTGAACAGTTTATAGCAAGATTGTTGTGTGTCTATGAATGAATACGAATTCAGGAAAGGATTATGAATACGGATTAAATGAAATTCGTATTGAGAAGGGAGTTAAGATTAGGTGGGGATTTCAATTGAGGACTCATGTCAGTAGCTGAGTTGTATGATTCCTTGTTATGGGCGGGGAATTGTACTTGGTGTAAAAACCACTAAGTTTCTTACACTGATAATCATTGAAATATATGTGTTACGCTATTTGCTATATGCATGTTGAGAGGGTGATTCCTTTCTCATGTGTATAACAGATAGATAGGTTATAGAAACAATACTTTAACAAAATGAGGGTATAATCAAGAATACGAGACGAAATAATATTATTCACATACTACAGAGTATGGAAGAAAATATTATTCCTTATGAATACTGGAAAAAAATAATATCCCTTACCTCAGAAGAAGACTGGATACTGGAATAGTGAGGTAGCAGACTTCTCTTCTTCTTTCTCTCTATAGCTTCTCTCTCTATAATTGCTCTTGTGAGTCTTAGTGAATTGGTGAGAATGAAAGAAGAATGAACTTCTATTTATAAGAAAATATAGTTTCGATAATTTCACGTTTTGGGGCTTGAAATATTACAGTTTAATACCTTCATATTTTCCTTCATTTTTAATTTAGTCCTGCAAGTATTATCAAACTTGCACCACCTCCCCTAATAGTACATCATGTGAATCAATAGTACATTCATGTGAATCAATAGTTCTATACATGTGAAAAAATAGTTACAGTATATTACCTTCATCTATACCTCCATTTTTAATTTAGTCATGCAAGTATTATCAATCTTGCACCACCTCTCCTAATAGTACATGCATGTGAATCAATAGTACACACATGTGAACAAAATAGTTACAAGCATGTGAATTAATAGTAATTAATTGCTCATTTATCCGATTAATTACCCGATTGGTCAATATAACCTCCAAACATCAATTATTATCGAAATAAATGTCGACTTCTACTAACACTAATAATCCAAACACAATGGAACTATCAAATTCATCTTTAATCAACACGAACTTAATAATCATTAATATTATAACTCACAATATTTAACAACCAGATAATTCCCAGGAAAGAGGGTGCTTTCCGATAAGGATTTCTCCCTATTGGCGCGCAATTAGGTGACCAAACATCTCCTTGACAGAACTTTCTAGACATCGTCAATATTGCAAATAATAATATGAATAACTTTGTTGTCTCAATTATTGATTTAATAATATAAAATATTATGCAGATGATACTGTGAAAATAATTGAATTAATAATATGAGAGATATTATACAGCAATTACTGTAGCAATAGTTGAGTATAACTGCGTGACTTCTCACGTAAGCATCAATAATCAATACCGGTGCTACTATAAAACCACGCGTATTACTGTTCTTTTAGCACCGGGTAGTTCAATAGTTTAACGGTAAAACTTTCGTCGTTATTTTTATAAAAAGATAATTATGTCATTTTCTAACTACGACAATACTTCTGTTATGGGGTCCACTAATGATTGTGTCGTCGTATGAATATTCCCTATTTAAAATGAATATTCCCCTACCAATCGAATATTATATAACTACTTGCTTATTTTGTAAAATTTGTAAATATTACCTACAATTATAACATTATATCAAATCCACACCATAATATTCAAAAATATATTTCGAGAAAAATTAATCTTTATTCATAAAAGTTGGGGTCTTACAACCTCCTCTTCTTATGAAATTTCGTCCTCGAAATTAGGGTCCATACCTGGTATGTCGAAGAGGTGAGGATACCTTGACTTTATTTCAGATTCTAACTCCCAGGTTATTTCGCCAACATCGTGGTTTCTCCACAAAACTTTGACTTGAGGTATATCCTTGGAGCGTATAATATGATCCTTCTTATCCAAGATTTTAACATGTACCTCTTCATACTTTAAATCTTCCGTTATCTCGTCCGGTTCTAATTCAATAATGTGGTTCGGGTCTTTTACATATTTACGTACTTGGCGGTAAGGCGAGTCTATAGGCCACAGTTCCTACTCGATCGAGGATTATAAATGGGCCAATTAATCGAGGATTGAGCTTTCCTCTCTTTCCAAATCTCATAACTCCTTTCCATGGAGAAACACGTAACAACACATGATCTCCAATATTGAATTCTACGTCATTTTGATGAAGATCAACATAACTCTTTTGTCGATCTTGTGAGGCTTTTATACATTGTCGTATCGTTTAAATCTTTTTCGTAGTCATACGTACCAACTCCGGTCCCAACAATGTTGCTTCACCCACCTCATCCTAGCATACTGGAGAATGACACTTTCTTCCATACAACGCCTCAAATGGAGCCATACCAATACTTGCTTGATAACTGTTGTTGTAGGAAAACTCCACCAATGGTAAGAACTTGTCCCAACTTCCTTTGAAGTCAAGGACACAAAGTCTTAATAAATCTTCAAGAGTTTGAATAGTCCTCTTCGAATGCCCGTCCGTTTGAGGATGATATGCCAAACTAAATTGTAAATCCGTGCCCATAGCATTTTGCAAACTAACCCAAAATCATGAAGTGAATCTTTGGTCTCGATCAGAAACTATGGATACTGGCATACCATGCAATCTTACAATCTCGTTTATGTACATACGAGAAAGACGTTCAAGTGTATAAGTTTCTCATATCGGTAAGAAATGAGCAGACTTTGTCAATCTATCAACAATGACCCAAATCGCATCTATGCCTTGAGAAACCATGGAAAGACCAGTAATCGAATTCCATGGTAATGTGCTCCCACTTCCATTCTAGAATTTCAAGTGGTTGCAATGGACCTTTTGGCACTTGATGCTCCGCCTTGACTCATTGACAAGTTAGACACCTTGAGATAAACCCCGCTATCTTTCTCTTCATATTGCTCTACCAAAATGTATGTCGAAGATCACGATACATTTTGGTACTCCCAGGATGGATTGTAAATGGTGTGATGTGCGCCTCCATCATGATTTTATACTTTAAGTCAGAATCATTAGGAACACAAAGTTTGGAGTTGACTTGAAGTATTCCTTCTTCATCGATTCTTACTTCCAGAATAGCACCTTCTTGCACTTTCTTCCTCATACGCATCAGCTCCAGGTCTGTAGCTTGAGTAGCTTTAACTTTATCGATTAAAGTCAGTTCTACTCGTATATTTGCCATCATCACGTGGGTCCCTGGAGTCTTTAACTCTATCTCCATCCTTAGTAAGTCATACAAAATGGGTCTTTGCGTTGACAACTCAAGCCAACGTCATTGCTGCATGTTGAGTTCCTTTTGATTGAAGAAATATTTGAGGCTTTTATGATCCGTATAGATCTCCACCTTCTCTCCATACACGTAATGCCTCTAAATCTTAAGCGCAAAAATGACAGCTGCCAACTCTAGATCATGAGTAGGATAATTCCTCTCATATTTTTTGAGTTGTCGTGAGGCATATGCTATGACTTTCCCATGTTGCATGAGAACACATTCTAACCCTTTGCCTGAAGCATCACTGTAGATGACAAATCCCTCTGAGTCAGATGGTATTGTCAGAACAGGTGCTGAAATGAGTCTACTCTTGAGTTCTTGAAAACTCTTCTCACATTCCTCGCTCCAACTGAATTTTGTATCTTTTCGAGTCAGCTGAGTTAATAGAGTAGCGATTCGAGAAAATCCTTCCACGAACCTCCGATAATAACCAGCTAAGCCCAAAAAGCTACCTACTTCGGTCACTGACTTAGGTTGCTCCCAGCTTTGAATTGCTTCCATCTTTGCCGGGTCAACAGATATTTCGTGATTTTATATCACGTGCCCAAGGAATGCTACTTCCTCAAGCCAGAACTCGCATTTCTTTAACTTGGCATATAACTTGTTTTCACGAAGCTTTTGGAGTATCAGCATCAAGTGTTGCTCATGATTTTCATGGTTTTTAGAGTAAATGAGGATGTAATCAATAAAGACGACCACAAAGTGATCCAAATATTTCTTGAATACTCGGTTCATCATATCCATGAAGGCAGCAGGAGCATTAGTCAATTCAAAAGACATGACTAGGAATTCATAATGCCCGTACCGAGTTCTGAAAGAAGTCTTTGGGATGTCATTGGTTTTAATCTTTAACTGATGATATCCGAAATGAAGATCGATCTTTGAAAAGAATCTGACGCCTTGCAACTGGTTAAACAGATCATCAATACGAGGTAACGGGTACCTATTTTTGATGGTGATATGATTCAACTCCTGATAGTCAATACAAATTCGCTTACTTCCATCTTTCTTCTTCACAAATAGAACATGAGCACCCCAAGGAGATGTACTAGGACGAATGAAACCGATATCTAACAATTCCTGTAGTTGGGTTTTTAACTCCTGAAGTTTAATAGGAGCCATTCGATATATGGGGCTTTGGAAATGGGTTTTGTACCTAGTTCAAGGTCAATACCAAACTCGATTTCACGCTCTGGGGGTAAGCCAGGAAGTTTTTCAGGGAATACGTCAGGAAATTTATTAACAATAGAAATATCATTCAAATCTGACGTATTTTTTGTTTAAATTTGTGACATGGGCTAAGAAAGCTTGACATCCATTTTTCAATAAACGAATAGCTTTATGGCTTGATATGACAGTGATTGACTTTAGTTGTTTGGTTGCTTGAATTCACATAATAGGTTGGTTATGAATATGAAATCTAATAACCTTATGAAAATAATCAATTTTTGCATGATGAGTAGTTAACCAATCAATCCCTAAAATTATTAGGTTTTGTGAAAATCAAAGTAGCAATCAAATTGCAAAAATTAGCGGAAGCAAAGTAAAATCAAATTTTAAAATTTTTCACAAACCAATTACCCGGATCATCCTTTATGCATATTATTAATTAAAACGAAGAACAAGAAGCTATGGAATCATACCCTTGTAGATACGAGCTTCCACAGGTACGAGTTCACCTCCTACTTCTCCGCGATCTCCTTGAATCTCTAGGTAGATTCTTTCCTTTGATCAATGTTAGCCACCCAAGTGTATGGCCTCTAGAGGTGATCCACCATGGAAGAAGAATTTTCAAGAAGAAGTGTGTATTGGCTCTAACCCTAGTTTTTTCTATCTCTATAGAAAAAGGGGGTGTACTCTCCAATAACTTGGAATTACGTATATCTGATATCTGATATAAGACTCCTCTTATAAAGATATCAGGTAACCCTATTTAATTAAAATAATGTATTATGTATTTAATTAAACTCCTTTAATTAATTGGGCTCCCTAATCTTATTAGGGATAATTAATTAAACTCCTTTAACTAATTTTCCCTCCTAATCCTATTAGGAATAAATGAGAGTACTTATATTAAATTAATTCCTAAACTCTTTTAGAAATTAAAATAATAATAATTGTAATAATATTAATAAGACTCCTCTTATTAATTTATATTTAATATTTCTAAAATATTAAATAATAAATATTAAGCTATTTAATTTATTCTATCACCATAGATTAAATTAAATATACTTAACATATTATTACGATTATACCATTAACTTCTTAAATAATTATTCTTCCTTTTATGGTGTGACCCTTTAGGTTCTCCATATTAAACCGGTTGTGAATAAATCAATTAGAACAATTCTAATCTTATTTAAATAAATAAATTAAATTATTAATTTATTTAAATAAATAATATTTATTCTACAATAGGGATAAACCTCCCTAGCGATCAACGACTTTCCAGATAATATAGATTTCAACATTAATCATAAAAGAACCTTTGAGTACATAGTTACCATACAATTCAATCCTTCTACCATACAATGTCCCAATTAAATATAAGTCATAGAATTACCGTCAAGTCTTATTTTATTTAATTATATGTATTTCGATTCCTAAATCACAACTCCTAATGAATGCAAATTAGAAACTACTTTCTAATTTTATTCCACCTTAGTCAAGGATTCCTGGGTTGTCATTTATTGAATCATATGGGACATTTCTCTTCTTTTACTAGAAGTGGTAGATTCTTTATTGATAATTCATTATCTCCATATATAATTTATTACACCCAAGCATACCCTTTAATATACCCTAAAGGTCTTAAGGAATAAGTCAAAGTGTAAATCATTATATACAAGATACTATGATGATCTCAAGTCTAAGGATTACTTGTACTACTATCACTATAGGAATTCCTATTGACAGGCAAGTAAAACTCCATTAGGTATTCCTTAGCAAGTTACGTCCAGTGAAATTATTCTATAATAAGCACCTACATACTTGTTTTAGTGTCTCCACACAAATGATCATGAGATCAATCATCTTCATCCAATGAGCAAGCAACGTATGTACCAATATATCCGGATTCACTAATCCCCTTTTTAGTAATCCATTGATTGGGAACATTTTAGTTTTAAGCTATCTAAGAATTTAGATCTCATTAGCATGATCTCATCATGATTCTAAAAGCATTGCTTAAAACTAAGGGTTTATCACATATTATTTAAACAGCACCACGTAGATAATTAAATGCCTTTAATAAATAATTCTTTTATTAATAAATAAATAAGATTGATTACAAAGTATATGCTTTATCATCATACATGATTGACTTGTATGCATACTACTTTCAATCTCCCACTTGCACTAAAGTCAATCGCCGTGGTATCTCATACCCATCTTCTCTAAGTTACGATCGAACTGCTGTTGTGTTAACACTTTAGTATATGGATCTGCAATATTGTCTTAAGAGTCCACACGCTCAAGGGTGACGTCTCCTCTTTTAATGATCTCTCTGATCAAATGAAACCGCCACAACACGTGTTTGAATTTCTGATGAGACCTGGGTTCCTTAGCTTTGCTTGCTGCCTCTAGTCTTGTCCACGAATAAAGGTCTTGGTCTTTGTAATGCTAGGAACCACACCAAGTTCGGTAATGAACTTTTTCATCCAAATAGCTTCATTTGCGGCTTCACTTGTAGCTATGTACTCTGCCTCTGTCACTAAATCAACAACTATTTGCTGTTTGGAACTCTTCTAACTCACCGCGCCATCGTTTAAGGTAAACACATACCCCGAAATGGATTTACTGTCATCTTGGCCCGTTTGAAAACTTGAGTCTGTGAAGCCCTCTAGTTTCAATTCAGACCCTTCGTAGACAAGAAATACATCCTTAGTTCTTTTTAAGTACTTTAGGATATTTTTCACTGCCTTCCAGTGTTCTTCTCCTGGATTCGACTGATATCTGCTTGTTACACTAAGTGCATGAGCGACATCTGGTCTAGAACATATCATACCGTACATGATAGATCCTATTATTGAAGCATAAGTAATCTTACTCATACGGTCTCTCACCTCAGGTGTCTTTGGGGCCTGTTTCTTGGAGAGATGTATTCCATGGCTCATCAGCATGAGACCTCTTTTGGAATTTTCCATGCTAAACCTCTTTAGCATCGAGTTAATATACGTTCCTTGGGACAAGCCAAGCATCCTTTTAGATCTATCTCTATAGATCTTTATCCCCAAAATATAGGATGCTTCTCCCAAGTCCTTCATGGAGAAGTGTTTAGATAAACAAATTTTAATTAATTGTAGCATAGGAATATCATTTCCTATTAGTAATATATCATCAATATATAATAAGAGGAATGAAACAGCGCTCCCACTAACCTTCTTGTACACACATGGTTCATCCTCATTGTTGATAAAATCAAACTCTTTGATTGTCTCATCAAAACGGATGTTCTACCTACGAGAAGCTTGCTTCAATTCATAAATGGATCGTTGTAGCTTACAGAATTGATTTGTTACAACCTTTGAAACAAATTCCTCTAGCTGTGTCATATATACACCTCCTTAAGTTTCCCATTGAGGAAGGCCGTTTTCACGTCCATCTGCCAAATTTCGTAGTCATAGTAAGCTGCAATATCAAGCAAAATCTGAATGGACTTGAGCATTGCTACTGGTGAGAAGGTTTCGTCATAGTCAACTCCTTGTCTTCGTTTGAAACCTTTTACGACCAGTTGGGCCTTATAGGTCTCTACCTTGCCGTCTGCTCCAGTCTTTCTTTTAAAGACCCATTTACACCCAATAGGTTTAATGCCTTCAGGTGGTGAAACCAAAGTCCGTACTTGGTTTTCATACATGGAGTCCATCTCGGATTACATGGCTTCTTGCCACTTCTCTGAGTCTTTATTACTCATAGCATGTTCGTAATTTAATGGATCATCATCATCTATGATGCGTACCTCATCGTTATCCTCTATGACAAGTCCATACCTATCAGGTATCTTTGGTACTCTTCCAGATTTATGAATAGGGTGTGGTACAGAAGGAATCTCTATTTGGATAGGTTCATCCATTTGATCTGTAGTGGTTTGTGGTTCTTGAATTTGTTCAAGATCTATTTTCCTCCCACTGGCCCCTTCAAGGATAAACTCCTTTTCCAAGAAGGCAGCATGTTTGGCAACAAACACTTTTTGTTCAGTAGGATTGTAGAAATAATATCCTAAACTTTCTTTAGAATACCCCACAAAAGTACACTTATCAGATCTTGTCCCAAGCTTATCATTCTGAAAACTTTTCACATAAGCTGGACATCCCCAAATCTTAACATGCTTAAGACTAGGCTTCCTCCCTGTCCACATCTTATATGGAGTTTTAGGGATGAATTTCGAGGGAACCTTATTTAGTAGATATATAGCCGTTTCTAGGGTATATCCCCAAAATAACACCGAAAGATCGGTAAAACTCATCATGGAACGAACCATGTCCAACAGTGTTCGATTTCTCCTTTCAGATACACCATTCAGCTAGGGCGTCCCTGGTGGAGTCCATTGTGAGATTATACCATTTTCTTTGAGACAATTGAGAAACTCACTGCTTAAGTATTCACCTCCTCGATCTGATCAAAGAATCTTAATACTTTTACCAGTTTATTTCTCTACTTCACTTTTGAACTCTTTGAACTTTTCAAATGATTCAGATTTGTATTTCATTAAATACACATATCCAAATCTTGAGTGATCGTCAGTGAATGTAATAAAATAATAATACCCTCCTCGTGCATTCGTTGTCATATGTCCACATACATCTGTGTGTACCAACGCTAACAACTCTGTAACTCTTTCTCCTTTTCCACTAAAAGGAGATTTAGTCATTTTCCCCATGAGACAAGATTCACAATTTGGATATGATTCATAATCCGATAACTCTAGGAGCCCATCTTTATACAACTTGGATATTCTTGTTTCATTAATATGACCAAGTCTATAGTGCCACATATAGGTATAATTAACTTCATCTCTTTTCCTTTTCTTAGTTTGTTCAATTTGAAGTATATTTTCATTCAAGTCAAGTATATAAAGTCCATTTTACAAATTACCAACACCAAATAAAACATTATCATTATAAATAGAACAACTGTTGTTCTTTATTATAATACTAAAACCATCCATATCCAATACAGAGATAGAAATAATGTTTCTAATAAGCGACGAAACAAAATAAAAATTATTTAAACTAATGGACTTGCCCGTAGGCAGTGCTAAACAATAAGTCCCTACAGCTAATGCAGCAACCTTTGCTTCATTTCCCACTCGTAGGACGACCTCATCCTTGCTCAGCTTTCTACTTCTGACCAGTCTCTATATATTATTACACATGTGAGAACCACAGCCGGTATCCAATACCCAAGTAGAAGATTGACTTTTAGAAAAATTAATTTCAATCATAAACAAACCTTGATTAGGATTCGAAGCTTCTCCAAGCTTTTTCTGCTTTTGTTCCGCAAGATAATCCTTGCAGTTCCTCTTCTAGTGACCCGACTTGTTGCAATGGAAGCAAATTCCTTTACTAGCTGGATCAAGTTTCTTTTGATCCTTCACTTTCGCCTTTCCCTCAACCTTCTTGGATTTCTTCTTTTGAGAAGATACCTTGGGCCTCTTCCTTTTCTTGGAAGAATCATCCACCAGTAAGACATGGTTCTTCTTGGATGGGAAGTGACCTTCAACAGTTTTCAACATGTTAAGTAATTCAGGCAAGGTGACATCTAACTTATTCATGTGAAAATTCACAAAAAATTGTGAGAAGGTGTCCGGGAGTGACTGCAAGACTAAATCTTGACTCAACTCTCCATCCATGATGAAACCAAGCTGTCTAAGACATTCAATCAGATTGATCATCTTTAAGACATGAGTCTCAACGGTAGTGCCCTCGGTCATCCGGGATCGGAAGAGATCCTTAGATATTTCATATCTAGCAGTCCTACTTTACTCACCATACAACTCTTGAAGGTGCAGTAGCATAGTAGGAGCATCCATGGTTTTATGTTGACGCTAAAGCTTGTTACTCATGGATGCGAGCATGATGCATTGAGCTACAAATGCATCATCTTGCCACTGTTTAAAAGTAATAATCTCTTCCTCAGAGGCTATCTCTGTAACTTTTGCAGGTACGGGCGAATTTAGGACATAAGAAATCTTTTCAGCTGTGAGAACAATTCTCAGATTCCTTAGCCAGTCTGTGTAATTTGGTCCGGTCAGTTTGTTAGCATCAAGTATGCTACGCAGTTAAATTAGTGAATGTGACATTTTCAAAATTCTACATGTAAAAATATAATATTTTAGCAAACATTCATTTAATTAATTATCAAAATAAATTAGGTCTTATTTTATATTGGTATCTCCCACTATTTTCTTCAAATAATATTACTCTCATGAATATAGTTCGGCAATATCTAATTAAAGATTTGCTAGTGAGAATAAGGATCTCATTTTAAATGTATATAGCCTTGTGTGTGCACAACAAACTATATATAAATAAATAGGCAGACAACTCTTGTCAATTACATCATCATGTAACTCCTTGTCTTTTGCCTCTTAAATCATAATGGTCAAGTGTGTGCACATCCGAACTAAAATGATTTAAGTTAAGTCATACCCAACATTTCCATATAAGTGAAGAGAAAACTACAGCCTTGTGTGTGCACAACAAAGCGGTAATGTTCAATTCCTTATAAACATCAAATGTAATAAAAACAACATCTCAAATATTTGATACTCGCCTTGTGTGTGCACAACAAACTCATATTAAATATTCAATGCTCTATTTTTTTTATCATGCTAGAAGGCGACGTTCGATATTCTAAATATCTTTGAATGTTACAACTTAATATAATTTCATTGAGGAATTTGTTATTATTAGTCTCATCTTGTTTAGCGCGCATGCGAATATATATATAAAATACGCGTCATATAATTAAACATGCGAAGCATGTTTGCATAATATATAATATATATAATACTAGCATGCACATATAGAACACTATATTCTACCCGTATTGATTATGGACTTTTATTCTAGTTTGGTTCACTAGAGCCACCAAGTGAACCAAAAGGTCAAACCCTAGGGTGCAAGAATAAACATTTAAATATAACTATTACATTTAAACCCGAGCTCCATTACAAACGGGTCTTCAAACTCTCCTTGATCTCCGGTTCTTTGAAAAAAAATAAAAAAAATCTAACTAATCCTATTACATAAACTATTTAATTTAAATAGAAACATTGATCAACAGTCAAGGGAAAGTACATAGGAGAGAGATAGAATTTACATCAAGAAGAAAACCAAAAAAGACGAGGTGTGCGGACCCCATTTAATAAAACCCATTCTTCAAACATCCAATCAAAATAAATCCAATCACATTTGTCAATAGTTCATAATCAATCTCATTTATTATCATACATATCATCATATGTATCAATAAATAAAATCATTCCATATATATATGAATATCACTTAATGGGTAATTTTATGTTGTATGAAATCCAATTTCAAGATTAAAATAAACTCTTTATTTTAATTATAAAATTATTAATATATATAGGATTCCGTGACATCCAGGAAACAAGTTTAACTATAATATATATAAATAACTTGCAGATGCTTATCATGAAAACCATGCTCCTTAATTGACTCCGTTGATCCATATGAAGATATATATATATATATATATATATATATATATATATATATTTATGGGTGTGACCTTTAGGTTCTCCCATATTAATGGTTGTGAATAAATAGAATTAGAAACGATTCTAATCTTGTTTAAACAAATAAATTAAACAATTAATTTATTTAAATAAATAATATTGATACTACAGTATAGGATAAGCCTCCCTGGCGATCAACGACTTTCAGGATAATGCAATTTTAACATTAATCAGAAAAGAACCTTTGAGTAAATGATTCTGAAATGTAATTCGATCCTTCCACCGTACAAATGTCCAGATTAAATATAAGAGCATTGGAATTACTGTCAAAATCTTATTTTATTTAATTATATATTTTGATTCTAATACTTGAACTCTAATGAATACTGAGTAGAAACTACTGTTCTAATTTCATTTCCACAATAATGAGAGATTACGGGTTGTCATTTATTGAATCCTTAGGACATTTCTCCTTTTTACTAGAAGTGGTAGATTCTTTATTGATCATTCAACATCTTCGTATATAACTTATTACACCCGAGCATACCCTTTGATATACTCTAAAGGTCTTAAGGAATAGAGTCGAAGTGTAATTCGTTATATATAAGATCTTATGATGATCTCGAGTCTGAGAATCGTTTGTCTTTACTATCCTTCACGGAAATTCCCCAATGACGAAGACAAGTAAAACTCCATTTAGGTGTTCCTTAGCGAGTCAACGTTTTGTGAACTTATTCTCTAATAAGCACATATCTACTTGCTTTTCTTTGTGCCGCTACGAATGATCGTGGGAATCGATTATCCTTATCGATGAAATGGCAATGGCGTGTGTTGTCGATCTGTCAGGATTCCTTAATCACCGATTTAGTAATCGATGATTGAGGCTATTTTGGTTGCAAACTATCTAAAATTTGAATCTCATTAGCGTGATCATCATCTTGATTCTAAAAGCATTGCTTAAAAACTATGAATTTATAACATATTAATAAAAAGCGATTGCAAATATGAATAATAAATTTATTTAATAAATAATTCTTTTTATTAATAAATATATAAATAAGATTGATTACTGCGTATATGCTTTATCGTAAATACGTGATTGGCTTGTATGCATACTGCTTTCTTAATTCCTTATGTAAGAAATTATCAATAGCGATGTATATAATCTTACCAATTGACCTTTATAAATTCATACATTGATTATTTTCTTAGTCAAGCTGAGTGTTATTATAATTATGTATTTCTCTATTCGAACTAAATTTTCTAATTCATTTACCGAAATAGGAATCTAAATTCTAGCACCTTGTAGTAAACTGAAAAAATAAATTAGAGAAGATTGGTATATTGAGATGTTGCTTTATTTCAACAACCAGTTGAAATGAACTTACACGTCAATGAAGTCTTTATTTGTGCCTTCTTTTCGAATCTATTGGAATTATTATCATCAGGTATAACCTTTGATAACTTTCTTGCTTTGGAATTAACTTGTTTTAAAAATCGTCTTTCATCTTTTCTTGATATACTTGTCGGTGCACTTAAATATATATATATATATATATATATATATATAACAATAATATTATTATTAACCAATTATAAAATATTGAAATAATATTTTGAATGAATATTCTATTGGAGAAATAATTGTAATTCCACAAAATTTATGCCAAACTTTCAATAATTATTTCATGCTAAAATTCTTTCATTTATATCCATATAAAAATAAATATTTTCTTATCATATAAATCAATAATTAATTATTTATAAATAATATTACAGAATCACAATTATGACAACCAGACCGTTCCCAAGAAAGATGGGGCTTTTCAATAAGGATTTCTCCTTACTGGCGCGTAATTAGGTGACCAAACCTCTCCTTGACAGAACTTTCTAGACATTGTCAATAATGTTATCTAATAATATTAATCAAATAATATGAATTATTGATCTGATAATGGAAAATAATGTATAGTGACAATTATTGAAATAATAAAATAAAATATTGAACAGTAACTACTGTAACAATTATTGAGTAGTGCCTTCTTACGTAAGAATCAATAATTCAACAATATCGTATGTAATACCGTAAGTGCTTTCTTGTGCAACCACGCGTATTATTATATTTTAACCACCGTAATCCAACGATGTTAATTCAGAAACAATTACGCCATTATTTATAAAACTCAAATTTGTCATTTTCTTCATCCGGTAGTTATTACATTATGGGGCCCACAAATGACTGCACCGTCGTACGAATATTCTCGACAAAAAGAATATTCCTCGACCAAACGAATATTCCCCGACAAAAATGATTATTTTATAACCACTTGCTTATTTTGCAAAATTTGCACATTTCACCCATAACCAAAGCATTATATCAAATTAATTTCTTAAGATAATAAATAGAGGAAATTCAATTTTATTCATAATAAGTTGGGGTCTTACATATAATATTAATGATGAGTAAGTTCGTGTTGATTAAAGATGAAATTGATATTTCCATTGTGTTGTGATTACTAGTGTTAGTGAAAATTGACTTTTATTTCGATAATAATTGACTTCTGGAGGTTATATTGACCAATTAGGTAATTAATCGGATAAATGAGCAATTAATTGCTATTAATTCACATGCTCATAACTTTTTATTCAAATGCATGTACTATTAGGGGAGGTGGTGCAAGATTGATAATACTTGCATGACTAAATTAAAAATAGAGTTATAGATGAAGGTACTATACTGTAATTATTTTTTTCACATGTATAGAACTATTGATTCACATGATTGTACTATTGATTCACATGATGTACTATTAGGGGAGGTGGTACAAGCTTGATAGTACTTGTAGGACTAAATTAAAAATGAAGAAAAAGATGAAGGTATTATACTGTAATATTTCGAGCCCCAAAACATGCAATTATCGAAACTATGTTTTCCTATAAATAGAAGCTCATTCTTCCTTCATTCTCACCAATTAACTAAGACTCACAAGATTAATTATAGAGAGAGAAGCTATAGAGAGAAAGAAGAAGAGAAGTCTGCTACTTCACTATTCCAGTATCCAGTCTTCTTCTGAGATAAGGGATATTATTTGTTGTATTGTAAGGGATGTTATTTTTTGTATGGTAAGGGGTATTATTTATTTCATATTTTGAAGAGATAATTTTTTTCGTATTCGTATGAATATTATTTTTATTCAATATTCGTAAGGGGTATTATTTATTTCATATTCTGAAGAGATATTATTTTTCTTTCAATACTCTTAAGGGTTGTTACTCCGTTCTTTATTATTCTGTTGGAATAACCTGTCTACGCGGACTACCGCATGCATGGTAAAATTCTTCTGTAATTCCATTTCTTATTATTCTGTTGGAATAACCTGTCTACGCGGACTACCACATGCATGGTGAAATTTTTCTGTTATTCTATTCTTTATTATTCTGTTGGAATAACTTATCTACGCAGACTACCGCATGCAAGGTGAATGAACCTTCGTATTCATTCTTTATTAAATTGTGAAAATGATCTGTTTACGTGGATTACGGCATGGCGGGTGAAAATCCATTTGCAGTTTCGTATATTGTATTATACTCGTATGAGATATCATTTCTTTTGTACTCTTCATGGAATATAGTTTTCTTTTGTATTTTCCTTTTTTGAGTACTATTCACGAAGTACTATTCATGGGTAATATTCACGTATACGGTACTATTTACGAATACGAATTACTATTCACGAGTTACTATTCATGAGTTACTATTCACGAGTTACTATTCATGGGGTACTATTCATGAAAACATTAGTTTCTTTTTCTGACCAAATTATCGTTGATTTATGAATATTACTCTTGAAATTAAATCCATGCTTTGATCATATTATTTTTATTATCATATATAACGTTTTTATAATCCTGGTGATGACATTTCTCTTTGACTTAAGTGTAAAGATGGGTAGATTATTGGTATGATCGTGAGTATGGGTTCTCTTTGGCCAGTAGTGCAGAGATGAATTGTTGACTGGTATGATCATGACCATTGAATTTATAATTGAATATCTTTAGCTTAAGTGCAAAGGTGAGTTGATCAACATGGTTATAATTATTGTTTATATAAATTCTGAAATGATTATATATTTCTTTGAGATATTAATATCTTTGGCCCGTAGTCAAAGATGACACATTGTTGAATATCTTTGGCCAAGAGTGCAAAGAAGAATTGTTGTTGAATATCTTTGGCAGTAGTGCAAAGATGACTGTTATTGAATATCTTTGGCATGTAGTGCAAAGATGAGCTGTTAATGAATATCTTTGGCCGTGATGCGAAGATGAATTCATTAGTATGATTATGAGCGAGGCTGTGATTTGGTATAACCATAATCTTTGATGTTTCGTAAAGACATGTGATGAAAATTATCTTAAATCACCGGATGCGAAGAGGAATTTAGAACCACAATTATGATTATGAGTTATTGACATGATTGTGGACAGGAATTGTTGATTGATACTACAAGGATAAAATATTGTTGGTGAACTTTTAACATGGAGAAGATAATAGACTTTATGGTCTATTTGACTCTTCTAATGGATTGCTCGTTCCGCTGCAACTGTGACGCCCTCAAAATAGGTATACATTACCCATTCCGAGTTGTCAAATACATGGTACAGAAACAAATACAACTTCAGTAATACAATTGTCGTGCAAAATACGACAACACATATACTGTGAGTTTGAATACAACTATTGTCTAATAGAGAGTATACAAACTCAAAAGGAGTCCTCATTACAATTATTGATACACTATTTTACAAAATAGTGAGGACTACTAATACAACTATCCTGAACCATCACTCCATACCCCGGCTAGTTCCTGCTATGTTCTCACCTCCTAAGAAGAAAAATGGAACAAAAAGGAAAAGGGTGAGCTCAACTAGCCTAGTAAAAAATATTATAACTAAGATAATATACAACAATTTATCATTAGTATTCAACATGAAAAAATCTGATAAAATATAATAGACAACAAGTTTTAGATCAACAACTGCAGCGAAAACAATAATCCATTAGAAGAGTCAAGTAAAGAAAAAATTCTACTATCTTCTAAGATTTAAAAGTCCATCATCAATATTTTATCCCTGTAACATCAATCAATATATATCTTGAATCAAATATTCATCTTTGCACTACAGGCCAAAGATATTCGTTTGTATCACCAGTTGGTCATGTTCATCTCAACACCTGTTCATCTTTGCACTACGGGGCAAAGATATTTATTAGGTAATCATTCATCTTTGCACTACATGCCAAATATATTCAGTTATATCACCATTTAGGACTAAGGATGATGAAAAATATCTTAAGGAAAACGAATCCAGTGAGATAAAAGAAAAAATATTAGGGATTCATATTACAGTTTATCCAAGTTTAATAATACTCAATAATAACCAATTTTGAAGCAGAATTCAAAAATAAAGATCAAAACATGGATACAATCAAAGATAGTAACCATAATAGACATCTTGGACAAAAAGAAGAAAATTTCATTTTTCGGTGAATAGTGCCGTATTCGTGAATATTGTCGTATACTTCACATAGTGCCGTATATGTGAATAGTAACCTCGACACAAAAAGTTTCAAATTTGATAAAAAGTTTAGACTAATATTTCGTCATAATGATATTGAAAGAAATAATATCATTTACGAAGAAAATAACATCCATTACCTCAAAATAATCGTACTTCTGACTGAATTTCGGATATAGTGTTGACAGAACTTGCACTTAATAGCAACTCTCAAAGTATCAAAATACTCACAAAAATACACTCGATAATCTAGAGAGAAAGAAAACTTGTTTCTGGTGTGATTTTCAATTCTAACCTAAGCGCCTATTTATAGGAAAATGCTAGAACGCCAAAGGAAACTATAATAATAAAAAATTATTATTCTTTCTTTTTTTTTCTACGCATGCTAGCCATCCAAGACCAGCATGCCAATCTTGAAAACCAATTTTGCAGCCCACATGTTAAAAACAAAAGTGCGTCCCACCCAATTTTAATAAAAATCATTTTATTTTCTGAAACTTCAACAATTCATAGAAAATAGCCCGCTCATCAGAAAAATACGAATTTTATGTCCATTCCATAAGAAATCGAATTCTCTACAACTATGTAGCTTTAAGTTTTTCCAAATTCCAAACAGAAAATATCCGAAATCCACAAACGGATGATTTTTAATTCTTCCAATCCGACAAAATACTGATAAAATACCTCAGCATTAATTCCTTCATTTATAACCACATAAATAAATCCATCATTTATATCCACATAAAATAAATATCTCCTCCCGACTCACTTCTTTTATTTTCACGGCCACGATTACCACTAGAGTGGTTACCGCTTTTGTCCGAATGTTTTCTGCCCTGCTGGTTTTCATTGTTCCGATGACCCTGTGTAGACACTTGAAATTTTCTGTACTACTGTAACTAACATTGCAGGAGGACAAATTCGCCTTTTAAGAGGGAACCCTGAAAGACAACCCATATCCATACCGGATACTACCGAAAGTTCCAACCCCAGAACACACACTGGGAATAACAATTCCAACCTCGGATATAACCCCGAGGCGTGCAGATCCAATACCGAAACACACACCGGAGAAGACCAATTAATCTCGGAGATAACCCCAAGGTATCCAGTCTCAGTCCCAACCATGGGAATAGCCACCAACCTTGGTGATAACCCCGAAAATGCTTGTTTCAAATGCAACCAGCTTCAATCTCGATGCTCACAATGAGATACTTTGTACCAACCCGGCGATAACACCAGGAGGACAGACACACCTCAAAGATGACACTGAGGGCCTTCAACAAATGCAGCAGTCCAATCTCAGCGAAGCTCTGAGCAACGTCTTCTTTATCAGCCCAATTCGACGATAACAATGGTGAGGGGAAACATCGTCATCTTGCCAACACGATGCCACGCCACGTCTTCTCAACATTTCATACACATCTATACACAACGATGTCCCATAAAAGCCAAGGAAGACCGGAGGGCATCGTCCCATCTTCAATGACTTCGTACAAACTCTAATCCTATGCCATTGTACAACTCTCGACAACGGCGGTCCGAAATAGGTCCTGTATACCTCAATCGGATGCCCAGATTGTACTTCTGAAAGTTCGAGTAGACATTACGATTGCTCGAGGAGTACGTCTTTACGAGACGACCCAACCCGAGAAACCCGGGTTGCCTCGGTACACTCTCAATGGTGAGCCAGCAGTACACTGTGGCTCCACCCTCTATAAATAGAGGGCTTGGGGTGGCCATTTTGCACTAGAAAACGGCGAGGAAGCCCTGCCCAATTTGGTCTGCACTCACCCCATGCAGTGTACTTTCTCATTTTAAACACCTGTGAGCTCATATATAGTTTCTTTTGTACCTACAAAAGCCAGTATTTACCCACTTTAAAGATAAAGAAGTCTTCTTTGGCAGTCAACTATAAGCCTTCTCACACACTTTAAAGCCTTTCTCTTCATCTCTTTTTGTTTCTTCACGTTGAGAGTCGTGTTTGTATGCGATTTGCCCTGGACTTTGGTCCGTGGTTTTCATTTCAATTGTATATATATATATATATATATATATATATATATATATATATTTATATATTTATATATATCGGACTAACATTATCGAGTTATGCCTCGATTGAGCCTGAACTTGATTCGGAGCATTTATTTACTTTAATATATATATATATATATATATATATATATATAAACCTGTGTGTCGAACATTATTCGATGAGCCTGAACTTGATGCAGGTGTTTATTTGCTTTAATATATATATATATATATATATATATATATATATAAACTATCGTCGGACTGCTTCGATGAGCACGGATTTTACATCCGGTGCGTTTACTATATATATATATATATATATATATTATATATATGAACTTTGGTCGAACTCTGCTTCGATGAGCCTCAGATTTTACATCCCAGTGTGTTTATTCGCTTATATATATATATATACTTATATATATGAATCATTGTCGAACTCATTGATGAGCCAGATTTTACATCCGTTGCATTTATTGCTTTTATATATATATATATATATATATATATATATATATATATATATATATATATTCGACCCACACAGAGTTCACTTACGTGGTGGTTGATCGCTTTATGCTATATATTTTGTACATTATTTTTTAAATGCGGATGCCTCGCATCATCAAATAAAATCAATCAATAGAACACTTAATAAAATGGGAGTGTAAAAGGTCTCAATTACTATTGAGCATTAGGGTTTGAAAAACCTCTTTTATAAAATATCACTGCCATATCTTGCTTAAAACTGAATTTTTACATAAATTCAAACCCTGTGTATATAGGTGTGAACGAGGCCTCGCACTACTTCTAAATAACATCACATTGACCTACACACACACATTCAGATAATAGTTTCTTGAAAAGAGGCGGTTACCGTGGTAACACCTCTGCATAACCAAATCCCCGGACCCTAATAAATCTCGGTTTCACCGACCCGTTTAGCAGTGTCACATCACTGGGTCAATGTGCAAACCTTTTCTCAGTTGTGTTGGTACAACCATTTAAAAAACCAACTGGTGACTCTTAACAGTCCATCGTCGACATTATACATGTCAGACCTTTTTCACTTATTTTTTTAAACAAATCTCACATTAAATGAGAACACCAAAGAACAAGTAACGGAAAGGGACATCTAAAAATCCCGACGTCAACACCCTGGTTGTGTTCCCTTGGTTGAACATACTCATTTTCTCGCTCTAATAATTGAGCCCAGTTTACAACATCTGAATATAAAGAAAATTTATGAGAGATAAGATATTGCCGAATCTCGGGTTTTAGACCTCTCAGAAACATCCTTGTCATTCGTTCCTCATTCTCTACCAAATAAGGTGTAAACCTGGATAACTCAGCGCACTTCACCTCATACTGGGACACCGTCATGTTGTTTTGTTCTAGTCTGATAAACTCTACCTCCTTTATATGACGAATACTTTCAGAAAATTAATTGTCATTGAATAGTTTTTGAAATATTTCCCAAGACATGTTGAGTGCGGCAGGCTGGGTACGCTTCACAGACTCCCACCAGTAGTCTGCCTCACCGCAGAACATAAAGGTGGTGAATGAAACCTTCTGTTCCTCCATGCATCCCAAGACATCGAATATCTTGGTAATTTGCTTGACCCACGTTTCTGCCGTGATCGGATCCGGCTTTCCAATTAATTCTGGTGGTCCCAACTCCTTGAACTGCTTGCCTGTGACAAGCCACGCATTGCTATCATTTCCACCCATATTTTGTGCACAAGTCTCCCTCGTCTGGTTTTGCATAAACTGCAAAAAGCTCCTAAACATCCCATCATTCATCATTTGTTCGGTATTGTTGTTTACAGGAGGAATATTGCCTTCCTGTTGCACGTTCCCCTAGGTGGTGATTAAAGGTGCCTCCACAGTTAATATTTCCAGTTGCTATTCTCAAATACTGCCACAAAACAAGGGTTAATTAACATGTCACATATTATCCCTATACTCTGACCGACCAAATAAATACCAAATAAACTTAGTCAGGTCATACTAGCGAAGGAATTCCCCATCTCTCCCCTCCTAGTTCTTGTCTCACATCTCAGCCAGTGATCATATCCCTAGGCTCTCATACCAACTGTGATGCCCCCAAAATAGGTATACATCACCCATTCTGAGTCGCCAAATACATGGTACAGAAACAAATACAACTTCAAGATGTCAATTGTATGCGTACAAAATACGACAACACATATCTTGTGAGTTTGAATACAACTATTGTCTAATAGAGTATACAAACTCAAAAGGAGTCCTCATTACAATTATTGATACACTATTTTACAAAATAGTGAGGACTACTAATACAACTATCCTGAACCATCAATCCATACCCCGGCTAGTTCCTGCTATGTTCTCACATCCTGATAAGAAAAATGGAACAAAAAGGAAAAGGGTGAGCTTAACTAGTCCAGTAAATAATATTATGACTAAGATAATATACAAATATTTATCATTAGTCTTCAACAAGAAAAATCTGATAAAATATAATAGACAACAAGTTTTAGATCAACAACTGCAGTGGAAACAATAATCCATTAGAAGAGTCAAGTAGAGAAAGAATTCTACTATCTTCTAAGATTTAAAAGTCCGTCATCAATATTTTATCCCTGTAACATCAATCAATATATATCTTGAATCAAATATTAATCTTTGCACTACATGCCAAAGATATTCATTTGTATCACCAGTTGGTTATGTTCATCTAAACACCTGTTCATCTTTGTACTACGGGCCAAAGATATTAATTAGGTAATCATTCATCTTTGCACTACAGCCCAAACATATTCAGTTATATCATCATTTAGGGCTGAGGATGATGAAAAATATCTTAAAGAAAACGAATCCAGTGAGACAAAAAAACAAA
Source organism: Panax quinquefolius (assembly GCA_020205615.1). NCBI lineage: Eukaryota > Viridiplantae > Streptophyta > Magnoliopsida > Apiales > Araliaceae > Panax > Panax quinquefolius. The sequence goes on from CM035164.1 coordinate 34,872,407, forward strand.
TATTAGGGATTTGTATTACAGTTTATCCATGTTCAATAATACTCCATAATAACAAATTTTGAAGCAGAATTCAAAAATAAAGATCAAAACATGGACACAATGAAAGATAGTAACCATAATAGACATCTTGCACAAAAAGAAGAAAATTTCATTTTTTGGTGAATAGTGCCATATTCGTGAATAGTGCCGTATACGTGAATAGTAACCCCGACACAAAAAGTTCCAAATTTGATAAAAAGTTCAGACTAATATTTCGGCATAATGATATTGAAAGAAATAATATCATTTACGAAGAAAATAACATCCCTTACCTCAAAATAACCGTATTTCTTACTAAATTTCGGATATAGTGCTGACAGAACTTGCACTTAATAGCAACTCTCTAAGTATCAAAATACTCACAAAAATACGCTCAATAATTTAGAAAGAATGAAAATTTGTTTCTGGTGTGATTTTCAATTCTAACCTAAGCGCCTATTTATAGGAAAAATGCTAGAACGCCAAAGGAGACTAAAATAATAAAAAATTATTATTCTTTATTTTTTTTTCTACGCATGCTAGCCATCCAAGACCAGCATGCCAATCTTGAAAACCAATTTTGCAGCCCACATTTTAACAACAAAAGTGGGTCCCACCCAATTTTATCAAAAAATATTTTATTTTTTGAAACTTTAACAATTCATAGAAAATAGCCCGCTCATCAGAAAAATACGAATTTTATGTCCATTCCACACGAAATCGAATTCTCTACAACTTTTTAGCTTTACGTTTTTCTAAATTCCAAACAGAAAATATCCGAAATCCACAAACGGATATTTAATACTTCCAATCCGACAAAATACTGATAAAACACCTTAGTATTAATTCCTTCATTTATAACCACATAAATAAATCCATCATTTATATCCACATAAAATAAATATTTCCTTATCATATAAATCAATAATTAATTATTCCCAAATAATATTACGTAAATCGCAATTATAATACAATTAAGTAGTTCTCCTGGAAAGAGGGGCTTTCCGATAAGGATTTCTCCTTACTGGCGTGCAATTAGGTGACCAAACCTCTCCTTGACGGAACTTTCTAGACATTTCCAATAATGCTATCTAATAATATTATTCAAATAATATGAATTATTTATCTGATAATGGGAAATCTTGTCTTGATGACAATTATTGAACAACAATAATATAAAATATCAACGCAAAGAATTATTGAATCAATAAAATAAAATATTGAGCGATCATTATCGTAACAATTATTGAGTAGTGCCTTCTTCACGTAAGAATCAATAATTCAACAATCTTTGTGCAATACCGGTGTGCTCTTGTGCAACCACGCCAGACATCGTATTTTTTAACCACCGTGTAATCCAACAAATGTTTATTCGGTAACAATTACGCCGTTATTTATAAAACTCAAACTTGTCGCTTTCTTCATCCGACAATTATCCATTATGGGGCCCACAAATGGTTTGCAAGTCGTCGCATTTAATATTCCCAAACGTAAAGAATATTCCACGACCAAATGAATATTCCCCGACACAATGAATATTTTATAACCACTTGCTTATTTTGCAAAATTTGCATATTTCACCCATAACTAAAGCATTATATCAAATTAACACTTTATTATTCACAATAATAAATAGAGGAAATTCGATTTTATTTATAATAAATTGGGGTCTTACATCTATAGATCCTGATACCTAAAATGTAGGCAGCATCGCCCAAATCTTTCATTGAGAAACATTTTAATAACCATGTTTTTACAACCTGTAAGGAAGGAATGTCATTCCCAATAATTAACATGTCATCAACATATAATACTAGGAATACAATGTGACTCCCACTAACCTTCTTATATACACAAGGTTCATTTTCATTTTTAATAAAGCCAAACTCTTTGACTACTTCATCAAATCGAAGATTCCAACTCCGAGAGGCTTGCTTTAATCCATAAATGGATCGCTGCAATTTACATACCTTTCCAGCATCCTTTGGAGTGACAAAACCCTCAGGTTGTGTCATATACACATCCTCAAGGAGATTTCTGTTAAGGAAAGCAGTTTTGGCATCCATCTACCAGATTTCGTAATCATAAAAAGCTGCAATAACAAGTAAGATCCTGATGGATTTAACCATTTCCACTAGAGAGAAGGTTTCATCATAGTCAACACCTTGAACCTGTTTGAAACCTTTTGCTACCAGTCGGCCTTTATAGGTTTGTACGTTACCATCCATGTCGATTTTCTTCTTAAAATTCCACTTGCACCCGATTGGTTTTACCCCTTCGGGTGGATCAACCAGAGTCTATACTTGGTTAGTATACATGGAGTTCATCTCAGATTTTATGGCTTCAAGCCTCAGAATCTGGTCCATTCATAGCTTCTTGGTAGGAAGTAGGCTCAGCATCACATCACCATTTTGAGTCAAAAGATATCCATAGTATCTCTCGGGATCTTGGCATGTCTTACCAGATCTACGAATGCCTTGTGTAATTTGAGCAGGTTCACTTTCCACAATATCTTGTGGTTCCTGTTCACGTTTCAACTCAGGTTCAATGATATTTTGTGGTTCTCAAATTTCTTCGAGTTCTACTTTCCTCCCACTGTTTCCTTTAGAGACAAATTCTCTTTCTAGAAAAATACCAGTTCGAGCAACAAACACTTTGTTCTCAGAAAGTTTGTAGAAATAATACCCTTTTGTTTCCTTTGGGTATCCCACAAAATTACATTTGTCAGATTTGGGTCCAAGCTTGTCAGAATCCAGACATTTTACAAACGCCTCGCAACCCCAAATCTTCATGAATGGCATAATAGGATGTTTCCCAGTCCATATCTCATATGGTGTCTTCTGAACCATCTTTGTAGGAACACGGTTAAGTGTGAATGCAGCTGTCTCTAGGGCATGACCCCAGAAACTTATTGAAAGATCTACATGACTCATCATTGATCGTACCATGTCCAACAAGGTTCGATTCCTCCTCTCAGATACACCATTCCATTGTGGTGTTCCAGGTGGAGTGAGCTGTGATATAATACCACACTCCTTTAGAAGGTCATCAAAGTCTTGGCTTAAGTATTCACCTCCTTGATCGGATCGAAGGGCTTTTATGCTTTTGCCAAATTGGTTTTGAACTTAATTCTTGAATTCCTTGAACTTTTCAAAGGATTCGGATTTGTGTCTCATAAGATACACATATCCATATCTACTGAAGTCGTTAGTAAATGTAATGAAGTAATAAAACCTACCTCTTGCTAACGAACTCATGGGTCCACATACATCACTATGTATAAGTCCCAAAACATCGCTAGCCCGTTCACTGTGTCCAGTGAAAGGGGCTTTAGTTATCTTGCCTAATAAACAAGACTCGCATTTCTCATATGATTCAAAATCAAATGAATCCAAAAACCCATCTTTATGGAGTTTGGATATGTGTTTCTCATTTATATGGCCTAAACGACAATGCCAGAGATATGTCGGATTTGAATCATTTGATTTAAATCGTTTTGTATTTATGTTATAGATAGGCATTTCTAAATCAAGAATATAAAGACCATTAAACAATTGTTCAACACCAGAGCATATATCATTTAAGTAAAACGAACAACGTTTGTTCTTTATTATAAATGAAAAACCTCTCTTGTCCAAATAAGAAACAGAAATAATGTTTTTGCTTATAGCAGGCACAAAATAACAATCTTCTAATTCTAAAACTAGCCCAGTGGGCAAAGATAAATGATAAGTTCCTACGGCAAGTCAAAAGAATCTTTGCTCCATTCCCAACTCGTAGGTCAACCTCTCCTTTCGCCAAAGTCCTACTCCTTCGGAGTTCCTGCACATTAACACAAATGTGAGAACCACATCCAGTATCCAATACCCATGATATAGAAGTAGACAAGTTGAATTCTATAACATATATACCTGAATCAGAAGTCGCACTTCCTTTCCTTTTCTTCACATCTTCCAAATAAGCATGACAGTTCCTCTTCCAGTGTCCAGGTTTTCCACAGAAGTGACACTCACCTTCTTTAGCCACCCCACATTTAGGTTTTAAAGCCTGTTTGGTTTTGGAATTGGATTTGGCAAAAGATTTAGATCCTATCTTCTTCTTGCCTTTCTAATTTCCCTTAGCATTCCCCTTTTGCACCATCATTATGGGAGCGGGTCCTGCCTTTTTCATGTTGTTCTTGGCAGTTCTTAACATGCTCAACAACTTAGTAAGGGTTTTCTCAATTTCATTCATAAGATAATTTATAAAAAATTGAGAGTAGCTGCTATTCAAGGATTGCAAAACAAGATCTGTTTGGGCTTCCGGAGTGATTGGAAAACCCAACCTATCAAGGTACTCAATATACCGAATCATTTTCAACACATGGACCAACTGGATCACGTTCACCCATCTTGCAGTGATACAACGCCTTGCTTGTATCATACCTCTGCTGTTGAGCATGCCCATCGAACAATTTCTTGAGATGCTCGATCATCTCATAAGCATCCATCAACTTATGTTTCTTCTGAAGCTCAGCGTTCATGTTGCTAGCATGACACAACTCACGTCCAAAGTATCATCTTGACGCTTCTTGTAAGCATTATGCTCCGCACGTGGTACAGTGACAGCTGGTGCTGCAGGAATGGGCCCATCAAGGACATATAGCTTGCGCTCATGTTTGAGGACAATCCTCAAGTTCCTATGTCAGTCAAGGAAATTAATTCCACTCAGCTTGTCCTTCTCAAGGACTGATCGTAGTGAAAGACTACTTGTGTTGTTGTTGTTTGCCATTGATATCTACAATTTATAAGTGTAAAAAACAATAAGTCAAATTGTAGAGTTGATATTATGTAATTGATAACAGTACATTCAAAATATACCTCCCACTATTTTATTCAAATTAATAGCCCTCACCGTTAATTCGGAAAGCATTTTCTATTAAATCTTTTTAGTGAGCCAAGATCCATATTTCATTATGCCTTAAGTTAGCTTTGGCTAATCTCTTAAAACATAATTATTTAGGTAGACAACCCTTTGTCAATTATATCATATATAACTCCTGGATAGTTTGGTAAACAACAATTGTTTCTAGTCCATCTAATGGTACCTACCAAACTCCATGCCTCTAAGTCCACAATCCTATTGAGATAACTTAGTTAAGTCGGGCCCAATGATTTTAACAGTTTGGATATCACAATTATCTTATCGCATCTTGCCTATATAATTAGGGTACTTTACTTTGGCAAACCTACATCCATTGATCAAGGTCTTGATGAGTGTCATTCATTGGAAGGCATCTGATTTAGACTTAATAATTTTTTGAGGGATTTTATAAATTAATTTAGATCTCACCAATTTAAATCTTATTAAGCATGCACATTATTTATCATATCATATCGCATACAAGCATAAATAAAGTGCAAAATTAAATGTGTCACAGTTATGGCCCAATCCACTGTCAATCTTTTCAAGCTAATGAAAGATTGAAGGTAATTCTAAGGTGGTAAAAGATCTCAAAATAGTAGCTTCCTTGGATCTTCATCATGCATGTGCCTCCTCTCTATCATCCTCTTTCTATCGTGTTCTCCATCTTGTCATCTTCATCTATTATAGATTATTACATGACATAAAGAAACCTCAAGTTACATTCGAGGGAATTTAGATGAGAAGAGAATATTACATTAGAATTTATAGAAAGGCACAACATGCAAGCCGTATTTCAAAACCAAAAACACTAACCTATGGGTCAAAAGGTCATAATTGTGCACCATGCATATCACAATAAGCACATAACAATTTATATATAATTAAAGAAAAAACTATATATAACAAATTGGGGTAACGACCATCGTGCGCTACGACGGGGGGGTCCAAGGGGTGGTCTCCCCCCTGGAGTTGGTCTGGCATAATTTTTCCATACGAATCTCAAAATAGCTTTGAAATCATATATTTAATCCACCAAAACAATCATAATAACAATACACCCGGTACATATCATATATGTCCAGTTTCAATTAATCATATTAAACCGAATCTTCATACTTCTAATCCAATTAGAACATAAGTTGTATACTGTTATTACGCCATATAAGATACAATTAACAGAACATCATATATGTGCATATCTATCACTGATATTCATAATACCAGAATACGCTTTACATACAGAATATTATATATTCAATTTCGATTGATAAAATTGTATCATATATATATATATATATATATATATATATATATATCGAGAATAATATAATCAATTTCAGATCGGTAAAATTGTAACATCATATATCATATATATCGAAAGCAATAAAACAAGTAATCTGAATTAATCGTTTTGCAAGTAGCTCTGATACCACTGTAGGGGTTTCGATACATAAACGCACAGCGGAAATTAAAATTTTAAAGTAATTTTGAAACCCTAAACAGGATCCATGCGAAAATCAATTAACTCAGTGTAAAGAGATTATACCGAATATGAAAATACTTCTGAAACGCTTTGAATCTCCAACGCAATTCCTCACGAAACTACGTCTCACTCTAAGAGCGGCTATGGTTTTGATGTTATGATATCTACCTAAGTGGCTGCTATATATCATATATATAGTAGTTAAAAGGTATTTATCAAAATCTAATTTCATAAAATCCAAATTTATATATATATCTTAATTAAGTCTTACTTAATTAATATACATATATACAAATTATCCTTTTAATTTAAATTCGTAATTTAAATACTATTAATCATATTAATATATTTAAATCCTTAAAATTTAAATTAATTCCCTTTAAATTACGTTACATGTGTGTGACCATATAGGTTATTATTACGTTGGCAATAATTTTAAAATCATATTATAAAATTATAAACAGTGAGCGGCATCTAGTAATGCATCACGGCTACCCAAGTAATAATAAGATCGATGATTCGATGCAACCTTTTTGTGACCAATGTTTCAATGTAATTTAATCATTTTAACCTTAATATCCTAGATTAAACTCGAGTCATGGAATGTGTCATACTCTTCATAATTTAATCTGAGTTTTTCTTGATCAATGAGTAGACTATATGAAACAAATCACTATTTGAGCATGACCATAAATTTCATAGTCCTACTCAATCAAGAGGCCTATGGATATCACCCCTAATATATAGGATGGTTAAATTCCATCTAGATCACTCATATTCCTCACACGATTCATGATGTACCCAATAATCACCTTTATAGTCCACCCTATTAAAGGTGACATTTGATGATATCAAAGTACATAAATTCCCGTGTAGAAATATAGTGATTTCAGGTCGGAGGACCATTACATCATTGTCACTATGAGAATTACTAATGACACTTCGTATAATGCTCCACATAGAATTCTCATGGTGGGTCTTTCCAGTACATCGTTCTCTAACATGTACCTATGCATTGACTTAATATCTCATATATTTATGACCAATGAGATTTGGTCATCAGTCAATCTACATACTAGTCTTAATGCATCATTGTTGTCCCATCAACAATGATACTCGACTAGGGACATTTAAGAATAATGATACTAATTATAATTATATAATCTCATATTCAAGTCACATACTTGAAACTATATAATTTGTATCACTATTCTAAGGATTTTTATTATGTCAACATTTATATAACGCAGTAAATAAAACCATAATAAAATCATTCATTTATTCAATTAAATATAATATCAAAATGTTAAGCAATTATATCTAATAATTGGCCTTTAGGGCATAAACTCTAACACATTGTTCTATTCCCTTGTTACCCCCGCTCGACCCAGCTACACTCTTATTACCTGAAAGGAATTGTGAAGCAAAAGGGTTAGCACAACTAGCCCAGTAAAGAATATCATGAGTAAAGATAATTAATTTATCAATAGCCTTCGTCAGTAATAAATCAGAGATTTAGAACATATGGTTCATGATAAAACTTTTCAACCATAATTGCTGTAAGACCCCAACTTATTATAAATAAAATCAAATTTCCTCTATTTATTATTGTGAATAATAAAGTGTTAATTTGATATAATACTTTAGTTATGGGTGAAATGTGCAAATTTTGCAAAATAAGCAAGTGGTTATAAAATATTCATTGTGTTGGGGAATATTCGTTTGGTCATGGAATATTCTTTTTGTCGGGGAATATTCGTACGACGGCGCAACCATTTTTGGGCCCCATAACGGATAATTGCCGGATAAAGAAAATTACAAGTTTGAGTTTTTATAAATAACGGCGTAATTATTCACACCAATTAACACTCATTGGATTACCTAGTGGTTAAAATACGATGTCTGGCGTGGTTGCACAAGACCATTACCGCACGGTATTATAAAGATCTTGTTGAATTATTGATTCTTACGTAAGAAAACACTACTCAATAATTGTTACGGTAATTCTTTATTCAATATTTTATTTTATTGATTCAATAATTCTTTGCGTTGATATTTTATATTATTGTTGTTCAATAATTGTCATTTGCAATATTTCCCATTATCGGATCAATAATTCATATTATTTGAATAATATTATTAGATAAGCGTTATTGACAATGTCTAGAAAGTTCTCATCAAGGAGAGGTTTGGTCACCTAATTGCGGCAAAGAAGAGAGAAATCCTTATCGGAAAGCCCCTCTTTCCAGGAACGGCTACCGTCATTATAATTGCGATTCTGTAATATTATTTGTGAATAATTAATTATTGATTTATATGATAATGAAATATTTATTTTATGTTGATATAAATGATGGATTTATTTATGTGGTTATAAATGAAGGAATTAATGCTGAGGTGTTTTATCAGTATTTTATCGGATTGGAAGTATTAAAAATCATCCGTTTGTGGATTTCGGATATTTTCTGTTTGGAATTTGGAAAAACTTAAAGCTACAAAGTTGTAGAGATTTCGATTTTGTGTGGAATGGACATAAAATTCGTATTTTTCTGATGAGCGGCCTATTTTCTATGAATTGTTGAAGTTTCAGAAAATAAAATAATTTTTATTAAAATTGGGTGGGACCCACTTTTGTTTTTAACATGTGGGCTGCAAAATTGGTTTTCAAGATTGGCATGCTTGTCTTGGATGGCTAGCAAGCGTAGAAAAAAAAGAAAGAATAATAATTTTTTTATTATTTTAGTCTCCTTTGGCGTTCTAGCATTTTTCTATAAATAGGCGCTTAGGTTAGAATTGAAAATCACACCAAAAATAAGTTTTCTTTCTCTCTAGATTATCGAGCATATTTTTGTGAGTATTTTGATACTTTGAGAGTTGTTATTCAAAGGTAAGTTCACAAGACTATATCCAAATTCAAATGTAAATACGGTTATTTTGAGGTAAAGGATGTTATTTTCTTCGTAAATGATATTATTTCTTTCAATATCATTATGCCGAAATATTAGTCTGAACCTTTTATCAAATTTGGAACTTTTTGTGTCGGGGTTACTATTCACGTATACGGCACTATTCACGAATATGACGCTATTCAACGAAAAATGAAATTTTCTTCTTTTTGTCCAAGATGTCTATTATGGTTACTATCTTTGATTGTATCCATGTTTTGATCTTTATTTTTGAATTCTGCTTCAAAATTGGTTATTATGGAGTATTATTGAACTTGGATAAATTGTAATACGAATCCCTAATATTTGTTCTTTTATCTCACTGGATTCGTTTTCTTTAAGATATTTTTTATCATCCTCAGTCTTAAATGATGATATAACTGAATATCTTTGGCATGTAGTGCAAAGATAAATGATTACCTAATGAATATCTTTGGCCCGTATTATAAAGATGAACATGTGTTGAGATGAACATGGCCAACAGGTGATACAAATGAATATCTTTGGCCTGTAGTGTAAAGATGAATATTTGATTCAAGATATATATTGATTGATATTACAGGGATAAAATATTGATGATAAACTTTTAAATCTTAGAAGATAGTAGAATTCTTTCTCTACTTGACTCTTCTAATGGATTGTTGTTTCCGCTGCAATTGTTGATCTAAAACTTGTTGTCTATTATATTTTATCAGATTTTACCTGTTGAAGACTAATGATAAATTATTGTATATTATCTTAGTCATAATATTCTTTACTGGGCTATTTGAGCTCACCATTTTCCTTTTTGTTCTATTTTTCTTCTTAGGAGGTGAGAACATAGCAGGAACTAGCCGGGGTATGGAGTGATGGTTCAGGATAGTTGTATTAGTAGTCGTCACTATTTTGTAAAATAGTGTATCAATAATTGTAATGAGGACTCATTTTGAGTTTGTATACTCTCTATTAGACATTAGTTGAATTCAAACTCACAGTATATGTGTTGTTGTATTTTGCACGACAATTGTATTACTGAAGTTGTATTTGTTTCTGTACCATGTATTTGGCGACTCAGAATGGGTGATGTATACCTATTTTGGGGGCGTCACAATAGAGATAGATCGAGAAAAATGCTCGACCTAAGTCAAAGTACATATATTGATAAAGTGTTAAAACGGTTCAGCATGTAAGAGGCAAAAAGAGGAAACTTACCCGTGACTCATGGTGTAAAGATCTCTAAGGCCCAATGTCCTAAATCACAAGATGATGAGGAGCGTATGAGAAAGATCCCTTATGCTTCGGTAATTGAATCTATCATGTATGCAATGATATGTACTCGTTTGGATGTCTCGTATGCTTTGAGCATGATGAGAAGATATCAGTCGAATCCAGGTGAAGGTCACTGGACAGCAGTCAAGAACATCCTCAAGTACCTGAAAAGGACTAAGGATTCATTCTTGGTATATGGAGGTGAAGACGAACTGGTAGTAAAGGGTTACACGGATGCTAGTTTCCAGACTGACAATGATGACTATAAGTCTCAATCAGGTTTTGTGTTTTGCCTTAATGGTGGTGCTGTTAGCTGGAAGTGTTCAAAGCAAGAGACAGTAGCTGATTCTACAACAGAGGCTGAGTATATTGCCGCTTCTAGTGTGGCCAAGGAGACTGTATGGATTAAAAAGTTCATCACTGAACTTGGTGTTGTTCCAACCATTGTCGATCCGGTTAAGCTATACTGTGATAATAATGGAGCCATTGCACAGATCTCACCAATGATCCAAGCATATACTTAGGCGGTACCATCTCATCCGTGAAATCATTGATAGAGGAGATGTACATATAGGAAGAGTGCCCACAGATGATAATGTTACAGATCCACTAACAAAGGCTTTGTCGCACCAGAAGCACGACGATCACACTAGTTCCATGGGTATTAGATACATGAGTGATTATCTCAAGTGCAAGTGGGAGACTGTTAGAGTTTATGCCCTAGAGGCCAATTATTAGATATAATTGCTTAACGTTTTGATATTTTATTTGATTGAATAAATGAATGATTTTATTATGGTTTTATTTACTGCGTTATATAAATGTTAACATAATAAAAATCCTTAGAATAATGATACAAATTATATAGTTTAAAGTATGTGACTTGAACATGAGATTATATAATTATAATTAGTATCATTGTTCTTAAATGTCCTAATCGAGTATCATTGTTGATGGGACAACAACGATGCATTAAGACTAGTATGTGGATCGATGATGACCAAATCTCATTGGTGTCATAAATATATGAGATATTAAGTCAATGCATAGGTACATGTTAGAGAACGATGTACTGGACAGACCCACCATGAGAATTCTATGTGGAGCATTATACGAAGTGTCATTAGCAATTCTCATAGTGACAATGATGTAATGGTCCTCCGACCTGAAATCACTATATTTCTACACGGGAATTTATGTACTTTGATATCATCAAATGTCACCTTTAATAGGTTGGACTATAAAGGTGATTATTGGGTACATCATGAATCGTGTGAGGAATATAAGTGATCTAGATAGAATTTAACCATCCTATATATTAGGGGTGATATCCATAAGCCTCTTGATTGAGTAGGACTATGAAATTTATGGCCATGCTCAAAAAGTGATTTGTTTCATATAGTCTACTCATTGATCAAGAAAAACTCAGATTAAATTATGAAGAATATGACACATTCCATGACTCGAGTTTAATCTAGGATATTAAGGTTAAAAGGATTAAATTACATTGAAACATTGGTCACGAAAAGGTTGCATCGAATCATCGATCCTATTATTACTTGGGTAGCCGTGATGCATTACTAGATGCTCATTTCATCGCTTTTATAATTTTATAATATGATTTTAAAATTATTGCCAACGTAATAATAACCTATAGGGTCACACACATGAACGTAATTTAAAGGGAATTAATTTAAATTTTAAGGATTTAAATATATTAATATGATTAATAGTATTTAAATCACGAATTTAAATTAAAAGGATAATTTGTATATATGTATATTAATTAAGTAAGACTTAATTAAGATATATATATATATATATATATTCGGATTTTATGACATTAGGTTTTGATAAATACCTTTTAACTACTATATATATGATATATAGCAGCCACTTAGGTAGATATCATAACATCAAAAACCTAGCCGCTCTTAGAGTGAGACGTAGTTTCGTGAGGAATTGCGTTGGAGATTCGAAGCATTTCAGAAGCATTTTCATATTCGGTATAATCTCTTTACACTGAGTTAATTGATTTTCGCATGGATCCTATTTAGGGTTTTGGAATTTCTTTAAAATTTTTATTTTCGTTGTACGTTTATGTATCGAAACCCCTACACAATGGTCTATAGCTGTTGAGGTTTCTCCTAAAATAGTATAGAAATAATTTTATTGAGAATTATAGATAAGTGTGCCGTATTTTATACGTCATTTTAACCGTTGATTTTGGTGAACCAAATAGGGTGAGGTGAACCCAACTTTGGAAGGGTGTTTTGCCATTATCATACAAGATGTCTAATGACATACGATTTCGTGTTATCATAAGACAAGGTTGTGCACATGCACTTGTTGATTATATCTATGAGCACTACCTATATAATCTTGGAGTTTAGTTGAAATATAATTCTCAATTAGAGACAATGGAGATAATTATATGTCAAGAGAAGACTCACCATTGGAAAGAGCATGACAGTAATCTTCTCATTTTTCGTTGGGGTTTATTGGCTCAACCAAGGATAATTCTCAAGTTATATGATATCTATCATAACCTAGATGCATGGCCTCCCATGTACGAAGGTTTCCTTGAGCATTTTCCAAAGATTTTATTTTCTAAATCAGTTATTGATTATACTTTTATGTAAAGTACCATCGTAAGGTGTTGTGGTCGAGGCACCATGAGAGTTACTTATATTTGTATTAAAACTCACAACTTATGTGTTGTTGTGATCTGCACGACAGTTCAACAATTGTATAAATGAAGTTTGTATTTGATATATGTAATGTAATATCTGGCGACTCAGAATGGGTCGTGTGGACCTATTTTGGGGGCTTCACAAATGGTATCAGAGCTTAGGGATATGGTCGCTGGCGGAGATATGAGTCTAGAACTAGGAGGGGAGAGACGAGTAATATACTTCGCTAGTGTGTGACTTACCTAAGCTGAGATTGTTTACTTGATAAGTTGACAAATTGTGATTTGTCAATTAATCTTTGTTTTGAAGATATATTCTAGAATGATATTTAAAATACAGGAGATGAGCAATGGGGAAAATCATGATATAGAGGAAATAACCGGGAAGGTACAATTCGAAAAGAAAGCAAGGTATTCTCATATCTTCGAACTACCAGGTACGTAAATTTCGAGGGCAAAATTTCATAAGGAGGGGAGATTGTGAGACCCCAAATTTTATGAAATGAAAGTATTCAATTTTCTTATAATTATTATTTTATTTAGTAAATGGTTAAATTGATAAAGGTAAAAGTTAAGGGTGACATGTGAAAATTTTACAAAGTAACCAAGTTGATATAAAATATTCGTTGTGTCGGGGAATATTCGTTTTAATAGGGAATATTCGTACGACGGCATAATCATTGGTGGACCCCACAACGGAGGTATTGTCGTAGTTAGAAAACGACTGAAATTTTTTTCAAAATAACGTCGAAAGTTTTACCATTAAACTGTTGAACTACCCGATAGTAAAAGTATAGTAATACATATGGTTGTATAGTAGTACATGGTATTGATGATTGATGCTTACGTGAGAAGTCACTCAGTTATACTTAATTATTGCTACAGTAATTACTGCATAATATCTCTCATATTATTGATTCAATTATTGTCACAGTATCATTTGCATAATATTTTATATTTTTAAATCAATAATTGAGACGACAAAGTTATTCATATTATTATTTGTAATATTGACGATATCTAGAAAGTTCTATCGAGGAGAGGTTTGGTCACCTAATTGCGCGCCAATAGCGACAAATCCTTATCGAAAAGCCCCCTTTTTCCTGGGAATGATCTGGTTGTTAAATATTGTGAGTTATAATATTAATGATGAATAAGTTCGTGTTAATTAAAGATGAAATTGATATTTCCATTGTGTTAGGATTATTAATGTTAGTGGAAATCGACTTTTATTTCGATAATAATTAACTTCTGGAGGTTATATTAACCAATTAGGTAATTAATCGGATAAATGAGCAATTAATTGCTATTAATTCACATGCTTATAATTATTTGTTCACATGTGTGTACTATTGATTCACATGCATGTACTATTAGGGGAGGTGGTGAAAGATTTATAATACTTGCATGACTAAATTAAAGTTGGAGGTATAGATGAAGGTACTATACTGTAATTATTTTTTTTACATGTATAGAACTATTGATTCACATGATGTACTATTAGGGGAGGTGGTACAAGTTTGATAATACCTGCAGGACTAAATTAAAAATGAAGAAAAAGGTGAAGGTATTATACTGTAATATTTCGAGCCCCAAAACGTGCAATTATCGAAATTATGTTTTCCTATAAACAGAAGCTCATTTTTTCTTCATTCTCACCAATTAACTAAGACTCACAAGATTAATTATAGAGAGAGAAGCTATAGAGAGAAAGAAGAACAGAAGTCTGCTACTTCACTATTCCAGTATCCAATCTTCTTCTGAGGTAAGTGATATTATTTGCTGTATTGTAAGGGATGTTATTTTTCGTATGGTAAGGGGTATTATTTATTTCATATTCTGAAGAGATATTATTTTTCGTATTCGTATGAATATTATTTTCGTTCAATATTCGTAAGAGGTATTATTTATTTCATATTCTGAAGAGATATTATTTTTCTTTCAATACTCTTAAGGGTTGTTACTCCATTCTTTATTATTTTGTTGGAATAACCTATCTACGCGGACTACCGCATGCAGGGTGAAATTCTTCTATTATTCCATTCCATATTATTCTGTTGGAATAACATGTCTACGCGGACTACCGCATGCATAGTGAAATTCTTCTGCTATTCTATTCTTTATTATTCTGTTGGAATAACCTGTCTATGCGGACTACCACATGCATGGTGAATGACCCTTCGTATTCATTCTTTATTAAATTGTGGAAATGATCTGTTTACGTGGATTACCGCATGGCGGGTGAAAATCCATTTGCAGTTTCGTATATTCTATTATACTCGTATGAGATATCATTTCTTTTGTACAACTCATGGAATATCATTTTCTTTTGTATTTTCCTTTTATGAGTATTATTCACGGAGTACTATTCATGGGTACTATTCACGTATACGGTACTATTTACGAATACGAATTACTATTCACGAGTTACTATTAATGACTTACTATTCATGTGGTACTATTCACGACAAAATTGGTTTCTTTTTCTGACCAAATTATCGTTGATTTATGAATCTTACTTTTGAAATTAAATCCATGCTTTGATCATATTATTTTTATTATCATATATAACGTTTTTATAATCCCGGTGATGAAATTTCTCTTTGACTTAAGTGTAAAGATGGGTAGATTATTGGTATGATCGTGACTATGGGTTCTCTTTGGCCATTAGTGTAAAGATGAATTGTTGACTGGTATGATCATGACCATTGAATTTATAATTGAATATCTTTAGCTTAAGTGCAAAGGTGGATTGATCAACATGGTTATAATTATTGTTTATATAAATTCTGAAATGATTATATATTTCTCTGAGATATTAATATCTTTGGCCCGTAGTGCAAAGATGACCTGTTATTGAATATCTTTGGCCTGTAGTGCAGAGATGAATTGTTGTTGAATATCTTTGGCTGTAGTGAAAATATGACCTGTTGTTGAATATCTTTGGCATGTAGCGCAAAGATGAACTGTTGGTGACTATCTTTGGCCCATAGTGCAAAGATGAATTTATTAGTATAATTATGAACATGAACTGTGATTTGGTATAACCATGATCTTTGATGTTTCAGGTAAAGACAGGTGATGAAAATTATATTTGTCCTGGATGCGAAGAGGAATTTAGAACCACAATTATGATTATGAGTTATTGACATGATTGTGGTCAGGAATTGTTGATTGATGTTACAGGGATAAAACATTGTTGGTGGAATTTTAAAATGGAGAAAATAATAGACTTTATGGTCTATTTGACTCTTCTAATGGATTGCTCGTTCCGCTCCAACTATGGTTGAAAAGTTTTTATCATCTACCATATGTTCTAAATCTCTGATTTATTATTGATGAAAGCTATTCATGATAAATTAATTATCTTTATTCATGATATTCTTTACTGGGCTAGTTGTGCTCACCTTTTTGCTTCACAATTCCTTTCAGGTAATAAGAGTGTAACTGGGTCGAGCGGGGGTAACAAGGGAATAGAACAATGGTCTATAGCTGTTGAGGTTTCCCCTAAAACAATATGGAAATAATTTTATTGAGAATTATAGATAAGTGTGTCGTATTTTATACGTCATTTTAACTGTTGATTTTGGTGAACCGAATAGGGTGAGGTGAACCCAACTTTGGAAGGGTGTTTTGCCATTATCATACAAGATGTCTAATGACATACGATTTCGTGTTATCATAAGACAAGGTTGTGCACATGCACTTGTTGATTATATCTATGAGCACTACCTATATAATCTTGGAGTTTAGTTGAAATATAATTCTCAATTAGAGACAATAGAGATAATTATATGTCAAGAGAAGACTCGCCATTGGAAAGAATATGACAGTAATCTTCTCATTTTTCTTTGGGGTCTATTGGCTCAACCAAGGATAATTCTCGAGTCATATGATATCTATCATAACTTAGATGCATGGCCTCCCATGTACGAAGGTTTCCTTGAGCATTTTCCAAAGATTTTATTTTCTAAATCAGTTATTGATTATACTTTTATGTAAAGTACCATCGTAAGGTGTTGTGGTCGAGGCACCATGAGAGTTACTTATATTTGTATTAAAACTCACAACTTATGTGTTGTTGTGCTCTGCACGACAGTTCAACAATTGTATAAATGAAGTTTGTATTTGATTTATGTAATGTAATATCTGGCGACTCAGAATGGGTCGTGTGGACCTATTTTGGGGGCTTCACAAATGGTATCAGAGCTTAGGGATATGGTCGCTGGCGGAGATATGAGTCTAGAACTAGGAGGGGAGAGACGAGTAATATACTTCGCTAGTGTGTGACTTACCTAAGCTGAGATTGTTTACTTGATAAGTTGACAAATTGTGATTTGTCAATTAATCTTTGTTTTGAAGATATATTCTAGAATGATATGTGAAATACAGGAGATGAGCAATGGGGAAAATCATGATACAAAGGAAATAACCGGGAAGGTACAATCTGAAAAGAAAGTAAGGTATTCTCATCTCTTCGAACTACCAGGTACGTAATTTTCGAGGGCAAAATTTCATAAGGAGGGGAGATTATGAGACCCTGAATTTTATGAAATGAAAGTATTCAATTTTCTTATAATTATTATTTTATTTAGTAAATGGTTAAATTGATAAAGGTTAAAGTTAAGGGTGACATGTGAAAATTTTACAAAGTAAGCAAGTTGATATAAAATATTCATTTTGTCGGGAAATATTTGATTTGTCGGGGAATATTCGTTTTAACAGGGAATATTCATACAACGGCACAATCATTGGTGGACCCCACAATGGAGGTACTCTCGTAGTTAGAAAACGACTGAAATATTTTTCAAAATAACGTCGAAAGTTTTACCATTAAACTGTTGAACTACCCGTTAGTAAAAGTATAGTAATACATGTGGTTGTATAGTAGCACATGGTATTGATGATTGACGCTTACGTGAGAAGTCACTCAGTTATACTTAATTATTGCTACAGTAATTACTGCATAATATCTCTCATATTATTGATTCAATTATTGTCACAGTATCATTTGCATAATATTTTATATTTTTAAATCAATAATTGAGACGACAAAGTTATTCATATTATTATTTGTAATATTGACGATGTCTAGAAAGTTCTATCGAGGAGAGGTTTGGTCACCTAATTGCGCGCCAATAGCGAGAAATCCTTATCGGAAAGCCCCCTCTTTCCTGGGAATGATTTGGTTGTTAAATATTGTGAGTTATAATATTAACGATGAATAAGTTCATGTTGATTAAAGATGAAATTGATATTTCCATTGTGTTGAGATTATTAGTGTTGGTGGAAATCGACTTTTATTTTGATAATAATTGACTTCTGGAGGTTATATTGACCAATTAGGTAATTAATCGGATAAATGAGCAATTAATTGCTATTAATTCACTTGCTTATAACTATTTATTCACATGTGTGTACTATTGATTCACATGCATGTACTATTAGGGGAGGTGGTGCAAGATTGATAATACTTGCATGACTAAATTAAAAATGGAGGTATAGATGAAGGTAGTATATTGTAATTATTTTTTTCACATGTATAAAACTATTGATTCACATGATGTACTATTAGGGGAGGTGGTGGAAGTTTGATAATACTTGCAGGACTAAATTAAAAATAAAGAAAAAGATTAAGGTATTATACTGTAATATTTTGAGTCCTAAAACATGAAATTATCGAAACTATATTTTCCTATAAATAGAAGCTCATTCTTCCTTCATTCTCACCAATTAACTAAGACTCACAAGAGTAATTATAGAGAGAAAGAAGAACAGAAGTCTGTAAGACCCCAACTTTTATGAATAAAGATTAATTTTTCTCAAAATATTAATTTGAATATTATGGTGTGGATTTGATATAATGTTATAGTTGTGGGTATTATTTACAAATTTTGCAAAGTAAGCAAGTGGTTATATAATATTCGATTTGTCGGAGAATATTCATTTTAAAAGGGAATATTCGTACGACCCCACAAAACCTAAGTATCATTACAGTTAGAAAACGCATGTAATTATCTTCTTATAAAAATAACTACGAAAGTTTTACTGTTAAACCGTTGAACTACACGGTAGTAAAGTACAAAGAATACTGCATTGGTTGCATAGTAGCACACCAGATTGATTATTGATGCTTACATGAGAAGTCACTCAGTTATACTCAATTATTGCTACAGTAATTGTTGCATCATATCTCTCATATTATTGATTCAATTATTGACACAATATCATCTGCATAATATTTATTATTATTAAATCAATAATTGAGACGACAAAGTTATTCATATTATTATTTACAATATTGACAATGTCTAAAAGTTCTGTCAAGGAGAGGTTTGATCACCTAATTGCGCGCCAATAAGGAGAAATCCTTATCAGAAAGCCCCTTTCCGGAACGACACGGTTGTTAAATATTGTGAGTTATAATATTAATGATGAATAAGTTCATGTTGATTAAAGATGAAATTGATAGTTCCATTGTGTTGGGATTATTAGTGTTAGTGGAAATTGACATTTATTTCGATAATAATTGATATCTGGAGGTTATATTGACCAATCAGGTAATTAATCGGATAAATGAGCAATTAATTGCTATTATTTCACATGCTTATAACTATTTGTTCACATGTGTGTACTATTGATTCACATTCATGTACTATTAGGGGAGGTGGTGCAAGTTTGATAATACTTGCAGGTCTAAATTAAAAATAAAGAAAAAGATGAAGGTATTATAATGTAATATTTCGAGCCCCAAAACGTGCAATTATTGAAACTATATTTTCCTATAAATAGAAGCTCATTCTTCTTTCATTCTCACCAATTCACTAAGTCTCACAAGAGCAATTATTGTAGAGAGAAAGAAGAAAAGAAGTCTGCTACCTCACTATTCCAGTATCCAGTTTCTTTTAAGGTAAGGGGTATTATTTCTTTCGTATTCATGAAGAGAGTTATTTTCTTTCAATACTCGTAAGAGTTGTTATTCCATTCTTTATTATTCTCATTGAAATAACTCGTATGCATGCGATCTATCGCATGCCTGGTGAATTCTTCTATTATTTCATTCTTTATTATTCTGTTGGAATATCCTGTTTGTGCGGATTATGCATGACCTGGTTCCATTCTTTATTATTCTCATTGGAATATCCTCGTCTGCATGTGTTACTTACGCATGACACGGTTCCATTCTTTATTATTCTGTTGTAATAACTCGCTCGCATACCGACATTCACACGCTTTGGTGAATTCTTCATTATTCCATTCTTTATTATTCATTGGAATAACTTTGTTTATGTGGATTATGCATGACGCATGGTGAATGATCCTTCGTATTCATTCCGTATTAAATTATGGAAATGATCTGTCTACGTGGATTATCGCGTGGTGGGAAAAAATCCATTTGCGGTTTCATATATTCTATTATACTCAGTTGGTTAAAGTTTTGGTTTCTATACTCCATGAAATTAGTGGAATATCCTTGATATTTGTGCTTCATCTAGTATCTTTTCATGAAAATATTCTTCTGAGTATTCTTGAATTTTACTCCACAAAACAAGATCATGTCGATAATTTGACGTTATTGATTTCTGGATAAATTAAATTATAAATCTTTAAAAATTTATCCTTGAACTTGTTTTATTGAATTCTTATATCATTATCATCATCCTCATGATTATAATATGTTGAAAGACATCTGTGGCCTGTAGTGCATAGATGGACTTGGTATGATTATGACCAGGAATTATTTGGTATAATCATGACCGTAATATTACAAATGATATGGTAAAAGTCCTCATTGGCCGTAATGCATTGATGGACAGTTGTTGGTATGATCATGACCATTGATGAATACACGATTATCCTTGGCCCGTAGTGTAAGACCCCAACTTATTATAAGTAAAATCGAATTTCCTCTAATTATTATTGTGAATAATAAGGTATTAAATTGATATAATATTTTGGTTATGGGTGAAATGTGCAAATTTTGCAAAATAAGCAAGTGGTTATAAAATAATCATTGTTGTCGGGGAATATTCATTTAGTCGTGGAATATTCTTGTTATCGGGGAATATTCGTACGACGGCGCAGTCATTTATGGGCCCCATAACAGAATAACTGTCGAATGAAAAAAATAACAAGTTTGAGTTTTTTGTTACCGTTAACACTGTTGGAATACCCGGTGGTTAAAATACAGTAATACGTGTGGATGCACAGTATTTTTGAATTATTGATTCTTACGTAAGAAGGCACTACTCAATAATTGTTACGATAATTCTTTCGCTCAATATTTTATTTTATTGATTCAAAAATTGTCATATTGATATTTTATATTATTGTTGTTTCAATAATTATCATCGCACAAGATTTCCCATTATCGGATCAATAATTCATATTATTTGAATAATATTATTAGATAGCATTATTGGCAATGTCTAGAAAGTTCTCATCAATGAGAGGTTTGGTCACCTAATTGCGGCTACCAAGAAGAGAGAAATTCTTATCTGAAAGCCCCTTTTTCTCGGGAACTATTCGTTGTCATAATTGTGATTACGTAATATTATTTGTGAATAATTAATTATTGATTTATATGATAAGAAAATATTTATTTTTTATTTGGATATAAATGATGGATATATTTATTTTATGTGGATAAAAATGAAGGAATTAATCTTGAGGTGTTTTATCGAGATTTTTGTTTGCGGAGGTATTAAAAATTATCCGTTTGTGGATTTCAGATTTTTTATGTTTGGAATTTGGAAAAACTCAAAGCTACAAAGTTGTAGAGAATTCGATTTAAGGCAGAATGGATATAAAATTCGTATTTTTCTAATAAACAGGCTATTTTCTATGAATTACTGAAGTTTCAGAAAATAAAATGATTTTTATTAAATTATGGGTGGGACCCACTTTTGGTATTTCAAGCATGTGGGCTGCTATTATTTTTTAGATTTGGCTGGCTTGGTTGGTGAAAGTGTGCGTAGGAAGTTTGAATATAAATAATATTAATTTATTATTTTAGTCTCCTTTGGCATTCTAGCATTTTCCTATAAATAGGCGCTTGGGTTAGAATTGAAAATCACACCAGAAACAAGTTTTCTTTCTCTCTAGATTATCGATCGTATTTTTGTGAGTATTTTTGTGACGCCCCCACAAATTAGGTATACATCACCCATTCTGAGTCGCCAGATACATGGTACAAAATTCAAATACAACTTCATTTATACAACTGTTGAGCTGTCGTATAGAATACGATCATAGTTAATTGTGAGTTTTAATACAAATGTATGTAACTCTCGTGGTGCATCGACCACAACCTTACAATAGTACTTTACATAAAAGTATAGTCAAAAATTGTTTTAGAAATTAAAATCTTTGGGAAGTGCTCAAGGAAACCTTCGTACATGGGAGGCCATGTGTCTAGGTTATAATAGATATCATATGGCCACAAAATTATCCTTGGTTGACCCAATAGACCCCAAAGAAAAATGAGAAGATTACAATCATCTTCTTTCCAATGGTGAGTCTTCTCTTGACATATAACTATCTCCACTGTTTCCAAGTGAATATTATATTTTAAATCAACTCCAATATCATATAGGTAGTGCCCGTAGATATACTCAGCAAGTGGATGCGCACAACCCTGTCTTATGATAATACGAGGTTGTATGTCATTAGACATCTTTTATGATAGTGGCAAAACACCCTTCCGAAGTTGGGTTCACCTCACCCTATTTGATTCATCAAATATAACTACTAAATGTTGTGTAGAATACAACACACTTTTCTATACTGTTTAGGGAGAACCTTCACAGCTAGAGACCACTGTTCTATTCCCTCGTTATCCCATTTCGACCCTAAGAACACTCTTACTAAGAACACTCTTATTACCTGAAAGGAATTATGAAGCAGAAAGGGTGAGCATAACCAGCCTAGTAAAGAATATCATGACTAAAGATAATTAAATTATCAATAGCTTTCATCAATAATAAATCAGAGATTTGGAACATATGGTAGATGATAAAACTTTTCAACCATAGTTGCAGTGGAACGAGCAATCCATTAGAAGAGTCAAATAGACCATAAGGTCTATTATCTTCTCCATGTTAAAAGTCCACTAATAGTGTCTTATCCCTGTAACATCAATCAACAATTCCTGTCCACAATCATATGAATAACTCATAATCATAATTGTGATTCTGAATTCCTTTTCGCACCCATGACGAAGATAAATTTCATCACATATATTCACCTGAAACATCAAAAATCATGGTTATACCAAATCACAATTCATGCTCGTAATCATTAAATCATCTTTGCACTACGACTAAAGATATTCAAAATTATCACATCCATGAGTTAATATTTCATTGCTGAGACTCAGCTCAATAAATAATCCACATCATCGAATCATCCCTGCACTACAGGCCAAGGATATTCTTTAGTATCACGACCACAAATTATCCATGCACTACGAGCCAAAGATAATCGTGTTTTCATCAACGGTCCTGATCATGCCATAAAACAATTCATCGTTGCACCCTTGGCCGAAGAGAATCCATAGCCATAATCATACCAAAAAATCGTCCCATCAATGCACTACGGCCAATGAGGACTTTTTTCATTAAGATCACAACCACAAATTATCCATGCACTACGGGCCAAAGATTATCGTGTTTTTATCAACGGTCCTGATCATGCTATAAAATAATTCCTCTTTGCACCCTTGGCCGAAGAGAATTCATAGCCATAATCATACAAAAAACTGTCCATCAATGCACTACGCCAATGAGGACTTTTTCCACATCATTTGTAACATTACTACTATGATTATACCGAATAATTCCTCGGTCATAATCATACCAAGTCCATCTATGCACTACGCACCAAAGATGACTTTCAATACAATATAAGCATGAGGATGATGACAATGATATAAGAATCAATCAAATGAGATAAATGATAAATATTAAATATTTATAATACAATTTATCCAAATGTTCAATAATAACCAAATGTTATCAATCACTTAATAATCTCATAATCTAATATCATTAATATTATAACAATATTTTAATCATTTCTTAAACTTATAAATAATTTATTTCAATTATTTACACTTTATCAAATAATGCATTTAACCATTCAAAATGCCATACTCATAAGATTTCATAATCAATAATCAAATCTCTCATCAAAATCTACATATACCCTATATAGGATTCTCAAGCCATAAAATCCTATTTTCCAATTTTATTACTTCACATAACATATTTAATTCATTTACTCATAACTTGTTCATTTTCATGAAAATACCAAATCAATTCGAAAAATATTTCTTTTATGGGATTTAGCGAGAATATATTCCCATCTTGAACATATTTTCTCGAAATTTTAAAATTCATTTACTATTTTTCATATGGCTAAAACTTTCGAATATTTAGACATTTATCATAAATTGTATTTTTGTCCAAAAATTCCGAAATTTACAGGATATACTCCTGTTATATACATGTACTCCCAATAAAAATATCACCAATATTGGAATTAACCACAAGGAGTTATAAGGGTTTACTTTTAAAATAGTCTTTTCCCATAAAATCCATAACTGTTAATCTATACATCCAAAAATCGCCATTTTTGGACACAATTTAGAAAACTCATCAAATTATCATTTCAAATTTTTCCGAATTTTTGAGGGTCGAAAAATTACGAAATCACCGCGAAACCCTTTTAATGAAAATATTATTCGTATGAATACGAAAGGATCATTCACCATGCATGTGGTAATCCACATAGACAGGTTATTCCAACAAAATAATAAAGAATTGAATAATAGAAGGATTCACCTTGCGTGCGATAGACTACAATCAATGGCGTGTTATTCCCAATGTAATAATAAATAATGGAACCAAGTCCCATGAACGCGCACGTATACGATATTCCGGCGAATAATAAATAATGGAACCAGGTCCGACATAAACGCATAGACAGGATATTCTGAAAGAATAATAAAGAACGGAATATTAGAAGAATTTCACCATGTATGCGGTACTTTGCATAAACAGGTTATTCCAACATAATAATAAAGAATGGAATAACAGAATAATTTCACCAAGTATAGGGTAGTCTGCGTATACATGTTATTCCAACAGAATAATAAATAATAATATCCTTTACGAGTACGACAATTATATCCCCTACCTTAAAAAGAAAAGTATTCCAATTTGGTAGGGCGGAATATACTGAAGAAAACTTGCACTACGCTTCAAAGCTTTCTTAAACTCTAAAAAATACGCTTAAGCTTATAGAAGAAGAACTCTCTCTATAGTTTCTCTCTCTAGTTTTCAATGAATTCGTAAGAAATAATGAATGAATGAGCTTCTATTTATAGAAGAATGGATCAAGATAGTAACTAATTCATGAACAAATTCAAATTGATTTACTTTTAATCGGACGGTCCATATTTAAAGCAATATATTCTATTTATAATCTAATAAAACGAATAACTTTATAAAAGATTTTACTATGCAAACACTATGCATAATAAAAAATATAATATATTCTAATTATTGTCTAATAAAATGTATAACTTTATAAAAGTATTCTATTTTATATAAAAAGATTTTACTATGCAAAACACTAAGCGAGATACATTATGCAACACTATGCCTAATAGAATATAATATATTCTATTTATAGAATAACTTTATAAAAGTATTCATTTTATATAAAAAGATTTTACTATGCAAAATACTATACGCACACTATGCAACACTATGCATAATAAAATATAATATATTCTATTTATAGAATAACTTTATAAAAGTATTCTATTTTATTACATTAATAATACCAATAAAACAAAACTGAGTGACTTATCATGTAAACATCAATAATCAATACCGCAGCTACTACTACTTACTAATGCCAGACATCGTATTTTTTACTTTTACTACCGAGGTAGTTCAACAAAGATTAAAGGTAAAACTTCCGTCGTTATTTTCTTAAAAATATTTTTGTCGTTTTCTCAATCGAATAATAATAATTCCATTCATGGGTCCACTAATGATTGTCACTGCCTTACGACATTCCCCGATAAAAAGAATATTTTATATCAACTTGCTTACTTTGCCAAAAAAAAAATCACATATTACCCTCAACTTTAAACTTTTATCAATTTAACTATTTACCAAAATAGAAAAATTGAATACTTTTATTTCATAAAATTCGGGGTCTCACAATCACCCCTCCTTATGAAATTTCGCCCTCAAAATTTACATACGTACCTGATAATCGAAGAGATGTGAATACCTTGTTTTCTTTTCGGATTGTACCTTCCTGGTTATATCCTCTGTATCATGATTTTTTCATTGCTCATCTCTTGTATTTCAGATATCATTCTAGAATATATCTTCAAAACAAAGGTTAATTGACATATCACAATTTGTCAACTTATCAAGTAAATAATTTCAGCTTAGGTAAGTCACACACTAGCGAAGTATATAACTCGTCTCTCCCCTCCTAGTTCTAGACTCTTATCTCCGCCAAATGACCATATCCCCCAAGCTCGATACCAAATGTGACGCCCCCAAAATTAGGTATACATCACCTATTCTGAGTCGCCAGATACATGGTACAAAATTCAAATACAACTTCATTTATACAACTGTTGAGCTATCGTATAGAATACGACCACAGTTAACTGTGAGTTTTAATATAAATGTATGTAACTCTCGTGGTGCCTCGACCATAACCTTACAATGGTACTTTACATAAAAGTATAGTCAAAAACTATTTTAGAAATTAAAATCTTTGGGAAGTGCTCAAGGAAACCTTCGTACATAGGAGGCCATGTGTCTAGGTTATAATAGATATCATATGGCCACAGAATTATCCTTGGTTGACCCAATAGACCCCAAAGAAAAACGAGAAGATTGCTAACATCTTCTTTCCAATGGTGAGTCTTCTCTTGACATATAACTATCTCCACTGTTTCCAAGTGAATATTATATTTTAAATCAACTCCAAGATCATATAGGTAGTGCCCGTAGATATACTCAGCAAGTGGATGCGCACAACCCTGTCTTATAATAACACGAGGTTGTATGTCATTAGACATCTTGTATGATAGTGGCAAAACATCCTTCCAAAGTTGGGTTCACCTCACCCTATTTGATTAACCAAATATAACTACTAAATGTTGTGTAGAATACAACACACTTTTCTATACTGTTTAGGGAGAACCTTCACAGCTAGAGACCATTGTTCTATTCCCCTGTTATCCCCGCTTGACCCGACAACACTCGTACGGCAACACTATTATTACCTAAAAGGAATTGTGAAGTAGAAAGGGTGAGCACAACTAGCCCAGTAAAAAATATCATGACTAAAGATAATTAAATTATCAATAGCTTTCATCAATAATAAATCAGAGATTTGGAACATATGGTAGATGATAAAACTTTTCAACCATAGTTGTAGCGGAACGAGCAATCCATTAGAAGAGTCAAATAGACCATAAGGTCTATTATCTTCTCCATGTTAAAAGTCCACCAATAGTGTCTTATCCTTGTAACATCAATCAATAATTCCTGTCCACAATCATATGAATAACTCATAATCATAATTGTGATTCTGAATTCCTTTTCTCACCCAGGACGAAGATAATTTTCATCACATATCTTCACCTGAAACATCATGGTTATACCAAATCACAATTCATGCTCGTAATCATTAAATCATCTTTACACTACGGCCAAAGATATTCATTATTATCACATCCATGAATTAATATTTCATTGCTGAGACTCAGCTCAATAAATAATCCACATCATCGAATCATCCCTGCACTATAGGCCATGGATATTCTTTAGTATCACGACCACGAATTATCCATGCACTACGGGACAAAGATAATCGTGTTTTCATCAACGGTCCTGATCATGCTATAAAATAATTCATCTTTGCACCCTTGGCCGAAGAGAATCCATAGCCATAACCATACCAAAAACTGTCCATCAATGCACTACGGGCCAATGAGGACTTTTTCATTAGTATCACAACCACAAATTATCCATGCACTACGGGCCAAAGATAATCGTGTTTTTTTATCAACTATTCCCGATCATGCTATAAAACAATTCCTCTTTGCACCCTTGGCCGAAGAGAATCCATAGCCATAATCATACCAAAAATTATCCATCAATGCACTACCGGTCAATGAGGACTTTTTCCACATCATTTGTAAAATTACGGTCATGATTATACCGAATAATTCCTGGTCATAATCATACCAAGTCCATCTATGCACTACGGCCAAAGATGACTTTCAATACAATATAAGCATGAGGATGATGACAATGATATAAGAATCAATTAAATGAGATAAATGATAAATATTAAACATTTATAATACAATTTATCCAGCGTTCAATAATAACCAAATGTTATCAATCACTTAATAATCTCATAATCTAATATCATTAATATTATAACAATATTTTAATCATTTCTTAAAATTATAAACAATTTATTTTTATTGTTTACACTTTATCAAATAATGCATTTAATCATTCAAAAATGCCATACTCATAAGATTTCATAATCAATGATCAAATCCCTCATCAAAAATCTACATATACCCTATATAGGATTCTCAAGCCATAAAATCCTATTTTCCAATTTTATTACATCACATAACATATTTAATTCATTTACTCATAACTAGTTTGTCGACGTCGGGATTTTTAGGTATTCCTTTCCGTTACTTGTTCTTTGGTGTTCTCATTTTAGGTGAGATTTGTTTGAAAAAACAAGTGAAAAAGGTCTGACATGTATAATGTCGACGATGAGACTGTTAAGAGTCGCCAGTTGATTTTTTAAATGGTTATACCAACACAACCGAGAAAAGGTTTGCACATTGACCCAGTGATGTGACACTGATATACGGGTCGGCGAAACTGAGATTCGTTTAGGGTCCAGGGACTTGGTTATGTGGGGGGAAGGTGTTAGACACCCCCCGACAACTGTGTTACCACGGTGACCGCCTCTTTTCAAGAAACTATTATCTGAGTGTGTGTGTGTGTGTGTGTGTGTGTGTGTGTCAATGTGCTATTATATGAAAGTTGTGTGAGGCCTCGTTCGAACCTATATACACAGGGTTTGAATTTATGTAAAAATTCAGTTTTTAGCAAGATATGGCAATAATGTTTTATAAAAGAGGTTTTTCAAACCCTGATGCTCAATAGGAATTGAGACCTTTTACACTTCCATTTTTATTAAGTGAGCGGCTGAATTGATTTTATTTGACTGATGTGAGGCATCCGTATGAAAAATAATATATCCAAAAATAATGTCGACTTCCTCGTGGGTATGGAAACCATCTGAGGAAATACAGACATCGCAGAATAATTTACAAGTCGCCATACCGAAAATGTCCATCACGGGAACCGAATCTAGATCCAATGGGATGAATCTGTGATCACATGATTCCTAGACGCATAGAATATTACAATTTGTATAAAAGCAATAAGCATGTATATATATAAAAGCGGTAAATATATATATATGTATATATATATATGAGACATGATCACCAACCACGAAGCACCTCCATGGGGGATCAGAAATGTAAATAATAAAAGCTATTAAAAGTCAGAAATCCAAATCAATCAACTTAAAAATAACTCCAAAAGCAGATTTAAATGTAAAAGAAAGTAAAGCGATCAACCGCCACGAAAGGGAACTCGAGCGAGGACAAAATAAATAATATATATATATATATATATATATATATATATATATATATAAAAGCAATATCACGCATCTTGATGTAAAATCTGTGCCCATCGAACATAGTTCGACCACATATTCTATATATATATATATAAGTATATATATAAAAGCGAGTAAACGCACTGCATCAAGTTCAGCTCATCGAACAAAAAGTCCAAACACACGCTTGATATATATAAGTATATATATATATATATATATATATATATATATATATAAAAGCGAATAAACACACTGCATCAAGTTCAGCTCATCGAATAAAGTCCGAATGCATACATAGCTAATATATATAATATATATATATATTAAAGCGAAGAAACGCCTCGCACTAAAGTTCAGGCTCAATCGAGGCATAACTCGATAATGTTAGTTAATATATATATAAATATATATATATATATATATATATATATATATATATATATACAGATGAATGAAACCACGAATCAAAGTCCGGCAAAAGCAAGCAACACGACTCTCAACGTGTAGAAGGGTGTGTGCAAAGATGAAGAGAAAGTCTCTAAAGTGTGTGAGAAGGCTTACAACTGACTGATAAAAGGGCTTCTATATATTTAGAGTGGGTAAACCCTGGGCTTTTGTGGGTACAAAAGAGGCTATATATGAGCTCACAGGTGTTTAAAAGTGAGAAAATACACTGTATGGCAAGTGCAGAACAAATTGTCCAGGGTTTCCCCGTCTTTTTTCTCTTAGAAATCAGCACCCCAAGCCTCTTATTTATAGGCAAAAGGTGCAGAGCGGTGTACCTGCAAATTTCCAGCAGTGTACCAGTAGAGGCGGCCTGGCCTACCCGATTCTCGCTCGGCCGGTCGTCTCTCGGCACGCGATGCATTCGTGCAATCGTAGAATGTCCACTTAGATTTTGAGAAATGCAAACCGGGCATCCGTTTTGAGTTATTCAGGACTTATTTCGGACTGCCGTTGTCGAGAGTTGTACGATGACATGGGATTAAAGTTTGTACGAAGACTTTGAAGATGGGACGAGGCCCTCCGGTCTTCAAGCTTCAACTCTCATCCATTATCCCGCACAATTGTCACTCTGGATTGGTTAGCCTTGTGGGACATTGTTGCGTAGAGACGAGACGTAGCATCGTGATGGACGAGATGGCGATGTTGCCCTCAACGGCATTATCACGGATTACCGATAAGCGACGCTGCTCGACTTCGCTAAGATTGGACTGCTGCATTTGTTGAAGGTCCTCATTGTCATCTTTGAGGTATGCCTGTCTTTCCGATGTTATTTTCGGGTTGGTACAAAGTATCTCGCCAGTGAGTGCCGAGATTAAAGTCGATGGCATTTGAAACAAGCATTTTCGGGTTATCTCCAAATCGCATTCCTCGGGGTTATCACCAAGGTTGGTGGCTATTCCCATGGTTGGGACCGAGACCGGATACCTCGGGGTTATCTCCGATTAATCTGGCCTTCTTGATGTGTGTTCCGGTATTTTATCTGTAGGTCTCGAGGTTAGATTCGAGGTTGAAACCGTTACTCCCAGATTGCGATCCGGGGTTGATGCTGCACTTCTGGTAGTATCCGATATGGATTTGGATTGTCTTTCAGGGTTCTCTCTTAAAAGACGAATCTGTCTTCCTGCAATGTTAGTAACAGTAGTACAAAAAATTTTGAGTGTCTATAGATGCCCCTCTTTATCATACTCATGCATGGCGATGCATGGGTAGGATAAAGAATCCTAGACACTTGAAACGCAACAAGATAAACATGGTACTATGGATAGCAACATGATGCAAATATATGATGCATGTGTATGGGGTTGTTGCCCAACATGCTGGGGATGATTACTGGTTCCCTGTTGCTTCAACTGGGGATTGGCAATACCAACCAGATCTGATGTGCAAGCCAAATCTGTTAGGATGTTGGTGTTGGAGTTATCACCAAATTCCTGTGTTCTTGATAACGACTTGATACTAAAGGGGTATCTCTTATGTGTAAGAGATCTGTGGGAATAAAGCTTGATTTGTTTGAGGATGTGTATAACATATTCCATCATCTATCCTCTTTGATAATGTTGACCTCTCCTGGTTAGTATCGCCAGAATATGTCATGATTCTGTTGGATTTACTGCCAACAGCAAATGCCGTCGTGGATGCTCGACCTTCGCTGGCGACGTGAATCAACTACCAAACATCCTCAGGATATACTGTCAAGGTTGCTTGACCTTCGCTGACGTGTGAATCAACGGCTGAAACTCTATGAGGAGATCATCAAGGTTGCTTGACATTCACTGACGTGTAGATCAACAGAGCATTGCATTGTGACCCCCGCCGAGGATCCGCTGGGGAATATGAGCAGCTGGGTATGAGAACCTCCAACAGCTCTATAGCTCTAACAGGTTTAAATGCTATCGGCTGAAATGATGTCAAGGTTGCTTGACCTTCATTGATATGTGTGTCAATGGATGAGCATGCGTTGCTACTCCCGTCGGAGATATACGTTGTAACCCCCGTCGGGGACCTACTGGGGACGCATGAGTACGTACGCAACTACCAAAAGGTTCTCAATGCTTCGATGGGTTTACCTGCCATCTGCTGAAATAATGTCAAGGTTGCTTGACCTTCGTTGATAGAATTGTCAACGGATGAACGTGTTGTAACCCCCGTCGGATCTATCTACGTTGTAACCCCCCGTCGTGGATTCACATAGGGTAACGACTGAGCTCACAGACATGATTGGACCTATATAAGGTATTGCCCTATGTGATTTGTGACAACTGAGGTTATCGGCAGAGTATACCTTGTGTTCAGGCGACTACCAATGAGTGAAGTGCGATTCAAAGTCTTATCCGAGAAGACCAGTGATCAGATGTTGTTTTGCTTTCAATCAATCGCGGGCATTTTATTCCCCGATTTGACCTTTCTAGCCATGAAGAACTCCGCTTCAACTCAAATCGACCTAGCCGGAGGGGTAGGGCCCACATAGAGGAGCCAGTAGTGCACTGCTGCAGCAACCAGTAGGTGAGCTGCTGCCACCCAGTACGCGATGATAAATCTTAGCAATTTCGCCTTCACAAGTCACTTTCAACTTTTTTCTCTCTAGAAAAAACCATGAACCACTTTCAGATTTGCCGAGTTCGGTCGCTTTTCAAAAATTCGCACACCGCATAAGTGTTCTACACTATCCTGGTAACGTATGCATGTATTTTTTCCAGTTTCTGTCCGTTAGATTGTGAGATATCACACGAAATGCATCTAAACACATAGTAGTGATTATGTATGCACAAATGACTTGATAAAAAATATTCAACATAGTAAATGTTAGTATTAAACCATGCTGAATATAATGCTGTGAAAAAATTTGACTTTTGAGATAGTCAAAGTGGTACCTTTTTCTGCTATTTTTGGTCTTATTTAAGGTCCAATGAGCAAAAGGTAGAAAGGCAAAATACTCCTAGCATTAAGGTTGGCCTTATGCATGATGTTCTTGATTTTTTATGCATATATTCTGTATATGACTTTGGGGTAGGTGTGCTACTGAATTTCCACCTAGACATGCCTACGTGCATGGGGATAGTCCTATTTTCAAAGGGGACTATGGTAAAAATTTTCCAAATATAGGCATTGGGTAGTCATGCATTCTAACTCTATTATATGTTAAAGTAAATGCATGCATGCATATAGTCATATAATGCATTTTAGAAAGCTCCAAGTAAGGAAATACCACACCCTTTCTGAGGTGATTTGGAGATTTATTGTCCAGATATTATGGATCCGGATCACCGAAAGGGGCCTTACAGACCATTTCGCGCGTCTTGCGGAGGGCTTCAAGTGCCTCGTCCCCGCTTCTCACCGATGCCTTCGCTTATTGGTGGAGGCTGTGATTCATCCCGTCCAGGTAGAGGTTCCAGATGTCAAGGACGAGGAGGTGGATATTGAGGATCCTGCCCCTGCTGCATCTATCCCTCGCAGGGAGCTTCCGAGCATCCAGGTAGTGAACCCAGAGTTGCTAGGTGATTTGGGTAGACACCCATCGATGTACTTACATGCTAACGAGGTATGATGTTAGACTTTATCTTCCTTCTTTCTTATTGATGAGGATTAAAAGGGTTCCGATGTTGATCTGCGCTTTCATGCAGTTCCGTGTTTTACACAAATTTCTGGGAACTGGTTTAGCATCCACTCCATGTACCAGCGCTTTCATCCGATTATAGAGCGATGAGTGCATGAGTGGGGATTTGGGGCATTTTTCTCCATCCTTCCCCGTCGTTGTCCCTGGGGTTACCTTAGGGCATTGTCTCGAGCGATGGTTTCATCGCACTCACCACTCCACCGGCCGGATCATGAGGTAATGATGATGCCTATGGATTGGCGATTTATCATGTATATGGAGTTTGAGGGGAGCCAAGGCCTCGCACGGCGAATATCACCCCTACCGCCATCCGGGTCCTTGTTAGAGTTCCAGGTAGGGCGCAAAGGTAGGATCGTCTGCTCGTGTCCTTTGAGCGTAGATGTTATGAGCGGCTATTGAGTGAGCCCTCGCTCGATGATGATTAGGATCGTGGATCAAGTTTCGCGGCGATTGTTCCCGATAATCATTCGAGGTCGCTTCATAGCGCAGTATAACTCTTCCACGATATCTTTCGCTTTGGTCGCGCCACACGCGATGTGGATCAGATAGAGAGTACGATTGGGGCTCTTACACCTTTGCCTATTTCCTCCGGGGCATGCGCATCAAGGCCACAAGGTTCGACCGAGGCTCACAGGATTTTACCCATTTTTCTTTGGTGAATATTTCTCTTGTCTTTTTCCTTCACAAAAGTTAAGAGTGTTTATCGACAGCGAGATGTTATCAGGTTGGCGCTTTTAGCCCATGAGAGGCTTCCATGTTTGCATCTTATGAGTGTGTTAGGCTTAGATACCTATCCACAAGGACGACGATGGCACCATTCTATTTTGCCAGAGGTCCCTGTATTTGAAGGCTTCGCTCATTGTCGTATGCAACTGGAGTTGCTGACGGCTGACGCCATCACATGGCTTCCATGCTCAGGGGATCATTTGATCATCGATTTTGAGGATGGACACCCTACTGGAGTAGAGTATTTGATTTCCACCCGGAGATTTCCTCTCTTCACAGATGGAGGATGGGAGTTCTATTTAGGAGAGCGTGCTATTAGGAGCACCACAAGGGAGATTCGTATACCGATCTTGCCTCCTCCTATCAAAGCGCCATTAGCCTATATCACGCCACCGCCAATCGATATTCCATTGTTGGGAGTCGACGGTTTTGATTTATCGAGAGGTCCATGTACTCGGAGATATTCCAAATACCGGTGGCTCCTCGCACTATTGGGGCCCAAATCCATGCCACACAGCTTTATGGGGACATGGTTCCCGATCATTGATGATGACGGATTGGGTAGCTTGGTTCGAGCTCCACCCATATGACCCGTGATTGATATCTTGACCCGCGCTTGATCGTGCATGTATATTTATTTGGCATTTAGGCAGAGATCCAACAGAGGCAGAGACATTTTTTCCTTCCAACTCGGGGGATGGCCCCTCAGACGACCCATTTGGTTTTGTCGGTGCAGATCCTCCCCTTTATAGGCCTGACATCCATGTTGATAGAGATCCAGTGACTTAGAAGGAGTTACATCAGGTGGAAAGGATTGAGGATGTGGACATCGAGATCGTTGTCTTCTTCTGATGTGTATTCTCACTATATCTTTTGATAGGCTTCTGTTAGATATTGGGTGGCTGTTTCCCATTCTCGCTATATCTTTTGATAGGCCTCTGTTAGTAGTAGGGCGTCTGTGCCCCATTTTCATTTACTTGTAGCTGTATAGAGCTGATGTATTAGATGATGATATATTTAGGAATGTATGCACCGTTTTTCATTTCTTATATCATATTGCCATCCATTATATGTTATGCATGTATCATGTTATGTATATGTATGTATGTCCAGAGATATTCGGTATTGATCCCTGGATGGTCTTATGACACGGCCCGCATAGATGTCTTCTTCGACAGCTTAGTCAGATAGATCATACCCCACCGCTGGTGGTGGTATTGGGTATGCGCTCGTCAGTATGATAAAGATGTCACCACCAGATAGGGTGATCAGAGATCTGTTATTACAAAGATACCATGACCCTTTTGGCATTTCAGTTCCCCGCAGGATTAGTAGATGGGATGCTAGAGCATCACAGCCGACAGTGTGTATTCCGCTTTGGTACCCATAAGTCGACTCCTACTCTGAGGAGTATGCACGTTTGATGATGATGCCCTTAGAGAGACCTCAAGCGCACATGGTTTTGGGAGACATGAGTAGAGATTCATGACTCTCACAGATTGAGGCGCAGAGTAGTGCGTGATGAGTCGACATCCGGCACGTGATCTCTCAAAGATTTTCTCGTATGATGATTTGGTGCGGAGGATAGCTACTCACGACATTCCGTGGATTTCACCGGTCGGAGGATCATCATGCTCAGCCGTGAGTCGATTGATGTCTTGATACTATGTATGTATCATCATACGTGTACATGCCGCAGATACATGGATGAGATAGATATAGGCTTTATCATGGTGGTGAGAGCTCTCGTGAGGGTCGTACCATCAGACCCATGATCGTGGCGAGAGACCTTGTGATCGGCGATCCTACTCATCGCACGATATTTACCCTAATCGTGTGTGTTCATCGGGAGTTCTGGCCATGTCAGATGTGTGGTTTATGTCACACTTATGACCGGTTGGTACCTTTAGACTCAAGACGGGTATTGTTTTCTCCATGAGGTGGCTATGTCGTATTCCTTTCAAATTAATCTGGAGTGTGTAGATGCTCACTCCTGGTCCGCATTTTTGGCAGATATCCGAGATCCATTTAGCATATTGTTGTGCTCGGGGCTTTGCTAACCATACAGCTTCATTACTCATGCTCCGGGAATGGATTTCCTCCCTTTGGCTGGTTTGAGGGGTGTGACTACTTATCACCCATTGGCCGTGATGTCGCAGTTCGACCAGTTCCAAGATTTTCATACTTTCGAAGGAGCGGCAGGCCAGCGTTCAGCTTCTTGATACCTCTCAGCAGAAGACCAATCTCGTGTATATGCTTGCTGGGATCAACGTGAGCTAGCTGCTTTTCCTGCCAGTCGTCCCGGTTATTCCGCAGAGTACTCTGCATGGATTGAGACGGAGGTTTTATCGGCTGTAGTAGTATTTACAAAGATCGGAGATCGAGTCCTGACGATGTAGAGCCCATGCGAGGACATCGATACCTACATCGAGGAGGAGCCCGTTCTTTGAGTTGCCAAAGATTTCTTCCTGATTCTCCTAGTACCAATACTTTTGTGATCCAAAGACTTAAGAGATGATTTAGAGCAGAGTCTTCATCTGATGACCTTTAAGAGAGACCAGATTCGATCTATGATGTCGACTGCTCTTGATGTGAGGGACGCCGCCCTATTAGAGAGAGACGAGGCATTAGCTCATAGAGATGCCGCTGTTGTTGAGCGGGATGAGGCCAGGTCAAACAGAGACGCAGTGATAGTTGAGCGCGATAGTGCTATATCTGCCCGGGATGTGGTGTCACAGATAGTACTGCAGCGAGGTCCCTTACCACTGGTATGATCGCAGAGATGAGCGCTTATATCGATGAGCATATGGTCATCATGCAGATGGCTACAGATCTGTTGGGTCGTGTTGATATTCTTATCCGTGAGACTACACCTTTACCTCCTTCATCCGAGAGGGATGCCATGTTGGTCTTGCTAGCTCGCATGCATGTACCCCGATCTTAGATGAGCTTGTATTTACCGCACGGACTAGCTTAGCCATTTTGTCATGTATAGCCATATTGTATATATATATCAAACAAAGATTATATATGATAGGAAATATATTTTCGGATCACTTCCCTTTTAGATATGCCTTCGCTATTTGCTTGATATTTTGCCTCGCCGCTTCAGGCTTGTGATCTTGATGAATTCTCAATTCTTCCTCGGTAGATGGACATCGAGTGTCTCTCGGATAGTTCGTAATGGATCATCGATCTATGTGTATCCCTACCATCTTTGGTGTCTTGGGACTTATTTCGAATGGAAATGTGGAGAGAGTGTGGCTTTCCTCTCTCGAGATCGACCGCACTACGATGGTTACCAAGATTTCTATTTAGGAGAAGCCTAGTTAATTCCACCTCTTATGGTTTAGTATTGCTCTTCGAGGTATGACCGCAGCTTAGATGGTCGCCGAATCTCCTATTCGGGAGGAGTTCGTAATTCCATCCCTTCGTCCGTCGCCGAATGACATATAATGGAATGAAAGGGAATCCCAACACCCGTTCCGACAATGGTTTGTGTTTTGGTAGGGGTGAGACCGCACCATGAATGGTTTTTGTTGTTTTTGTGCCTTTATCGCGACGTCGATCTACTAAAGAGGAGATCAGTCTCACGTATGTTTCCTTGAGGGCGAAAGTGTAGAAAAGTTGTAGGTGGTAAAGGGTTAAAGAACCGAAATGATCCCAAAATGGGTGACTGATGATGATGCACCAGGTGTTTCTTGGGTTACTTCAGACATAATACCGCTTTCACGGTGTTTCGAGTTGATGAGTTGTGGAAATTCATCGCCGTCCATTTCTTGTAATCTGTGAGAGCGCCTCTGTATCAATACTTCTTTGACAAGCGGGCCTTCCAAGTTAGGAGTGAATTTTCCTTTGGCCCAAGTTAGATCTCGGTTGTCAAGAATCTTCTTCGTAACCAAGTCATCTTGTTTAAATCGCCAGAGCGGGACTTTTTTTGTTATAGGATCCGCGATCCTTTGCCGATATAATCTCGACCATGGAAGATAGCCGCGGTTCGCTTTTCGCTCTATCGTAGATAATTGGTGATACCGCCTTGTACCCATTGGTTTTCATCCACCGAGCATCGATCAACACTCTGAGAGACTCCATCTCAACTTCTATGGGGAGCACTGCTTCCATCCCATAGGTTAAAGCGTAGGGGGTTGCCCCAGTTGAAGTACGCATTGTGATCCTGTAGGCTAACAGAGTCAGAGGTAATAGGTCGTGCCAATCTTTGTGGTTGGTCGACATCTTTTGTATAATCTTCTTGATATTTTTGTTAGCCGCTTAACAAAGACCGCTCATCTTCGGACGATAGATGACAGAGTTAAGATGTTTGATGTGGAATCTACTGCATAATTCCTCCATTATTTTGTTGTTGAGGTTTTTGGCATTGTCTGACACAATCACCTCTGGTTGTCCATATCGACAAATGACGTTGTTTCTGATGAAAGCAATGATGACTTCTTTAGTGACCCTTGGGAAGGAGGCTGCTTCTACCCACTTGGTGAAGTAGTCGATCATGGTGAAGATAAATCGATGACCATTACTGGCTTTAGGCTCAATGGGCCCAATAACGCCCATTCCCCATATCGAGAAGGGCCAAGGCGAACTCATATCGTGGAGCTCCCGTGAGGGGCGGTATAGCATTCCCATGAATCGCAATCGATAGCATCTTCCGACGTGTTCGCTGTAATCGCCTTTGAGAGATAGCAAGAATGTCCCGGCCCCGAGGACTTTCTTGACAAACAGGGGGCCACAGACTCCACCATTGATTTCATCCATAAGCCTTTGGGCTTGATCTTTGCCTAAACACCTGAGGAGACTCAGTCCTGCATCTCTTTTGTAGAGCGCATCTCCACTCAGGTAGAACTTCATAGCAAGTCGATGGATCCGCCTTTTCTCAGTCAGGCTCGCCTCATCGGGTGTAGATCCATCTCGCAGATATTCCTTGATATGTTGATACCAAGGAGGTTGGATGGGAGGTAGCTCATCCGATACTTCTCCAACGTAATTCCCATAGGCTGGGGCCTTGTTCAGGGCAATTGTGACGCTTGGCAAGTGTTCCTTGTCTGATATGCGAATCAAGGAGGCCAAAGTTGCTAATGCGTCCGCGAAATCATTCCTATTACGAGGAACCTGTAGAAAGGAGATTTCTTCAAACTCCAAAGCCATCTTCAAAACCTGCCGATGGTAAGGCAAAGAAATGTAGTTCCTTGGTTTGATAGACTCGGTGGATTGTCCGATTACCAACTCAATCTCCAAGGACAAGCATCGCTTGATGCCCATCGAATGGGCAAGTTTTAGCCCCATGAGATAGCCTTCATATCAACGGTATGTTTGTTGTGCCGATAAACTATAATTTGACAAGAACGGATACCGCTTCCCCGCATCAGATATTAGAACCGCTCCACTCGTAAGCCTTCCATATT
This sequence comes from Panax quinquefolius, assembly GCA_020205615.1. Taxonomy (NCBI): domain Eukaryota; kingdom Viridiplantae; phylum Streptophyta; class Magnoliopsida; order Apiales; family Araliaceae; genus Panax; species Panax quinquefolius. The sequence goes on from CM035164.1 coordinate 34,912,731, forward strand.
AATGCAGATCCATCAAAATACATCTTCCATGATCATGCGTATTGATCGATGGTGTTGCTTTGACCGCTATTACTCCTTCATCGGGGAAATAGGTTTCCAAGGGTTTGAAATCCCCTGAAGGTGCGGCGGCTAGTTGATCCGCGATTCCTTGACCTTTGATGGACTTTTGAGTCACATATACGATGTCAAATTATTGTAGGATCAACTGCCATCTGGACAGCCGGTAATTTAACATGGGTTTGTTGAACACGTACTTGAGAGGATCCACGCGGGATATGAGATGGGTTGTGTGACCATGTAGGTAATGATGTAACCTCATGGAAGCCCATGCTAAAGCATAACATGTCTTTTCGATCAGAGTGTACTTGTGTTCACTACTGCTGAACCTTTTACTGAGGTAATAGATAGCTCGTTCTTGACCTCTATCGTCTTTTTGTCCCAGCATACAGCCCATGGCATTGTCATTTATGGACAGGTACATTAATAGGGGAACATCATCCCTGGGTGGTACCAAGACAGGAGCTTTGACTAGCTATATCTTGATTGTAAGGAAGGCATTCTGGCACTCATCATTCCATTTCATGGAGAAGTTCTTCCTTAATAACTTGAAGATCGGCTCTCACGGTGTCACGTGAGTCGGAGATAAACCTCACCGATGAAGTTGATCCTTCCCAAAAATCCCCGTATTTCCTTCTCTGTCTGAGGAATGGGCATTTCCGTGATGGCTTGGATTTTGGTAGGATCCATCTCAATCCCTTTGTGGCTGACTAGAAATCCTAGCAACTTGCCTGATTTAATGCCAAAGGCGCACTTAGCTGGATTCAACTTCAAGTTGTACTTACGCAACCTGTTGAACAACTTTCTGAGATGGTATAGATGGTCATCCTCCTTCCGGGACTTGACAATGATGTCATCCACGTAGACCTCATTCTCTTTATACATTAAGTCATGGAAAAGAGCCATCATAGCTTTCGTTGATAGTAGCTCCAGATTGATGAGGGCCGAATGACAACCGTCTATAGTAAAAAGTTCCCCAAGGAGTGATGAAAGCGCCTTTCTCACGATCTTCCTCGGCAACCATGATCCGATGGTACCCCGCAAAGCAATCAAAGAAAGGAGTACATGTTGTATTGCAGCAATGTTGTCAATAAGAATGTGGATAAATGGCACGGAAAGCTATCTTTTAAGCAAGCTTTGTTCAAGTCCCTAGAATCCACGCAAACTCAGACCTTCCTCCGTGTTTAGGTACGGCACGATGTTGGATATCCATTTAGGATATGTAGACACCATGATGATGCTTGGCTTGAAATTGTTTCACAATTTCTTCTTTCACCTTTAAACTCCACTCGTGTTTCAATCGCTCGAACTTTTGCTTGATCGGCTTAAATCCTCTTTAATGGGAAGGCGATGAAGGACAATGTCACGGACAAACCCACCATGTCTTTTATGAGACCATGCAAACACATCCTCGAATTGGGTTAATAGCGTAACCATGTCATTCTGCTGGTTTGGGGTAAGGTCCGAACCAACTGGATTAACTTAGGGCTTTCTAAGGTTCCGAGATCGAAAGAAGTGGTTTGATCAAGGTTAGGTTTGGGTTTGTCTTTGACCCATTCTTGAATTTCTCGGAGGCACCTCAATGTCATCCCGAGATCCATCAAGGTCAATTCATCTCTACATCAAAGGTACAACCTTGTGTAGAGAGGCATCGATCCGCAAATACAGCACATCTAAATTCAAAGTCCTGAAACAAAATATGCTTTCACTTAGTATATATGAAATGCGTTGATCATACACAGTGTTAGCATATACTGGCAAAATACACTACTAATACTGTACTGAAAAGTAAGCAGTTATTGTATCTACAGGGAAGAAAAGAATTTCTGCCCACTTTACCCTTGTCGACCAAAGCAAGGAATGTTGTTCCAATTGGTAAGGGTAAAGTCCGGGTGGACCGCAGTGATGGAGGGATTGTCATCATCCTCCTTGTCCCGAATGATGGCCATTACGTTAGGGCAATCATCATCAGGGGTGTATCTGTTGGTATGTTCATTATGGACGATGATGCCCATACCCGACATTATTCGGACAACGTTTTCCTTGATTCTCCGCTCCTCTTCTTCGATCATGGATCTCGAATAACGATTTTCTTTTCCTCCACCGCTTTTGGCTTAGGAAATAACATGGCCATGGCATCATCGGCACACCTTTACTAGAGGTTGTGCGAACTCGTAGTTTGAAGGCGGTTTAACGCCATACGGTTGAAGTCAAGGAATCATTGATGCTTATGAGGATTCCCGTGACTAGAGTCATAGGAATAGCCTAGTCCAAATTGCTCCAACTTGCTTGTTAATCGAATGGGGTAATCGGATACCTCGCCGCCTTTACCCAACCTTGTTCTCCGGCTTGTGACCTAACGACATCATTTCTCGAGTGGCTGACATCACCTCATCAGAAATATGGGGTTCGGGCAATGGTGCTCCAATAGCGTGGTATTGGGTGTTGCTTATTTCCAAAGCATGAAAACTGACTGGCTCTACGTCTTCATTTGCATTGATGAAGGGCACGTCCCCGTGTGGAGGACACTCCGGCTCAGTGTTGACTGTGACTAGGCTATTGTTGATAATGTACTTCAATTGTTGGTGAAGGGTAGAGGTGACTGCCCCTGCCATGTGGATCCATGGTCGTCCCAAGAGCAGGTTGTATCCCGAATCTATCTTGAGCACATGGAAGGATACGCATAATGTATGAGGGCTAATTTTGATTGGCAGCTCAATTACTCCAACCGAGTTACGGCGGGCTCCATCAAAAGCGTTGATGAAGTATGGCTACTCCGAATTCGGTTGAGATTGATATTCATCTTCACCAAGGTGGCATATGGGCAGATATTCAGAGAGGAACCTCCATCTATTAATACTCCAGCCACCATATATCCGGAGGATAAGACCACAACGTGCAACGGTTTACAATAATCGATCCCTTCGGATGGTATGTCATCATCAGTGAAGGATATCACATTGTTGTTGAAAATGTGATCAACCATGTGTTGAAACTTTTCCGTATCCACCGATGTCGGAGATATAGCTTCTTCTAGAACCTTTAACAAGACCTTTCTTGATTCTCGTAAGTGAGGACCAAGTCTAAAATGGATATTTGTGGTGGAGCTTCTTTCAAGCTTAAAACCACCGAGGCTTCAAGTATGACCCCACGCCATGCGGAGGAATTTTTCAATCTTCTCCGTGGGTATTTTCCCCTTTGATTTAGGGGTGGGTTTCCTCACCCGATGGGGAAGATACAGTGGATTTTCCTTTGACATCGCAGCAAGGGTATGTGAGGCGGATCCTTCACCTTCTCCATAATTCCACGGAACCTCAATGCAAGCTAACAATAGGATATTGTGCTCGCATGGCAAGTTGATTGCCTCGGGAGCGCCCACCTTCAAAGGATTGTTTCTCTTTTGAAATCAATTATCGGTGTTGTGAGCAAAGTATTAATCCCTTCAACTTTAGTAGATATAATCGCTACCACACTTTTCCACTTAGTAGGGCTCAGATTCTCACTTGTGACGTAATACGCTTTCGTTATCCGCCAAGCACAGTACACCACTTCGATTAGATTTTGAATAAGGTGGCGGAGATCCCAACATTCTTATGTGCTGTGACCGCGAGACTGGGAGTGGTATTGACATACTCCATTAGAGTTGCACTGCCCGAATCGGGGGGTGATTGGAGGTGAAGGAACCGATCCTTCCTTCATTGATTAACATGTGAAGGATTTCCTCCATGGGTTGGCCCAAATAGGTGAATTCCCGTTTGTTGGCGAAATCACTACGGGCTTTGGCATTTTCTCTCTTCGTCACATTGTCTTCCAGCATTTCATTTTCTGAAAGTGACGAGGGAATATTCATGACGATTGGTAGGAGACTGGCATGCTCCTGGCTGATTAATTGCCGAGTCACTTGATGCTGATAAGTCACCAGTTCCGCCAATTGCTCAATTTGTTTGCAGAGAGCTTTCATCTTTCATTCCATTGTGAACTAGAACTTAGCATAATCACATCTGTCATCACCGTCTTTGATGGTATGAGGGGAATCACAGCTGAAGTTGGAACTCTGTCCACTGCTCCAATTAATCATGTTGACCTCTTCTTCTTTGTGTTGAGGAAGAGGGTTGTCTTGTCCGTGAGGCTGATCGGGTTTGAAAGGGAGTGTAGTTTCTCCTTTGAATGGGCATACTTTGATTGCCTTTTTGTCCCTGTAGTATCAGGGAAACATCATCCTTTTTCTTTTTATGGACCCTCCGGGGGTTGTTCCCATAATTTCCAGGGTTAGATGTGATCGAGAATGCCTTTGAGTGCGGCTTGATTGCCTTTTTGCCCCTGAGGTCTTGAATCTTTCTTTTTATGACTTCAATCCTATTTCAGCCATCTCCCCATGTTTAACCATTTCGAAAATGGTTTGCCGATGCCTCGCTAAAACTCTCTCATAGAAGGGAGCTTCTTGATGTCTATGAATGTCATGAATGCTGACCATTTCTAATTCTCGACATATGACAGACTAACTTGGGCGTACCAAAGCGCTCTCACCTTTCGAGCATACTCTCTAAAAGACTCGTTAGACTTTTTCTTGATCTTGGTAATATGATACCGATCAGGAGCCATTTGAGTTTAAAAACTATATTGAGTGAGGAAGGCATGTTCTTGCTCTTCCCAGCTGTGGATTTTGGAGTTGTCTAATCTTGTGTACCATGAACGGACTTCTCCAAGCTAGACTTTTTTGAACAATTGCATTCTCGAGTTTTTCATCCTCCGCATAGGATCCCGTTCTCCAATAAAGACTTTTAAATGTGTATAAGGATCCCCTAACCCGTCATATTTTTCAAAGTCGAGTTTTAAATTTTTCTCGATAGTGAACACCGTGAAAATACATAGATCAAGATATGAAACACTCCCGTGTGTTCCAATTCCTTTGATAAATGCGAGGGTCTCTTCCATTTGAGGACTTTCTTTTGATGTCACCATTGTATGGATCTCCAAAGGAATGGGAAGCATCATGAGTTTTGTTGGTCGTATCCAACTGTGGCTCTGGTATGGTAATGACCAAAATTCCTCCTCGTGTGGAGGGCTCAGATGTATTTAGTATTTTCCGACCTCAGTGTATTGACAGTGTAGTTCTTTTAATAGAACAAATACCAACTCAGAATCGCTTGCTTAACCCGTCAATTCTTTTGCAAGAAATCGGATTAAGTTCACCGTTGATGACGACATGATCGATCAGTAGGCTGTTGCCTTTTTTTGACTTTTGGACCGTAGTAGGTCCGATTGATTCCCTACGAAAAGACCGGCATAGTTTAGTCCTTAGGGAAGGTGTATAATGACATGCTATGTGATGTGTCCATTTTAGGAATTTTATCCTCAAAAAACGGTGTCACCGTTTGTAGCATGTATTTGGATATATTGCTTCATATTTCTCATTACATGGAGATAGATATGGAATGAAATTACAAGTAATTGTGTTTACAAGTAATTGAAATGAGAGCATGAAGAGACTTTCCTTCGCTTTTGGTTTATCGAGGTTGACCTATCTTCTTAGGTTACTCTCATGCTTTTTGGCATGAAGGTTCCCAAATCATCGCAATCTACTAGACGGAAGTTAATCCGGCCTTTCAATTTGAGCGAATTTGGGTGGTGCCTTTCCGAGCCTCGGAGAATTAGTCTTCTCACGAGTCCAAAGAATCAAACACCGACGGATAGCCTCCCGTGGAGGGACCACTCAACATACATTCACATACATCGCGTCTCACCGTATGAAATGATGACATGTGCGAAGCACTAATATCATAAGCAGTTTATGGTGCGAAGCACTAACATCACACGCAGATATGATGCGAAGCACTAAGCTCAAACAAGACATGCATTCATACACATTCATCCAATGTAAATGCAACATCCACACACAAGCATATAATAGTTTTGAAAAGATTGTAGTAGCGGCTTAAGTCCTCTTACTGGAGTCCCCAGCAGAGTCGCCACCTGTCGATGTCGGGATTTTTAGGTTTCCCTTTCCGTTACTTGTTCTTTGGTGTTCTCATTTGAGGTGAGATTTGTTTGAAAAAATAAGTGAAAAAGGTCCGACATGTATAATGTCGACGATGGACCGTTTAAGAGTCGCCATTGGTTTTTAAATGGTTGTACCAACATAACCAAGAAAAGGTTTGCACATCGACCCAAAGGATGTGACACCGATATACTGGTCAAAAACCGAGATTCGCTTAGGGTCCCGGGGACTTGGTTATGCGGGGGGAAGGTGTTAGGCACCCCCCGACATCCGTGTTACCACGGTGACTGCCTCTTTTCAAGAAACTATTATCTGAGTGTGTGGGGGGGGGTCAATGTGTTGTTATAGAAAAGTTGTGCGAGGCCTCGTTCGAACCTATATACATAGGGTTTGAATTTATGTAAAAATTCAATTTTTAGCAAAATATGGCAATAATGTTTTATAAAAGAGGTTTTTCAAACCCTGATGCTCAATAGGAATTGAGACCTTTTACACTTTCGTATGAAAAATAATATATCCAAAAATAATGCCGACTTCCTCGTGGGTATGGAAACCATCTGAGGAAATACATACATCGCAGAATAATTTACAAGCTACTTACAGCTGAAAATGTCCATCACGGGAACCGAATCTAGATCCAATGGGATGAATCTGTGATCACATGATTCCTAGGCGCACAGAATATTGCAATTTGTATAAAAGCAATAAGCATGTATATATATATAAAAGCGGTAAATATATATATATATATATATATATATATATAGACATGATCACCAACCACGAAGCACCTCCATGGGGGATCGAAATGTAAATAAAGTCATTAAAAGTCAGAATATCGGTCAATCGCCACGAAGTAAACTCTGTGCAGACAAAATGTAAAGAAAGCTGTAAAAGCGATCAACTGCCACAAAGGGAACTCCAGGCAGGACAAAATAAATATATATATATATATAAAAGCAATAAACGCACCGGATGTAAAATCTGTGCTCATCGAACATAGTTCACCACAGCTCATATATAAGTATATATATATATATATATATATATAAAAGTGAGTAAACGCACCAGACCGAAGTCTAGGCTCATCGAAAAAAGTCTGACACACAGTTGATATATATAAGTATATATATATATATAAAAGCGAATAAACGCACTGCATCAAGTTTGTGCTCATCGAACAAAGTCCGACAAACAGTTAATATATATAAGTATATATATATATATATATATATATATATATATATATATAGCAAGAAACGCCTCGCATCAAGTTCAGGCTCAATCGAGGCATAACTCGATAATGTTAGTCAATATATATAAATATATATATATATATATATATATATATATACAGACTGGAATGAAACCACGGACCGAAGTCCGGGAAAAAGCAAACAACACGACTCTCAACGTGTAGAAGGGTGTGTGCAAAGATGAAGAGAAAGACTCTAAAGTGTGTGAGAAGGCTTACAACTGACTGATAAAAGGGCTTCTATATATTTAGAGTGGGTAAACACTGGGCTTTTGTGGGTACAAAAGAGGCTATATATGAGCTCACATGTGTTTAAAAGTGAGAAAATACACTGTATGGCAAGTGCAGAGCAAATTGTGCAGGGTTTCCCCGTCTTTTTTCTCTTAGAAATTAGCACCCCAAGCCTCTTATTTATAGGCAAAAGGTGCCGCAGGTGTACCAGAGGAGGCGGGTCGGCCGGCCCGGCGCTCACGTCAGTCAGTCGTCTCAAGCACGTGCATTCAGGCATTGTTATGTCCACTCGAATTTTGAGAAGTGCAATCCGGGCATCCGTTTTGAGGTATTCAGGACCTATTTTGGACCGCCGTTGTCGAGAGTTGTACGATGGCATGGGATTAGAGTTTGTACGAAGTCTTTGAAGATGGGACGAGGCCCTCCGGTCTTCAAGCTTCAACTCTCATCCGTTACCCCGCACAATAGTCACTCGGGATTGGTTAGCCTTGTGGGACATTGTTGCGTAGAGATGAGACGTGGCATCGTGTTGGACGAGATGGCGATGTTTCCCTCACCGCAGCATTCTTTAGGATTGGGCCGATAAGCAGACGTTGCTTAGACTTCGCTGAGATTGGACTGTTGCATTTGTTGAAGGTCCTCATTGTCATCTTTGAGGTGTGCCTGTCTTTCTGATGTTATTGCCGGGTTGGTACAGTGTATCTCGTTGTGAGTGCCGAGATTGAAGCTGATGCCATTTGAAACAAGCATTTCCGGGGTTATCTCTGAAACTTCATTCCTTGGGGTTATCACCAAGGTTGGTGGCTATTCCCATGGTTGGGACTGAGACTAGATACCTCGGGGTTATCTCTGAGATTAATCGGTCTTCTCCGGTGTGTGTTCCTTGATTGTATCTATAGGTCTCGTGGTTAGATCCGAGGTTGAAACTGCTACTCTGTATCATCGATCCGGGGTTGATGTTGCACTTCCTAGTAGTATTCTAGGTATGGATTTGGATTGTCTTTCGTGGTTCTCTCTTAAAAGACGAATCTGTCTTCCTGCAATATTAGTAACAGTAGTACAGAAAATTTCGAGTGTCTACATAGTTCATTTTCATGAAAAATACTAAATCAGTCCAAAAAATATTTCTTTTCTGGGATTTAGCAGAATATAATCCCATCTTGAACATATATTTTTCTCAGAATTTTTAAAATTCATTTACTATTTTTCATATGGCTAAAACTTCCGAATATTTAGACATTTATCATAAATTGTACTTTTGTCCAAAAATTCCAAAATTTACAGGGTATACTCTTGTCATATACATGTACTCCCAATAAAAATTTCACTAATTTTAGAATTAACCACAAGGAGTTATAAGGGTTTACTTTTAAAATAGTCTTTTCCCATAAAATCCATAACTCTTAATTTATACATCCAAAAATCGCCATTTTTGGACACAATTTAGAAAACTCATCAAATTATCATTTCAATTTTTTTCAGAATTTTTGAGGGTCAGAAAAATTACGAATCAAATTTCCCGGCGTAAACCCCTTTTAATGAAAATACTATTCGTATGAATACGAAGGATCATTCACCATGCATGTGGTAATCCACATAGACAAAGTTATTCCAATGTAATAATAAAGAATGGAATAATGTAAGATTCACCGTATGCATGCGATAGATACGCACCGACAAAGTTATTCCTAACCTAATAATAAATAATGGAACCAGTCCCACAGAAATGCATGTATGTGATATTCCGGCGAAATAATAAATAATGGAACAAGGTCCGATGTAAACGCACAGACAGGATATTCCGAAAGAATAATAAAGAACGGAATATTAGAAGAATTTCACCATGTATGCAGTACTTCGCATAAACAGGTTATTCCAACATAATAATAAAGAATGGAATAACAGAAGAATTTCACCAAGTATAGGGTAGTCCGCGTATATAGGTTATTCCAACAAAATAATAAATAATAATAATATCCTTTACGAGTACGACAATTATATCCCCTACCTTAAAAAGAAAAGTATTCCGACTGGTAGGACGGGAATATACTTGAAGAAAACTTGCACTACGCTCAAAGCTTTCTTAAACTCTAAAGAAATACACTCAAGATTATAGAAGAAGAACTCTCTATAGTTTCTCTCTCTGTAGTTTCAAAGAATTCGTAAGAAATAATGAATGAATGAGCTTCTATTTATAGAAGAATGGATCGCATAGTAACTAATTTATGAAACGGTCCCGTATCGATTTACTTTTTAATCTGGACTATCCATATTTAAAGCAATATATTCTATTTATAATCTAATAAAACGAATAAATTTATAAAAGATTTTACTATGCAAACACTATGCAGCACTATGCAAACACTATGCATAATAAAATATAATATATTCTAATTATTGTCTAATAAAATGTATAAATTAATAAAAGTATTCTGCTTTATATAAAAAGATTTTACTATATCTGAAACACTATGCGCATACTTATGCAACACTATGCATAATAGAATATAATATATTCTATTTATAGAATAACTTTATAAAATTATTCTGCTTTTATATAAAAAGATTTTACTATGCAAAACTCTATACGCATACTATGCAACACTATGCATAATAAAATATAATATATTCTATTTATAGAATAACTTTATAAAAGTATTCTATTTTATTACATTAATAATACCAATAAAACAAAACCGGAGTGACTTATTACGTAAACATCAATAATCAATACCGCAGTGCTACTACTATGCAACCACACGTACATCGTACTTTTACTACCGAAAGTAGTTCAACAAGATAATAACTGTGAAAACTTCCTACCGTTATTTTCATAAAATATTTTTGTCGCTTTTCTCAATCGCATAATAATTACGCTTGCGGGTCCACTAATGATTGTACCGTCGCATTTGATATTCCCCTACAAAAAAGAATATTTTATATCAACTTGCTTACTTTGCCAAAAAAAAAAATTCACATATTACCCTTAACTTTAAACTTTTATCAATTTAACTATTTACCAAAATAGAAAAATTGAATACTTTTATTTCATAAAATTTGGGGTCTCGCAATTTTGATACTTTGAGAGTTGCTATTCAGTACAAGTTTCTGTCAGCACTATATCCGAAATTCAGTCAGAAGTACGGTTATTTTGAGGTAAGGGATGTTATTTCTTCTTAAATGATATTATTTTCTTCAATATCATTATCTTTGAAATATTGGTTTGAACTTTTATCAAATTTGGAACTTTTTGTGTTGGGTTACTATTCACGATACTCGGACTATTCACGTATCTGGACTATTCAATAGAAAAATGAAATTTTCTCCTTTTTGTCTAAGATGTCTATTATGGTTACTATCTTTGATTGTATCCATGTTTTGATCTTTATTCTTGAATTTTGCTTCAAAATTGGTTATTATTGAGTATTATTGAATCTTGGATAAACTATAATACGAATCTCTAATATTTGTTATTTTGTCTCACTGGATTCGTTTTCTTTAAAATATTTTTCATCATCCTCAGTCCTAAATGATGATATTACTGAATATCTTTGACCTGGTAGTGCAAAAAGAATTGATAACTGATGAATATCCTTGGCCCGTAGTGCAAAGATGAACAGGTGTTGAGATGAACATGACCAACTGGTGATACAAATGAATATCGTTGGCCTGTAGTGCAAAGATGAATATTTGATTAAAGATGTATATTGATTGTTGTTACAGGGATAAAATATTGATAATGGACTTTTAAATCTTAGAAGATAGTAGAACTCATTCCCTACTTGACTCTTTTAATAGATTGTTGTTTCTGCTGCAGTTGTTGATCTAAAACTTGTTGTCTATTATATTTTATCAGATATTTTCCCTGTTGAAGACTAATGATAATTTTTGTATATTATCTTAGTCATAATATTCTTTACTGGGCTAGTTGAGCTCACCCTTTTCCTTTTTGTTCCATTTTTCTTCTCAGGAGGTGAGAACATAGCAGGATCTAGTCGGGGTATGGAGTGATGGTTCTAGAAAGATGTTTTAGCAGTCCTCGCTATTTCTATAAAATAGTGTTTGAATAATTGTAATAAGGACTTATTTGAGTGTGGATATTGTCTAGAAGACAATATTTGTATTTAAACTCACAGTATATGTGTTGTCGTATTTTCCACGACAATTGTATTATTGAAGTTGTAGTTTGCTTTCTGACCTATGTATTTGGCGACTCAGAATAGGTGTTGTATACCTATTTTGGGGGCGTCACAGTTGGTATCAAAGCTTAGGAATATGGTCTCTGGCGGAGATCGGGGAATAGAACTAGGAGGGGAGAGATGAGTAAATCCTTCGCTAGTGTGTCCTATCTAAGCTTATTTGTTGGTCAGTCATAATATAGGGATATTATGTGATATGTTAATTTGTTTAATTAACCCTTGTTTTATGACAGTATTTAAGAATGGCTGCTGAGAACGTTAACAATGGAGTGTATGAGACTGTGGAACAACCTTTAGTTACAAACCAGGAGGATATGCAACAGGAAGGCAATATTCCTCCTGTAAACAACACTACCGAGCAAACGATGAATGATGAGGGAGACTCGTGTACAAAATACGGGTCGAAATGAGAGCAACGCGCAGTCTATCACAGCCAAGCAGTTTAAGGAGTTGGGACCATCATAATTTATTGGAAAGCCGGATCCGATCAAGGCGGAAACATGGGTCAAGAAAATTACCAAGATATTAGATGTCTTGGGATGCACGGAGGAACAGAAGGTTCCATTCGCCACCTTTTTGTTCCGCGGTGAGGTAGACTCTTGGTGGAGAATCAGGAGCTGCACTCCACCGACCGCCGACTCAACATGTCTTGGGAAACATTTTAGAAACTATTCAATGACAAGTACTTTCCTGAAAGTATTCATCATATGAAGGAGGTAGAGTTTATCAGACTGGAACAAAACAACATGACAGTGTCCCAGTACGAGGCGAAGTTCGCTGAGTTATCCAGGTTTGCACCTCATTTGGTAGAGAATGAGGAACGAATGACAAGGATGTTTCTGAGAGGTCTAAAACCCGAGATTCGTCATTACCTTATCTCTCATAAATTTTCTCTGTATTCAGATGTTGTCAACAGGGCTCAATTATTAAAGTGAGATAGTGAGTATGTTCAACCAAGGGACCACAACCGTGGTCATACTGGGTGATGGCTAGATCATCGTAGCGATGATAACCAACGAGGAGGGAAAAATACGAACAAAGGCGATAACCACTCGGGTGGTCATCGTGGCCATGATAATAGGAGAGGTGAGTCAAGTGAAAATTCAGAAAGACGAGATTTAACAATGACGGGAAGACATCAGCAGCAGCACCAGCACCAACAACAAATTATAGGGGAGGAGAACGACCGCCTGTTAGATGTTACAAATGCAGGAAAGAGGGATATATCAGCCCAAACTGTCCACAACAATCCAAGGTATGTTACAACTGTGGAAAGGAAGGCCACATAGCTCGCGATTGTTCTGTAGCAAAACCAAGTTCAACGGGGATGGTGACTCCAAGGGCTGTCCCGGATAAGTCGAAATCAGCGGTTCTTGGAAGAGCGTTTGTCGTGACTAGCCAAAACGCGAGGAACCCAAACGAGGTGATCACGGGTAAGCTAATCTTGAACTCTTGCGAAGTTTATACCTTACTAGATACTGGTTCTACCCATTCTTTTATCTCTCCTGCTTGTGCTCAACGTTTAAACTTGACTCCGGAGAAATTAGACTTTGATTTATCAATGGAGACTCCGTTAGGAGAAACTTTCGTTACGTCCACTGTTTATAAATCTTGCTTAATCCAAATTGGCACCATCACATTACCTGTGGATCTTATCTCTTTAAAGATACTTGATTTTGATGTGATTTTAGGAATTGATTGGTTAACTACTCATCATGCCAAAATTGATTATTTTCGTAAGGTTGTTAGTTTTCATATTCTTAACCAACCTATCATACGAATTCAAACAACTAAACCACTAAAATCACCATCATCATATCAAGCCATAAAGCTATTCGCTTATTGAAAAACGGATGTCAAGCTTTCTTAGCCCATGTTATGGATTTGAACAAAGACAAGTCGATTTGAATAATATTTACATTTGTTAGAGAATTTCCGATGTATTTCAAGAACTTCCTGCCTACCCCGAGAATGTGATGTCAATTCTTTATTGACCTTGAACCGCGTACAAATCCCATTTCTAAAACCCCATATCGAATGGATCCTATTGAACTTCAGGAGTTAAAAGTCCAACTACAGGAGTTATTAGACATCGGTTTCATTCGTCCTACTACATCTCCTTGGGGTGCTCTGTTTTATTCAGAAAGAAGAAAGATGGGAGTATGCGACTTTGTATTGACTCTCGAGAATTGAACCATGTCACCATCAAGAATAGGTATCCGCTACCTCGCATTGATGACCTATTTGACCAGTTACAAGGAGCAAAATTCTTTTCAGAGATTGATCTTCGTTCTGGATATCATCAGCTGAAGATTAAAATTGAGGATATTCTAAAGACTGCCTTCAGAACTCAGTAAGGGAATTATGAATTCTTAGTCATGTCTTTTGGATTGACTAATGCTCCTGATGCTTTCATGGATATGATGAACCAGGTATTCAAGGAATATTTGGATAGTTCGTTGTTGTCTTTATTGATGAAATCCTCATCTATTCCAAAAGCCGTGAAGATCATGAGCATCATTTAAAGCTGATACTTGAAAGGCTTCGTGAAAACAAACTTTATGCCAAGCTGAAGAAATGCGAGTTTTAGCTTGAGGAAGTAGCATTCCTTGGGCACGTGGTGTCAAAACATGGAGTATCTGTTGACCCGGTGAAGATTGAAGCAGTACAAAGTTGGGAGCAACCGAAGTCGGTGACCAAAGTGCGTAGCTTTCTGGGTTTAGCTGGTTATTATCGGAGATTCGTGGAAGGATTTTCTCGAATCGCTACTCCATTAACTCAGTTGACTCGGAAGGATAAAAAATTTGTATGGAGCGAGGAATGCGAGAAGAGTTTCCAAGAGCTCAAGAGGAGACTCATTTCGGCACCTATTCTGGAAATACCATCTGGTTCGGATGGATTTGTTATATACAGCGATGCTTCAGGCAAAGGGTTAAGATGCGTTCTCATGCAACAAGGGAAAGTCATAGCCTATGCCTCACGATAACTCAAAGAATATGAGAGGAATTATCCTACTCATGATCTAGAGTTGGCAGCAGTCGTTTTCGCGTTGAAAATCTAGAGACACTACCTGTATGGTGGAGAAAGTGGAGATTTATACGGACCATAAAAGCCTCAAATATTTCTTCACCCAAAAAGAACTCAACATGAGGCAACAACGTTGGCTTGAACTGTTGAAAGATTACGATCACACTATTCAATATCATCCTGGAAAAGCGAACGTAGTAGCTGACGCATTGAGTAAAAGATCATATGCTAGTACGAGTGTGATATTATCAATGCAAAGGCCCATTCTGTATGACTTGCAAAGGATGGAGGTAGAATTAAAGACTCCAGGGACCCACATGATGATGGCGAATATATGAGTAGAACCGACTTTAATCGATAAAGTTAAAGCCGCTTTCAGCAACGGACACAGAAACGTCATTATGAAGAAGAAAGTCTGAAGAAAGAGCGATTCCATAAGCGAGAATCGATGAAGAAGGAATACTTAGATTCAACTCCAGACTTTGTGTTCCTAACGACTCTGATTTGAAGCATAGAATCATGATGGAGGCACACAACACACCGTTTGCAATCCATCCTGGGAGTACCAAAATGTATCATGATATTCGACATACATTTTGGTGGAACAATATGAAGAGAGAGATCGCGGAGTTTATCTCGAGGTGTTTAACTTGTCAACGTGTAAAGGCGGAGCATCAAGTGCCAAAGGGTCCATTACAACCACTTGAGATTCCAAAATGGAAGTGGGAACACATTACTATGGATTTCGTTACAGGTCTTTCCAAAGTTTCTCAAGGCATAGATGCTATTTGGGTTATTATTGATAGATTAACCAAGTCTGCCCATTTCTTGCCGATACGAGAAACTTATTCCTTTGAACGTCTTGCTCGTATGTACGTGAATGAGATTGTGAGATTAGATGGCATGCCAGTATCCATAGTTTCGGATCGTGACCCAAGATTCACTTCACGATTTTGGGTTAGCTTGCAGAAAGCTATTGGCACGGATTTATGATTTAGTTCAGCATACCATCCTCAAACGGACGGACAATCAGAGAGGACTATTCAAACTCTTGAAGATCTATTAAGACTCTGTGTTCTAGATTGCAAATGAAGTTGGGATAAGTACTTGCCACTGGTGGAATTCTCCTACAATAATAGTTATCAAGCAAGTATAGGCATGGCTCCATTTGAGGCGTTGTATGGACGAAAGTGACGTTCTCCAGTATGCTGGGATGAGGTGGGAGAAGCAACGTTGTTGGGACCAGAATTGGTACGCATGACTACAGAAAAGATCCAAATGATTCGACAATGTATACAAATGGCACAGGATCGACAAAAGAGTTATGCTGATCTTCATCGAAAGGACGTGGAATTTAATATTGGAGATTATGTACTGTTACGTATTGCTCCATGGAAGGGAGTTACAAGATTTGGGAAGAGAGGAAAGCTCAATCCAAGATTTGTTGGTCCATTTGAGATTCTTGACCGATAGAAAATGTGGCCTATAGAATCGCATTACCTCCAAGTATGTCTCGTGTTCATAATGTTTTTCACATATCTATGCTTCATAAATATGTGAAAGACCCGAACCATATTATTGCTTTAGAACCAGACGAGATAGCCGAAGATTTAACGTACAAAGAAGTACCTGTTAAGATCTTGGATAGGAAAGAGCATGTCCTACGCACGAAGGTTATACCACAAGTTAAGGTTTTGTGGAGAAACCATGCTATTGAGGAAATGACCTATGAGTTGGAATCGGAAATAAAAGCGAGGTGCCCTCACCTTTTCGAAACACCAGGTACGTACATCAATTTCGAGGACGAAATTTCATAAGGAGGGGAGGTTGTAAGACCCCAACTTATTATAAATAAAATCGAATTTCCTCTAATTATTATTGTGAATAATAAGGTGTTAAATTGATATAATATTTTGGTTATGGGTGAAATGTGCAAATTTTGCAAAATAAGCAAGTGGTTATAAAATAATCATTGTTGTCGGGGAATATTCGTTTGGTCGTGGAATATTCTTGTTGTTAGGGAATATTCGTAAAACGACGCAGTCATTTGTGGTCCCCATAACAGAATAACTGTTGAATGAAGAAAATGACAAGTTTGAGTTTTTTGTTACCGTTAACACTGTTGGAATACCCGGTGGTTAAAATATACGATGTCTGCGGATGCACGTATTTCAATTATTATTCTTACGTGAAGAAGGCACTACTCAATAATTGTTACGGTAATTATTTATTCAATATTTTATTTTATTGATTCAATAATTCTTTGTGTTGATATTTTATATTATTGTTGTTTCAATAATTATCAACGCACGAATTTTTCCCATTATCGGATCAATAATTCATATTATTTGAATAATATTATTAGATAGCATTATTGGTAATGTCTAGAAAGTTATTTCAAGGAGAGGTTTGGTCACCTAATTACGCACCAGTAAGGAGAAATTCTTATTGGAAAGCCCCTTCTTCTCAGGAACTACCGGTTGTCATAATTGTGATTCTGTAATATTATTTGTGAATAATTAATTATTGATTTATATGATAAGGAAATATTTATTTTATGTGGATATAAATGATGGATATATTTATTTTTATGTGAATAAAAATGAAAGAATTAATGCTGAGGTGTTTTATCAATATTTTGTCGGTGTAGAGGTATTAAAAATCATCCGTTTGTGGATTTCAAATATTTTATGTTTGGAATTTGGAAAAACTCAAAGTTACAAAGTTGTAGAGAATTCGATTTCAGGCAGAATGGACATAAAATTTGAATTTTTCTGATAAACGGGCTATTTTCTATGAATTACTGAAGTTTCGAAAAATAAAATGATTTTTATTAAATTATGGGTGGGACCCACTTTTGGTTTTTCAAGCATGTGGGCTACTATTATTTTTCAGATTTGGCTGGCTTGGTTGGTGAAGGTGTGCGTAGGAAGTTTGAAAAGAAATAATATTAATTTATTATTTTAGTCTCCTTTGGCGTTCTAGCATTTTCCTATAAATAAGCGCTTAGGTTAGAATTGAAAATCACATCAGAAACAAGTTTTCTTTCTCTCTAGATTATCGAGCGTATTTTTGTGAGTATTTTGATACTTTGAGAGTTGCTATTCAGTACAAGTTTCTGTCAGCACTATATTCGAAATTCAGTCAGAAGTACGGTTATTTTGAGGTAAGGGATGTTATTTCTTCTTAAATGATATTATTTTCTTCAATATCATTATGCCGAAATATTGGTTTGAACTTTTTATCAAATTTGGAACTTTTTGTGTCGGGGTTACTATTCACGATATCAAGACTATTCAATTAAAAAAATAAAATTTTCTCCTTTTTGTCCAAGATGTCTATTATGGTTACTATCTTTGATTGTATCCATGTTTTGATCTTTATTCTTGAATTTTGCTTCAAAATTGGTTATTATAGAGTATTATTGAATCTTGGATAAACTGTAATACGAATCTCTAATATTTGTTATTTTGTCTCACTGGATTCGTTTTCTTTAAAATATTTTTCATCATCCTCAGTCCTAAATAATGATATTACTGAATATCTTTGGCCTGTAGTGCAAAGATGAATGATTAACTGATGAATATCTTTGGCCAGTAGTGCAGAGATGAATATTTTATTAAAGATGTATATTGATTGTTGTTACAAGGATAAAATATTGATGATGGACTTTTAAATCTTAGAAGATAGTAGAACTCATTCTCTACTTGACTCTTCTAATGGATTGTTGTTTCCGCTGCAGTTGTTGATCTAAAACTTGTTGTCTATTATATTTTATTAGATTTTTTTCCTGTTGAAGACTAATGATTATTTGTTGTATATTATCTTAGTCATAATTTTCTTTACTGGGCTAGTTGAGCTCATCCTTTTCCTTTTTGTTCCATTTTTCTTCTCAGGAGGTGAGAACATAGCAGGATCTAGTCGGGGTATGGAGTGATGGTTCTAGAAAGATGTTTTAGCAGTCCTCACTATTTCTGTAAAATAGTGTTTGAATAATTGTAATAAGGACTTATTTGAGTGTGGATATTGTCTAGAAGACAATATTTGTATTTAAACTCACAGTATGTGTTGTCGTATTTTGCATGACAATTGTATTATTGAAGTTGTAGTTTGCTTTCTGTACCATGTATTTGGCGACTCAGAATAGGTGTTGTATACCAATTTTGGGGGCGTCACACGTAGTGCATGGTAAATTTGTGGTCGTGATACTAATGAATATCCTTGGCCATAGTGCAGGGATGATGTGGTTTATTTATTAAGCTTAGTCTCAGCGATAAAAGTGATGAAAAACCTTTTAAATAATAGAAGATAGTAGATTTTATTCTCTACTTGACTCTTCTAATGGATTGTTTGTTCCGCTGTAATTAAACTTGATGTTTATTATATATATTTTATCAGTTTAACACTGTTGAATGCTAATGATAAATTATTCTGCATTATCTTAGTCATAATATTTCTTACTGGGCTAGTTGAGCTCACCCTTTCTTTCACTGTTCTCTTCAGGAAATGAGAATATATCTGGGACAAGTCAGGGAACGGATTGACGGTCCAGATCTTTGTTTTAGTAGTCCTCATTATTCTATAAAATAGTGTGACAATAAATGTAATGAGGACTCCATTGAGTGTGGATATTGTCTAGATGACAATATTCTTATTAAAACTCTTAGATTATGTTTTGTCGTATTTTACATGACTGTTGTATAATTAAGTTGTATTTGAATTTTGTACCATGTATTTGGCGACTCAAGATGGGTGATGTATACCTATTTTTGGGGCGTCACAAAGTCTACTACTTCACTATTCCAGTATCCAGTCTTCTTCTGAGGTAAGTGATATTATTTGATGTATTGTGAGGGATGTTATTTTTCGTATGGTAAGGGGAATTATTTATTTCATATTTTGAGGAGATATTATTTTTCTTTCAATACTCTTAAGGGTTGTTACTCCATTCTTTATTATTCTATTGGAATATCCTGTCTACGCGGACTACCGCATGCATGGTGAAATTTTTCTGTTATTCCATTCCTTATTATTCTATTGGAATAACCTGTCTACGCGGACTACCGCATGCATGGTGAAATTCTTCAGTTATTCTATTCTTTATTATTCTATTGGAATAATGCATCTACCTGACTACTAGCATGCATGGTGAATGACCCTTCGTATTCATTCTTTATTAAATTGTGGAAATGATCTGTTTACGTGGATTACTGCATGGCGGGTGAAAATCCATTTGTAGTTTCGTATATTCTATTATACTCGTATGATATATCATTTCTTTTGTACTCGTCATGGAATATCGTTTTCTTTTATATTTTACTTTTATGAGTACTATTCACGGAGTACTATTCATGGGTACTATTCACGTATACGGTACTATTTACAAATACAAATTACTATTCACGAGTTACTATTTATAAGTTACTATTCACGAGTTACTATTTACGAGTTACTATTCATGGGGTACTATTCACGACAACATTGGTTTTTTTTTTCTGACCAAATTATCGTTGATTTATGAATCTTTCTCTTAAAATTAAATCAATGCTTTTATCATATTATTTTTATTATCATATATAACGTTTTTATAATCCTGGTGATGAAATTTCTCTTTGACTTAAGTGTAAAGATGAGTAGATTATTGGTATGATCATGACTATGGGTTCTCTTTGGCCAGTAGTGCAAAGATGAATTGTTGACTGGTAAGATCATGACCATTGAATTTATAATTGAATATCTTTAACTTAAGTGCAAAGGTGAATTGATCAACATGGTTATAATTATTGTTTATAAATTCTGAAATGATTATATATTTCTTTGAGATATTAATATCTTTCGCCCGTAGTGTAAAGATGATGAGTGGGATTTATACCCGCGAATTAGTCCCTTTTATTGTTAGATTGTTGCTCGTTTCAATATTTTATGTAGCTTTTCTATATTTTTATTAATGCATGTAAGTTCAAGTTATCTACAGGTTTGCTTTATTGATTGGCTACCTTTATTGGTTATTTTTCAAGTATTGGCGCCGCAGCGCCAGGAGTCGCGCCCCAGCGCCAAAGCCTAGCCAAGCTACTGCGATTTGGCGATGTGCTTGAACTACATCTCGCGCCATTGTGGCTCAGCTCACGCCCGACACCATTCACTTGCGCCCGGCACCAATGCCAGCTGCTATTGCGATGATTCTACGTGGGCTTGAACTACATCTCGCCAGTACACCGAGTGTCATACCCGGCGCCATTCACGGCGCCCAACACCAAATCTCGCGCCCGGCAAGCGTGCTCGCTCCGCACAGTGTTCACGCCCAAATAGTAACAAGCTTTTAATGACCTAGAGAAAGGGAGTAGCATATAAATAGAAAGCGAAGTCATCAGATTAATGATCGAAGATCAGAGATATCATCGAAGGATTTATTTTGCAGCTTAGACTAGATTTCTTTTCTGTCATTTAATTTCTTAGAGAGTTAGAAGTCGGGCTACAAGAGGACGCTTATTACTTTCCTTGACCGACTCAAAAGTTTAGACGTGAAGGATAGATTTGGAGGAAGAACATTTCAAAACAGGGGTTTTCTTAATCCAAATCTCTCATTTCTTTGTATTTTTCTGGGAATGTGTAAAGTATTAGAAATGATTATTAGTCCCATAGTTATGAACTAACTCCATTTTTAGGAGTGCAATGTAACCTTTGTTTAGCGTAGTTAACTTTCTCCCCTAATTTATATAATGAATCATTTTGGAATGGGATGTTGTAATTCTTACTTAATAATTGATTGCTTGATAAAGAAATTAGTATTGATAGTAATGAAAATTGACAAATGGACATTATTATCTATCTCTGAATGCAACAACACTTATTATGACCAAGCCAATGGTGTACATAATATGCTAATAGGATAGACATATCCCTATTTACCTTGTGTGACCTTGAGACTTAGCTTACTGACCTTGACCTAGTTATTAACACCAATAGACATATTGTGTTTTAGCTGGTTAGGGATGTGCATTTAACCTTCGACCGGAGCTTATGCGTATTTACCATTCTCGGTTGACCATTCTTTGATTCGTTTGTAATGTGGAGAGTTAGGAGATTAGGCGACGAATTAGGGGAGTTGTACTCCTATCTTGACTTCTTAGCACAACCATTTCTCTCGTTCTTTCCAGTTGTCATCATATAGCTTAAACCAACATCTTAATTTACTTGTTTAGATAAGATTCGGTAACAACTATACCTTAGTATTTGTTTTCTTTTAAGACTTTATCGTGGGTTCGAGACTTTACTTACTTATATTATTTGTGGATCGCGTATGCTTGCGCGCGATTTAGCAATAGCTAATTCGACAAACAAGTTTTTGGCGCCGCTGCCGAGGACTTAGAATTAATTGTTTTTCAATATTAAAACTAAGTCATTATGATCTTACTTTAAACTGGTTCTCCTGTTTAAACTCTCTTTTCAGGTAGTCGTCACTGTTTATGCCACCTCAGAAGGGTCGGAACATAACGCCTTTCGAACCCGAGGTTGATAAGAATCTAAGGACATACAGACGACTGAGGAGAGAATAATCGAGGGAATTACCTAATCCTATCATAATGGCTGAGGAAATTCAGAAATCTCTGAGGGAGTATGCTATGCCTCGAATTGACGATCTCCAGGCGAGCATTCTAAGGCCCGCCATCCAAGCTAATAATTTTGAGATCAAGCCGGGAACCATTCAAATGTGCACCAACATTCAGTTTGGGGGACTACCGAATGATGATCCCAACGATCACTTGATTAGTTTTGTGGAGATCTGTGACACATTTAAATGCAACTGAGTTTCTGACGATGCCATCAGACTCCAGTTATTTCCATTTACATTACGGAACAAGGCCAAGAGCTGGCTTCATTCATTACCGCCAGGCTCCATTACCACGTAATGACATGGCACGTAAAATTTGTGGCGAAAGTTTTTCCTTTGCCAAAATAGCCGTGCTCGTGCATGATATCACATCCTTTGTTCAGTTCAAATCCGAATCCTTATACGACTCGTGGGAGCAATTTAAGGATCTTCTAAGGAAATGCCCGCACCATGGATTGCCAGAATGGTTACCCATCCAGACCTTTTACAATGGGTTATCCGGATCAACTCGATCGAGTATTGATGCCACGTCTGGACGGGCATTCATGGCCAAACAACACACCGCGGGTTACGAGCTGGTGGAGACAATGGCGGCCAATAATTACCAATGGCCAAATGATAGGCAAGCCCCGAGGAAAGTAGCAGGGGTCTATGAAGTTGACTCTTTCACTTCGTTAGCAGCTCAGGTAGCAGTGCTAACAAAAAGGCTAGATACAATGGGACCTACAGCGGTTCAAAGTGTGCAAAGTGTGGGGATGCAATGTGAATTATGTCAAGGGAGCCATCCTACTGATCAGTGTGCGATAAGCCCTGAGTCAGTTCAATTTGTGTCCAACTATGGGCGGTAACAAAATACAAATCTTCCCATGCACTATCATCCTGGCCTAAGAAATCATCAAAACTTCTCATGGGGAAACAACAACAACAACAGTAACAACCCAAATCAACCACAACCTTCATCTGTCAGGCTGAATTATGCTAACCCTCCTGGTTTCCCAACTCAAAATCACTTCATCCCACATCATCAGAACACTCACAATCAATTCCACCAACCATCTCCTCAACAGGAGAAGAATCCAAGTTTAGAAGATCTCCTGTCAAGATACATAGCCCAGAATGAAACTAGAGGCAACAATCATGAGGCTTCTATTAGAAATCTTGAAGTACAGATGGGACAACTGGCTACTACTTTAAACAGTCGTCCACAAGGCACATTGCCTAGTGACACTGATGTCAACCAGAAACGGGAAGGCAAGGAACAGTGTAAAGCAGTGACCCTTAGAAGTGGGAGAACTACTAAGGAACTAAGTGGAGAGAGTGCTCCTGTGGATGAAGTGATGACTGAAAAGGAACCTTTAGTGGAGGAAAATACTGAGACACTAGCAGGTGAAGGAAGTAGACAAGAGAGCCCTTCAACACCATCTCCTCCAACAAGCTTGGTAAATCAGCCTCTCCCTCAGTTGCCTTTCCCCGGAGGTTGCGTAAATGTGTCGGATAAGCGCTTTCTAAATTCTTAGACGTCTTCAAAAGACTGCACATAAATATCCCATTTGCGGAGGCATTGGAGGGAATGCCTAGTTATGTCAAGTTCATGAAGGACATTCTATCCAAGAAGCGAAAAATGGGAGACTACGAAACTGTGGCACTGACAGAAGAGTGTAGTGCCATCCTTCAAAATAAAATTCCACCGAAGCTAAAAGATCTGGGGAGCTTCACTATTCCGTGCACTATTGGGGACCAGTTTATTGGCAAGGCCCTTTGTGATTTAGGGGCAAGCATCAACTTGATTCCCCTCTCTATTTACAAGAAGTTGGGCCTTAAGGAAGCCAAGCCTACCAGCGTCACCTTATAATTGGCTGACAGGTCGCTCACGTACCCGAAGGGGATTGTGGAAGATGTGCTTGTCAAGGTTGACAAGTTCATATTTCCAGCGGATTTCATAATCTTAGATTTTGAAAAAGACAAGGAGGTACCAATAATATTGGGCAGTCCATTCCAGGTGACTGGTAGGACCCTGATCGATGTTTAGAAAGGGGAATTAACAATGAGGGTACAGGAACAAGAAGTGACGTTCAATGTCTTTAGATCAATGAAGTATCCTAATACCCCTGAATATTGCTTCCAAATTACTTCAATTGATAATTCTCTAAAGGAAGTATTCTCAGGAACTTGCATTAAAGACCCTTTAGAAGCCACTTTAACTAGGGCCAGCACTACATAAGAGCCCGCACATGTGGAATGTGCCAAGTGGCTCGATGAGACCCAAAGATCAAAGCAATTTCACTGGCAGTTTGAGTCTTTGAATGATAATGAGGCATCCACTTCCAAGGCTCAGCCGTCGATTGTCGAACCTCCTGTCCTTGAGCTAAAACCTTTGCCTAATCACCTAAGGTATGCTTACTTGGGGGAATTCATTCTGTGATAATTGTTGTTTCTCTAACAAAGTGTCAGGAAGAAAAGTTGCTGCTTGTACTCAAGAAATACAAAACTGCTCTGTGATGGTCTATTGCTGATATAAAAGGGATCAGCCCGACTCTATGTATGCACAAAATATTATTGGAGGAAGGCTCGAAGCCATCTATAGAGCATCAGAGGAGGCTAAATCCCATTATGAAAGAGGTCGTCCGGAAGGAGATAATTAAATTGTTAGATGCGGGCATTATCAACCCCATCTCGGATAGCCCTTGGGTTAGTCCTATTCAGTGTGTGCCAAAGAAGGGAGGGATGACAGTTGTATCCAACGAGAACAATGAACTGATTCCCACCAAGATGGTAACCGGGTGGAGAGTGTGCATGGATTACAGGAAACTGAACAAATCAACCTATAAGGATCATTTTCCCCTTCCATTCATCGATCAGATGCTGGACCGGTTGGCCGGGCATGAGTACTATTGTCTGCTAGATGGGTACTCAGGGTACAATCAGATTTCTATAGCTCCTGAAGATCAGGAGAAGACGACGTTCACATGCCCATATGGGACTTTTGCCTTTCAGAAAATGTCATTCGGCCTATGTAATGCTCCTGCAACATTTCAGCGGTGTATGATGTCAATCTTCTCTAACATGGTTGAAAAGACCCTGGAGGTCATCATGGACGACTTCTCAGTGTTTGGGAGTTCTTTTAAAAACTGCTTGACAAATCTGACTAATGTTCTCCATCGATGTGTTGAAACCAACCTGGTGCTGAATTGGGAGAAATGTCACTTCATGGTTGAAGAGGGCATTATTTTGGGCCATCGGGTGTCTGCAGGCGGAATTGAGGTTGATAAGGCCAAAATAGATGTGATCAATAACCTGCCTCCGCCCAACTCAGTGAAAAGGGTAAGGAGTTTTCTCGAGCATGCCGGTTTCTACAGACGATTCATCAAGGACTTCTCACGGATTACAAAACCATTGTGAACTCTATTGGAGAAGGACATGCCTTTACAGTTTGATGAGGCCTGCTTGAGCGCGTT
Source organism: Panax quinquefolius (assembly GCA_020205615.1). NCBI lineage: Eukaryota > Viridiplantae > Streptophyta > Magnoliopsida > Apiales > Araliaceae > Panax > Panax quinquefolius. The sequence continues at coordinate 34,938,565 of CM035164.1, forward strand.
TGACCTATTAAAGAAAAGACTTGTCACGGCACCTATTGTGATATCTCCAGACTGAACCTACCCCTTTGAACAAATGTGTGATGCCAGCGACTTCGCTATCGGGGCAGTGTTTGGTCAAAGAAGGGAGATGGTTTTCCACACCATTTACTATGCGAGCAAGACATTAACTGATGCTCAGTTAAATTATACCACCACTGAGAAGGAACTGCTGGCAGTAGTCTATGTTTTTGACAAGTTTTGTTCCTACCTCATTGGAACGAAGGTGATTATATACATCGATCACTCGACAATTAAGTACTTGATAGAAAAGAAAGATGCTAAGCCGAGATTGATACGGTGGGTTTTGCTTCTCCAGGAGTTTGACTTAGAAATCCAAGACAAGAAGGGGACCAAAAATCAGGTTGCCGATCACTTGTCAAGATTGGAAAACACCACGCCCTCGGGAGATGCCGACAAAGCCATAAATGACTTTTTCCCGGACGAGCAACTTTTTGTTGTCAATGGCAAAGTTCCGTGGTATGCAGACTTTGCTAACTACATTGCTTGCCAAGTACTTCCCAAAAATCTGAGCTATCAACAAAAGAAGAAATTCCTAACAGATGCTAAACAATATCTGTGGGATGAACCCTTCCTGTTCAAGCAATGTTCTGATCAGATTCTGCGAAGATGTTTGCCGGAAGAAGAAATTGAAGGTGTGCTACATCACTGCCACTCTTCAAACTATGGAGGTCATTTTGGAGGCCAACGAACTGCAGCTAAAGTACTTCAGTCGGGATTTTACTAGCCTGCCCTATTCAAGGACTCACACACATATGTGTTGCACTGCGACAGATGCCAAAGTGTGGGCACCATATCAAGACGGCATGAGCTACCACTGCAGAATATCCTAGAGGTGGAATTATTTGATGTATGGGGCATCGACTTCATGGGTCTGTTCCCGTCATCTTTCAACAATCTCTACATCCTTGTGGCAGTGGATTATGTCTCTAAGTGGGTGGAAGCAGTTGCCTTGCCGACTAATGATGCTAAGGTGGTGCTCCAATTCTTGAAGAAGAATATTTTTACCCGTTTTGGCACACCTCGGGCTATCATTAGCGATGAAGGGTCGCACTTTTTTAACAAATACTTTGAAGCCCTCCTAGCCAAGTATGGGGTGACCCATAAGATCGCCACTGCATACCACCCACAGACCAGCGGCCAAGCTAAAATTTTAAATCGAGAGGTGAAACGAATCTTGGAGAAGATCGTTAACCCAAATCGTAAAAACTGGTCTAAAAAGCTTGATGATGCATTATGGGCCTACCGCACAGCCTATAAAACGCCTATCAGAATGTCTCCCTATAGGCTTGTTTATGGTAAGGCATGTCATCTCCCAGTTGAATTGGAGCACAACGCATACTGGGCTATTCAAAAGCTTAACTTTGATCTTGAGGCAGTCGGTGAAAAGCGACTGTTTCAACTGAATGAATTAGATGAGTTTCGTCTGCAAGCGTATGAAAATGCTAAGTTGTACAAGGAGAAGACCAAGAGGTGGCATGACAAGAAAATCCTTGATAGATACTTTGAACTGGGCCAAAAGGTTCTTCTATTCAACTCCCGTCTAAAGTTATTTCTTGGGAAGCTAAAGTCCCGATGGTCGGGCCCCTTCACAGTTGCCAAGGTTTACCCATATGGGGCAATAGAGGTTGAGGACCTGAATTCCAACACAACCTTCAAAGTCAATTGGCAGAGGTTAAAACACTACTGGGGCAGCAAGGTCGACCGGCAGAATACCTCCATTACATTGGGAGACCCGGTGTAAGACGGGAAAATAGTCAAGCCGACGACTCTAAATCAAGCGCTTGGTGGGAGGCATCCCCATTTCAGTATCAACAAAATCCTTTTATTTTTATTACCTAAGTCTCTTTATGATTTTCTATGTAGTTTTTAGTATAGATGTGGCCTGTTATAGTCTGTAGTCTGTGTTTATTTCTCAATAGTAGATCTGAACCACTTGTCTGTACTGTTTGTTTTTGTTATGCTTGTGTTTACTGATATATACTGCTGGTTCTGCAGGATTTTGTTTAGCTTAGAAATTCTTATAATGGCGCCCAAAGACCAAGAATCGGCGCCCAAATATAATGTCTCGCGCCCCGACGCCAAATCTAGGAAAAGCTCCTGCCGATTAGCGCTATGCTTGAACTACATGCCGCGCCCCGGTGCCAGATTCGCGCCCCGGCGCCATGCCTCGCGCCCCGGCGCCAAATCTAGGCAGAGCTTCTGTAAAGTCGCGCCTTGCTAGAATCAAGATCGGCGCCACAGGCGCGAACACTGGCCAGTTCATGCCCGGCGCCATGTCTCGCGCCCCAGCGCCATGGTGGGTTTGCTTCTGCGCCCCGGCGCCAATCCCTGCGCCCTGACGCCATCAGTGTGTTTTGATATTTAAAACGAGTCGTTCCACTTAAAATTGAAGCATAACTCTTTCCCTCATATCAGTTCCAAGCGACGCCTCTCCTCTCCTAACCGTCGGTAGTTTATGACTGTTTGGGGCACCCAAGAGTTTTGTCTTCATCTTTAAAAACTGAGCATAGCCCAAGCAAAAAGGTACAGTTTCAATTTTAGTTAATCTTCTCCATCTACATTATGGCTTCAAAACGCCCGAGAACTAGCATCGGCCCCCCTCCTCCATCCTCCTCCCGAAGCCACATTAGTCCATGGGACACTGCAAAATTCCCTTCCGAGGAGGCCTATAAGCGCTACTCCCAAAATTTTAAGTCACGTAGCCTGGTGCCCGAGCGTGGCCTTAGGCCTGATGATAAGTTGGATGGCCAGATAAATGCCATGATAAGTGCGATGAAGTGGGTGCACTTCACAAAACCGCCAGAATCCGTTGTGGTAGCGGTGGTTAAGGAGTTTTACACTAATGCCATACCAGATGGCCCGCCAGCAGCACCTATGAGGGGGAAGTTGATCCCTTTCGATGTCAAAGTCATCAATGCAGTGTATGGAACTCCTAATTTTGACAAGCAAGACTATAGGGAGAATGGGATTCTAAGTTACACATCTGATGAAATTATTAACAAGCTATGTAAGCCCGGGACAGTGTGGAAAATGAATGACTTTACCGGCGAACGCACATCTTTTCCTTCACATGCGCTCAGTCGTTATGGTAAGGCGTGGTACGCCTGTATCTGTGTTAATATTTAGCCAACGAGCCATGTGAGTGATGTCACGAGGGAACGGGCGACGTTTCTCTATGCATTATTTTGGGATTGAAGATTGATGTGGGGGCTTTGATAAATGAATCCATCAAAAAGGCTATCAAGAGCAAGGTCATGTCGGGCCTTCCCCACCCGTCTCTTATTACCCGTTTAAGCAAAAAGGCGGGTGTGCAGTGGGAGGCGAAAGATGTCACTCTCTTGCCAATGTTGGTTATTGACCATCAACTTATCAGTCGCTATGTTGTCTGGGATGGCGCACCCTCGCATCCCCGCGGCGAGGGATTTTTACCGGCAACTCAGCCATCGCCATCAGATGATCCTCCGCCATCCACCGAGGCGGGAACTTCTACTCAGGCCCAAATTCCCCCTTCGGTTGATGCCATTGATTCTAAAGCCCTTGTACAGATTATGAACAGCCTCAACTTTTTGCACTGCAAGGTTGACACAACCGCTCAGTGGTTGAGCCAGTTCCACCATTACCATGTTGAGTTCGCGGATACACTAGCCAATATTCATACTGCTCAGGGTGGCGAGGACGCGGACTTCATGCCTTTCCCATTCCCGGTACCTCCAATCTTTGCGCCGTATCCACCACAATTCTCGTCGCCTGCTGATGAGGCACGCACGACCGAGCTAGTAATTGTGGATGATGATGAGGGGGACGGTGAGGATGATTTTGATTTGTTTGGTGCAAATGGAGGCTTTGGTCTTGGCGGTGCTGATGGCGCGGGCGGTGCTGATGGTGTGGGCGGTGATGAAGGTGGTCAGTGAGGGCACTGGCCAATTGTCAAGTTTGAGGGAGACTTCCTTTTATTTATATAATATATGAATTGTGTTATGATAATGTTGAGGTGCTCTATTTAAATTATGGTTTGGTGTGAGGTTTGGAGTGAATAATTTGGGCTGATAAGCCCTAGACTTATTAATTATCTATGTTTTATTTAAAGGTTTAGTATTATTGTAAGACCCCGAATTTTATGAAATAAAAGTATTCAATTTTTTTTAATTACTATTCATGAGTTACTATTCACGAGTTACTATTCACGAGTTACTATTCATGAGTTACTATTCACGAGTTACTATTCACGAGTTACTATTCACGAGTTACTATTCACGAGTACTATTCATGAAGCATGATAATTTTTTTTCGTAAGTAGGCATTACTCAATAATTGTTACAGTAATTACTGTTCAATATTTTATTTTATTGATTCAATAATTGCTACGTTGATATTTTATATTATTGTTGTTTCAATAATTGTCACGACATGATATTTTCCATTATCGACAATAATTCATATTATCCTAATAATATTATTGGATAACATTATTGGCAATGCCTAGAAAGTTCTGGCTTCAAGGAGAGGTTTGGTCACCTAATTACGCTTGCCATGAAGGAGAAATTCTTATTGAAAGCCCCTCTTTCTCGGGAACAACTTTGGTTGTCAATATTGTGATTATGTAATATTATTTGTGAATAATTAATTATTGATTTTTATGATGAGGAAAATATCTATTTTATATGGACATAGATGGAGAAAATTTTAATGTGACAATTGTTGAAAATTGAAATTTTATCTTTTTCGATAAAATAATTCATTTAAATATATTGGTGATATTTTTACAACGAATGTGGGATATATGAGTATACGATGAGGAAGAGTATTTTGTTGCAATAAATGTTTAAAACATGTTAAACATGCTCGGTGGACCCCATTTATTGATCGAAATTGGATTATAAATTTGTAAAATCGCCTGCTTTGTGGATTTGGTCAATTTCTGTTTGGAATTCGGAAAAACTTTCTTCTGCAAAGTTGTAGAGAATTGAATTTCCTATAAAAACTCATTAGATTTGAATTTTCTGACAAAAGAACTATTTATTATGAATTATTGAAGTTCCTGGATTAATTAATTATTATTTTCTGAGTTTTAAATTAATTAATTATGAAAAACGTTTTTTGTAAGTTTTGTAAGGTGAGATACTTGTGTTGCTGAAGTTTGAACAAAAAAAAAAGTGGGCGTAGAATTCAAATTTATTATATTAATAATTTATTAAATTTTCGCGCTTTGGTGTTCTAAGTATTTTCCTATAAATAGGGTGCTTAGGTTAGAATTGAAAATCACACCAGAAACTGAAGTTTTCTCTCTCTATATTATCGAGCGTATTCTTGTGAGTATTTTGAGTATACTTTGAGTATTGCTATACGGTCCAAGTTCGTTCAGCGTTATTCCAGTCAGAAGTACTGCTCTTTTGAGGTAAGGGATAGTAAGGGATTTTAAGGGTTATTATGTTTTTAGTTTCAAAATTTTTCTAAACCTTCAAAAATTCTGGAAAAATTTGAAATGATAATTTGATGAGTTTTATATATTGTGTCCAAAAATGGCGATTTTTGGATGTATAGATTGAGAGTTATGAATTTTATGAGAAAAGACTATTTTAAAAGTAACCGCTTATAACTCCTTGTGATTAACTCCAAAATTGATGAAATTTTTATTGGGAGTACATAAATATAATATCAGTATACCGTGTAAATTTCAGAATTTTTGGATAGAAGTATAATTTATGATAAATATTTAAATATTCGGTGGTGTTGGCCATGTGAAAAATAGTAAATGAATTTTAAAAATTCTGAGAAAAATATATATTCAATATGGAACTATATTCTGCTAAATCCCAGAAAAGAAATATTTTTGGAACTGATTTGGTATTTTTCATGAAAATGTTCTAGTTATGAGTAAATGAATTAAATATGTTATGTGAAGTAAGAAAATTATAAAATATGATTTATTGGCTTGAGAATCATATATGAGGTATATGCAGATTTTTATGAGGGTTTTGGTTAATGATGATGAAATCTTATGAGTTTGGCATTTTAGATGATTAAATGCATTAATTATTAAAGTGTAAATAATTGGATTAAATTATTTATAAGTTTAAGAAATGATTAAAATATTATTATAATATTAATAATATTAGATTATGAGATTTCTAAGTAATTTATAACATTTGGATTAAGGTGTTATAAATATGGATATGAATTTTATTATGAAACTTTATCTTTTTAGTATCGAGGTTATTATACACGTATACGGTACTACGTGTATTTAATCTGGGGTACTATTCATGACAAATTGGTTTCTTCTTTGACCAAATTATCGTTGATTTATGAATCTTACTCTTGAAATTAAAACTATGTTTTGATTATATTGTTTTTATATAACATTCTTATAACCCTAATGATAATATTTCTCTTTGACTTGAGTGTAAAGATGGGTAGATTATTGGTATGATCGTGACTATAGGTTCTCTTTGGCCAGTAGTACAAAAGTTGAATTGTTGACTGGTATGATCATGACCATTGAATTTACAATTGAATATTTTTAGCTTAAGTGCAAAGGTGAATTGATCAACATGGTTATAATTATTGTTATATAACTTCTGAAATAATTATGTATTTATTGAGATATGAATATCTTTGGCCCGTAGTTCAAAGATGGCTTGTTGATGAATATATTAGCCTGTAGTGCAAAGATGAATTATTGATGAATATCTTTTGCTCAGAATGCAAAGATGACTGTTGTTGAATATCTTTAGCTTTGTGGTGCAAAGATGAATTATTGATGAATATCTTTTGCTCGTAATGCAAAGATGACTGTTGTTGTTGAATATCTTAGCTTTATAGTGCAAAGATGAATTATTGATGAATATCTTTGGCTCGTGAATGCAAAGATGACCTGTTGTTGAATATCTTTAGCCTGTAGTGTAAAGATGAACTGTTGATGAATATCTTTGGCCCGTGGTGCAAAGATGAATTTATTAAGTATGATTATGAGCAGGCGTGATTTGGTATAACCATGATATTTGATGTTTCGTAAAGACAGTGATGAAAATTATCTTCGTCCCGGATGAGAAGAGGAATTTAGAATCACAATTATGATTATGAGTTATTCATATGATTGTGGAAAGGAACCGCTGTTGATTGATGTTACAGGATAAAATATTGTTGGTGGACTTTTAACGTGGAGAAGACAATAGACTTTATAGCCTATTCGACTCTTTTAATGGATTGCTCGTTCAACCGCAACTATGGTTGAAAAGTTTTATCATCTACCATATGTTCTAAATCTACGATTTATTCTTGATGAAGACTATTGATAATTTATTTATCTTTAGTCATAATATTCTTTATCTTGAGCTAGTTGTGCTCACCCTTTTGTTTCACAATTCCTTTCGTAATAAAAGTGTAGCTGGGTCGAGCGGAGGATAGCGAGGGAATAGAGTGGTGGTCTATAGATGTTGAGGGTGAGGTGAATTTAACTTGGAAGGGTGTTTTGTCACTATCATACAAGATGTCTAATGACATACAACCTCGTGTTATCATAAGACATGGTTGTGCTCATCCACTTGCTGAGTATATTTACAAGCACTACCTATATAATCTTGGTGTTTGTTTGGAGTATAATACCCAATTAGAGACAATTGGAGATAATGATATGTCAAGAGAAGACTCACCATTGGGAAGAATATGATAGTAATCTTCTCGTTTTTCTTTGGGGTTTATTGGGTCAACCAAGGATAATTCTGTGGCCATATGATATCTACCATAACCTAAAAGCATGGCCTCCCATGTATGAAGGTTTCCTTGAGCACTTCCCAAAGATTCTAATTTCTAAAATAGTTTTTGACTATACCTTTATGTAAGGTGTCATTGTGACGTGCTACAGTTGGTATATATTTGTATCCAAACTCACAGTATATGTGTTGTTGTATTTTGCACGACAATTGTTGTAATAAAGTTGTAGTTGTTTTTCGTACCATATATTTGGCGACTCAGAATGGGTTGGATGGAATGAACCTATTTTGGGGTCGTCACAATTATGGTGTTTAAATTGTTGGTTTTTAATTGCTTATTTTTTAGGCATGCCATGCATAGTAGTATTTTACGATTGTATATGAATGCATGTTTTTGGTTATAACTTTTGCCCAGTGTTATTATCATTTTGGGATTGCATAGTTGGGAATACTGTGACTAAGTCAATTTTTGTTTTGCCTAAGGCCTATTATTTTATTTTTGGGTTTACACTGATTAATTGGTATACTTGATGCCATGTGTTATGGTTTTGCCCTTTTGTTAATAAGGGTACCTTATAGTGTATAGTTTTTGCCTATTATTATTTTGTTTAACTCCAACCCCCTGTCTTAACTGTCTATATACTGGGTTAGGATAGTTTAGTGTTAAGTTTTATTGTGGCCTTGAATGAATGTCTGTAATTATATCATGTTTCTTAGACTAGTGGCAAGCCTAGGTGAATGTGGGGCGTGTGTTTTAGATAAATCAAGTCTGTCTTGGATCCATGCGTTTTGCGAGCACTTGCCTTTTTTCTTTCTAGTTTTGTCCATTTTCTGGTTATCTTGTTTTTGACCGTGTTGAAAATAGTGCACTGATGTATGCTCCGTTCATTTCTAGTTTTAAAAAGACTTTGAGGCTTTAACATTTTTGGCTCGTTTGTTCTACAAAAAAAAAATTAATAACAGTCTTACGGTGGGTTGAGATGGAGCGTGGAAACGCACTCGCCCATAAACGCAGGCTCATAAAATCTTTTTGTGGACTTATGTTGTTTACGTGGCCTTTGTGCTTGAGTTATTAGATTCTTAGGGGTGTTCTACACCTAATGCCCTAAAGTCTTCTGGCTTGGGAGTCATTGATCAAAAGCCTGCTAATGAGTGCTCTATTTTGCCTAAAAGTAATCAAGTATTGTCTATGTCAGATTTTACTTCGCTTTTCTAGAACGTTTGAGCCTTTCATGTTTTTTGTGTCTTGTCTTTATACTAGTTATGTGTGTGTGTGCATTGTTGCCTACTGGTTATCACGGTCGACTGTATAACCTTAATTTGGGTTATGGCTAGTTTGGATAGGGGGTCTTCACACACACACTGTTTGGATCCATTACAGACTCATGTTTATTTTTAGACGTTAGGCCCTCGTTTGCGTGCGTTGTTGCCCTTTTCTTATAGGATGTTTATGATTTCGGTTAGAAGCCATAAAGTGTGTTGTCAGTATTAGTGCTCTTTCGTATCTTGCATTTTGGGTTTGGGTTATAGATGTCTGATAGTTTACTTGAGGACAAGTAAAAACTCAAGTTTGGGGGTATTTGATGAGTGGGATTTATACCCGCGAATTAGTACCTTTTATTGTTAGATTGTTGCTCGTTTCAATATTTTATGTAGCTTTTCTATATTTTTATTAGTGCATATAAGTTCAAGTTCTCTACAGGTTTGCTTTATAGATTGGCTACCTTTATTGGTTATTTTTCAAGTATTGGCGCCTCAGCGCCAGGAGTCACGCCGCAGCGCCAAAGCCTAGCCAAGCTACTGCGATTCGGCGCTGTTCTTGAACTACATCTCGTGCCACGACGCCGGGCACAACGCCAGGCTCGCGCCACGGCGCCATTCACGGTGCCATTCACGGCGCCCTGGCGCCAATGTCAGGCCAAGCTACTGCGATTTGGCGCTATGCTTGAACTACATCTCGCGCCACGGCGCCAGGCACAACGCCAGTGCTCGCGCCCGGTGCATTCACTTGGTTCCCAGCGCCAAATCTCGCGCCTTGGCTCCGCGTGCTCGCGCCCCGGCGCATGTTCCGGTGCCCAAACAGTAACAAGCTTTTAATGACCTAGAGAAAGGGAGTAGCATATAAATAGGAAGCGAAGCCGCCTGCATTAATGATCGAAGATCAGAGATATCATCGAAGGATTTATTTTGCAGCTTAGACTAGATTTCTTTTCTGTCATTTAATTTCTTAGGAGAGTTAGAAGCTGGGCTACAAGAGGACAGTTATTACTTTTCGCACTTACTCAGAGCTTGCACGTGAAGGATAGATTTGGAGGAAGAACATTTCAAAATAGGGGTTTTCTTAATCCAAATCTCTCATTTCTTTGTATTTGTCTGGGAATGTGTAAAGTATTAGAAATGATTGTTAGTCCCATAGTTATGAACTAACTCCATTTTTAGGAGTGCAATGTAACCTTTGTTTAGCGTAGTTAACTTTCTCTCCTAATTTATATAATGAATCATTTTAGAATGGGTTGTTGTAATTCTTACTTAATGACTGATTGCTTGATAAAGAAATTGGTATTGATAGTAATGAAAATTGACAAATGGGCATTATTATCTATCTCTGAATGCAGCAACACTTGTTATGACCATGCCAATGATGTACATAATATGCTAATAGGATAGACATATCCCTATTTGCCTTGTGTGACCTTGAGACTTAGCTTACTAACCTTGACCTAGTTATTAACACCAATAGACATATTGTGTTTTAGCTGGTTAGGGATGTGCATTTAACCTTCGACAGAAGCTTATGCGTATTTACCATTCTTGGTTGGCCATTATTTGATTTGTTTGTAATGTGGAGAGTTAGGAGATTAGGCGACACATTAGGGGAGTTGTACTCCTATCTTGACTTCTTAGCAAAACCATTTCTCTCGTTCTTTCCAGTTGTCATCATATAGCTTAAACCAACATCTTAATTTACTTGTTTAGATAAGATTCGTAACAACTATACCTTAGTATTTGTTTTCTTTTAAGACTTTGTCCTCGTGGGTTCGACACTTTACTTACTTATATTACTTGTGGACCGCGTATGCTTGCTCGTGATTTGGCAATAGCTAATTCGACCAACAAAAGATGACCTGTTGTTGAATATCTTTGGCCTGTAGTGCAAAGATGAATTGTTGTTGAATATCTTTGGCCGTAGTGCAAAGATGACCTGTTATTGAATATCTTTGGCACTTAGTGCAAAGATGACCTGTTATTGAATATCTTTGGCACGTAGTGCAAAGATGAATTTATTAGCATGATTATGAACAGGAACTATGATTTGGTATAACCATGATCTTTGATGTTTCAGGTAAATACAGGTGATGAAAATTATCTTCGTCCTGGATGCGAAGAGGAATTTATAACCACAATTATGATTATGAGTTATTCACATGATTGTGGACAAGAATTGTTGATTGATGTTACAGGGATAAAACATTGTTGGTGGAATTTTAACATGGAGAAGATAATAGACTTTATGGTCTATTTGACTCTTCAAATGGATTGCTCGTTCCGCTGCAACTATGGTTGAAAAGTTTTATCATCTACCATATGTTCTAAATCTCTGATTTATTAATGACGAAGGCTATTGATAAATTAATTATATTTACTCATGATATTCTTTACTGGGCTAGTTGTGCTCACCCTTTGCTTCACAATTCCTTTCAGGTAATAAGAGTGTAGCTAGGTCGAGCGGGGGTAACAAGGGAATAGAACAATGGTCTATAGCTATTGAGGTTTCCCCTAAAACAGTATGGAAATAATTTTATTGAGAATTATAGATAAGTGTGTTGTGTTTTATACGTCATTTTAACCGTTGATTTTGGTGAACCGAATAGGGTGAGGTGAACCCAACTTTAGAAGGGTGTTTTGCCACTATCTTACAAGATGTCTAATGACAGACGACTTCGTGTTATCATAAGATAGGGTTGTGTACACGCACTTGCTGATTATATCTATGAGCACTGCCTATATAATCTTGGAGTTTGGTTGAAATATAATTCTCAATTAGAGACAATGGAGATAATTATATGTCAAGAGAAGACTCACCATTGGAAAGAAATATGATAAAGATTTTCTCTCATTTTTCTTTGAGGTCTATTAGGTCAACCAAGGATAATTCTCGAGTCATATGATATCTATCATAACTTAAATGCATGGCCTCTCATGTATGAAGGTTTCCTTGAGCATTTTCCAAAGATTTTAATTTCTAAAACAGTTATTGATTGTACTTTTATGTAAAGTACCATCGTAAGGTGTTGTGGTCGAGGCACCATGAGAGTTAAATATATTTGTATTAAAACTCACAACTTATGTGTTGTTGTACTCTGCACGACAGTTCAATAGTTGTATAAATGAAATTTGTATTTGATTTATGTAGTGTGATATCTGGCGACTCAGAATGGGTCGTGTGGACCTATTTTGGGGGCGTCACAACAAATTATGCCCAATAAATTATTCTAAATACATACTCATACATATATGGAATTAAAACAATTAATAATTCACATAAAGTTTGGCTTTGATACCACTGTTAGGTTTTGTAAAAATCAAAGTAGCAATCAAATTGTAAAAATTAGCGGAAGCAAAGTAAAATCAGATTTTAAAATTTTTCACAAACCAATTATCCGGATCATCTTTTATGCATATTATTAATTAAAACAAAGAACAAGAAGTTATGGAATCATACCCTTGTAGATACGAACTTTCACAGGTACGAGTTCACCTCCTACTTCTCCGCGATCTCCTTGAATCTTCGGGTAGATTCCTTCCTTTGATCAATGTTAGCCACCCAAGTTTATGGCCTCTAGAGGTGATTCACCAAGGAAGAAGAATTTTCAAGAAGAATGGTGTATTGGCTTAAACCCTAGTTTTTCCTATCTCTATAGAAAAAGGGGGCTTACTCTCCAACAACTTGGAATTACGTATATCTGATATCTGATATAAGACTCCTCTTATAAAGATATCAGGTAACCCTATTTAATTAAAATAAGGTATTATTTATTTAATTAAACTCTTTTAATTAATTGGGCTCCCTAATCTTATTAGGGATAATTAATTAAACTCCTTTAACTAATTTTCCTCTTAATCCTATTAGGAATAAATGAGAGTACTTATATTAAATTAATTCCTAAACTCTTTTAGAAATTAAAATAATAATAATTGTAATAATATTAATAAGACTCTCTTATTAATTTATATTTAATATTTCTAAAATATTAAATAATAAATATTAAGCTATTTAATTTATTCTATCACCATAGATTAAATTAAATATACTTAACATATTATTACGATTATGTCATTAACTTCTTAAATAATTATTCTTCATTTTATGGTGTGACCCTTTAGGTTCTCCATATTAAACCTATTGTGAATAAATCAATTAGAACAATTATAATCTTATTTAAATAAATAAATTAAATTATTAATTTATTTAAATAAATAATATTTATTCTACAATAGGATAAGCCTCCCTAGCGATCAACGACTTTCTAGATAATATAGATTTCAACATTAATCATAAAAGAACCTTTGAGTAAATAGTTACTGCATAATTCAATCCTTCTACCATACAATGTCCCAATTAAATATAAGACATGGAATTACTTCATCAAGTCTTATTTTATTTAATTATATGTATTTTTGATTCCTAAATGCACAACTCCTAATGAATGCAAATTAGAAACTACTTTCTTATTTCATTCCACCTTGGCCAAGGATTCCTGGGTTGTCATTTATTGAATCACATAGGATATTTCTCTTCTTTTACTAGAAGTGGTAGATTCTTTATTGATCATTCATTATATCCATATATAATTTATTACACCCAAGCATACCCTTTGATATACCCTAAAGGTCTTAAGGAATAAGTCAAAGTGTAAATCATTATATACAAGATACTATGATGATCTCAAGTCTAAGGATTACTTGTACTACTATCACTATAGGAATTCCTATTGACAGGCAAGTAAAACTCCATTAGGTATTCTTTAGCGAGTCACGTCCAGTGAACTTATTCTCTAATAAGCACCTACATACTTGCTTTAGTGTCTCCACACAAATGGTCATGAGATCAATCATCTTCATCCAATGAGCAAGCAACGTATGTACCAATATATCTGGATTCACTAATCCCCTTTTTAGTAATCCATTGATTGGGAACATTTTAATTTTAAGCTATCTAAGAATTTAGATCTCATTAGCATGATCTAATCATGATTCTAAAAGCATTGCTTAAAACTATGAGTTTATCACATATTATTAAAACAGCACCATGTAGATAATTAAATACTTTTAATAAATAATTCTTTTATTAATAAATAAATAAGATTGATTACAAATTATATGCTTAATCATCATACATGATTGGCTTGTATTCATACTACTTTCAAAAATCACATCAAACGCAAGTATTTTCAAAGAAATAAGGTCGACAGGTAATGTGTGAGTGCCGATTTGGATCAAACAAGACTTATAAACAGTGGATGTAATGAAGGTTTCTCCCAACAGAGTTTCAACAGATAAGTCAAAGTCTAATTTCTCCGGAGTCAAATTTAAACGTTGAGCGCAAGTAGGAGAAATAAAAGAATGGGTAGAACCGGTATCAAATAAGGTATAGACTTCGCTAGAGTTTACGATTAGCTTAACCATGATCACCTCGTTTGGATTCTTCACTTTTTGGTAGGTTACGACAAACGCTCTCCCTTGAACTACCAGTTTTGTCTTGTTTGGGATGACCTTTGATGCCTCCACCCCAGCTGGACTTGACTTCGGTGCACGACAAAATTGGGCTAGGTGACCTTCTCTTCCATAATTGTAACATGCTTTGACCGCTGCGACAGCTTTGACCGATGTGTCCATCCCTCTCAGCATTTAGTAACATACGACTGACCGTGATTGCTCTCCTTCCTTAACAACAAAATTTGGTCTTTGACGTCTTTCCATCATTATTGAATTTCCTCTTCTTGAAATTTCCATTTCTATTATCTTGGCCATGATTACCATCGAAGTAGTTACCATTTCTAGCATGTTGATTCCCTCCACGTTTGTTGTCACCGCTTCGATGACTACTTCCATTGGTATTATTGATTTGCCGGCTGCTCTCTCTTAGTTGGGTTGACTCATTATCGTGCTACAATAACTGAGCCCTATTTACAACATCTAAATACAAACACAGTTTGTGAGAAATTAGGTATTAACGTATCTCAGGTTTCAAACCTCTTAGAAACATTCGCGTCATGCTCTCCTCATTATTAACCAAGTGGGACGTAAACTGGGACAACTCGGCAAACTTAGCTTCGTACTATGACACAATCATATTGTTTTGCTCCAGCTTGATAAACTCTACCTCCTTCATGTGACGAATAATTTCGGGAAAGTACTTGTCGTTGAACAATTCTTGGAATTTATCCTAAGACAACTTCAGTGCGGCAGGTTGAGTACGCTTTACAGATTCCCACCAGTAATATGCCTCTCCTCGCAATATGAAGGTGGCAAAGGGAACCTTTTGCTCCTTGGAATATCCCAAGACATCAAATATCTTGGTGATCTGCTTTATCCACACCTCTGCCTTAAGTGGTTTTGGCTCTCCCAAAAACTCTAGTAGTCCCATCTCCTTGAACTGTTTAGCGGTGACCGTCCGAGAGTTGCCAGTATTTCCACTTGTATTTTCAACAGGAGTCGTTTTCGCCTGATGTTGCATGAATTGCATAAAGCCTCTGAACATCCCATCGTTCATCATTTGGTCAGTGTTGTTGTTTTCCTGAGGATTATTGTCATCCTGATGCACATTATCTTGGGTATTGATCGTTCGTGACTCAACGGTCTCATGTGTTTCATTGCTTATCTCAACATTTTCAGATGCCATTATCAAATACTGCCACAAAACAAGGGTTAATTGACATGTCACATATTATCCCTATACTCTGACTGACCAAATAAATACCAAATAAACTTAGGTAGGTCATACTAGCAAAGGAATTTCCCGTCTCTTCCCTCCTAGTTCTAGTCTCACATCTCAGCCAGGGATCATATCCCTAAGCTTTGACACCAACTGTGACGCCCCCAAAATAGGTATACATCACCCATTCTGAGTCGCCAAATACATGGTACATAAATCAAATACAAACTTCTTTTATACAATACGACAACAACGTAACTTAGAGTTTTTACACGAATATTGTCTCATCAACAGTATTCAAACTCAAATAAAGTCCTCATTACATTTATTATCACACTATTTCATAAAATAGTGAGGACTACTATAGCCACCATCTCGGACCGTCACTCTATTCCCCGACTAGTCCCGGCAACATTCTCATTTCCTGAAGAGAACAATGAAAGCAAAAGGGTGAGCTCAATTAGCCCAGTAAGAAATATTATGACTAAGATAATGCAGAATAAATTATTGTTAGCCTTCAACATTGTTAAACTGATAAAATACAATAAACATTAAGTTTAACTGCAGCGGAACAAGCAATCCATTAGAAAAGCATGATATCTACTATCTTCCATGATTTAAAAAGTTTTTCATTAACTTTATCGCTGAGACTCAGCTTAATAATTAAACCACATCATCGAATCATCCTTGCACTACGGGCCAATGATATTCATGTAATCATCAATGGTCATAATCATACCAGCAATTGTCCATCAATGCACTACGGGCCAATGAGGACTTTTACCACATCATTTGTAATATTACGGTCATGATTATACCGAATAATTAATTGCCATAATCATACCAATCATTAGTACATCTATGCACGTAAGCCACGAATGACTTTTATCACAATATAAGCATGAGGATGATGACAATGATATAAGAATTCAATTAAAAGAAAATAATGGATAAATTTTTAAAGATTTATAATTTAATTTATCCAGAATTCAATAATGTCCAAATTGTCAACATGATATTGCTTTGTGGAGTAAAATTCAAGAATAATATAGTATCAAAAATGATTTGGACCGAAAAGAAATTAATTTCTGTCATGAATAATTCCCCGGATGAATAGTACCTGAGTAAATAGTACCCCGTGAATAGTACTTTAGGAATAGTACCCCATGAATAGTACTTTATAAATAGTACACGTGAATAGTACTCGTGAATACTACCCCATGAATAGTACTTTGTGAATAGTACCGTATAAATGAATACTACTATTGGACATTAATACTGCATGAAAAGCTTAAAATTTAACAAGAATGTGCAAAAAATATCCTTGTAAAACGATATTAGATGAATCACAAATTTCAAGGATATTCTACTAATTTCACGGAGTATAGAAGAAATATTTTAACAAAATGAGGGTATAATCAGGAATACGAGACGAAACAATATTACTCACATACTATAGAGTATGGAAGAAAATATTATTCCTTATGAATACTGGAAAAAAAATATTCCTTACCTCAGAAGAAGACTGGATACTGGAATAGTGAGGTAGCAGACTTCTCTTCTTCTTTCTCTCTATAGCTTCTCTCTTTATAATTGCTCTTGTGAGTCTTAGTGAATTGGTGATAATGAAAGAAGAATGAGCTTCTATTTATAAGGAAATATAGTTTTGATAATTGCACGTTTTGGGGCTTAAAATATTACAATATTATCAAACTTGCACCACCTCCCCTAATAGTGCATCATGTGAATCAATAGTTCTATACATGTGAAAAAAATAGTTACAGTATAGTACCTTCATCTATACCTCTATTTTTAATTTAGTCATGCAAGTATTATCAATCTTGCATCACCTCCCTTAATAGTACATGCATTTGAATCAATAGTACACACATGTGAACAAAATAGTTACAAGCATGTGAATTAATAGCAATTAATTGCTCATTTATCCGATTAATTACCCGATTGGTCAATATAACATCCAAACATCAATTATTATCAAAATAAATGTTTATTTCTACTAACACTAATAATCCCAACACAATGGAACAATCAAATTCATCTTTAATCAACACGAACTTAATCATCATTAATATTATAACTCACAATATTTAACAACCAGATCATTCTCAGGAAAGAGGGGGCTTTTCGATAAGGATTTCTCCTATCATGCGCCGCAATTAGGTGACCAAACCTCTCCTTGACAAAACTTTCTAGACATCGTCAATATTGCAAATAATAATATGAATAACTTTGTCGTCTCAATTATTGATTTAATAATATAAAATATTATGCAGATGATACTATGACAATAATTGAATCAATAATATTAGAGATATTATGTAACAATTACTGTAGTAATAATTGAGTATAACTGAGTGACTTCTCACGTAAGCATCAATAATCAATATCGTAGTTACTATTATGCAACCACGCCAGACATCGTTCTTTTACCACCGTAGTTTCAACGGTTTAACGCTAAAACTTTCGCCCATTATTTTTATAAATAGATAATTACATCATTTTCTAACTACGACAATACTTCCGCTAGGGGTCCACTAATGATTGTGTCGCCGCATTTAATATTCCCTGCTTTAAAACAAATATTCCCCGACCAATCGAATATTATATAACCACTTGCTTACTTTGCAAAATTTAAAAATATTACCCACAACTATAACATTATATCAAATCAACACCATAATATTAAAAAATATATTTCGAGAAAAATTAATCTTTATTCATAAAAGTTGGGGTCTTACAATTGTACCTTCCGATGATCCACCACCTTCAGCCTTCATTCTATCTATTTGTGCCTTCAAATCATTTTGTTCTTCGGTCATCTCGCGCAATGCTCTCTCCGTATTCCATAATTCCTCCAAGAGAAATACCTTACTCCGTAGCTCTTAAACTTCTGAAGATACCTGACCTTTTTCTCCTACTTTAGTCTTTACTTCCAACTCCACCTTAACTTCTTCGGACTCTACCTCTTCATCTTCATTCAGATAAATTTCAGGATACTCATCATGATCGCTTCCCAGATTCACCATGAGTTCGTCTCTTATAACTTCTTCCACTGACTCGCTCTGAGCTGGCACCTCGGCTAATGGCATTGATGCAACAGCTTCCAACACCTCCGTACTCATTTCATCACCTCCTAACATCCTACAATCAGTTTTAAACAACTTTGATTAGTACATCACCAGTACAAAATTCATAAACACTATGCGTCCACACATCTTACTATTAATGCACTTCGTCAATCCCTCACTTAGAACTCTAAATGAGTCTTCTCTATCTCGCTTATGGTTATAATCCTAGGGTTTTCCCCCCACTTAAGGTTTATAACCTACAGCTTTGATACCAACCTGTGATGTTCCCAAATTTGGGTGACCTGACCCCCGAGTTTGGTGCTCACGATCCATCATATAAATAACATCTAACTACCCATTCATTTATGAATATCATTATACATATCATTAATTAACATCTTAATAACATTAATACATTATCCCCAGGTTTTCTAACCTTAACATAACAAATATACCCTTAGATATACAAAAAGGGTTATACATAACAACATAATAAATATTGTTCATACTAACTACTCCTATAATTTGCCTTTGCCTTTGTCATTCTCTGACCCTCCTGCTACTTCGGTCTTAGCTGAAATATTATATTTAAGCAAGGGTGAATGACGAGTTTGCTCAGCAAGTTAAAACATACAATAAAGTATACGAATCAAGAATTAATAGACTATCGATTCGACAGAATTTCAATAAACTTCAAAGGACTTTGAATTAGCTGAACAAATCGTTAATCAATAACAAGACTTTATCGCATTTTATGCTAAACAATAATTCAATAGTGAAAGAGTAAAACTCTTTCGAAGTTTCAATAATGTTCAATCGATTATCAATAAATAATACAATCGCAATAACAAAGTGGATTATTTTCCAGATTTTATGCTGAGCGATCCCACTGGATCTTGAACTTCTCGAGTAACTATCAAAGGTTTAACTTTGAATTACCCAGGTGTATCAAATAACCATAAAGATTAAAGCATACCCCTCCACAAATACATGAAGCGGCCAACCCCTGTACCCAATATTAAGCATAATACTCACACACGCGCAACGGCCGTATATCCGACCACAAGATTCCTTTTTATATAAAAAGGTTGTTCATCTCAGTCTTACAACAAGAATTCGTATCGCAACAATATAGTTTGGATTTAACGAAATACTATGATTTCAACATCTAATCTCTATCTCGATCTAGCCGAAATAATTGCATTGACCTTTCAATAACAATTAAGTTCAAATACTCGAACCTATCAAGTTTCAACAAATATTCATCTCGCCAAAACAATTAATTAAGACATAGCTCAAAAACTATTCTATAATAGATAGAAATCAACTGCATTATTTGCAATCAATGATAATATTATGAATAACCAACAACAGTTATTCCCCAGTCATACTTTCAAAAATTAAAATTCAGTTTGAGTTAATGAACATGCACTAACTGCGAATAATCAACAATAAATCTCAGACGTGGAATAATCAACAATAATTACCCACTACAATGTTTGAAAAGTAATAACTCAAGATTGAGTTAAGGAAACTTGACTTCGCCGTTGACTACTGCTACACAATATAACTTAGCTGCATTTGAAAGACCTATAATCAACAATATCGGTCTCGGAATTAGCAAAACACATCATATCACATAACTCTATCATTTAAAGTTACGATATCACTTAATCACGTAGCCACAACAATGTTTATAACCTCTACAAACACTTATCAGGTCTAACTAGTTCAGCCTGGTTGGACTTCAGTTTCAATTCTAGGTCTTGATTACCTTTTCCGATAATTAACAAGTTTATTGTTAATCAAACTCTGTCTCAAAGCTTCAATATTATTTTACATAATTAAAAAATCCTTTATAATATTTTTCGGAAGCTTATAATAATTTTCAAATAATTATTATATTTTATAATAAATTTTCAAACACTGAATCATTTTTAAATTATTTAAATACTAAATAATCTCATTATCATTAATATTTAAATAATATTAAAATATTAATTGAATACTTGTCAAAATATTAAAGTTATTTATAAGAACTCAAAATATTTTTAAATCACTAATATTTCTCTTAAATGATTTTTAAAACATTTAAAATCATTTTAACTAATTGCCATTAATATTTAAATATTAATGTATTTTCTATCAAAATATTAAAAGTCATTTATTACAACTTAAAATATTTTTAAATCACTTATATCATTTTTAAATGATTTTTAAATCAATAAAACCATTTTTAAATTATTTATTTAATACAATAATTAAATAAATCTAGTATCATTAATATTAAATTATTAATAAAATTTATCTCAAAATATTAAAAGTCATATTTTATAACTTAAAATATTTTAAACACTTTATTATCATTTAAAATGATTTTTATAATATTAAAATCATTTTTAACCAATTTATTTAATATAATTAGTAAATAAATTTAATATCATTAATATTCAAATAAATACAAATATTAATGAAAAATATGTCAAAATAGCAAAAGTTAATTTTTATAACTTAAAATAATTTTTAAAACTCATTTTTGGAATTTTTAGAAATTAATTTCTATTTTTAATGATTTTTCGGAAATTAATATAATTAATTTTATTAAAATTGTCGCTAAAGCCTTTAGCGACAGAAACTGTCGCTATAGGTGTTCTTGAGCCTCAAGAACACTCATAGTCATTCTCTTGGTGCTCACTTTGACCAAATCAAATTCCCAGTTCATGTTGTTTCTGGGCTAACAAAGGTATTGATCATGTAGTATTGATGTAATACTACATGTTCCAACAATCATCAAGGTCAAATCATAACAAACATTCAAGATCTAAGGCTTTGAAAAGGTTGTTAGACCTATTTAGGGTTTTCTGGGTTACCCTGAAACCTAGACAGTTCTTGGTACCCACTTTGTGGCTTCCATAACTTGATTTCCATGTGATGGTTCGGTGTTTAGAAGGTCTAATCTGGTAGTCCTCATGTCAAAGAACAATATCACTACACTGGGGTACCCTAAAAACATCACAATCACAAGATTTGAGCCGGTCAAACCATGTCAGAAACTGTGTTCATCAGTTTTCTGGAATTTACAGAAAACTCAAAGTCATGCTCCGTCAACCTAGTTTAATTGTCCACTACTTTGCTTCTGTTTGTTATTTAAGTAATCTAAAGCCATGAATCTGTAGTCCATATACTAGAGTATAACACTGATACACTAACATAAACAAATCACATAACATCTGACAGATTCAAGCTCAACAAAATCTTGTCAGACCCATCTGGTAATTTCTGGGTTTCCCAGAAACACCAAGTCATGCTCGGTCAACCCACTTTGACCATTAATAACTTGTAATATGGACATGCTATGAGCATGATTCCACTTCCAGATTACACCCCACATGTGACGCCCCCAAAATAGGTATACATCACCCATTCTGAGTCGCCAGATACTGACGCCCCCAAAATAGGTATACATCACCCATCTTGAGTCGCCAAATACATGGTACATAATTTAAATACAAACTTCTTTTATACAGTACGACAAAACGTAGCTGAGAGTTTCAACACGGATAATGTCTCGTAGAGAGTATCCAAACTCAAATAAAGTCCTCATTACAATTATTATCACACTATTTCACTGAATAGTGAGGACTACTAATGCAAACATCTGGACCATCACTCCATTCCCCGACTAGTCCCAGCTATATTCTCATTTCCTGAAGAGAACAATGAAAACAAAGGGTGAGCTCAACTAGCCAAGTAAGAAATATTTTGACTACGATAATGCGGAATAAATTATCGTTAGCCTTCAACAGTGTTAAACTGATAAAATATAATAAACATCAAGTTTAACTGCAGCGGAACAAGCAATCCATTAGAAGAGTCAAGTAGAGTATGATATCTACTATCTTCTATGATTTAAAAAGTTTATCATCAATTTTATCGCTGAGACTCAGCTTAATAAATAAACCACATCATCGAATCATCGATGCACTACGGGCCAAGGATATTCATGTAATCATCAATGGTCATGATTATACCGAATAATCCCTGGTCATATTCATACCAACAACTGTCCATCAATACACTACATGCCAATGAGGATTTTTACCACATCATTTGTAACATTACGATCATGATTATACCGAATAATCCCTGGTCATAATCATACCAATCAATAGTACATCTATGCACGTAAGCCACAGATGATTTTTATCACAATATAAGAATGAGGATGATGACAATGATATAAGAATTCAATTAAAAGAAAGCAAAGGATAAATTTTTAAAGATTTATAACTTAATTTATCTATAATTCAATAATGTCCAAATTGTCAACATGATACTGCTTTGTGGAGTAAAATTGAAGAATAATATTGTATCAAAAATGATTTGGACAGCAAAGAAATCAATTTTTGTCATGAATAATTCCCCAGGTGAATAGTGCCCGAGTGAATAGTACCCCGTGAATAGTACTTCAGGAATAGTACCTCGTGAATAGTACTTTATGAATAGTACTCGTGAATAGTACTTTGTGAATAGTACCCGTGAATAGTTCTTTGTGAATAGTACCCTGTGAATAGTACTTTGTGAATAGTACCGTAAAAATGAATACTACTCATGGACAGTACTCCGGTATGAAAAGCTTAAAATTTAACAAGAATTTGAAGAAAATATCCTTGTGAAACGATACTAAATCAAGCGCAAATTTCAAGGATATTTTACTAATTTCACGGAGTATAGAAGCAATACTTTAACAAAATGAGGGTATAATCAGGAATACGAGATGAAATAATATTACTCACATACTACATGGTATGGAAGAAAATATTATTCCTATGAATACTGAACAAAATAATATCCCTTACCTCTGAAGAAGACTGGATACTAGAATAGTGAGGTAGTAGACTTTTCTTCTTCTTTCTCTCTATAGTTTCTCTCTCTATAATTGCTTTTGTGAGTCTTAGTGAATTGGTGAGAATGAAAGAAGAATGAGCTTCTATTTATAGGAAAATATAGTTTCGATAATTGCACGTTTTGGGCCTCAAATATTACAAAGATAATACCTTCATCTTTTCCTTCATTTTTAATTTAGTCCTGCAAGTATTATCAAACTTGCACCACCTCCCCTAATAGTACATCTTGTGAATCAATAGTACAATCATGTGAAAAAAATAATTACAGTATAGTACCTTCATCTATACCTCCATTTTAAATTTAGGCATACAAGTATTATCAATCTTGCACCACCTCCCCTAATAGTACATGCATGTGAATCAATAGTACACACATGTGAATAAATAGTTATAAACATGTGAATTAATAATAATTAATTGTTCATTTATCCGATTAATTTTCCAATTGGTCAATTTAACCTCCAGACATCCATTATTATCAAAATAAATATCGATTTCCACAAACACTAATAATCCCAACATAATGGAAATATCAATTTTATCTTTAATCAACACGAATTTATTCATCATTAATATTATAACTCACAATATTTAACAACCAGATCATTCCCAGGAAAGAGGGGGCTTTCCGATAAAGATTTCTCCCTATTAGTGCGCAATTAGGTGACCATACCTCTCCTTGACAGAACTTTCAAGATATTGTCAATATTGTAAATAATAATATGAATAACTTTGTCGTCTCAATTATTGATTTAATAATATAAAATATTATGCAGATGATACTGTGACAATAATTGAATCAATAATATGAAAGATATTATGCAGCAATTACTGTAGAAATAATTGAGTATAACTGAGTGACTTCTCACGTAAAGCATCAATAATCAATACCATATGCTACTATGCAACCACGCCAGACATCGCATTTTTTACCACCGGGTAGTTCAACAGCTTTAACAAAGAAAACTTTCGCCGTTATTTTTATAAAAGATAATTATGTCATTTTCTAAATACGACAATACTTTCGTTAGGGGTCCACCAATGATTGTGTTGTTGTCGCATTTAATATTCCATGTTAAAACGAATATTTCCCACCAATCTAATATTTTATAACCAACTTGCTTACTTTTCAAAAATTTTCAAATATCACCCTTAACTTTAACCTTTTATCAATTTAACCATTTACTAAATAAAATAATAATTATAAGAAAATTGAATACTTTCATTTCATAAAATTCGGGTCTTACAATCTCCCCTCCTTATGAAATTTCACCTCAAATTTACGTGACGTACTGGTATGTCAAGAGGTGAGGATATCTTGTTTAGATTCTAACTCTTGAGGTATAACCTTTGAGTGTCGAATATGATCCTTCTTATTCAAGATTTTAACACGTATCTCCTCATACGTTAAATCTTCTGCTATCTCGTCTAGTTCTAATTCAATAATGTGGTTCGGGTCGTCCACATATTTACGTAACATCGATACGTGAAAAAAGTTATGAACACGAGACATACTTGGCGGTAAAGCAAGTCTATAGGCCACAGTTCCTACTCGATCGAGGATTTCGAATGGCCCAATAAAATCGAGGGTTGAGATTTACTCTCTTCGTCGATTCTTGCTTCTAGAATAACGCCCTCTTGAACCATCTTCTTCACATTCATCAGCTCTGGATGTGTAGCTTGAGCAACTTTAACTTTATCGATTAATGTTGATTCTACTCGTATTATTTAACATCATCACGTGGGTCCCTAGAGTCTTTAACTCTATCTTCATCATTTGTAAGTCATATGAAATGGGTCTTTGTGTTAACAACGCTCACAATCAGTAAACGCATATATGATCTTCTACTCAATGCATCACCCTACCACGCTTCGCTTTTTCCACGATAATATTGAATGGTATGGTTGTAATCTTCAATAGCTCGAGCCAACGCTTTTGCGCATTATACGCTCTTTTTGGTGAAGAAATATTTAAGGGTTTTAGAAATGGGTTTTGTATCGGGTCAATACAAAATTTGATTTCACGCCTGGGGTAGGCTAGAAGTCTTCGTGAATACGTCAGAAATTTATTAACGATAGAAATAAAAAATCGCGACTCTCATCCCAAGACTTGGATAGAATGTCACATTGATACCTATCAACTTGCCATCGCTATTCACTGTCTTCCCTATACAGAAAGTCCGCTTTGGTGCATTCCACACAAGGAAGTCACCAAATGAAAGGCTCAAGGCTCTTTACTTATGGCTTAATATAATAAATGATTGACTTTAGTGGTTTGGTCATGAATTCGCATAATAATAGTTGGTTAGAAATATGAAAGCTAACAACCTTACGAAAATAATCAATTTTGGCATGATGAGTAGTTAACCAATCGATCGATTCCTAAAATCACATCAAATGGCAAGTATTTTCAAAGAGATAAGATCGACAGTAACGTGAAAGTGTCGATTTGAATCAACAAGATTTATAAATAAAGGAGGTAACGAAGGTTTCTACTAACGAGTTTTCAACCAATAAGTCAAAGTCTAACTTCTCCGGGGTCAAATTTAAACGCTGAGTGCAAGTAAGAGAGATAAAAGAATGGGTAGAACCTGGTATCTAATAAGGTATAGACTTCGCAAGAATTTATAATTAACTAACCGTGCTAACTTCGTTCGTTTACTCGCTTTTTGAGAATTCACAAAAACACTCTTCCCGAAACCACCGACTTTGTTTTGTCCAGATCCGCTTTGGTGCCACCATCCCAAATGGACTTGATTTCGCTTATATGACAAAATCGAGCTATATGACCATCTTTTCCACAACTAAAACATACCTTGAAGGTCAGTGAATAGCTTTAGACTTATGTGTCCCTCCTCTCCGCATCTCAGAGCATCTAACCGGCGGTCGCTTCTCCTCCCTAGAATTTGTTATTGGGTGCCGGTGCTCATCACGACGCGCCTTCCCATCATCGTTAAATCTTCTCTTCTTGAATTTTTTCCACTTGAATCATTTCTTCTATTATCTTGGCCATAATTACCACCAAAGTGGTTACCATTTCTTGCATGATAATTTCCTCCACGATGGTTATCATTGTTCATGGTCATTGCCACTCCCACTGGTACGATTATTATCGTATTGTTGCTCATTATCTTTTGGTTGGGCTGGCTCATTATCGTGCTCCAATAACTGAGCCCTATTCACAACATCTGAATATAAACAAAATTTATGAGAAATGAGGTATTGACGTAACTCGGGTTTCAAACTTCTTAGAAACATCCGCGCCATTCTCTCCTCATTATCAACCAAGTGGACGACAAAAACGGACAACTCGGCAAAACTTAGCTTCGTCATCGCGACACTCTGGCCATATTGTTTTGCTCCAACTTGATGAACTCTACCTCTTTAATGTGACGAATACTTTCGGAAAGTACTTGTCGTTGAATGCTCTTAGAATTTCTCCCAAGACATCTTCAAAAGCGGCAGGTTGAGTACGCTTTTAGATTCCCACCAGTAATCTGCCTCTCCTCGCAACATGAAGGTGGCAAAGGGAACCTTTTGCTCCTCGGAGCATCCCAAAACATCAAATATCTTGGTGATCTGCTTTATCCACGTCTTTGCCTTAAGTGGTTTTGGCTCTCCAATAAACTCCAGTGGTCCCAGCTCCTTAAACTGTTTAGCGGTGACCATCCGAGAGTTGCCAGGGTTTCCACCTGCATTTTGAACAGGAGTTGTTCTCGCCTGATGTTGCATGAATTGCATAAAGCCTCTAAACATCCCATCGTTCATTATTTGGTCAGCATTGTTGTTTTCTTGAGGATTATTGCCATCTTGATGCACATTATCCTGCGTATTGATCGTTGGTGACTCAACGGACTCATGTGCTTCATTGCTTATCTCAACATTTTCGGATGCCATTTTCAAATACTGCCACAAAATAAGGGTTAATTGACATGTCACATATTATCCGTATAATCTGACCGATCAATTAAATACCAAATAAACTAGGTAGGTCATACTAGCGAAGGAATTCCTCGTCTCTCCCCTCCTAGTTCTTGTCTCACATCTCAGCCATGGATCATATCCCTAAGCTTTGATACCAACTGTGACGCCCCCAAAATAGGTATACATCACCCATCTTGAGTCGCCAAATACATGGTACAAAATTTAAATACAAACTTCTTTTATACAGTACAACAAAACGTAGCTGAGAGTTTCAACACGGATAATGTCTTGTAGAGAGTATCCAAATTCAAATAAAGTCCTCATTACAATTATTATCACACTATTTCACTAAATAGTGAGGACTACTAATGCAAACAGCTAGACCATCACTCCATTCCCCGACTAGTCTCAGCTATATTCTCATTTTCTGAAGAGAACAATGAAAACAAAGGGTGAGCTCAACTAGCCAAGTAAGAAATATTATGACTAAGATAATTCATAATAAATTATCGTTAGCCTTCAACAGTGTTAAAGAGATAAAATATAATAAACATCAAGTTTAACTCAAATGAATGAGCAAAGCCATTTAGAAGAGTCAAGTAGAGTATGATATCTACTATCTTCTATGATTTAAAAAGTTTATCATCAATTTTATCACTGAGACTCAGCTTAATAAATAAACCACATCATCGAATCATCGATGCACTACGGGCCAAGGATATTCATGTAATCATCAATGGTCATGATTATACCGAATAATCCCTGGTCATATTCATACCAACAACTGTCCATCAATACACTACATGCCAATGAGGATTTTTACCACATCATTTGTAACATTACGATCATGATTATACCGAATAATCCTCGGTCATAATCATACAATCAATAGTACATCTATGCACGTAAAGCCACGTATGACTTTTATCACAATATAAGAATGAGGATGATGACAATGATATAAGAATTCAATTAAAAGAAAGCAAAGGATAAATTTTAAAGATTTATAACTTAATTTATCCAGAATTCAATAATGTCCAAATTGTCAACAACACGATACTGCTTTGTGGAGTAAAATTCAAGAATAATATTGTATCAAAAATGATTTGGACAAAGAAAAATTAACTTTTCATGAATCATGAATAATTCCCCGTGAATAGTAATAGAATAGTTTCAGAATAGTACCCGAATAGAATAGAATAGTACTTTGTGAATAGTACTCATGAATAGTACTTTATGAATAGTACCTTCATGAATAGTACTTTAGAATAGTACTTTATGAATAGTAATAATAATAAAAAATAGAATACTACTCAATACTACTCATGATTAAGATTTCTAAGATGAAAAGCTTAAAATTTAACAAGAACGTGTAGAAAATATCCTTGTGAAACGATACTAGATGAAGCGCAAATTTTAAGGATATTTTACAAATTTCACGGAGTATAGAAGCAATACTTTAACAAAATGAGGGTATAATCAGGAATACGAGACGAAATAGTATTACTCACATACTATAGAGTATGAAAGAAAATATTATTCTTATGAATACTGAACAAAATAATATCCCTTATCTCTGAAGAAGACTAGATACTGGAATAGTGAGGTAGCAGACTTCTCTTCTTCTTTCTCTCTATAGTTTCTCTCTCTATAATTGCTCTTGTGAGTCTTAGTGAATTGGTGAGAATGAAAGAAGAATGAACTTCTATTTATAGGAAAATATAGTTTCAATAATTGCACGCTTTTGGGCCTCAAATATTACAAAGATAATACCTTCATCTTTTCCTTCATTTTTTTAATTTAGTCCTGCAAGTATTATCAAACTTGCACCACCTCCCCTAATAGTACATCTTGTGAATCAATAGTACAATCATGTGAATCAATAGTACAATCATGTGAAAAAAAATAATTATAGTATTAGTACCTTCATCTATACCTCCATTTTTAATTTAGTCATACAAGTATTATCAATCTTGCACCACATCCCCTAATAGTACATGCATGTGAATCAATAGTACACACATGTGAACAAATAGTTATAAACATGTGAATTAATAGCAATTAATTACTTATTTATCCACTTAATTACCCGATTGGTCAATATAACCTCCAGACATCCATTATTATCGAAATAGATGTTGATTTCCACCAACACTAATAATCCCAACATAATGGAAATATCAATTTTATCTTTAATCAACACGAACTTATTCATCATTAATATTATAACTCACAATATTTATCAACCAGATCATTCCCAGGAAAGAGGGGGCTTTCCAATAAGGATTTCTCCCTATTGGCGCGCAATTAGGGGACCAAACCTCTCCTCGATGTAACTTTCTAGACATCATCAATATTGTAAATAATAATATGAATAACGTTGTCGTCTCAATTATTGATTTAATAATATAAAATATTATGCAGATGATATTGTGACAATAATTGAATCAATAATATGAAAGATATTATACAGCAATTTCTGTAGCAATAATTGAGTATAACTAAGTGACTTCTCACGTAAGCATCAATAATCAATACTGTGTGCTACTATGCAACCACGCATATTACTGTATTTTTACCACCGGGTAGTTCAACAGTTTAACGGTAAAACTTTCGCCGTTATTTTTATAAAAAGATAATTATGTCATTTTATAAATACGACAATACTTCCGTTGTGGGATCCACCAATGATTGTGTCGTCATACGAATATCCAATGTTAAAATGAATATTCCCCGACCAATCGAATATTATATAGCTACTTGCTTACTTTGCAAAATTTTCAAATATCGCCCTTAACTTTAACCTTTTATCAATTTAACCATTTACTAAATAAAATAATAATTATAAGAAAATTGAATACTTTCATTTCATAAAATTTGGGATATTACATAAACCATCACTCCATACCCCGGCTAGTTCCTGTTATGTTCTCACTTCTTGAGAAGAAAAATAGAATAAAAATGAAAAGGGTGAGCTCAACTAGCCCAGTAAGAATATTATGACTAAGATAATATACAACAAATTATCATTAGTCTTCAATAGGGGAAAATTTGATAGAATATAATAGACAACAAGTTTTAGATCAACAACTGCAGTGAAAACAGGAATCCATTAGAAGAGTCAAGTAGAGAATGAATTCTACTATCTTCTAAGATTTAAAAGTTCATCATCAATATTTTATCCATGTAACATCAATCAATATACATATTGAATCAAATATTCATCTTTGCACTACAGGCCAAAGATATTCATTTATATCACCAGTTGGTCATGTTTATCTCAACACTTGTTCATCTTTGCACTACGAGCCAAAGATATTCATCAGTTAATCATTCATCTTTGCACTACAGGCCAAAGATATTCAGTACTATCATCATTTAGGACTGAGGATGATGAAAAATATCTTAAAGAAAATGAATCCAGTGAGATAAAAGATCAAAGATTAGGGATTCATACTTTAGTTTATCCAAGTTCAAAAATTCCTTATAATAATCAATTGTGGAGCAAAATTCAAGAATGAAGATCAAAACATGGATACAATCAAAGATAGTAACCATAATAGACAACTTCGACAAAGAAAAGAAATTTTCATTTTTTTCTGTGAATAGTGTCGTATTCATGAATAGTGTCATATACGTGAATAGTGTCGTATACGTGAATAGTAACCCCGACATAAAAAAAATAGAAATTTCACAATAAAATCCATACCAATATTTCGGTATAGTGATATTGAAAAAATAACATCATTATAAAGAAAATAACATCCCTTACCACAAAAAAGAACAAAGATTTCTAATCAAAATATTAGGTATAAGGTCAAGGAAACTTGCAATCAATAAGAACTCACAAAGTATCTAAATACTCCAAAAAATACTCTCGATAATATAGAGAGAGACAGCTTATGATTCTGGTGTGATTTTTAATTCTAACTAAGCACCCTATTTATAGGAAAATACTTAGAACGCCATAGTAGACTAACCTGCTACCTGATGGCTTTACCTGCTACTATTCACGCCAAACACTTTTGAATAAAAATTTTAGCACATTTTTTCACCAACCAAAAGTGGGGCCCACCCATGTTTTTAATAAAAAAACATTTATTTCCAAAACTTCAATAATTCATAATAAATAGCCTTTTTATCAGAAAAATATGAATTTTATGTCCATTCCATAGGAAATTAAATTCTCTACAACTTTGTAAAAGAAAGTTTTAATAAATTCCGAACAGGAAAATGCCCGAAATCCACATACGGGCGATTTTTAATACCTTCATTCCGACAAAATACTGATAAAATACCTCAACATTAATTCCATCATTTATAACCACAATAAATATATCCATCATTTATATCCACATAAAATAAATATTTTTTTATCATATAAATCAATAATTAATTATTCACAAATAATATTACAGAATCACAATTATGACAACTAGGTCGTTCCCAAGAAAGAGGGGGCTTTTCGATAAAGATTTCTCCTTATTGGCGCGCAATTAGGTGACCAAACCCCTTTCCTAAACAGAACTTCCTTAGACATTGCCAATAATGTTATCTAACAATATTATTTAAATAATATTAATTATTGATCTGATAATGGAGATACTGTGCAGTGACAATTATTGGAACAACAATAATATAAAATATCAACGTAGCAATTATTGAATCAATAAAATAAAATATTGAACAAGAATTACATCGTAATAATTATCGAGTAAGTGCCTTTTCACGTAAGAATCAATAATTTAAAAATACTGTGTAATACCGTGTACTATCGCAACCACGCCAGACATCGTATTTTAACCACCGTGTAATCCAACGTTGTTAATTCAGTGAATAACTACGCCATTATTTATAAAAACTCAAACTTGTCGTTATCTTCATCCGACCGTTTTCCATTATGGGGCCCACAAATGGATGCGTCGTTGTACGAATATTCCCCGATAGCAAGAATATTCCATGACCAAACGAATATTCCCCGACAACAATGAATATTTTATAACCACTTGCTTATTTTGAATTTGCATATTTCACCCATAACCAAAGTATTATATCAAATTAACACCTTATTATTCACAATAATAAATAGAGGAAATTCAATTTTATTTATAAAAAGTTGGGGTCTTACAACCTTCCCTTCTTATGAGATTACGTCCTCGAAATTGACGTACGTACCTGGTGTTTCGAAAAGGTGAGGATACCTCGTTTTCATTTCTGATTCCAACTCCCATGTCATTTCTTCAATAGCATGGTTCCTCCACAAAACCTTAACTTGTGGTATAACCTTGCTGCGTAGGACATGTTATTTCCTATCCAAGATCTTAACAGGTACCTCCTCGTACGTTAAATCTTTGGCTATCTCGTCTGGTTCTAACTCAATAATGTGGTTCGGGTCTTTCACATATTTACAAAGCATAGATATATGAAAAACATTATGAACACAAGACATGCTTGGAGGTAATGCGAGTCTATAGGCCACATTTCCTATTTGGTCAAGAATCTCAAATGGACCAACAAATCTTGGATTGAGCTTTCCTCTCTTTCCAAATCTTGTAACTCCCTTCCATGGAGCAATATGTAATAATACATGATCCCCAATATTAAATTCCACGTCCTTTCGATGAAGATCCGCATAACTCTTTTGTCGATCTTGTGTCGTTTGTATACGTTGTCGAATCGTTTGGATCTTTTCTATAGTTATGCGTACCAATTCTAGTCCCAACAATGTTGTTTCACCCACCTCGTCCCAGCATACTGGAGAACGACATTTTCTTCCATACAACGCCTCTAGTGGAGCCATGCCTATACTTGCTTGATAACTGTTGTTGTATGAGAATTCCACCAATGGTAAGTACTTATCCCAACTTCCTTTGAAATCTAGGACAGAGAGTCTTAATAGATCTTCAAGAGTTTGAATAATCCTTTCTGATTGCCCGTCCGTTTGAGGATGGTATGCCGAGCTGAATCGTAAATATGTGCCTATAGCTTTCTGGAAGCTAACTCATAATCGTGAAGTGAATCTTGGGTCACGATCCGAAACTATGGATACTGGCATGCCATGCAATCTCACAATCTCATTCACGTACATACGAGCAAAACGTTCAAGGGAATAAGTCTCCCGTATAGGCAAGAAATGAGCAGACTTGGTTAATATATCAACAATGACCCAAATCGCATCTATGCCTTGAGTAACCTTGGGAAGACCCGTAACGAAATCCATAATAATGTGTTCCCACTTCCATTTTAGAATCTTAAGTGGTTGCAATGGACCCTTTGGCACTTGATGCTCCGCCTTTACACGTTGACAAGTTAAACACCTCGAGATAAACTCCGCGATCTCTCTCTTCATATTGCTCCACCAAAATATATGTCAAAGATCATGATACATTTTGGTACTACTAGGATGGATTGCAAACGGTGTGTTGTGTGCCTCCATCATGATTCTATGTTTCAAGTTAGAATCGTTAGGAACACAAAGTCTGGAGATGACCTGAAGTATTCCTTCTTCATCGATTCTAGCTTCTGGAATAACACCTTTTTGTACTTTTTTTTCTTCATATGCTGATACTCCAGGTCCGTAGCTTGTGCAGCTTTAACTTTATCGATTAAAGTCAGTTCTACTCGTATGCTTGATATCATCACATAGGTACTTGGAGCTTTTACCTCTATTTCCATCCTTTGCAAGTCATACAAAATGGACCTTTGTGTTAACAACATTGCACTCATACCTGCATATGATCTTCTACTCAATGAGTCAGCTACCACGTTTGTTTTTCCAGGATGATATTGGATGGTATGATCATAATCTTTCAACAGCTCGAGCCAACGTCGTTGCCGCATGTTGAGTTCCTTTTGGGTGAAGAAATATTTGAGGCTTTTATGATCTATATAGATCTCCACTTTCTCCCCATACGTAGTGTCTCCACTTTTCTTCAACGCTGAAAACGATCATCGACTCCAAATCATGAGTAGGATAATTCCTATCATATTCTTTGAGTTGTCGCGAGAGGCATAAAGCTATGACTTTCCCATGTTGCATGAGAACACATCCTAACCCTTTGCACTCAAGCATCATCAGAGATAATAAATCCATCCGAACTAGATGGTATTGTCAGAACAGTTGCCGAAATGAGTCTCCTCTTGAGTTCTTGAAAACTCTTCTCACAATCCTCGCTCCAACCGAATTTTGTATCTTTACGAGTCACCGAAAGTTAATCTGAGTAGCAATTCAAGAAAATCCTTCCACGAATTTCCAATAGTAACCACTAAGCCCGTAAAGCTAAGTACTTTCGGCCACCGACTTTTGCTGCTCTAACTTTGTATTGCTTTAATCTTTGTCGTCAATGATACTCCATGTTTTGACACTACGTGCCCAAGGAATGCTACTTCCTCAAGCCAGAACTCGCATTTCTTCAGCTTGGCATATAGCTTGTTATCACGAAGACTTTGAAGTACCAGCTTCAAATGGCGCTTATGATCTTCACGGCTTTTGGAATAGATGAGGATGTCATCAATAAAGACAACAACTAACTGATCCAAATATTCTTTGAACACACGGTTCATCATATCCATGAAAGCAACAGGAGCATTAGTCAATCCAAAAGACATGACTAAAAATTCATAATGCCCGCATCGAAGTTCAAGGCGCCTTCTAATATCCTCGCTTTTAATCTTCAACCGATGATATCCGAATGAAGATTGATCTTTGAAAAGAATTGTGCTCCTTGCAACTGGTCAAACAGGTCATCAATGCGAGGTAGCGGATACCTATTCTTGATTGTGACACCCCCAAAATATGTATACATCACCCATCTTGAGTCACCAAATACATGGTACAAAATTTAAATACAACTTAATTATACAACAGTCGTGTAAAATACGACAAAACATAATCTAAGAGTTTTTAATAAGATTATTGTCATCTAGACAATATCCACACTCAATGGAGTCCTCATTACATTTATTGTCAAACTATTTTATAGAATAGCGAGGACTACTAAAATCAACCATCTCGACCGGGCCAATCCGCTCCCCGACTCGTCTCCAAATATATTCTCATTCCACAAGAGAACAAAGGAAAGAAAGGGTGAGCTCAACTAGCCCAGTAAGAAATATTATGACTATGATAATGCAGAATAAATTATTTTTAGCCTTCAACAGATAACAACTGATAGAATATAATAGACAACAAGTTTTAGATCAACAATTGCAGCGGAATAAGTAATCCATTAGAAGAGTCAAGTAGAGCATAAAATCTACTATCTTCTATGATTTAAAAAGTT
The DNA here is from genome assembly GCA_020205615.1 of Panax quinquefolius. Classification (NCBI taxonomy): domain Eukaryota; kingdom Viridiplantae; phylum Streptophyta; class Magnoliopsida; order Apiales; family Araliaceae; genus Panax; species Panax quinquefolius. Next base: position 34,974,475 of record CM035164.1, read on the forward strand.
GTTCAACAACTTTATCGCTGAGACTAAGCTTAATAAATAAAATTGAATCATCCCTGCACCACAGCCAATGATATTCATGTAATCATCAATGGTCATGATTATACCGAATAATCCCTGGTCATAATCATACCAACAACTGTCCATCAATGAACTACAGGCAAATGAGGACTTTTACCACATCATTCGTTACATTACGGTCATGATTATACCGAATAATCCTTGGTCATAATCATACCAAGTCCATCTATGTACGTAAGCCAAAGATGACTTTCATTATAATATAAACATGAGGATGATGACAATGACATAATAATTCAATAAAACAAGTTCAAGGATAAATTTTAAAGATTTATAATTTAATTTATCCAGAATTCAATAACGTTCAAATTGTCAACATGATACTGCTTTGTAGAGTAAAATTCAAGAATAATATTTATGTACCAAAAATAATTTGACAGAAAAGATATATATTTTTTCTAGTGAATCGCACTTCGTGAATAGTACTTCAAGAATAGTACCCGTGAATAAGATACCACGACACGAAAAAGTGCCCCTCAATAATACCCGAGTGAATAATACTAGAGTGAATAGTAATTGGGTTAATAGTAACTCGTGAATAGTACTTCTACATTTAAAAGTGCTTCAATACCCGTGAATAATACTAGAGTGAATAGTAACCGTGAATAAGAACTCCGTGAATAAGTAACTCGTAAAAAGAAAAATACCAAAGAAATGATATTCCATTCCATTTATACACAAAAGAAATGATATCTCATACGAGTATAATAGAATATACTGAACCTCCGCAAATGGATTTTACTCCGCCATGCAGTAATCCACGTAGATGCATCATTTCCACAATTTAATAAGGAATGAATACGAAGGATCATTCACCATGCATGCGATGAGTCCATATAGATGTGTTATTCCAATGTAATAATAAAGAATGTCATAATGTAAGAATTCACCATGCATGCGCAGTAGTCTGCAGAGATGAAGTTTACGAATAATAAAGAATGGAATAACAAAAGAATTCACCAGACATGCGATAGACCGCACCGACAGGTTATTCAAAAAGAATAATAAAGAATGGAATAACAGAAGAATTCACAAGGTATGTGATAGACTGCACAGATAGGTTATTCCAACAGAATAATAAAGAATAGAATAACAACCCTTACGAGTATTAAAAGAAAATAACTCTCTTCATGAATACGAAAGAAATAATACCCCTTCCCTTAGAAGAAATTGGATACTGGAATAGTGAGGTAGCAGACTTCTCTTCTTCTTTCTCTCTATAATTTCTCTCTATAATAATTGCTCTATAGCTTTAGTGAATTGGTGAGAAATGAAGGAAGAATGAGCTTCTATTTATAGGAAAATATAGTTTCGATAATTGCACGTTTTGGGGCTCAAAATATTACAGTATAATACCTTCCTCTTTTTCTTCATTTTTAATTTAGTCTTGTAAGTATTATCAAACTTGCACCACCTCTCCTAATAGTAAATCATGTGAATCAATAGTAAATCATGTGACTCAATAGTTCTAAACATGTGAAAGTTTTAATTATAGTATAATACCTTCATCTATACCTCCATTTTTAATTTAGTCATGCAAGTATTATCAATCTTGCACCAACTCCCCTAATAGTAAATCATGTGAATCAATAGTACACACATGTGAACACATAGTTATAAGCATGTGAATTAATAGCAATTAATTGCTCATTTATCTGGTTAATTACCCGATTGGTCAATATAACCAGACATCAATTATTATCGAAATAAATGTCGATTTTCACTAACACTAATAATTCCAACATAGTGGAACTATCAATTTCATCTTTAATCAACACGAACTTATTCTCATTAATATTATAACTCAAAATATTTAACAACCAGGTCGTTCCCAGGAAAGAGGGGGCTTTCCGATAATAATTTCTCCTTATTGGCGCACAATTAGATTATCTAACCTCTCATTGACAGAACTTTTAGACATTATCAATATTGCAAATAATAATATGAATAACATTGTCATCTCAATTATTGATTTAATAATATAACATATTATACAGATGATACTGTGACAATAATTGAATCAATAATATGAGTGATATGATGCAACAATTACTGTATCAATAATTGAGTTTAACTGAGTGACTTCTTACGTAAGCATCAATAATCAATATCGTGTGCTACTATGTAACCACGCGTATTACTATACTTTTACTACCGGGTAGTTCAACAGTTTTAACGGTAACACTTTTGCCGTTATTTTTATAAAAAGATAATTCTGTCGTTTTCTAACTATGACAATACTTCCATTGTGGGGTCCACCAATGATTATGCCGTCGTGCGGATATTCCCGACAAAAAGAATATTCCCCGACCAAACGAATATTTTATAACAACTTGCTTACTTTGCAAAAAAATTCACATATCACCCTTAACTTTAACCTTTTATCAATTTAACCATTTATGAAATAAAATAATACTTATAAGAAAATTGAATACTTTCATTTCATAAAATTCGGGGTCTTACATTAATGGTGACATGATTCAATTCCCGGTAGTCAATACAAAGTCGCATACTCCCGTCTTTCTTCTTTACAAATAAAATAAGAGCACCCCAAGGAGATATATTAGACTTAATGAAAACCGATGTCCAAACAACTCCTGTAGTTGGACCTTTAACGCTCAAGTTCAATAGAGAGTCATTCGATATGGGGTTTTAGAAATGGGCTTTGTACGTGTTCAAGGTCAAAAAGAATTCAACTTCACGTTCTGGGTGTAGACCGGGAAGTTCTTCAGGAAATACGTCAGGAAATTCACTAACAATAGAAATATTATTCAAATCTGATGTGTTTTTGTTCAAGTCCGTGACATGGGCTAAGAAAGCTTGACATCCGTTTTTCAATAAATGAATAGCTTTATGGCTTGATATGACAGTGATTGACTTTAGTGGTTTTGTTGTTTGAATTCGCATAACAGTCAAGTTAGAATATGAAAACTAACAACCTTACGAAAACAATCAATTTTAGCATGATGAGTGGTTAACCAATCAATCCCTAAAATCACATCAAATGCAAGTATTTTCAACGAAATAAGATCGACAGGTAATGTGATGGTTCCAACTTGAATCAAGCAAGATTTATAAACAGTAGATGTAATGAAAGTTTCTCCTAATGGAGTCTCAACAGATAAGTCAAGGTCTAATTTCTCCAGAGTCAAGTTCAAACGTTGAGCACAAGCAAGAGAGATAAAAGAATGGGTAGAACCGGTATCTAATAAGGTATAAACTTCGCAAGAGTTTATGATTAGCTTACCCGTGATCATCTCGTTCGGGTTTCTCGCGTTTTGGGTAATCACGACAAACGCCCTTCCAGGAACCACCGAATTTAACTTGTCCGGGACAACCTTTGGAGTCACCATCCCCGTTGAACTTGGTTTCTCAATAAGACAATCTCTAGCTTTATGACCTTTCTTTCCACAGTTATAACACACCTTGGATTGTTGTGGGCAGTTTGGGCTAATGTATCCCTATTTCCCGCATTTGTAACATACGACCGATGATCGTTCTTTTCCCCTAGAAATAATTGATGTTTGTGCTGACGTCTTTACGTTGTCATTGTTATACCTTCTCTTCTTAAAATCTCCTCCCGACTCGCTTCTTCTATTTTCGTGGCCGCGATTACCACCAGAGTGGTTACCGTTTTTGTTTGAATGTTTTCCTCCCCGCTGGTTGTCATTGCTCCGATGACTGCTACCACTGGTATGACCCTGGTTGTGGTCCCTCGGTTGAACATACTCATTATCTTGCTCTAATAATTGAGCCCTGATTATAACATCTGAATATAAAGAAAATTTATGAGAGATAAGATATTGTCGAATCTCAGGTTTTAGACCTCTCAGAAACATCCTCGTCATTCGTTCCTCATTTTCTACCAAATGAGGTGCAAACCTGGATAACTCTACAAACTTCGCCTTGTACTGGGACACCGTCATGTTGTTTTGTTCCAGTCTAATAAACTCTACCTCCTTCATATAACGAATACTTTCAGGAAAGTACTTGTCGTTAAACAGTTTCTAAAATGTTTTCCAAGACATGTTGAGTGCGGCAGGCAAGATACGCTTCACAGATTCCCACCAGTAATCTGCCTCATCGCGGAGCATAAAGGTAGCGAATGGAACCTTCTGTTCTTTCGTGCATCCCATGACATCAAATATCTTGGTAATTTATTTAACCCACGTTTCCGCCTTGATCGAATCCGGCTTTCCTGTATATTTTGGTGGTCCCAACTCTTTGAACTGCTTGGCTATGACAAGCCGCGCATTGCTATCATTTCCACTCGTATTTTGTACACGAGTCTCCCTCGTCTGATTTTTGCATGAACTGCAAAAGCTTCTAAACATCCAATCATTCATCATTTGTTTGGTAGTATTGTTTACAGGAGGAATATTGCCTTTCTGTTGCACGTTCCCCTGGGTGGTGATTAAAGGTGTCTCCACGGTCTCATTCACTCCATTGTAAATATTTCCAGCTGCCATTCTCAAATACTGCCACAAAACAAGGGTTAATTAACAAATTAACATATCACATATTAACCATATGCTCCGACTGACCAACCAAATAAGCTTAGGTATGACACACTAGCGAAGGATTACTCGTCTCTTCCCTCCTAGTTCTATTCTGTGATCTTCGCCAAAGACCATATCCCTAAGCTCTGATACCAACTTTGACGCCCCCAAAATAGGTATATGTAACATTCCAATTTTTTTTTTAATGTAAGTTATAATATTTATTGATTTATATAAATATTTATTGGATGTGTTTGAATAAGTAATTGTTCAATTTGATTGAGTTGATTTAGTTAATTAATTATTTGCTAAATAATTAATGTGATTAGTTAATTATTTATTTGTTAAATAATTAATGTGTTATGTGGATTGAGTTATGCGATTAAGTAATTTATTTAATAAATTGTTATTAAATAAAGTGTGACAAATAACTAAGTGATAAAGAGTTATTAAAATAAATTAAAGTAAATTTTAATTTAGTTTTGCCAAACAAGGTTTAAGTACTAATCCTTTAATTTTAAATGGTTTGCCAAAACAAAGCCTTATGGCTTTTGGATTTCTTTTAATTTAAATTATTAATTAAATAAATAAAATATATATAATATATATTATTTTTTGGTAATCGCTAAATTAATACGATCATTAGTTGGCGTCCATTTTATACGTTTTAAAAGTAAGCGTTGGTTTTAGTTAATATTACGTATATGCTATTTTGGCTTAAGCTTAATCAAAAGTTGAGTTATTCTCGAGATAGTTGAGAGAGAGAGAGAGAGAAAGCTCCGAGATTGTCAAGATTTTCTTCAGTGATTTACAAGTTTTCTAAAGCAACAAAAAGGTAGGTTCCTAAATCCTTAACGTATATACGTAGATATGTTTTAAGCCATTTTTCCTATGAACTTGGTAGTCTCTGTTTTTTGGTATATGACTGTTTTCTGGTATATGACTGTGTATAAGAGTTTTACAAAACTCTCTATAAAACTATGTTTGTATAATTGGTTGGGGAAGCATGTGTACGTTTAGTTGTTATTGTTATTGTATTGTTATATATATATATATATATATATATATATATATATATATATATATATATATATATATGATTGTATGCTAATTACGTGTTAAAGAAAGAGGAACTTGGTTTTACAGTTAAAAACATGTTTGAACGTATGTTTTGCAAAATAACAAAATTGGTATGTGATTATATAAATTGTGAACTACTATGAAATTGAACTATACATGTTGATATGTGAGTATACTTGTATTTCAAAGGTATTAATTTGATTATGAGCATGGAATTACGTTCACTTTGTAAATTGACATTTCATCAATGGAGTTTTATTTTTTATTTTTTTAAAAACACACGGTTTCAAAGAATTAGTTATGATATTGATTAATTAGTGATTGGTAATTGGTATATGGATGATTGTTAGCAATTATGTGTAATTTATATTAGTTATACATGTTGTTTGGGGTGAATTGTTGTTAAGGTTTTGGACAAGAGCTTTAGCTCATTCTTCATTTTTGGTTCAGAGTTTGGCGCTTCAACATACAAATTCACGCTTCAAATACAAATCTAGTGCCTTAGCGCCTAAATGTCATTCCCATTGGGACTTCCTTCTCATGTCACAGTCAAGTCAGCCAAGTCAGCCTTGAATTTTAGCCATGTACACGAAGTCCTTATATATGTCTCACATGGAACGCCATGTCACATACAAATGCACGTACCATTATTTTATCAGAAATAGCCAATACCACTTTAATGAAAGTTCAAAAATGACTTTTATCTTGCACAAAAGTCTGATAATTTAAAGGAATGATATATGATAAATGTTGATTATGTATTTCTAGTATTATAGTATATTAATACTATGAGTGAACATAGAATTACTAATTAACAAATATTGTTATTAGTTTTAATGGATAGAATTTGATAATGCAATTTATAATCAAAGCATACGTGATGTAGACATATATTATGTGTTACTGATTGATTATGTCATGTTAACATATGTATATAGGATAATTGTGGTTTGGATTATAACGGTTTAATCTACGCATAAGGAAAGATTCTAAATCCCTATCTTTTTACATTGAGTAAATTTTTTAATCCTAAAGCTTCGTTATGCAAATTTCATATGCTATACTTTATTGAGTAAAGTATTTCCATTTAAGCAATTTAATGGTATTCAGTTATTCTTGATGAGACAAGCTTCCCATCTCCACACCTTCGTTGAGATAGTTATTATGATTATGCAAGTTTTTCCTAACTCTAAACTTGTTATATTAGCATGCAAGTACCTTATTCTGTTGACTCAGTTTATCGTTCCAATTATTGTTGTTATGCATGCTTGATATTAAATTCTAAGTTGTAACCTTAGCTTAATGTTGTTCAAAGCAAGGCATGATAGATTATTCATTTGTTTTGCTATTAGATTATTCCTAAAGCATGAACTTAGAATGAAAGGTTTATTCAGTATAATCATTCAATAACATAGTATTATTATCTTTTATTCAACTAATCCTTAGTTGGTGTCCGTTGAACTCCAAATTACCTTGAAGTGTATCCAAACCAAACTATCTTTGGGGCGGACTTGTACTCAAAATACTGAGATGAACAACCCTATTTATAGGGGTTACGCTTAATTTTGTACTTTGCGCTGAAATGTTTGTATACAATACATGTACGAAGGGTTGATTCCCCTAAGTACCTTAAAGTCATTATGGTTGTATGACCGTAAAAGTTTAAGTTGAAAGATTACTTATAACTGTGGACAAGGTTCGTGGTCATTAGACCCTCAGGGAATGTTTAAAATATTAATAGAACTCATTGTTCAGTTCTATTGAGCCCCTGAATGGGTAAGGAATGTCAAGATGTTAATTGGACTTATTATTTAGTTCTATTGAGCCCCTGAATGGGCAAGGAATGTTTAAGAAGTTAATAGAACTTATTGTTCAGTTCTATTGAGCCCCTGAATGGGCAAAGAATGTAAAAGTTTTATTCATTGATATTTCAAGTGAGCCTTGTTTGCTCACTCTTGCCTATAAAATCCTTACAACTAAAGATGGATAGGGTGACGTACCTAGCACCAGTAAAGGAAAGGGAAAGATGAACAAGTACTGAAGACTTGTAATAGTTTTGATAGTTTTATTATCAGACTTTGGTTTAAAGAATGTAATGAAGTTTATTTAAATTTTCCGCATGAATGATTGTTTGTAAAGGTTAGATAACCTGGGAGATATTATTTTATGAAATCCTCAGAGGCGGTGTTTATTTATTCAATTTTATTTATGATTGGGTAGTTATAAATGAAAATTTTGATTACGTGAACACCAAATTTTGTGGTAATGAAGTACCGGGATTTGGGGGTGTCACAGGTTGGTATCAAAGCTTTAGGTTATGAACCTTAGGTGGGAGGGAAAAGCCTTAGGAAGTAACCTTTGAAAAGATAGTGGAGATAACTCTTATCGAGTTTTAAGGAAGAAGTAATAAAACACTTATGTGTTTATAACTTATGTGCTCACGAGTGTCGAGTAGAATGATTAATAACTAAAACTTTAAAATTTTGTTGTCAGGATGACTAATGTCGGAGAATCCAGTCAGGCTAGGGAGGAGGGACCTCAAATGCCTATAGAGGAGGAGCCTCATGACATTCAAAGTTGTTTGGGAACAACTATCGCCACGGAGTCACCCCGCTTGGTCACACGATGGTTGAAGATGAGGATGATGATGTGGAGACGGATGAGGAGGATCCCGTGGAGTTGCCACACGGAGGATGAGGATAACGAGGACGGGAGGAAGAGACTCCACTAACCTCGATGGTTGCTCAGATGTATGATGAAGTCTACGAATCGTAACGTAGAACTTCGTGACACAAATTGAGGAGTTGCATGAGATAGTAGTGAACAACAGATCGCAATGACATGAAGACGACGGCGACATCCGGGATCAAGATGAACGCCTAACTAATGTTGAAGAGAAGGCGATGCGCATCAAGGAGAGAAGGAACAATCGATCGAGATGGTCGTGGGCCCAAGAAAAGCTAAATGAAGAAGCTACCAAGAGGCGAGAGTCAAGACGATCGATGATGAAGCTTATCAACGAACTGGAAGAGCAGTAAGGGATGCACAAGCAAAGAGGATACAGATGGAAGAGATGGATAAAGTATTCAATACCGTGATCAATCGAGCTCAAGATCGGGTCATGGGTTATCCAATTCAGTTCGAGACTCTGCCATCATACGTGTTAGATCGCCGAACCATGTTCCGTGTTATGGAAGAAGAGCATCAAAAGGCTACTGAGTATCTTAATAGATCATCGTAGGAAATGTGTCTATTTTGCAACTAATAAGTGTTAAATAATGTGTAAATCCCTAGTGTTAAGTAACCATGGGATATGAGAATGATGATGTTGTCCTGTAACTTTTGTAGTTCAGGAAATGAATGTAAATAGCAGTGATGTTATTATTGTTATGTTTTTCAAAGTTATGATGAATAAATAAAAAGCTATTATTTTATTCAAAAGTGTTATGTGGTTAATTCTTTTATGGAGGCAAGATAATTAGAAAATACTTAAAGAAGTTGGGTAATAGTCTAATAGATGTTTTTTTAATGTAAATGCCTCCCAGGGCGTGAACCACCCCGTCGAGAACCAATGTGAGAACTAACAATAACGATGTTGAGGATAATTCCGTCCAATAACTAGTGACATTACTAATGTGAGTGTTGCGAATCAACCTCAAAACCAAGGCACAACGTATAAGGAGTTTAAAGGCGGTTTGACCACACAATTCCGTGGGTCAACGAATTCGGTCGAGGCACGAGACACGGATTATGGAGATTGAGAAGATATTTGAAGTCGCTAGGGTAGTGGATGAATGTAAGACCGCTTTTGCAACATTTATGTTGAAAGCGGTTTAGTTATTGGTGGCAAGCCAATAAAACCCGGAAGGACCGGGAGTGATGACTTGGGATAGGTTTAAGGAGTTATTCTTCGAGACCTACTTCCCAGAGAGTTCGAAGAGTCAGTTAGAGATTCAATTTTTGGAACTGAAGCAAGGAGCGATGACGGTATCTGAGTATGCCGTGAAATTCAACGAAATGGCGAGGTTTGCGCCATATCAAGTCAAAGACAGCATTTGACGTAAGGCAAAGAGGTTCAGTGGACTAAAGCCCCGGGCATCAGATAAAGAGGGTTCCTTGTTCTAGTTGAAGACGTTTACGCGATGATGGAGAAGGTCAGTACTCACTGAAGGTGGGAGGCGAGAGGCGGATAAAATTCAATCAAGAGCAGAAGAAGAAGAAGAAGAAGAAGAAGAAGAAGAAGAAGAAGAAGAATGATGTGGAAGTGAAGAGTGGTAGCGGAGGCAATGGAAATGGTAACAACAACAACAACTTGAAGAGGAAATGGAACGGAAACGAGGGTACTAGAAACCAGCAGAGTAACCAACAATTTAGGAAGTTTGAAGCATGTGCTACATGCGGGAGGTTTTATAAGGGTGTGTGCTTGGTGGGGAAACGTGCATGTTTCAACTGTGGCCAGGAGGGTCACATCGCCTCAAATTACACCCAACCCAAGAAGAATGTATGTTTCACATGTGGATCCAAGGATCATTTTGCTCGTGAATGCCCTCAGAAGAAGGTCGGAGAAACAGTAAGAAGTAAGGGAGGCAGCAGTGGAGGTACTTGGGCCATTCTTTGGACCTACACAAAAACAAACCCACGTACCGAACTTTCAACATGATATGCAAGATCTTTCAGGTAATCAAAAGATGTGGTGTGACGCCCCCAAAATAGATATACATCACCCATTCTGAGTTGTCAATACATGGTACAGAAACAACTACAACTTTATTATTACAACATATAAACTATGAGTTTAAATACAGATATTGCCATCTAGACAATATCCACACGCAAATAAATCCCCATCATAATTATTGATACATTATTTTACAAAAATGGTGAGGACTACTAAACAACTCTCTCTAGAACCTTCCTTCCATACCCCGACTAGTACTCGCTACATTCTCGCCTACTAAGAAGAAAAATGGAACAACAAGGAAAAGGGTGAGCTCAACTAGCCTAGTAAAGAATATTATGACTAAGATAATATACAACAAATTATCATTAGTCTTCAACAGGAAAAAAAACTAATAGAATACAATAGACAACAAGTTTTAAACCAATATTCGCAATGAAATAATAATTCATTAGAAGAGTTAAGTAGAGAATGCAAACTACTATCTTCTACGTATGAATTTAAAAGTTCGTCGTCTCATCTTTTATCCCCAGTAACATCAATCAATATACATCCGAATCAAATATTCATCTTTGCACTACAGCCAAAAGATATTCATCACCGTCATGTTCATCTAAACACCTGTTCATCTTTGCACTACGGGCCAAAGATATTCATCAGAAATCATTCATCTTTGCACTACAGGCCAAAGATATTCAATAATATCATCATTTAAGACTGAGGATGATGAAAAATATTTTTAAAGAAACGAATCCAGTGAAACAAAATGACAAGGATTAAGGATTAAGGATTCGTACTTTGTTTTATCCATGTCCAACAATACCTCAAAAATAATCATAGTGGTGTAAAATTCAAGAATGATCAAAACATGGATACAATCAAAGCTAGTATCCAGAATAGATATTTTGGACGAAAAGGAAAATTTTCATTTTTCGATGAATAGTGTCGTATTCGTAAATAGTGTCGTATACGTGAATAAAGGCCGACATCGTGAATAAGTAACTCTCGACACCAAAAGTTCCAAATTTGATAAAACTTCAGATCAATATTTCAAAGATAATGATATTGAAGAAATAATATCATTACTGAAAAAATAATATCCCTTACCTCACAAAGACAAGATTTAGTCTAAATTGAAACACTGGATATAAAGCTATGACTTGAACTTGCACCGTATAGCAATACTCAAAATATACTCAAAATACTCACAAATAATACTCGATAATATAGAGAGGAAAACTTCAGCTTAAGTGTGATTTTCAATTCTAACCTAAGCACCCAATTTATAGGAAAATGCTTGTAACACCAAAGCAAAAAATTTAATAAATTAATATATATATATATATATCAAATTCATACGCCCACTTTAGAATTCAGGTTCCTAGCATTTCCACATGCCACCTTCTAGAAAAGTAAGAAAAAAATGTTTTCATAAAATAAATAATTAAAACTTCCAAAATCAATTATTTGAACTTGAACTTCAATAATTCATAATAAATAACCCTTTTATCGTAAAATTTGAATCTCTCATTTGTTATAGAAAATTCAATTCTCTACAACTTTGCGTAAGAAAGTTTTCCCAAATTCCAAATAAAATTCGATCAAATCCACAAACTGACGATTTTACAAAGTATAATCAAATTTCAATTCAAGAAATGGGGTCCAACCGACATGTTTAACATGTTTTAAACATTTATTGCAACAAAAATACTCTTCCTCCTCAGATACTCATATATCCCACATTCGTTGTAAAAATATCACCATTATTATATTAATAAAATATAATAATATATTTAAATGAATTATTTTATCGTAAAAGATAAAATTTCAATTTTTAACAATTGTCACATTAAAATTTTCTCCATCTATATCCACATAAAATCAATATTTTCCTCATCATATGAATCAATAATTAATTATTCACAAATAATATTACGTAATCACAATATCGACAACCGCATAATTCCTGTGAAAGAGGGGCTTTCAATAAGAATTTCTCCTCATCAAGCGCCAAGCAATTAGGTGACCAAACCTCTCCTTAGATGAACTTTCTAGACATTGCCAATAATGTTATCTAATAATATTATTCAGATAATATGAATTATTGCTTCGATAATGAAAAATACCGTGTAATGACAATTATCAAACAACAAGAATATAAAATATCAACGCAAAGAATTATTAAATCAATAAAATAAAATCTTTGAATAAGAATTATCGTAACCATTATTGAGTAGTGCCTTCTTACGTAAGAATCAATAATTGAATACAATACCGTGTCTACTTGTGTTTTAACCACCTAGTATTTTAACAAAGATAATCAGTAATAACTACGCCTGTTATTTTTAAACAACTTACATTTGTCGCTTTCTTCATCCATCGCTTCCGGTTATGGGGCCCACAAAAGATGCGTCATCGCATTTAATATTCCCACAAAGAAGAATATTCCACGACCAAACGAATATTCCCCGACAACAATGAATATTTTATAACCACTTGCTTATTTTGAAATATTTCATATTTTACCCATAACTATCCACATTAATCAAATCAACCCTTACTATTTCAAAATAGAAAAAATTAAATTTCATTAATAATAAGTTGGGGTCTTACAACCTCCCTCCTTATGAAATTTAGTCCTCGAAATTGACGTCACGTACTGGTGTGTTTCAAAAGGTGAGGATACCTCGCTTTCATTTCCGCTTTCCAATTCCCAGTCATTTCCTCTATAAGCATGATTCCTCCACAAAACTTTAACTTGTGGTATGACCTTTCAGCAGTAGGACATGCTCCTTCCTATCCAAGATCTTAACAGTACCTCCTCATACATGTTAAGTCTTCGGCTATTTCGTCCTGCTTCTAACTCTATAACGTGGTTCGAGTCTTTCACATATTTACGAAATACGATATGTGAAACACATTATGAACACGAGACATACTTTGGAGTAACGTAAGTCTATAGGCTACATTTCCTACTCGGTCCAAGAATTTGAAATGGACCAATAAATCGTGGATTGAGCTTTCCTCTCTTCCCAAATCTTGTAACTCCCTTCCATGGAGCAACTCGCAACAATACATGATCCCCTATACTAAATTCCACGTCCTTTCGATGAAGATCCGCATAACTCTTTTGTCGATCTTGTGCCGTTTGTATACGTTGTCGAATCATTTGGATCTTTTCCATAGTCATACGTACCAACTCGGGTCCCAACAATGTTGCTTCACCCACCTCGTCCCAACATACTGGAGAGCGACATTTTCGTCCATATAATGCTTCGAATGGAGCCACACCTATACTTGCCTGATAACTGTTGTTGTAGGAGAATTCCACCAATGGTAAATACTTATCCCAACCGCCTTGAAGTCTAGGACACGTAGTCTTAATAGATCTTCAAGAGTTTGAATAGTCCTCTCGATTGTCCGTCTGCTTTTGAGGATGGTATGTCAAACTAAATTGTAAATCTGTGCCCATAGCTTTTTGCAAGCTAACCCAAAATCTTGAAGTGAATCTTGGGTCACGATCCAAAACTATGGATACAGCATGCCATGCAACCTCACAATCTCATTCACGCATATACTAGCAAGACGTTCAAAGGAATAAGTCTCCGTGACGGCAAGAAATGAGCGGACTTGGTTAATCTATCAACAATAACCCAAATAGCATTGATGCCTTGAGAAACCGTAGGAAGACCCGTAACGAAATCCATGGTAATGTGTTCCCACTTCCATTTCGTAATCTCAAGTGGTTGCAACGGACCCTTAGGTACCGGATGCTCGCCTTTACGTTGACAAGTTAAACACATTGAGATAAACTTTGCAATCTCTCTCTTATTGTTCCACCAAAATGTATGTCAAGATCACGATACATTTTAGTACTTCTAGGATGGATTGCAAATGGTGTATTATGTGCCTCCATCATAATCTTGTACTTCAAATCGTAGTCGTTAGGAACACAAAGTCTAGAGTGGACTCAAGTATTCCTTCTTCATCAATTCTCGCTCCTAATAGCTCCTTCTTGTACTTTCTTCTTCATAACGATCGATCAAGATTCTGGTGGCTTGAGCAACCTTAACTTTTTCTATTAAAGTTGGTTCTATGCGTATACTTGACATCATCGCACTTGTTCCTGCATATGATCTTCTACTCAACGCTTCAGCTACCACGTTCGCTTTTCCAGGATGGTATGGAATAGTGTGGCCATAGTCTTTCAATAGCTCGAGCTAACGTCGCTGCCGCATGTTGAGTTCTTTAGCGCGAAAACGACTGCTGCCAACTCTAGATCATGAGTAGGATAATTCCTCTCATATTCTTTAAGTTGTCGCGAGGCATAGGCTATGACTTTCCCACGTTGCATGAGAACACATCTTAACCCTTTGCACAAGCATCGTTGTAGAGATAACAAATCCATCCGAACCAGATGTTATTGTTAGAACAGTCAAAAATAAGTCTCCTCTTAAGCTCTTGGAAACTCTTCTCTCATTCTTCGCTCCAAACGAATTTTCAGATCCTTCCGAGTTAGTTTGGGTTAATGGAGTACCGATTCGAGAAAACCCTTCCACGAATCTCCGATAATAACCAAATAAGCCCAAAAAGCTACGTACTTGATCCACCGAACTTCGGTTGCTTCTAACTTTGTATTGTTTCAATCTTCACGGATCAACAGATACTCCATGTTTCGACACCACGTGCCCAAGGAATGCTACTTCCTCAAGCCAGAACTCGCATTTCTTCAATTTGGCATATAGTTTTTTTTTACGAAGCCTTTGGAGTACCAGCTTCAAATGGTGCTCATGATCTTCATGACTTTTGGAATATATGAGGATGTCATCAATAAAAACAACAACGAACTGATCTAAATATTCCTTAAATACTCGGTTCATCATATCCATGTAAGCCGCAGGAGCATTAGTCAATCCGAAAGACACGACTAAGAATTCATAATGCCCGTCATCGAGTTCTAAAGGCGCGCTTTGGAATATCCTCGCCTAATTTTCACCGATGATATCCGTAATCGAAGATCGATTTTTGAAAAGAATTGTGCCCTTACAACCGGTCAAACAAGTCATCAATACGAGGTAGAGGATACCTATTCTTGATGGTGACATGGTTCAATTCCCCGATAGTCAATACAAAAGTTGCATACTCCGCCTTTTCTTCTTTACTTAATAAAACAGAGCACCCCAAGGAGATGTACTAGGACGAATGAAACCGATGTCCAACAATTCCTGTAGTTGGACCTTTAACTCCTCAAGTTCAATAGGAGCCATTCGATATGGGGTTTTAGAAATGGGCTTTGTACCAGATTCAAGATCAATAAAGAATTCAACTTCACGCTCGGGGTAGACCGGAAGTTCTTCGTGAAATACGTCGTGAAAGTCAATAACAACAGAATATTATTCAAATTTGGCGTGTCTTTATTCAAATCCATAACATGGGCTAAGAAAGCTTGACATCCGCTTTTCAATAAACGAATAGCTTTATGATTAGATATGACGATGATTGATTTTAATGGTTTAGTTGCTTGAATTAAATACAACAGTCAAGGTTAGGAATATGAAAACTAACAACCTTACGAAAACAATCAATTTTGGCATGATGAGTAGTTAACCAATCAATCCCTAAAATCACATCAAAAGCAAGTATCTTTAAAGAGATAAGGTCAATGTGTAAGGTGATGGTGCCAACTTGAATCAAACAAGATTTATAAACGATTGGATGTGATGAAAGTTTCTCTAACGGAGTTTCCACGAGATAGGTCAAAGTCTAATTTCTCCAGTCAAGTTTAAACGTTGAGCACAAGCAGAGAGATAAATGAATGGGTAAGCACCCCAGGTATCAAGTAAGGTATAAACTTAGCAATAATTTATAAATAGCTTACCCGTGATCACCTCGTTTGGGTTCCTCGCATTTTGACCCGTCACAACAAACGCTCTTCCAGAACTGCTGACTTTGACTTTTCTCGATGATCTTTTGAGTCACCGTCCCTCGCCGAACTAGGTTACCCTACCGCATAATCTCGAGCAATATGTCCTTCCTTTCCACAATTATAGCATACCTTGAACTGCTGTGATGCTTTAAACCGATATGTCCTCTTTCCCGCATTTATAGCATATAATGACCGGTGGTCGTTCTCCTCCCTTAGAACCGATTCTTTGCAAGACCGCTGTTGTCTTCACATGGTCGTTGTTAAATCTCCTCTTTTTAAAATCTCCTCCCGACTCGCTTCTTCTATTTTCATGGCCATGATTACCACCCAGTGGTTACCATTTTTGTCCGTCTGCTTTCTTTCTCCACCGGTTATCATTATTACGCTGATCGCTATCTCCGGTATGATCCTCGGTTATGGTCCTTGGTTGAACATACTCGTTATCTCGCTCTAACAATTGAGCCCTCATTAACAACATCTCGAATAAAGAGAAAATTTCGAGAAATGAGATATTGTCGTATGCCGTGTTTCAAACCTCTCAAAAACATCCGCGTCATACGTTCCTCATTCTCCACCAAATGAGGTGCAAACTCGGATAACTCGCAAAACTTTGCCTCGCATCGAGACACCGCCATGTTGTTTTGTTCTAATCGATGAACTCCACTTCCTTCATATGACGAACACTTTCGTGAAAGTATTTGTCATTAAATAGTTTCAAACGTCTCCCAAGACATCTTGAAAAGTACCGGATGTATACGCTTCACGAGACTCCCACCAAATGAATCTCGCCTCACCACTTAACATAAAAGGCGTGAAATGGAACCTTCTGTTCCTCCGCATCCCAAGACATCGAATATCTTAACAATTTGCTTGACCCATGTTTCCGCGCCATGATCGGATCCGGCTTTCCCTTAAATTCGTGGTCCCAACTCTTTGAACCGCTTGGTTTGTGACAACCCGTGAATTGCTATCATTTCCTCCTCAGATTTTGAACACGAGTTTCCGTCGTCGATTTTGCATGAATCGCAAAAAGCTTCTAAACATCCCTCGTTCATCATCTCGCTTTAGTGGTGTTGTTCACAGGAGGAACATTGCCCGACTGTTGCCAGACGCTTCTCCTCGTTGGTGAGTACAAAAGCGTCTCCACTGGCCTCATTTCCATTGTTAATATTCTCAATTCGACATTCTCAAATCTTCACATAAAACAAGGGTTAATTAAGGAAATCAATATATCACATAATATCCCTATATATAATGACCAACTAACAAATAAGCTTAGGTAGGACACACTAGCGAAGGATTTACTCGTCTCTCCCCTCCTAGTTCTATTCCGCGATCTCCGCCAGAGATTATATCCCTAAGCTCTGATACCAACTGTGACGCCCCCAAAATAGATACACATCACCCATTCTGAGTTGTCAATACATGGTACAGAAACAACTACAACTTTATTATTACAACATATAAACTATGAGTTTAAATACAGATATTGCCATCTAGACAATATCTACACGCAAATAAATCCCCATCATAATTATTGATACATTATTTTACAAAAATGGTGAGGACTACTAAACAACTCTCTCTAGAACCTTCCTTCCATACCCCACTAGTACTTTCGCTACATTCTCGCCTCCCGAGAGAAAAAAATGGAACAACAAAGAAAAGGGTGAGCTCAACTAGCCTAGTAAAGAATATTATGACTAAGATAATATACAACAAATTATCATTAGTCTTCAACAGAAAAAAAACTAATAGAATACAATAGACAACAAGTTTTAAACCAATATTCATAGCGTGAAATAATAATTCATTAGAAGAGTTAAGTAGAGAATGCAAACTACTATCTTCTATGTATGAATTTAAAAGTTCGTCGCTCATCTTTTATCCTCAGTAACATCAATCAATATACATCTCGAATCAAATATTCATCTTTGCACTACAGCCAAAGATATTCATCATTAGTCATGTTCATTTAAACACTGCTCATCTTTTGCACTACGGCCAAAGATATTCATCGAAATCATTCATCTTTTGCACTACAGCCAAAGATATTCAATAATATCATCATTTAAGACCGGGGATGATGAAAAATATTTTTAAAGAAACGAATCCAAAGAAACAAAATGACAAGGATTAAGGATTAAGGATTCAGTACTTTGTTTTTATCCATGTCCAAAGAATACCTCAAAAATAATCATAGTGGTGTAAAATTCAAGAATGATCAAAACATGGATACAATCAAAGCTAGTATCCGAATAGATATTTTGGACGAAAAGGAAAATTTTCATTTTTTTAGATGAATAGTCCGTATTCAGTAAATAGTGTCGATACGTGAATAAAGGCCAAGATATCGTGAATAAGAACTCTCGACACCAAAAGTTCCAAATTTGATAAAAACTTCAGATCAATATTTCAAAGATAATGATATTGAAGAAATAATATCATTACGAAAAAATAATATCCCTTACCTCACAAAGACAAGATTTAGTTGAAACACCTGGATATAAAGCTATGACTTGAACTTGAACCGTATAGCAATACTCAAAATATACTCAAAATACTCACAAGAATACGCCGATAATATAGAGAGAAAAACTTCAGCCGGTGTGATTTTCAATTCTAACCTAAGCACCTATTTATAGGAAAATGCTTAGAACACCAAAGCGTAAAATTTAATAAATTAATATATATATATATCAAATTCATACGCCCACTTTAGAATTCAGCTCCTAGCATTTCCCACATGCCACCTTCTAGAAAAGTAAGAAAAAAACGTTTTCATAAAATAAATAATTAAAACTTCCAAAATCAATTATTTTGAGCTTGAACTTCAATAATTCATAATAAATAGCCCTTTTATCGTAAAATTCAATCACGCGTATTTTTATAGGAAATTCAATTCTCTACAACTTTTCGTAAGAAAGTTTTCCCAAATTCCAAATAGAAATTAACCAAATCCACAAACCAAGCGATTTTACAAAGCTATAATCAAATTTCGGTCAAGAAATGGGGTCCACCGACATGTTTAACATGTTTTAAACATTTATTGCAACAAAAATACTCTTCCTCCTCAGATACTCATATATCCCACATTCGTTGTAAAAATATCACCATTATTATATTATTAAAATATAATAATATATTTAAATGAATTATTTTATCGTAAAAGATAAAATTTCAATTTTTAACAATTGTCACATTAAAAATTTTCTCCATCTATATCCACATAAAATCAATATTTTCCTCATCATATGAATCAATAATTAATTATTCACAAATAATATTACGTAATCACAATATTGACAACTGGCCCTGAAAGAGGGGCTTTCCAATAAGAATTTCTCCTTCTCAAGTAAGCAATTAGGTGACCAAACCTCTCCTTGAGATGTAACTTTCTAGACATTGCCAATAATGTTATCTAATAATATTATTCAGATAATATGAATTATTGCTTCGATAATGAAAAATACTTGTGTAATGACAATTATCAAACAACAAAGAATATAAAATATCAACGCAACAATTATTAAATCAATAAAATAAAATAATTGAATAAGAATTCATCAGAACCATTATTGAGTAGTGCCTTCTTACGTAAGAATCAATAATTGGTACAATACTGCAAGTAATCTACCGTGTTTTAACCAATAGAGTATTTTAACAAAGATTAATTGAGAATAACTACGCCAGTTATTATTTTTAAACAACTTATATTTGTCGTTTTCTTCATCCAATCGCTTTTTAGTTATGGGGCCCACAAAAGACTGCGTCATCGTCGAATATTCCCAACAAAGAAGAATATTCCACGACCAAACGAATATTCCCAATAAACAATGAATATTTTATAACCACTTGCTTATTTTGAAATATTTACAGATTTTACCCATAACTATCCACATTAATCAAATCAACCCTTACTATTTCAAAATAGAGAAAATTAAATTTCATTAATAATAAGTTGGGGTCTTACATGTGGTGTCAGGTATTATCCCAATCAACGATATTAATGCTTATGTATGATTTGATTCGAGTGCTACTTGTTCGTTTATATCTGATGAATTTGCTAAGAGGTTAGAATTGCCTAGAGAAGAACTAAATTTCCCTTTGAACATAGAAATTGCGAATAGGGAGATGATTCTTGTTAGGTTTGTATACAAGAACTGTAGAGTGAACATTAAAGGGAATATCCTGATGGTAGATTTAATTCCGATTAGACTCGGGGAATTTGATGTAATTTTGGGAATGGATTGGTTGTTCAAATATGGAGCAGTAATTGATTGTCACAAGAAGTGTGTAAACCTTATGACTCCGTCAAAGGTAGTTTTCCATGGTAGCAAATCTCCTAGACAAAAGAAATGTCTGACGATTATGCAGGCCAAGAAGTTGTTGAGTCAAGGTTGTGTGGGTTATTTAGCTTACATAGTCGATACTTAGAAGAAGGGTGTAAAACTGGAGGAGATACCAGTGGTTAGAGAATTCGTAGATGTATTTCTGGAAGATTTGCCAGAACTTCCTCCTGACAGAGAGATTGAGTTCGTAATTGACTTAGCGCCACGAAATGCACCGATATCGAAGGCCCCGTACAGAATGGCTCCGGTAGAAATGAAGGAACTGATGGTGCAACTGCAAGAACTGCTGGACAAGAAGTATATTCAACCAAGCGTATCACCGTGGGGAGCGCCGTATTATTTTGTGAAGAAGAAGGACGGATCAATGCGTCTTTGCATTGATTATAGGAGTTAAACAAGGTCACTATTAAGAATAGGTATCCGCTTACCTAGAATAGATGACTTGTTTGATCAACAAGGGTGCTAAATATTTCTAAAAATAGATTTGAGAAGTGGGTATCACCAATTGAAGGTAAGAAAGGAGGATATACCTGAACGCGATTCGTAACTCCTAGCATGCGGACATTACGAGTTTTGGTGATGTCTTTTGGTTTAACAAATGCCATTGCTGCGTTCATGGATTTGATGAATGTGGTATTTAAACCATTTTTAGACAAGTTCGTAGTAGTGTTTATCGATTTACATTCGGTGTATTCCAAAACTCAAGAAGAACACGTGGAACATTTACGTCGACATTGGAGACACTAAGAAAGGAAAAGTTGTGCGCCAAATTCTCTAAGTGTGAATTTTGGCTCGATCGTGTACAATTTTTGGGTCATGTGATTGACAAAGATGGGATTTCAGAGATCCATCGAAAGTGAAAGTCAGAATCAATTGGGAACAACCAAGGACACCTTCTTGAGGTGAGGAGTTTCTTGAACCGGCCGTTATTATAGAAGATTTATACAAGATTTTTCCAAGATAGCCACTCCGTTAACAAATTTGACACGAAAAGCTGTGAAATTCGTTTGGACGGAGAAATGTGAAGAGAGTTTCCAAGATTTGAAGAAGAAGCTAAGTGTGGCACTTGTGTTAAAACTACCAGATAGTACAGGAAATTTTGTGGTGTATAGTGATGCCTCACACAAAGGATTGGGTTGTGTTCTGATGCAAAACGACAAAGTCATTGCCTATGCATCGAGACAACTGAAGGATTATGAGAAAGGTTATCCGACTCATGATTTGGAATTGGCTGCAGTAGTATTTGCTCTCAAGATATAGAGACACTATCTCTATGGAGAGAAATGTGAGATATATACAGACCATAAGAGTCTGAAGTATATTTTCACTCAGAAGGACCTGAACATGCGATAGAGAAGATGGATGGAATTGATAAAGGATTACGATTGTGAGATCTTTTATCATCCGGGCAAAGAAAATGTTGTTGCAGATGCGTTAAGCAGGAAAGGTCGGGAGAAGTTGATGTTGATAACAACTCAGGAAGAGCTCATTTCAGCAATGACAAAGTTAGAACTAGAAATCAAATTTCCACATGAATCCGACGAACGACTATTTCAGTTAGAAGCCGGTCCAACTTTACTGAACAAGGTGAAGAACGCCGCTCGATTCTGAAGATGAAGAATGTGGAAAGATAAAAGAGAATGTGGTTGATAGTAGCGATATAAAATACAAGGTCGATCTATCAAGGATTACTACTAATGACGAAGGAAGAATCAGGGTTCAAAGAACACCGTAATCGAAAGATTTAAATCTTGATCGAAGCTCATAGCTCAAGATATTCAATTCATCCAGGAAGCACAAAGATGTATCAAGATTTATGCTGACATTTTTGGTGTCCGAATATGAAAAGGGATGTTGCAGAATGCGTGGCTAAATGTTTGACATGTCAAAGAGTAAAAGATGAACATCAAAGACCCAGCAGATTACTTCAACCGTTGGAAATACCGGAATGGAAGTGGGAACACATCACGATAGATTTTGTGGTGGGTCTTCCAACTACTCAGAAAGGATGCGATGCAATTTGGGTGATAGTGGACAGACTGACAAAATCAGCGCACTTTTTATAAATAAAGACTAGGTTCAATCTTGATCAGTTGGCAAGATTGTACATCAAAGAGATCGTTTCGAGATATGGAGTGCCAGTGTCAATTGTGTCCGATAGAGACCCGCGATTCACTTCAAATTTCTGGAAAAGACTATAAGAATGCATGGGAACTCAATTGCGAATGAGTACGGCTTATCATCCACAAACAGATGGCCAAAGCGAACGAACGATCCAGACATTTGAAGATATGCTGAGAGCATGCGTCATGGATTTCAAAGGAAGCCGGAAGAACAATTACCGCTTGGTGGAATTCGCTTCAATAATAGTTATCACGCCGAGCATCGGCGTCGCCTTACGAAGCGTTATACTACAGAAAGTGCGTAACCCCACCGTCTTTGGGATGAAGTTGGTGAACGTCCAACCGCTAGGACCGTAACTAGTGCAACAAATCACGAGGTTATCAAACTCATCAGACAAGATTAATGTAGCGAAGAAGACCGAAGCGGAAGAAGTATCTTTGATCAACACGTAAGATCGTGCATTTGACGTAGGAAGCTATGTATTCCTAAAAGTTTCTCCTTGGAAGGAAAAAATTCATTTCGGTGAAGAAGGAAAACTAAGTCCGAGGTTTATCGGACCCTTTGAAGTCTTTGCAAAAAGTTGGAGAGGTAGCTTACGAGGTAGCTCTACCTCCAGAGTTGGAAAACATTCACAATGTTTTTCATATTTGATATTACCATATAAACCCGATTACAATCACGCGATCGAAAGATACGAACCGTTGCGATTCGAGAAAGATTTGTCTTATGAAGAGGTTCCTATCCAGATAGTCGACAGGAAAGAACAAGTGCTCAGGAATAAAGTGATACCTTCTGTGAAGGTGATATGGAGAAACCACAATGCTGAAGAAGCAACATGGGAACTTGAAGAGAAAATGATGAAAGAGTACCCTGAGTTATTTGTTTAATTTGTGTCTTCGATTATGGGGACAGAATCTTTGTAAGTAGGGAAGAATGTAACGAATGTGTTGTTTGAGTTTTGATTCTGGGGACAGAATCCTTATAAGAGGGGAATGATGTAACATTCCAGATTTTTTTTTAAATGTAAGTTATAATATTTATTGATTTATATAAATATTTATTGGATGTGTTTGAATAAGTAATTGTTCAATTTGATTGAGTTGATTTAGTTAATTATTTATTTGTTAAATAATTAATGTGATTAGTTAATTATTTATTTGTTAAATAATTAATGTGTTATGTGGATTGAGTTATGCGATTAAGTAATTTATTTAATAAATTGTTATTAAATAAAGTGTGACAAATAACTAAGTGATAAAGAGTTATTAAAATAAATTAAAGTAAATTTTAATTTAGTTTTGCCAAACAAGGTTTAAGTATTAATCCTTTAATTTTAAATGGTTTGCCAAACAAAGCCTTATGGCTTTTGGATTTCTTTTTGAATTTAAATTATTAATTAAATAAATAAAATATATATAATATATATTATTTTGGGTAACTGCTAAATTAATACGATCATTAGTTGGCATCAGTTTTATACGTTTTAAAAGTAAGCGTTGGTTTTTAGTTAATATTATGTATATGCTATTTTGGCTTAAGCCTAATAAAAAGTTGGAGTTGTCTAAGATAGTTGAGAGAGAGAGAGAGAGAGAGAGAAAGCTCCGAGATTGTCAAGATTTTCTTCGATGATTTACAAGTTTTCTAAAGCAACAAAAGGTAGGTTCTAAATCCTTAACGTATATACGTAGATATGTTTTAAGCCATTTTCCCTATGAACTTGGTAGTCTCTATTTTTTGGTATATATTAATTTTTTTCGGTATATTTGATCATGTATAAGAGTTTTACAAAACTCTCTCAGAAAAAACTATGTTTGTATAATTGGTTGGGGAAGCATGTGTACGTTTAGTTGTTATTGTTATTGTTATATATATATATATATATGACTGTATGCTAATTACGTGTTAAAGAAAGAGGAACTTGGTTTTACAATTAAAAACATGTTTGAACGTATGTTTTGCAAAATAACAAAATTGGTATGTGATTATATAAATTGTGAACTACTATGAAATTGAACTATACATGTTGATATGTGAGTATACTTGTATTTCAAAGGTATTAATTTGATTATGAGCATGGAATTACGTTCACTATAAATTGACATTTCATCAATGGAGTTTTATTTTTTTTATTTTATTTTTAAAAACACAGTGTTTCAAAGAATTAGTTATGATATTGATTAATTAGTGATTGGTAATTGGTATATGGATGATTGTTAGCAATTATGTGTAATTTATATTAGTTATACATGTTGTTTGGGGTGAATTGTTGTTAAGATTTTCGACAGTAGCTTTAGCTCTGTTCTTCGCTTTTTAGTTACTGTGAGTTTGGCCACCTCAACACAAAATTCACGCTCCAAATACAAATCTCGCAATCTTAGCGCCAAATGTCGCTTGCACTGGACTTCAGCATAATAATAAAGTCAATGCTGAAATTTGGACTTTAGCTTGTAATGTGGAATCCTATATATATCTCTCACGCCGGAAGCGCCATTATCGTATGCCACCATGCATTACGATTTAAACGGTGGTGCTAAGCACCACTTAATATGAAGTTCATAAACGACTTTTATCTTGCACAAAAGTCTGATATTTTAAAGGAATTATATATGATAAATGTTGATTATGTATTTCTAGTATTATAGTATATTAATACTATGAGTGAACATAGAATTACTAATTAACAAATATTGTTATTAGTTTTAATGGATAGAATTTGATAATGCAATTTATAATCAAAGCATACGTGATGTAGAGATATAGTATGTGTTACTGACTGATTATGTCATGTTAACATATGTATATAGGATAATTGTGGTTTGGATTATAACGGTTTAATCTACGCACAAGGCAAGATTCTAAATCCCTATCTTTTTATATTGAGCAAATTTTCTAATCCTAAAGCTTCGTTATGCAAATTTCATATGCTATACTTTATTGAGTAAAGTATTTCCATTTAAGCAATTTAATGGTATTCAGTTATTCATGATGATACAAGCTTCCCATCTCCACACTTTCGTTGAGATAGTTATTATGATTATGCAAGTTTTTCCTAACTCTAAACTTGTTATATTAGCATGCAAGTACCTTTATTCTGTTGACTCAGTTTATCGTTCCAATTATTGTTGTTATGCATGCTTGATATTAAATTCTAAGTTGTAACCTTAGCTTAATGTTGTTCAAAGCAAGGTATGATAGATTATTCATTTGTTATGCTTTTAGATTATTCCTAAAGCATGAACTTAGAACGAAAGGTTTATTCAGTATGATCATTCAATAACATAGTTTTATTATCTTTTATTCAACTAATCCTTAGTTGATGTCCGTTGAACTCCAAATTACCTTGAAGTGTATCCAAACCAAACTATCTTTGGGGCGGACTTGTACTCAAAATACTGAGATGAACAACCCTATTTATAGGGGTTACGCTTAGTTTTGTACTTTGCGCTGAAATGTTTGTATACAATACATGTACGAAGGGTTGATCCCCTAAGTACCTTAAAGTCATTATGGTTGTATGACCGTAAAAGTTTAAGTTGAAAGATTACTTATAACTGTGGACAAGGTTCGTGGTCATTAGACCCTCAGTGAATATTTAAAATATTAATAGAACTCATTGTTCAGTTCTATTGAGCCCCTGAATGGGTAAGGAATGTCAAGATGTTAATAGGACTTATTATTTAGTTCTATTGAGCCCCTGAATGAGCAAGGAATGTTTAAGAAGTTAATAGAACTTATTGTTCAGTTCTATTGAGCCCCGAATGGGCAAAAGAATGTAAAAGTTTTATTCATTGATATTTCAAGTGAGCCTTGTTTGCTCACTCTTGCTCATAAAATCCTTACGACTAAAGATGGAAAGGGTGACGTACCTAGCACCAATGAAAGGAAAGGAAAAGATGAACAAGTCTTTGAAAACTTGTAATAGTTTTGATAGTTTTATTATCAGACTTTGGTTTAAAGAATGTAATGAAGTTTATTTAAATTTTCAAATGAATGATTGTTTGTAAAGGTTAGATAACTTTGGGAGATATTATTTTATGAAATCCACAGTAAGGCGGGTTTATTTATTCAATTTTATTTATGATTGGGTAGTTATAAATGAATATTTTGATTACGTGAACACCAAATCTTGAGGTAATGAAGTACCGGGATTTGAGGGTGTCACAGTATACATCACCCATTCTGAGTCACCAAATACATGGTACAGAAACAAATACAACTTCAGTAATACAATTGTCATGCAAAATACTACAACATATATACTGTGAGTTTAAATACAAATATTGTCTAATAGACAGTATACAAACTCAAAAGGAGTGAGGACTACTAAAATAACTATCATGAACCATCACTCCATACCCCGGCTAGTTCCTGCTATGTTCTCACCTCCTGAGAAGAAAAATGGAACAAAAAGGAAAAGGGTGAGCTCAACTAGCCCAGTAAAGAATATTATGACTAAGATAATATACAAAAATTTATCATTAGTCTGTTGAATATAATAGACAACAAGTTTTAGATCAACAACTGCAGCGGAAACAGCAATCCATTAGAAGAGTCAAGTAGAGAATGAATTCTACCATCTTCTAAGATTTAAAAGTTCATCATCAATATTTTATCCATGTAACACCAATCAATATACATCTTGAATCAAATATTCATCTTTGCACTACAGGCCAAAGATATTCATTTGTATCACTAGTTGGTCATGTTCATCATCTCAACACTGTTCATCTTTGCACTACTAGCCAAAAAATATTCATCGCTTAATCATTCATCTTTGCACTACTGGGCCAAAGATATTCAGTAATATCATCATTTAGGACTGAGGATGATGAAAAATATCTTAAAGAAAACGAATCCAGTGAGATAAAAGATCAAAGATTTGGGATTCGTACTTTAGTTTATCTAAGTTCAAAAATACCTTATAATAATCAATTGTGGAGCAAAATTCAAGAATGAAGATCAAAACATGGATACAATCAAAGATAGTAACCATAATAGACATCTTAGACAAAGATGAGAAAATTTTATTTTTCTGTGAATAGTGTCGTATACGTGAATAGTGTCATATACGTGAATAGTAACCCCGACACAAAAAGGTAGAAATTCTACAATAAAATTCATATCAATATTTTGGCATAATGACATTGAAGAAAATAATATCATTTACGAAGAAAATAACATCCCTTACCTCAAAAGAACAGTACTTCTTACTGGAATATCGGATATAGTGCTAAAGAAAACTTGCACTGAATAGCAACTCAGAAAGTATCTAAATACTCACAAAATACGCTTGATAATATAGAGAGAGACAGCTTATGATTCTGGTATGATTTTCAATTCTAACTAAACACCCTATTTGTAGGAAAATGCTTAGAACGCCAGAGCAGAATAACCTGCTACCTGATGGTTTTACCTGATACTATTTACGCCCACCACTTTTGAATAAAAATTTTAGCACATTTTTTCACCAACCAAAAGTGGGGCCCACCCATGTTTTTAATAAAAATATTTATTTTCGAAACTTCAATAATTCATAATAAATAGCCTTTTATCAGAAAAATATGAATTTTATATCCATTCCATAGGAAATTAAATTCTCTACAACTTTGTAGAAGAAAGTTTTAATAAATTCCAAACAGAAAATGCCCGAAATTCATATACGGACGATTTTTAATACCTTCTTTCCAATAAAATACTGATAAAATACCTCAACATTAATTCCATCATTTATAACCACAATAAATATATCCATCATTTATATCCACATAAAATAAATATTTTCTTATCATATAAATTAATAATTAATTATTCACAAATAATATTACAGAATCACAATTATGACAACCAGGTCGTTCCCAGGAAAGAGGGGCTTTCCGATAAGGATTTCTCCTTATTAGCGTGCAATTAGGTGACCAAATCCCTTTTCTAGACAGAACTTCCTTAGACATTGCCAATAATGCTATCTAACAATATTATTCAAATAATATTAATTATTGATCTGATAATGGAGATACTGTGCAGTGACAATTATTGGAACAACAATAATATAAAATATCATCGTAGCAATTATTGAATTAATAAAATAAAATATTGAACAGTAATTACTGTAACAATTATTGAGTAGTGCCTTCTTACGTAAGAATCAATAATTCCAAAATACATCGTGCAATACCGTATATCTTCTTGTCAACCACGCCAGACATCGTATTTTAACCACCGTGTAATCCAATGCAAAGGTTAATTGGTAACAACTACGCCGTTATTTATAAAAACTCAAACTTGTCGTTATCTTCATTCGATTGTTTTCCGTTAT
This sequence comes from Panax quinquefolius, assembly GCA_020205615.1. Taxonomy (NCBI): domain Eukaryota; kingdom Viridiplantae; phylum Streptophyta; class Magnoliopsida; order Apiales; family Araliaceae; genus Panax; species Panax quinquefolius. Next base: position 35,003,525 of record CM035164.1, read on the forward strand.
GGGGCCCACAAATGGTTGCGCCGTCGTACGAATATTCCCCGACAGCAAGAATATTCCACAACCAAACGAATATTCCCCGACAACAATGAATATTTTATAACCACTTTCTTATTTTGCAAAATTTGCACATTTCACCCATAACCAAAGCATTATATCAAATTAACACCTTATTATTCACAATAATAAATAGAGGAAATTCGATTTTATTTATAAAAAGTTGGGGTCTTACAACACATAGCACACTACTAGTGTATAACTTTAAACAAGACAAATAATAAACAGATCTAGATCTATGGCCTCTGACATTCGGTTGTCAGGCCATAGAACTAGGGTCCTTGACAGTTTTAAAAACTCTATTTTTAAGCACTTTGATGTTATGGATCTATGATATAACATCATAGATCATCAAATAACATCTTATAACACAAGATTAAACACAAAAACACAACTTTTATCTTAGCATACAAGATCAAATATAAGTTAGGGTTTATACCTATCTTGAACAAGCTTTGATCTTGGCTTTCCTACACTGATCTTGATGTGTTATGGACGTATCTAGGGACTGAAATACTTGTATATTTCGTGGCTTTAGAGAGAGAAGGAGTTGGTTAAGTGTTGGAGAACAAATGAGCTAAGTTTTGGACTTTCTCTCTCTTTAATCTTTATCTTTTGATTCAATGAATGTATAAGATGGAAGGTGGCATGTATAAGATTAGATTTGGTATAGATTTAGAGCACGTGGTCTTATGGTGAGTCACAAGATTTGAAATATCTCTTAACATAAAACTTAAGTAAAGGGTATTTTGGTCATTTCTAGTCATTTGACATGCTTCCTTTTAATAATATTAACCCTTAGGGTTTGATAATCATAATTAGGGTTTATTAATTAGGGTTTAGGGTTCTCGAATATAAAATTAGGGTTCCCAAAAATGCAATTAGGATTCCTAACTGTTCGTTAGGGTTTCTTGATCATAGATTAGAGTTTCTAATCTATCATTAGGATCTACTAAGGTTATACCTTATCTGATAAAGTTTTGATCATTAAGTCTGTACTGTACTAACACATACTCACTGATACCAATACCATCACTGTATTAACTATCGAATCCCTATCCGTAACTAGGGTTAGGGTTTTCAATATCTGTTAAATATATCTCCACTCATATTACTCAGTCAATACACAGTTTGACCATTTTACTAAACTCGTATCATAGATACTCAGCACAATATTGATAATTAATACCAATATTAAATAAAAAAAATTATTCGTAAAATTTAAATTGTTTAAAATTCTGGGTCCACACATTATAGGTTTAATTCCCACTTTAGTTTAAGGTCTAACCATGCTAATCAACCACATAACACAATCTGAAAAGTCTCTGACATATAACATGAGATTTAACATTCAAATCACGTCCCAACCCCTATGAACATCAAGTTCCAATTGTTAACAACTAGTTAAATCACAAATCTTAATATTACCATGTGATTAAAATATGTTTTAACAACATATAATATGACTAATACCCCTCTATGTTCATTAGATTAGGTTATGATTGCATTTTCTTGGACTGAACAAACATAACCTCAAACTGGACAAAATTGCCTACCGACGCCGATCGCACTGCTTAAGCCTTGGAGCAGTACAACGCTATCATTCTTGCAGACATACGATTCTTTCGCAGTTTGTGAACAAACTCAGAATAAAGCTAATAAACTCCAACTTCTTTGTTCATACAATAATTTAAGCATACCCAGACACTATAATTTATATAGATTCATAACCCATGATTTCTAGCATGCTTATAACATTATAAACCACATAAACCATGAATTTAATGATCCAAAATTAAGGTTTTTACCATTTTATCAAAGTTTCTTCAAATTTAGCGAAATCGCACATAATAGATTCGTTACTACACCAAATCAATCCATTAGACTTGCATTCTTTTCTTTTCTTAATGTATGAACATAACCAATCATCAATTTATAGATTAACATACAAATTAAGCATCAATTTTTGTACATATAAGCCATATTTGTACATTTTTCACTGTAAACTCAAAACTTCATTTCTAATCAAAATTTCATGGATTAATTCACCCAAAAATTGTTTATAAATCTCACATAGTAGATTATACATGCATATTAACAATTATAAATAACTTTTCAACAATTTAATCATTAAAATTTAATTACAGAGAACTTAAAATAACTTTTCATGGAGAAATTCAAGAACGTAAATTAAAGCTTGAATTTAAGTGTTTACCCTTGATTTCTTGTTTGGATTACATAATGATGATAGAACACTCCTCTTGATTCCTCAATTCTTATTCCTCAATCTTAATTTCTCTCAAAACTCTATCTGTGCTTTGTTTTTCTTAGGCTTATATGAACAAACATATAATATACGCATATAATATATTAACTGGCGCATACTTAGTAGCAGTTAAGCGCAGTATGACCTTAACGGCTCCCGTGTTCTTAAGGTCATGTTTGGTTAGCTTATTAAAGTCTCTTTCTAATTTATTTTAATTAACTTATTTATTATATAGTTTATTTGTCACATTTTAATTAATCAAATTTTAATATTTTAATTCAATTAAATTAAAGCCAATATTACCCATTAAATCAAATTATCACATAATTAAAATTCTTTTTTATTAATTAAAATAAATCAATAAATTTCTAATTATTTATTTAAATTAATTAATTAAAATAACATTATAATTATTAACAACTCAATTAATTTAATAATCCCAATTAAATTATAACTTCAAATTATAAAATTATTCCTCATTAATTTAATTAATATAACATATTTAATTTAATTAATCTACAATAATTTTATTAAATATTTATTTAATTCTATAAATAAATCATAAAATATTTATTTAATTCAATAAATATTTAAAATAATTTATAAAAATCTCGTCCGCCCCACATTTATTTACGCCCTATACAACTTTGTCGTACAAAGTTAAATCGACCTCACAAGAGGGACGTACCTCATAGTTCAATGGTTTGGGAGATGGGGTTGCGAATTTGTGATGCTCTACATTTTTCAGTAATGGCTTCGTATCCACTTTGCTTTACCCACTCGAACGACACACTTTTCCTTCAAAACAAACCTTTATCTATCCCCAGACCAAGATGCCTCTTCTCGACGTTATCCTCTCCTCCTATTCGTCCCCCTTTTCTTCATAATTTCATCCGAAATGACTTGAATAGCTCAATTGTGATGAAATTACAAGTTTGTTTGAGAAAGAGAATGCTGAACTTCTCCCTTTTAACAGTGCTATTATCCTTTCCTTTATCAAGGTTAAGTACTGCCATGGCTGAAGAGTTAGAGCTTCAGAGATACACGGATTCAATTGAGGGTTTCACTCTTCTCATACCCTCTTCGTGGATTAAGGTTTATTCCCCGAACTCTCTCTCATACACTCCATTCTATACTCCATTTTATCTATTTGTTATATTTGGGTTTTGACATTTCATTCAACTATTTATTAATTCTCTTTGGCATTTAATATATAGGAAATTTTGGGGAGAAACTAAAGGTCCTTATTTGTGGCTTAGAATTTTATTATTGGTGGCAGATATATTCAATTTTTTTTAGAATATGTAATGGCATGTTAGGATAGTTTTAATTAGAAATGTATCTCTTACTTGGAACGTACTTGAAATGAAATGAAAATGTATCTCCAATTTTGGAACTTAAGTACATATTTGATATTTCCTATCTTTTTGCTTATCTTGTGTTGAATGTGGTTAGCTTTTGGGTTGATTAGGTTGAAAAAGCAGGGGCTACTGTTCTGTTTGAGGATGCAAACAAGGGAGCTAACAATGTAGGGGTGGTGGTCACCCCAGTCCGTCTTACAAATCTTGGAGAATTTGGGACCCCTCAATTTGTGGCTGATAAGCTAATTCAGGCAGAAAAGCGGAAGGTACACTGGTTACCGTTTTCTTTGAAAACATGTTTGATATTTCATACATAGAGTCATCGGCAAGTATCATCTACTTATCTTTTGCATTCATAGATTTTTTTCCCCTCGGCAAATAATTTTGATTATAATAATTGAAATTTGGATAAAGGATACAAGTTTACAAGGGGCACTCCCCAGGTAAATACAATAAAACAGAAAGCTATCTTAAATGACATTAAATTTACTACAGAAAGCATATTAAGGAGAGACTTATCAAACTTTGATTCAGTAAGTAAAGAAATTGTTCTAGACTTTTAAAGTTCTAAATGTGCCCACATAACAAGACAAAATGAACCTTTAAAAGTACAACAGATATTACATTCCACTTATCTTTTGCATCAATAGATGCTTTCAGAAGTTTGTTCTTGCAATTGGTTTTTAGTATGCTTTACTTTGTTTGTTTGTCTATTTATTTACTTAGTTCTTATGGGTTGCATATGTTTTACAATCCATATTATCTTTTAATTTCAGTTGGAATTTTCCTTTTGTTGTTAAACTTCAGTCGCACTCAGACTATACTCGCATTTGTTTGTCATTGCAAGTAAAGGTACTAGTTCTTGTTGTTCTTTACAGAAACTTTTAGCATTTCAGATGCTTTCTCATATTTATAACATGTGACAGCCCATTATTGTAATGTGCATTATTTGACTGGACACTTAGGTTGTGCAGACTTAGCAACAAAAGAAGTCAGATAAAAGAATGTACGAATACTACCGCCGAGTAAATTAGAAAGGTTTTTTATCAATTTGAAGTCATGCTAGTACCTAAATGAATACACGTTGCGTCATTAAAAGTAAAATGTGCAATGAATAGAGTAGAAATAAGAAAACAAACTTTTTATTGGCCACTAAAGTGGTGACATCCAAAGGTGTTTGTGAATTTGTTAGCAGTATAGCGTTATCTAGGTACAAATACATTTAAAGTGATGCTTTATTTGACCATTTTCACATGTTCTCTTGGAAAAACAAATGTGATGAAATGTCAAAACTTTTGTTTTTGTTATTTCTCCTCTCTGTCACTCTTATCCAAATTAAAAGTAAAAGACACTTTACACCCTCTCAGTTTGCACCCATAGTTAAAAAAATGACACTTCGCACTCAACAAATATTTGTTGTCTGAAAGTGCACACTCCGAAGTCCGAACCATTTTCCATCTAAGCTAGTAACAAAGTTAACTACATGCTACTCACGTGGGACTTTTACTTGGATAAAATGGTCAATTACTTAATCTCAATTTATTTATAAAAAATCCCCCGTAGAGGTCAATGTCTTCTTCCACCTTTTGTCACTTGTTAGCTAAAAAATTTCTCACCTTGAACTACAGAAAGTAAAGAACCTAAGAAGTAAGATTAGAGTTCACAATAGAGATTCGACAGCTCAACATATCTCAAAAAATGGGAATTTGAGTTCATCGGGAAACAAATATTTAAACATTAAATATATTTATATACATATATGTGTATATTTATGTATATAATGAAACTACATAAAGTAAAGAAAGTAAGATTCGAGTTCGCAATACAGAGATTCGGCAGTTCGACAAATCTCAAAAAATGGGAATTTGAGCTCATCAGGAATACGACAAATATTTAAATATTAAATATATTTATATACGTATATATATATATATTTATATGTATATATATATATTTATGTATATAATGAATATAATATAAAATATGACTAGAAAAAGAAAATGATATGTGATTTTTTAACAAAAGAGTTTTTCTATATACATACAATATTTGTAAGACACTCATTTTATTGATTGATACCTTTATTTCTTGTTTTTTATAATTTATTTTTTTTGATTGTGTGATATATACACACGCGCACACACATGCATCAAAAATTTCAATACCAATAAAAAGTAATTCATGATAAAATGTAAAAACATTCAACAGAAACAAAATTTTGCTATGTTAATACAATCAAGGAATTTAGGAAATATATACCAAGTAATTCTAATTGTATTATAATGATGGCGTGGGTTAATGCAATTTTCAGCTCTATGCACCTTCTCCTTATGGCCTTGTTATTCTCCATTGAAGAATAAGGGTTTTGGTTCAACTTAGAGCTTTGATTCGTTTAAAGTATAGACCCCTAGGTTTGGCTCTTGTATTGTAGATAAGTGATTGGTTTAACACATGGTTATCAAGGCGTCGCCTAGTCGTCGCCTAGGCATCAAAGCGCTGGACAGAGTTCAAGGTTGGTCACCCTTAGTAACACTCGGCTCAACACATGTAAACTGTTTAAAAACATCACCAACAGAGTCAAACAACACGAAACACATAAATTTATAAATCTGAGTGCATTGAAAGAAATCCAATGATGATCGAAGATCTCACGCGCCGAAGTGAGGAGGCGTGTGTCATCGGCAGCGAACTTCTTTATGTTGAACGGTGGTGTGTGGGAGGTTTTAACATGTCGTCAAATCAACCACCATGCTCGCCTGTTGAAAACGATCCTTTTAATATAATAATCTCAGTTGTTGGGTTCCTATTTCTGAGACTGAGTTGGCGTGTTTGATAGAGTTGAGTTGTGTTAATTTTTTTAACTTTGCAGTCATGGGTGTGTCTAGTCACTGATGAGTGGTGGCTGATTTGAAAGTCTCTAATATCACCTGTTTGTGAGGAAGTTTGTGGATTGTGATGCTTTGTATATTTCTTGTGCCTGGTCACTTTAGTCAAATGGAGGACATCTAGCTGCCACTTATTTATTTAGGGTCTGTTTCACTGTGTGGCTGTTTGGTTGTTTGACAATAGGATATCTTTTTTCTCTTCTTATACTTTTGTCTTTTTTTTTTCATAATTAAAATATACTAATTTCATCTACTATTAATATGCACATATTTTTGTATTAAATAATTAAAGTGTATTTTCTTCTATATTTTATATATTTTGAAGTATATATATAAAAGTAACTATAAATGTATAATTATACATTGTTATCAACTTATCACCTTATGGACGACTAGGCAGGCACTTAATTGCCTAAGCGCTTAACCTCCCGGTCACAGTCTCGCCTCAACTTAGTGCCTTGATAACTATGGTTTACCATTATACCCTTGTCAAAGTCTCACGTGAGCCAAACATGTCTAACTCCATTGCTAGTATGGAGTCTATAAACGGAAAATGGTCCGGAGTTCATTTTGAAACAAAAAAGATATATTGGAGTGTAAAGTGTTTTTTTTAAACTATGGGGTTTAAAGTGTTGTTAGGTGCAAACTTGGAGGGTGCAAAGTTTCTTCTTCTCCCAAATTTACCCATGTTGAAGGAAACTATGTTGCATTTGTGCAGGTTGTACTGATGAATTAATTGTTATGTATTGTTTTTTTATTCCTGGATGGTATGCTTTTATAAGAGTTGAATATTGATGTACTTGACATACCCCAGGAAGCCATGCAGTGATATAACAGACCTCCAATAGCTAAAATGGAAATGAAAGTATCAGGGGGTATATTTGGTCCTATAACATCATGAATAAGTCTTGGATCTTTATGATAACGAATTTAGATATAATCATTAATGAGTCTAACCCAATAAGATTGTTCGAGAACTAATGACAACCTAGCAAGTTTCCCCATGAATCAGAGTTGAGTGCAAGGAACTTAAAAAATGTGCAAAACGAAAAAAAAAATTGAAAATAAAACAAAAGATGATCATATTCTGGTAGCTTGGCATCAGCCACAGACGTTAAAATAGCATCAATTATCAATCAAACCATTAATGAAGACCACATCTACAGAACACAAAAGTGGATGAGCTTGCTTTACCAGAAACTTCTTCAGGGAATTGAGCACTTTTCTTAACATGATAAGTTGCAAATTTTATTTTATCTGTGCTTCTGTTGTTTCCAGACACTATAAGTTTTCATATTAATTCTGATGTTTATTACATCTGGGTGATCTTTTTTTGTAGGCCAGACAGTTTTTGGTTCTGTACATTGTTACATAATTGTAGATTAATGCTTAATTAAGGAACTCATAATTGTATCCTTTCACACATACTTTTTTTCTTCAGTGTTTTAGGGATGTTAATATTGTACTTTTTCGTGTTGAAACTCGGTGCTCCTTTCTATATATATGCTTGTCTTGTTGTATAGGAAAGTACGAAGGAGGCTGAAGTGATAGCATTTTCAGAGAGATCAGGCCATGGAGGTCTTCAAGTTTACGAGTTTGAGTATGAAATTGATAGCACCAGGGGAGGGATGAAGAGGATCTTTTCAGCTGCATTTGTAGCCTCGAAGAAGTTGTACCTTCTAAATATAGCTCACTCTGATAAGCCAGAGAGTCCCCTTGACGCACATAGAAGACTGATGCTGGAACAAGTTCTTCATTCCTTCGATACTGCATAAATTAACACCACAGTTCATTATCTGTTGCAGTGCCTTCAATATGTTAACTATTACATGTGTGTTAACAATAGGTATGCCAGTCATCAGTCTCCATTTATTAGATTTTGGCAATTAGACTAGGTTCTCCCCAATCCATGCAGGAAACGACAAAACAACCCTTTTAGTCCTTGTACTCTTCCTTTAGTTTCATGTTAGTCTTTTTACAATTTTTATTTCGTAATTGTCCTTGTACAGTTTTGTTTGTGAACAATATTGTTCTTAATAGGTGTGAGAGGTAATGACATGACTTGAGAAAGAAAAACTAAATGCCAACTGTGAAATTTTGAGCTGTTCATAGTAGTCTGCTCATGGCTATTTTGAAACTTTTTCTAGGATAACATGGTTCCATATGATCAGACCATTGAATATAATAGATTTTTCTGCACTTTCTTTGCACGGTCTAACACTACATTGCAAGATGATGACACTGTACAAGTGGTTGGAACAGTGACTTTTAATGTTCTATGATTAGGAGTCAATTTATGTTCTATAAGTATCATGTGAGCATCTCAACTTATCGCTTATCTTATTTTGGTGGCACAATCAAGCAGCTGGGTGAATGATCTTGCCAGTTGAATGTGAATTGTGCAGGATCTCCTACATTCGGCTCAAGGTTAAGCTGTTGGTACAAGGTTCATCCATTTGTCTCCAATCAATAATTCATCATTCTTGAGGTCAGGGGCAGCTTATGAATATAGTGCAGATATTCAAATAATGATCAAAAACATTTTGTATGCACTATATTCATAATGTTCATGGAGATCCCTGCGGACCTCATGTGGGTACTTACTATATTTCTCTCTTTTTGTAACTTCTTTCTTTGGTGCAATTCCTTGCTTGATTCATAGACTCTAATAAGAAGTTATACCTTCTTAGATGCATTTCCTTGCTTGATTCATAGACTGTAATAAGAAGTTATTCTTATACCACATCATTTGTTCAAAAAATTTGAATGATATCCTTAGTATTATACTTTGTCATTTTCCCAACTCGAATCAATGTAGTTGGCAATTGCTGGCGATTTTTTTTATAGAACAAGTCTCTTTTCATGTTCTTTTAAGGTTTTTACATTTTTTATTTTTGCTTTGGCTTCCAGACTTCCTTCCCATTTTGAGCTTGAAGGATGTATTTCATCAAGGGTCTATAGTTGTGACTTGTGACTGGATTTGAAGATTAATACAATTTTCTACTACATGTAGTCACAATCATGGATCTAGATGTCCACTGCTAATAAAGCAGAAGACTGTTCCTCTTATGTCCTAGAATTGGTCACGTTACTAATTTTTGGTTTGATATACTCCATTAGTTTTAAAATATAATATTATTATTGACTTTTAAAATTAATTTAAAATATTTTTAAATTTATTAACATATATTTATTTTATTTTAGTAAAAATAATGATGAATTTTATAAATTATTTAAAAACTATTACTAATTTTAAGGCTATAAGACTATTACTGATTTTTGAAAGTCAAAGTTGAGATGATTTTAGTTTATAATATTTATCATTTAATTGTCAATTTTGAGTTAAGAATCTTTTAAGTTGATTTAAAAAAATTAATAATGATATTTTAATTTAGGATGGAGGAGGTTTATTGTTTCATAGTTGCAAATGAATCATAAATTTTGGTTTGAAAATATTTTAAATTAACTTCTAAAAATAAATAATAATTTTATAGTTTAAATTGAGGAAGTATTTAAGTCATTTAATTTTTTTCCTTTGTATAACTTTTGGTAGGTGGTTACCACCTTCTTTTGAGATTTGAGAGGGGTTCCAAGAAGAACTATCAAAATCTCTTGAACTTTCCTGTCTAAGCTTCAAGTGTGGGAATGGGTCAACAACCAAAGTTTGGAGCATCTCTATTTTATTTTATTTATTTGTAGATAAACTGAGTATCACTTGAGGGATCTAATTATGATAAAATTTTCACTCCAAGTACCATTGGTATTTTTAACTTTTTATTGTATTAATTAAAATAAAAATATTTTTAACTCTAGATTTTTGTTTGTGAACCATTACAAATACAATATTTACTACATAACAAAAAAATAATAATAAAATTTACTAATGATATGTGATGTGACAACTCCACCAAAAAGTCTAAACATTACTTTAACAAATTTTGTGGGACTTTGTGTCTTAATGATTATGATGTCATCATCTGAATGGTTATGAGGTTTGAATCTAAAAAATTATTTGATAACTAAAAAGTAAATTGTCTCTTAATGACACTATTTTATCATTTTAAAGGGTAAAAATTCATTTAATAATTTTAAATATTCAATTTAATAAAAATGAGTGCATAATATTGTTGAATATATTTATATCAAAAAAATTTCATTAAAGAGGTACCTCTTAATTATTAAGATTTCATTTTCTGTCTTACCGATTAAGAGACATTCAGAGGTAACAAATAAAAAACAAACAACATCATGTCTCTTAGCGAATAAGAGACAGTTTATTAAGAGGCAATCGAATGTAAACAAACAACACTTAACTTTTTAAGTGCTTTGATTCAACGAGGCATGAAATTCAAATATATTGAAACTTGTAAAATACATGTTCTCAATTTATTTTTTTCTCAAATAATGTGATATCATTCATCAGTTGAGTATATTTTATGTAATTATTTATGTTAAAATTCAAGTTGTCTTATTTAATATTGTTGGCTTGATATACATTGTTAGTAGCTCTTTTCAACCACTTGAATTTTTTAAATGAGTATAACTTAACATTACGTCACATTTTTTGAGAATTTTTTTGACTCCCTTCATTTCTTTTTACTTGTCTTTTCAACCGGTCATTTTACAAAGTGAAAATTATTCTTTTTCTGCAAATTTCAAAGAAGTATTATCGACTTAATTTTTCATATTTTTTCTACTTTAAATATTAATTCGTCTATTAGTATGTGCGAGGCATGAGCATTGTTTAATTATCATTTTATAAACTTATTGGGTGATTTAATAATCTTTATGTATAAAATGACAAAATTTACAATCAATCAAAAGTAATTGTCAGTTTTCCATCATTCAAAAAATTAAGTCTATTTAAAAATTAGATGTATTCATGAAACTTGAAAAATGAAGAGATATGAGTATCTTACCAATGCTAAAGATTAGTACTTGCATTTATGTTAAATCTATTTGATTTGATGATGATTCAATTTTAATGAATGTTTGTAAATAAGTGTAGTTTTTGTAAAGTCCTTATGAAAGGAATTTTATGTAAATGGATTAAGTTTAGGAATCAAACGGGTTAAATTTACTTTTTTCCACTCTACTCGACTTCGGTTTACAAATGTATAATTGAACTGAAATTTTTTACAACCGACTCATTGAACTACAAATTATTTTTAAATCGTTACAAAATCCGTTAAATGAGTTGACTTTTAACGGAAAAGCCACGTCATTTTTAAAATAAAAATCCATGTCAACTGTTTCATGTGATATTATTCTATTTGTTGCCACATTGAAAAATAAATGAGTTTAATAATAAGTATAAATTAAAAATTAAAATTCATAAAAATAAATTCAAACTTAAAAAATATAACTAAAATTTTGAAAATTAATTATTATTTTTATTTTTGAAAATTGATATAATTGTTATTTATATTATGAAATCATTAAATTTAAGTTTAAATATAAAAAAAGAAATATTAAAATACTTCAAAATCATTTTTTTTTTTAAATCTGGTTTGATATCATTAGATATGGAGAGAGAGAGAACCAAAAATTCTTTTGTATACGAGGCAACCCAAATTCGTTCACAAAATCAAAACTCAAAACTCAAAATTAGCACAGATCAAATCAAACCCAAAATCCATTCCCATCAAACCCAAAATCCAAAATATGTTCATATCAAACCATAAGCCAAGAACATTTTTATTTATTGGGAATCTGTAATCAAAGCCTACTATTTCAAACATTTGTCCATCTTCAACCTCCAACCATCAATCTCCTATTGCTCCACTAAATTGATGAGGATATCCTTATATTCTTCACGAAGAGCTCGTTGGATTGAGTCCACCGACGACGGTAATGGATTCGTCGGAGGGGAAGATGATGACGGAGGAGAAGATGTACACAGTAGATCTGAAAAAAAATATATAACAAACCCAGATCTGAAAAAATAAATCCAGATGATAAGTAGGTGAAATTCAAAAAAAAAAGCCAAAATAAAAAAGAAGAAGAAGGATTCGTCAGAGGGGAAGATGGTGATGGAGGGGAAGATGTTGGAGGGGAAGATGATGATGGAGGGGATGAGTACACAGTAGATCTGAAAAAATATAACAAATATGTTATTATGTTTAATTAGAATTTAGATATTTAGGTTTTATTATGTAAATATTATTAATTTTAACTTTACAAAATATAGGTTTAACTTTACAAAATATTAAAAATATATTTTTAAAATAAAAAAATTAACAAATATTTTTTTAATTTTTCATGACTTTTAAATATTTCTTCTTGATGATATTTAGGATTTCCAAGAAAAAAGTAGAGATAATAATAATAATAATAATAATAATAATAATAATAATAATAATAATAATAATAATCCTTTAATTTCAAAATATTAGACCCTTTTTACAAAAAATATCTTTTAAAAATATAAATATAATTTTTTTTTCAAAATATAAAAATATTTTTAATTTTTATATTTTTACATAAAAATATAATATTTTATATAAAATAAACTAAAATATATTTTATATTTTTATATAAAATTTTACATTTTATATTTTTTATATAAAAATATAAATATTTTTAAAAATATAAAATTGGCTTCAAAAATATATCTTTTAATTTTGAAGGGAATGAAGTTTTTCTAGGGAGTAATTTTAAGAAACTAGGTAAAATTCTATAATTTTTTAGTAAATAAAGTGCTTGACAACATTAATTAATAAAATAGCGATATATAATAATACAACAATTTTTAATTATTTATTTAATCCATGTAAGTATATACCGCCACGTATTTTAATTATATATCGCCACTTGTTTTCTCATTAAATAGTTAATGTACATGTATTTTGCTTTATCACTTTTTGTAAATAATTTGTAGTTCAATGAGTTGAGCATAAAAAAATTTAGTTCAGTGATGCATTTGTAAAACCGGTTACTAGTAGAGTGGAGAAATATGTGTTAGTTCCTAGTTGACACAATAGTTATCTAGAAGGGGGGTTGAATATATATTTAAAAATCTTTTCGTTTTAAACTTGTTCGTTGATGATGATTAAAACTTAGCGGAATTAATGTTTGTTTTAATCTCCTTTACGAAGTAGTGGAGTTATGAGAGTGAGCGATTATAGCGCTTATGGCGAGATATAGCGATTATCGTATGAAAGTAAAAGACACAATCGTTTTAAGTGGTTCGAGCACTTAAAGCTCCTAATCCACTCTTCTACTCTCGGTAGGAAATCACTAAGGATGTCTTTTCTACAACTTCAATCACACAGATTCCTTCTGCATCAAAGAGCCCAGAACTTCTTAGTTCACTCTTGAACTCTTCAAGTCCAACAGACTTGGCTCTCTTACTGATTCACTTAGAACTCTTCAAGTCCAAAGCAGACTTGGTACTTTTCTTCATTGATTGGTAGATGTTGAGTTCTTGATGGTTCTTCTACTCGATTCTTTGTTTAAGCACTTGTTCGAAAAAACCGAATAAACCGAGCAAAGCTTTTCTATTTCTCAGATCGTAGAGTTTAGCTTTTTGAGTTCTTCACGTTTTTTGTTCAATGCTTGCTTATCTCTCTCATCTGCTTGATTTGCATATATGTTATCTTCAAAACTATCCGTTGGATCCATCCGTTGAAGCATTAAATTCATTTGACCTTTCTGATCTTTGATGGAGACTTTTCTGCACATCTTCTGAATTGCATTCTGGCCCACTAATACAGCAGACTGCTTTCTCACCTAACACCTGAAAAGGTGTTTTTCCCCTTACCAATGGTACTTTCCTTAGCTTCTTCAATACTCTTCTTTGTTGCATACTAAGGATATGTCTTATGACTTTGGGACTAGTGAGTACTGCAACGTTCAGAATCCATTTCTCATATGTTGAAGTCTGTCTCCACACAAATCACGAGGCTTGACGTTTCTTACACAAGACAGATGATACTCTACGATCCAGATCGTGATACTCTACGATTCAGATCGTGGTGACTTGTCGCCTTGGTGCCTGGTCTGATGCTATCAGCCGAGAGCACTATGATTTCTTTTAAATCTTTGCACACTACGATCTGAAAGTAGTATGCATACAAGCCAATCATGTATGATGATAAAGCATATACTTTGTAATCAATCTTATTTATTTATTAATAAAATAATTATTTATTAAAGGCATTTATTATCTACATGGTGTTGTTTTAATAATATGTGATAAACCCATAGTTTTAAGCAATGCTTTTAGAATCATGATGAGATCATGCTAATGAGATCTAAATTCTTAGATAGCTTAAAACTAAAATGTTCCCAATCAATGGATTACTAAAAAAGGGATTAGTGAATCCGGATAGATTGGTACGTACGTTGCTTGCTCATTGGATGAGGATGATTGATTGTTGGTCGGAAAACCGATCACTAAACACGCGCAAGTATACGCAGTCTAACAAGTAATACAGTGATAAGGAGTGTGTCGTACCCACGAGGAACTATGACTAATATTTACCAAATATCGACTATGTATCGCTAAAGTCTTATTCGAACAACAGTAAATGAAAGTGTGATTAATCTAGTTAACTAATTAACAAAGCAAGTAAATGGATAACGAATGGAAATCTAAGGAAATACAAGCTAAGGTCACAACTTCACCGCCACACAGGCATTCTGTTGAACACCTGGCGTGTTATGTTTCATCAAACTAGCTACCCTATCTCTCTTTGGTCTTAATGGTCACGACGATTTGTTGACCGAGAACGCACAGGTGCTAATGCACCTCTGTCGAGGTATGCACAAACATATCCTCTCCAGATCCACCCTAAAGGGAACAGAACAGAAAGGAACGTCCAAGCTAGATGCAATCCTACATATGTCTATGCGAATCAATCATAACAAGGATTTAAGCATAGGTTCTCAATTAGGTCGCACGTGGCGCACAGAGATATGTTTATTCTACGCACAACTTATGCAGTCGAAACCCACAATCACATGTCAATATATTTAGGTGTAAATCTACAATTCTTCTGTCGATATCATGTAGATTACCAAAATCATCACTAATGTCTTAGCAAGAATCATTAAGCACAAATATATTAACCCAAATCATATGGTGCCAACCAAAGAGATAAAGACAGTCAATTCAAATAACAAAAGGGATCCATTATAACCTTAGAGCCAATAATCAGTTCATAATTAATAAACCAACTACAAGTAGCAAATAAGACAACATTTATAGATTACAAGACTAGAGAAGATAAATGGATAAGAGGAAACTCTGTCAAAGCCCTTCAATCTCCATATACTCCGCTCAAATCAAGCTTTCCAATCCGTGTCGCTCGTTGCTCCTGTGCTCCAAAGAAATACAAACTTCTCCCTAAATCTACCTAATCTATATTTACAAACATTTATCTAAGGGAAAGAGAGAGAAATTACAAAGAAAACTCTAAACTAAGCTAAGCTATATGATATATCATGAGAGAGAGATAATGCAGAGGCTGGGTCTCTGTTATATATGTTTTCCTCTTCATGCTAGGTCAAAAGGCCTTGGTCTCTGCCTGGGCACCGGAGGTGGCACTGCGGCGCGGGCTTTAAGCCTATGAGTGGCGTTGCGGCGCCACGTGAGCTTGGAAGACATGGAGCTCATGCTGCCATGCGAGCAATCTGAGATGAGTGGTCTTTGCGTGAGGTGAGGTGATGTCAAGAAGTGACCATGAGGTGTGGCCATGGCCATGAGATTAACACTAAGCATTGAAAGCTGGCCACTGATTGTATGGAAAATGATCGTTTTTTACCCCTGAAGGCTGGAAAACACCTGAGAAGATCTGCATTGCGTCAATTAAGCACAATAACACTATAATCATATAAAACTATATAAAGACTACGAATTCAGGCAATTACTTAAGTCATTAAGTATCCGATTTGCGGGTATAAATCCCACTCATCAAATACCCCCAAACTTAAGTCTTTGCTTGTCCTCGAGCAAATTAACTAACACAACACTAATAAGAAAATACACGCGAAAGAAAACTAAAACAATATAGGAGTATCATGGCTTCGAAATTCGATCATAGCCACTCTCAGAGAATAGGGCAAACACAGAAATGAATAAGGGTTCATTCAATTTCAAGCATAAGACTGTATTCGATCCATTCTATGTGTGTGTGTGGAGACCAACCGTCCTAACTAATTATAACTCAAATAAGCTCGCACAGTCGATTGCTAATAACAATAAGCAAACTTCGCAACTTAAACATTTAACAAGCATTAAGAATAAGACGCAAGTGCAGGAAAAGATCAAAAGACTCTAGCATGACGACAGTAAAATCTGACTCGGGCAGTACTTAATTACTTTAGGCTATTCAGAACTACCCATGAATGAGCTTTTGATCAGTGACTCCCAAGCCAGACGACTTTAGGGCACTAGGTGTAGAACACCCCTATGAATCTAATAACTCGAGCAGTAAAGGCCACGTAATCAACATAAGCCATTGAGATTTTTCAACAAAAACGAAGATTATTTAGCGAGTGCATTTTATGATCCATCTCGATATCAGTTCTGCGTTTATGGCCGAGTGCGTTTTACGCTCCATCTTGAGCCACCGCAAAACTTTCGATATAAACTCTTCTTTTCTATTTTTATTTTCGTTTCATTCATTTTTTTTATATGTCAACATGCCAGAAACCAAGATCCAAAATTGTATAAACATCTAAGTCTTTTATTACCTTGTAAAAATGAAAGTTTATAAAAGTGAACAAACTCTCAAAGCAATAAACAAGTGAACTCAATTCGAAAAATAACGAGCTAACACAGTTGGTCGGTGCTTGCTAAGGAAGACGGATCAATAACAGTCTAAACTTATCAATTGCACAACCCTAGCTCATACATGCTTGACACGACTCTAAGAGATAGGCATAGATACTTGACGCTTGTCATCAGCCACAGTAAAAAATTAATGAAAACTATAGCCCTTGCTAAATAGCAGTAGGGTAAAAAGGCCATTCATATGGCACAAGTATATAATCTGTAAAAGCCCCAAAAAGATGGCTAAAAACCACAATCATGCTGATAATAATCAAAGCATTAATAAAATGAAAGCCAAAAATAGTTCATGGCATAATAATAAAAATCCAAACATAATCCTGAAAATCCCGCAGTTCAAAACGACTGCACCATAATACTGATGATAAAAACATAATAAGTCTAAAGTATGCAATCCTAAAATGGCAGTAAAGAAATAACAGATAATAGCTAAAAACACCCCCAAACTTGAGATGAGCAATGCCCTCATCGCTAAACATAAAGCAATCGATACAAGAGGGATTCCCTGAAGTTCGCTCACTCAAGACAGATCTAGCCTCCTCGTCGGCCTCTCGGCGGTGGTGATGGGGAGGTAGGTGGGAAGACAGAAGCTCGAAATCGTATGGCATGAACTCAACGTTCTCACCATAATAGTCGGTGTAGATGCTCTGCATGGTGTTCACCAGCTCAGCCTGGTACTGCATAGCAATCTCCTGTCTCTAAGCTACTGCTGCAATGTGCCTCCGCTATCTCTGCGCCTCGGCATCCTGTTTTTGGTGCAGCAGCGTGAGGGACGCCATAATATCAGTCAGCAGCCCTTATCCACCTGGGCCTGCGCCAGAAGTCTGTCCCTGCTTTGGCTCTATAGTAGGAGGTGGTGTTGTAGGCGGCCCGTACCCTTCACCTCTAATATATTACTCTGCCCTATCCCACACAATAAAGCATGAGATCGTCTGGTGGTCAATGATTGCCATGGGAGGCAAGGATATCTCCTCTGGCCCCCACTGAATGCCTGCCTACTTGCACAGTCGAGTGATCAATAATGGATGTGGAAGCCTCGAAGCGACTGTACTCTTGATTGCCTTGAGAATGGACTCGTGAATAAGAACTCCAGTATCCACCTGCAGACCCGTGACAATAGCGAATAACAGAATCGCCCTATCTCCGGTCACGTCACTCAAGTGACGGGTCGGGATCATGTTCGCACATATGAAGCTGAACCACGCTTTCCCATAGCGATGGAGCGCTGGCGTCGGGAAACTAGTCTTTTCACCCGTATAATCATTTGTCTTCCACGCGATCCCGGGCTTCCACAGCCTCTTAATAATATCCTTTAAGTCGTAGCTGCGGAGCCCCGGCTCCATATAGTCCTTGCCCGCATAGTTGGGCGTGGCAAACATTGCGTTGATGGCCTCACTACCAAATGCCACTAGTTTCCCCCTAACTTGGACAACCGCGTCACCTTCGGTGATGGCATTGGCATAGAACTCTCGAACCACTGATATGACCGCTGACCCAGGCGGTTTTGTGAAATGGGTCCAATTGCGTTCTTGTATCATGGTTGCTAAATCGCCATCCTTTTTGTCCGGCTTGAACCCCCACTCAGGAATGAGATTTTGCGAGCCAAATTAGCTTTTGTACCTTTTCCAGGCCTCCTCATTGATAAATTTGGCTCTATCCCAAGCCGTCGGTGGTGCCGCCGATGAAGATCCTCCCATGCTAAGGCATTGCCTCTTTTGTGCCATTTCTGAACTTGATGTAATATGTATGAACACTGGTGGAAAACTGAAACACGCACTCCCCCAAACTTACTGCAGATAATCCCCAATGCAAGTCCAGTGAATCCAAGCCAGAACTGCCCCAAAACAGTCAAATTTTTGGTTGAGGCAATTTATTGAACACCTAGAGTGCACTCCTCAAAACTAATCTGGACAACCCTTGTTTGAAAGTGCTCTAGCCCGATTTCCAGTAGAAATCTCCCAAATCACAGAGAAAAATTGCACAAACAATCAACAATTAAACCAAACAGAATTCTGCTTCAATGAAATCCAACCAATATTACCTTAAGTTGCAAAATCTAGTGAGAAACCCAAATTGAGAAGTGTGGGCTTGAACTTTGAGCGTTGATTTGATGGAGTTTTCGGTTTGTGATGTTGAATTGAGATGAGAATTAAGGTCGGCTGCAATTTTGTGGGAGGGGCAAAGGATGCCGAGTTTGCTCGAGACAAATGAAAAGGCGTGCCCTAACTGCTGGCCAAAAGCAGTTTTTAAAAACAAAAATTTGCCTCTGGCGCCGCGGCGCGAGGAAACCTTTGTTAAGTGGCATTCATGGCCAGAGAGTTTGGGGGCATTACTCGGATTTAGTGCCATGCGCTTAGTTGCCCAAAGTTGTTGTGTTGTTGAACGCCGAAGAGAGAAGTTTTGGCGTCAAGACCGGCATCATTGCATTACGACATTTAAGGCGCCGGGCGTGAAAAACTGGCTACAGCAGCAGATGACACTTGGCGCCGGGCGTTAAGCGGCTTAGCCGCGGCGGAGTGTAGTACAAATGGTGGCGCTGTGGCGCGAGTTGTGAGTCTCTAAATTTTTTTTACTGCTGTCTGCACAAGCCAAGACTAGTAATACACATAACACTTTGAAGCTAAAATAAATTATTACATACAGTCTAATAAGTAAGTAACTACAGCGTAAACTAGATATAGGTAAAGGAAAACAGATGAAATTTATACCGAGATGGGGTTGCCTCCCCACCAAGCGCTTGTTTTAAAGTCGTCGGCTTGACTATACCGACGTCGTTCAATCCGGCTCATAAGCGAAGATAACCTTTTCATGCCGCCTATTCGTCAATTCCTTTGGATTTTTGGCAGACATAGATGATTGGTCATCCTCATTCTCCTCCTCCATCCAGTCATCCATCGGTACAAAGAAGCTTTTGCCACTGGAATTATCCACTAATTTGCCTATTTCATTAAGTTGAAAATGCTCATTGTGCGCTATTGGACCCTCTCGAGTTTTCACAGTTGGGAGCGTGGGTTCAGGTTGTTGATCAATCTTGACAATACAACCACTGTTTATCCTCGTGTCTCCAACTTCAGACTCACCGGTTGGCTAGTAAACACTATTACGTCTTCCTTAACAACTGTGCGAGACTCATTGCATTTTCCTTGCGTATCCACCGTGCAATTCTCTACTGTTTCATCGTCGAGATCAATTAAGACCGGGAGATTGCTTCGTGGTGGATTTGTGATGGCATTGACGAGTTGCCCCAATTGATTCTCAAGGCTGTGCACTGTGGCTTCTTGGCTTGCCATTCGAACCTCATTTTTCTCAATAAAGTCTGTGAGAAGTTCTTCAAGCCCGTTCTCTTCTTCTTGTGTTGAGGTATCATAGAAGCTCTCATTGGGTTGAGACGTCAATTCATAATGCAGCTGAGACTGATAGTCGAACTGAGAGGTATGATTCGGATCATGATATGACACCTGACTGCAGCCCCAAGAGTTTGGATAACCCTGGCTATTTGGATGATAGGAGATCAGTTCAAAGTCAGCTTGATTCTGACAGTAGGCATTCTGAGTGGACTGACATTCAAGATTGCCAGAAAACCTCAAGGCATTAGCAATCTGAAGTTGCAATTTCTTGAGCCCTTCTTCCGAGCTTGTTTATGTTGTCCCCTCATAAGGCCATTGATAACATTGATAGTCCATAATCTGTAAACTTAAAAACAAAAGCAAAAAGAAAGGAAGATAAAAAAAATACAAGAAATAAATATATTCACGTTCAAAGTAAGACTCTATTGATTGAAATCAATATTGGACAATATTAGAATAATAGTTCCCCGACAATGGCGCCAAAAACTTGTTGGTCGGAAAACCGATCACTAAACACGCGCAAGTATACGCGGTCTAACAAGTAATACAGTGATAAGGAGTGTGTCGTACCCACGAGGAACTATGACTAATATTTACCAAATACCGACTATGTATCGCTAAAGTCTTATTCGAACAACAGTAAATGGAAGTGTGATTAATTTAGTTAACTAATTAACAAAGCAAGTAAATGGATAACGAATGGAAATCTAAGGAAATACAAGCTAAGGTCACAACTTCACCCCCACACAGACATTCTGTAGAACACCTGGCGTGTTATGTTTCATCAAACTGGCTACCCTATCTCTCTTTGGTCTTAATGGTCACGACGATTTGTCGACCGAGAACGCACAGGTGCTAATACACCTCTGTCGAGGTATGCACAAACATATCCTCTCCAGATCCACCCTAAAGGGAACAGAACAGAAAGGAACATCCAAGCTAGATGCAATCCTACATATGTCTATGCGAATCAATCATAACAAGGATTTAAGCATAGGTTCTCAATTAGGTCGCACGTGGCGTACAGAGATATGTCTATTCTACGCACAACTTATGCAGTCGAAACCCACAATCACATGTCAATATATTTAGGTGTAAATCTACAATTCTTCTGTCGATATCATGTAGATTACCAAAATCATCACTAATGTCTTAGCAAGAATCATTAAGCACAAATATATTAACCCAAATCATATGGTGCCAACCAAAGAGATAAAGACAGTCAATTCAAATAACAAAAGGGATCCATTATAACCTTAGAGCCAATAATCAGTTCATAATTAATAAACCAACTACAAGTAGCAAATAAGACAACATTTATAGATTACAAGACTAGAGAAGATAAATGGATAAGAGGAAACTCTGTCAAGGCCCTTCAATCTCCATATACTCCGCTCAAATCAAGCTTTCCAATCCGTATCGCTCATTGCACTTGTGCTCCAAAGAAATACAAACTTCTCCTTAAATCTACCTAATCTATATTTACAAACATTTATCTAAGGGAAAGAGAGAGAAATTACAAAGAAAACTCTAAACTAAGCTAAGCTATATGATATATCATGAGAGAGAGATAATGCAGAGTCGGGTCTCATATATATTTTTCTTCTTCAAGCTTAGGTCAAAAGGCCTTGGTCTCGCCAAGACCGGAGGTGGCCAAAGCTTGCCACGTGAGCTTGGAAAACACGGAGCTCGCACTGCGGCGCGAGCCAATCTGAGATGAGTATGCCATGCGATGCGAGGTGATGTCAAGCGATGACCATGAGGTGGTATGCCATGCCATGAGATTAACACTTAGGTATCAGGCCATGGCTGCGCCAAAGTATGGAAAATGACCGTTTTTGCCCCTGAAAGCTGGAAAACACCTGATAAGCCCTGCATTGCGTCAATTAAGCACAATAACACTATAATCATATAAAACTATATAAAGACTACGAATTCAGACAATTACTTAAGTCATTAAGTATCTGATTTGCGGGTATAAATCCCACTCATCATTGATCTCATGATCATTTGTGTGGAGACACTAAAGCAAGTATGTAGGTGCTTATTAGAGAATAAATTCACTGAGCGTGACTCGCTAAGGAATACCTAATGGAGTTTTACTTGTCTGTCAATAGGAATTCTTGTAGTGATAGTAGTACAAATGATCCTTAGACTTGAGATCATCATAATATCTTATATATAATGAATTACACTTTGACTTATTCCTTAAGACTCTTAGAGTATATCAAAGGCTATGCTTGGGTGTAATAAGTTATATATGAAGATAACGAATGATCAATAAAGAATCTACCACTTTTAGTAAAAGAAGAGAAATGTCCTATGTGATTCAATAAATGACAACCCAGGAATCCTTGGCCAAGGTGGAATGAAATTAGAAAGTAGTTTCTAATTTGCATTCATTAGGAGTTGTGCATTTAGGAATTGAAATACATATAATTAAATAAAATAAGACTTGACAGTAATTCTACGTCTTATATTTAATTGGGACATTGTATGGTGGAAGGATTGTATTGTACGGTAACTATTAACTCAAAGGTTCTTTTATGATTAATGTTGAAATCTATATTATCTGGAAAGTCGTTGATCGCTAGGGAGGCTTATCCCTATTGTAGAATAAATATTATTTATTTAAATAAATTAATCGTTTAATTTATTTATTTAAATAAGATTAGAATTGTTCTAACTGATTTATTCACAATCGGTTTAATATAGAGAACCTAAAGGGTCACACCATAAAAGAAAGAATAATTATTTAAGAAGTTAATGGTATAATCGTAATAATATGTTAAGTATATTTAATTTAATCTATGGTGGTAGAATAAATTAAATAGCTTAATATTTATTATTTAATATTTAGAAATATTAAATATAAATTAATAAGAGGAGTCTTACTAATATTATTACAATTATTATTATTTTAATTTCTAAAAGAGTTTAGGAATTAATTTAATATAAGTACTCTCATTTATTCCTAATAGGATTAGGAGGAAAATTAGTTAAAGGAGTTTAATTAATTATCTCTAATAAAATTAGGGAGCCCATTTAATTAAAAGAGTTTAATTAAATAAATAATACCTTATTTTAATTAAATAGGGTTACCTGATATCTTTATAAGAGGAGTCTTATATCAGATATTAGATATACGTAATTCCAAGTTGTTGGAGAGTACGTTTTTTTCTATAGAAATAGAAAAACTAGGGTTTGAGCCAATACACCATTTTTCTTGAAAATTCTTCCTCCTTGGTGGATCACCTCTAGAGACCATACACTGAAGGAACCTACCCGGAGATTCAAGGAGATCGCGGAGAAGTAGGAGTTGAACTCGTACCTGTGGAAGCTCGTATCTACAAGGGTATGATTACATAACTTCTTGTTCTTCGTTTTAATTAATAATATGCATAAAGGATGATCCGGGTAATTGGTTTGTGAAAAATTTTAAAATCTGATTTTATCATGCTTCCGCTATTTTGCAATTCGATTGCTACTTTGATTTTCACAAAACCTAATAGTGGTATCATGAGCCAATCTTTATGCGAATTATTAATTATTTTTTATTCCATATATGTATGGGTATGTATTTAAAATAATTTATTGGGCATAATTTATTATATAAAATTTTTATTTTATGAAAATAAAATATAAAAAAAAGTTCAAATCGCGAAGCCTGGTTTTTTTTTCGCTGCGCATGATTACGGTTTATTATAATTTTATATGAACCCGTGTTTGCACATTCACGGAATATATATGATTACTATATATTTATTTGATCCTGTCAAAAGAATTTTTCTTCCATGATTATATATAGGGTCTCCATCCACAGCAACCGGTTGTTGGGGAGCAACCCATTTTGGCCAGCCGCTACAAGCTCTACCGGCTTATAAAAATAAAATAAAATTGTCCAAGGCCTAGAGAGCTTGTAGCTACCAAATAAATGGGTTGCTCCCCAACAACCGGTTGCTGTGGATGAAGACCTTTATATATATTACTATATATTTATAAGGATGTGATTCCAAGACTATTATATATATATATATATATATATATATATTTCTATCCAGGAGACTCCATGATTCCTTTGGTTAGTATTAATCAGGCAATTACATTCCACGTGGTTCCGCGGTCTTTCCAACGTGATACTGTACTTTGGTTATTATATATAATATATATAAAATATTTTTTTAATAATTTTATAATTAAAATAAAGAGTTTATTTTAATCTTGAAATTGGATTTCATGCAATTTAAAAATGCCCATTAAATGACACTCATATATATATGGAATGATTTTATTTATTGATACATATGATGATATGTATGATAATAAATGGGATTGATTATGGACTATTGACCAATGTGATTGGATTTATTTTGGTTGGATGTTTGAATGAATGAGTTTTATTAAATGGGGTCTGCGTACCTCGTCTTTTCTGGTTTTCTTCTTGATGTAAATTCTATCACTCTCCTTTGTACATCCCCTTGACTGCTGATCAAGGTTTCTATTTAAATTAAATAGTTTAATGTAATAGAATTAGTTAGAATTTTTTGAAGAACCAGAGATCAAAGAGAAAGGAGCACTTGAAGACCCATTTGTAATGGAGCCCAGGTTTAAATGTAATAGTTATATTTAAATGTTTATTCTTGCACCATAGGATTTGACCTTTGGTTCACTTGGTGGCTCTAGTGAACCAAATTAGAATAAAAGTCCATAATCAATCTGTGTAGAATATAGTATTCTATATGTGCATGCTAGTATTATATATATTATATATTATGCAAACATGCTTCGCATGTTTAATAATATGACGCGTATTTTATATATATATTTGCATGCGCGCTAAACAAGATGAGACTAATAATAACAAACCTGTGACGCCCCCAAAATAGGTATACATCACCCATTCTGAGTGTCAATACATGGTACAGAAACAACTACAACTTTATTATTACAACAGTAAAACTGTGAGTTTGAATACAAATATTATCTTCTAGACAATATCTATACTCAAATAAATCCTCATCACATTTATTGATACATTATTTTACAAAATTGGTGAGGACTACTAAACAATTCTTTCTAAAACCTTCATTCCATACCCCGACTTGCATCGCTATATTCTCGCCTCCCGAGAAGAAAAATGAAACAAAAAGGAAAAGGGTGAGCTCAACTAGCCCAAGAAAGAATATTATGACTAATATAATATACAACAAATTACCGTTAGTCTTCAACAGAAAAAATCTAATAGAATACAATAGACAACAAATTTTAAATCAATATTCGCAATGAAATAATAATTCATTAGAAGAGTTAAGTAGAAAATGCAAACTACTATCTTCTATGTATGAATTTAAAAGTTCATCGCTCATCTTTTATCCTCGTAACATCAATCAATATACATCCGGAATCAAATATTCATCTTTGCACTACTGTGCCAAAGATATTCATCATTAATCATGTTCATCTAAACACTTGTTCATCTTTGCTACTACCAAAGATATTCTTCGAAATCATTCATCTTTGCACTACGTGCCAAAGATATTCAATAATATCATCATTTAAGACTGAGGATGATGAAAAATATTTTTAAAGAAACGAATCCAGTGAAACAAAATGACAAGGATTAAGGATTAAGGATTCGTACTTTGTTTTATCCATGTTCAAAAATACCTCAAAAATAATCATAGTGGTGTAAAATTCAAGAATGATCAAAACATGGATACAATCAAAGCTAGTAACCAGAATAGATATTTTGGACAAAAAGAAGAAATTTTATTTTTCGGTGAATAGTGCCGTATACGTGAATAATAACTCCGACACCAAAAGATAGAAATTTCCTAAAAAAAATATCTTCACGCTTCATGAATAGTACTCGTGAATAGTAACTCGTGAATAGTAACTCATGAATAGTAACTCGTGAATAGTAACTCATGAATAGTAACCCCGACATGAAAAAGTTCTAAATTTGATAAAAGTTCCAACCAATATTTCAAAGATAATGATATTGAAGAAATAATATCATTTGAGAAGAAAATAACATCCCTTACCTCGAAAGATTAGTACTTCTAATTGAATACCGGTATAGTCTTTGAAGGAACTTGCACCGCCTAACAATACTCAAAGTATACTCACAAGAATACGCTCAATATATCGAGAGAGAAATAGAGAAAACTTCAGTTTACATTGTGATTTTCAATTCTAACCTAAGCACCCTATTTATAGGAAAATGCTTAGAACACCAAAGCGAGAAAATTGAATATAATATTAATATATTTTCACATTTTCTTTAGCCCACCTTAGACAACTGATCTCAGCCCATTTGAATCACATGTGAGGCCAACTTAGTTGCAAAAAACATTTTTCTCAAAATAATTAACTAAAACTCCCAAAATTAATTATTTTAACTTCGAACTTCAATAATTCATAATAAATAGCCCTTTTATCAGAAAAATTCAAATCTCGAGAGTTTTATAGGAAATTCAATTCTCTACAACTTTGCAGAAGAAAGGTTTTTCAAATTCCAAACAGAAATTGACCGAAATTCATAAACGGGCGATTTTACAAGCTATAATCAAATTTCGGTCAATAATTGTGTCTACCAACACACAAAACATGTGTTAAACATTTAATGTCACAAAATACTCTTCCTCCTCATATACTCATATATCCCACATTCATTGTAAAATATCATCGTTAATATATTATTAAAATAATATATTTAAATGAATTATTTTATCGTAAAAAAGATAAAATATTAATTTTCAACAATTGTCACATTAAAATTTTCTCCATCTATATCCTCATAAAATCAATATTTTCCTCATCATATAAATCAATAATTAATTATTCATAAATAATATTACGAATCACATTATTGACAAACCGGTTCGCCCTGTGATAGAGGGGCTTTCCAATAAGGATCTTTCCTTCTCGGGCGCGCAATTAGATGACCAAACCTCTCCTTAGATGTAACTTTCTAGACATTGTCAATAATGTTATCTAATAATATTATTCAGATAATATGAATTATTGTCTGATAATGGAAAATACGGTTGTAATGACAATTATTGAAACAACAACAATATAAAATGTCAACGTAGCAATTATTGAATCAATAAAATAAAATACTGAACAGTAATTACTGTAACCATTATTAAGTAGTGCCTTCAATAATTGGTGCAATACAGTAATGCTACTCTTGTGCAACAACGCCAGACATCGTGTTTTTAACCACCGGGTATTCCAACAAGGTTTAATCAGTAATAACTTCTGCCGTTATTTTTAAATAACTTATATTTGTCGTTTCTTCATCCAATCGCTTTTCCGTTATGGGGCCCACATATATCGTCATACCGCAACGCATTTAATATTTCCCGACAAGTATGAATATTCTCAAAACAACAATGAATATTTTATAACCACTTGCTTATTTTGAAATATTTGCGTATTTTACCCTAACTATCCACATTAATCAAATCAACCCTTACTATTTCAAAATAATAAATAGAAAATTAAATTTCATTAATAATAAGTTGGGGTCTTACAACCTCCCTCCTTATGAAATTTCGTCCTCAAAATTGACGTGACGTACTGGTGTTTCAAAAGGTGAGGATACCTCGCTTTCATTTCCGCTTTCCAATTCCCGTGTCATTTCCTATATAGCATGATTCCTCCACAAAACTTTAACTTGTGGTATGACCTTTTCATGCGTAGGACATGCTCCTTCCTATCCAAGATCTTGACAGTACCTCCTCATACGTTAAGTCTTGACTATCTCGTCCGGTTCTAACTCTATAACGTGGTTCGGTCTTTCACATATTTACTTAAGTACGATATGTGAAACACATTATGAACACGAGACATACTCTTTGAGGTAACGCGAGTCTATAGGCTACATTTCCTACTCGGTCAAGAATTTGAAATGGACCAATAAATCGTGGATTGAGCTTTCCTCTCTTCCCAAATCTTGTAACTCCCTTCCATGGAGCAACTCACAACAATACATGATCCCTACACTAAATTCCACGTCCTTTCGATGAAGATCCGCATAACTCTTTTTTGTCGATCTTGTGCCGCTTTGTATACGTTGTCGAATCATTTGGATCTTTTTCGTAGTCATACGTATTCAACTCGGGTCCCAACAAAGGTGTTGCTTCACCCACCTCGTCCCAACATACTGGAGAGTGACACTTTCGGCCATATAATGCTTCAAATGGAGCCACACCTATACTTGCTTCGATAAGCTGTTGTTGTAGGAGAATTCCACCAATGGTAAATACTTATCCCAACCGCCTTTGAAGTCTAGGACACGTAGTCTTAATAAATCTTCAAGAGTTTGAATAGTCCTTTCGATTTGTCCGTCTCTGCTTGAAGATGGTATGCCGAATCAATCAGAATCCGCGCTTCATAGCTTTTTGCAAGCTAACCTAAAATCTTGAAGTGAATCTTGGGTCACGATCCAAACTATGGATACAGGGCATGCCATGCAACCTCACAATCTCATTCACGTATATACTAGCAAGACGTTCAAGTGAATAAGTCTCTCAGATGTCGCAAGAAATGAGCGGACTTGGTTAATCTATCAACAATAACCCAAATAGCATTGATGCCCGAGAAACCGTAGGAAGACCCGTAATGAAATCCATGGTAATGTGTTCCCACTTCCATTTCGTAATCTCAAGTGGTTGCAACGGACCCTTAGGTACCGGATGCTCGCCTTTACTTGTTGACAAGTTAAACACACCGAGATAAACTTTGCAATCTCTCTCTTCATATTGTTCCACCAAAATGTATGTCGAAGATCACGATACATTTTAGTACTTCCGGATGGATTGCAAATGGTGTATCATGTGCCTCCATCATAATCTTGTACTTCAAATCGAGTCGTTAGGAACACAAAGTCTAGAGTGGACTCAAGTATTCCTTCTTCATCAATTCTCGCTTAGGAATAGCTCCTTCTTGTACTTTCTTCTTCATACGCATCATTTCTCCGGCCCGGTGGCTTGAGCAACCTTAACTTTTTCTATTAAAGTTGGCTCTATCGTTATACTTGACATCATCGCTTTTCGTTCGTGCATATGATCTTCTACTCAACGCGTCGCCTACCACGCTCGCTTTTTCGGGATGGTATTGAATAGTGTGGTCGTAGTCTTTTCAATAGCTCGAGCCAACGTCACGCCGCATGTTGAGTTCTTTTTGAGTGAAGAAATATTTAAGGCTTTTATGGTGCGAATATATCTCCACTTTCTCCCCATATAGATAGTGCCTCCATATCTTTAACAAGGAAACGATCACCGCTAACTCTAGATCATGAGTAGGATAATTCCTCTCATACTCTTTTTTGTTGTTGCGAGGCATAGGCTATGACTTTCCCACGCTGCATGAGAACACATCCTAACCCTTTGCACCGAAGCATCGTTGAGATAACAAATCCATCCGAACCGGGATGGTATTGTTAGAACAGTCTTAAATAAGTCTCCTCTTAAGCTCTTGAAACACTTCTCGCATTCTTCGCTCCAAACGAATTTTGTATCCTTCCGAGTTAGGAAGTTAATGGAGTAGCGATTCGAGAAAACCCTTCCACGAATCTCCAATAATAACCAAATAAGCCCAAAAGCTACGTGATTTCATCCACCGACTTGGTTGCTCCCAACTTTGTATTGCTTCAATCTTCACGGGATCAACAGATACTCCATGTTTCGACACCACGTGCCCAAGGAATGCTACTTCCTCAAGCGAACTCGCATTTCTTCAATTTGGCATATAGTTTGTTTTCACAAAGCCTTTGGAGTACCAAACTTCAAATGGTGCTCATGATCTTCACGACTTTTGGAATATATAAGGATGTCATCAATAAAGACAACAACGAATCGATCCAAATATTCCTTGAATACTCGGTTCATCATATCCATGAAAGCCGTAGGAGCATTAGTCAATCCGAAAGACATGACTAAGAATTCATAATGCCCATACCGGGTTCTCAAGGCGCTCTTTGGAATATCCTCGCCTCTAATCTTCACCGATGATATCCGAATCGAAGATCGATTTTTGAAAAGAATTGTGCCCTTTGCAGAATCGGTCAAACAAGTCATCAATACGAGGTAGAGGATACCTATTCTTGATGGTGACATGGTTCAATTCCCCGATATTCAATACAAAGTCGCATACTCCCGCCTTTCTTCTTTACAAATAAAACAGAGCACCCCAGGAGATGTACTAGAGACGAATGAAACCGATGTCCAACAATTCTCGTAGTTGGACCTTTAACTCCTCAAGTTCAATAGGAGCCATTCGATATGGGGTTTTTAGAAATGGGCTTTGTACCAGTTTCAAGATCAATAAAGAATTCAACTTCACGCTACGGGGTAGACCGGAAGTTCTTCTGAAAATACGTCCGAAAAGTCAATAACAACAGAATATTATTCAAATTTGACGTGTCTTTATTCAAATCCATAACATGGGCTAAGAAAGCTTGACATCCGTTTTTCAATAAACGAATAGATTTATGATTAGATATGACAGTGATTGATTTTAATGGTTTAGTTGCTTGAATTCGTACAACAGGTTGGTTAGGAATATGAAAACTAACAACCTTACGAAAACAATCAATTTTGGCATGATGAGTAGTTAACCAATCAATCCCTAAAATCACATCAAAAGCAAGTATCTTTAAAGAGATAAGGTCAACAGGTAAGGTAATGGTGCCAACTTGAATCAAACAAGATTTATAAACAGTGGATGTGATGAAAGTTTCTCCTAACGGAGTTTCCACAGATAGGTCAAAGTCTAATTTCTCCAGAGTCAAGTTTAAACGTTGAGCACAAGCAGGAGAGATAAATGAATGGGTAGCACCGGTATCAAGTAAGGTATAAACTTCGCAAGAATTTATAAATAGCTTACCCGTGATCACCTCGTTTGGGTTCCTCGTATTATGACCAGTCACAACAAACGCTCTTCCCGGAATCATTGACTTTGACTTTTCTGGGACAGTCTTTTGAGTCACCGTCCCCGCTGAACTAGGTTTCGCTCTGCATAATCTCGAAGCGATATGTCCTTCCTTTCCACAATTATAGCATACCTTGAACTATTGTGGACGGTTTGGACCGATATGTCCCTCTTTCCGCATTTATAGCATATGACCAAAGTGGTCGTTCTCCTCCCTTAGAACCGATTCTTTTCTTGCAAGACCGCTGTCTTCACATGGTCATTGTTAAATCTCCTCTTCTTAAAATCTCCTCCCCGACTCGCTTTCTTCTTTTCATGGCCATGATTACCACCAGAGTGGTTACCATTTTTGTCCGTCTGTTTCTTTCTCCGTTGGTTATCATTATTCTGCTGATCGCTATCTCCGTACGATCCGATCGGTTGTGGTCCCTCAAATTGACGTACTCGTTATCTCGCTCTAATAATTGAGCCCTATTTACAACATCCGAATAGATAGAAAGTTTATGAGAAATGAGATCTTGACGTATCTTGGGTTTCAAACCTCTAAGAAACATCCGTGTCATCGTTCCTCATTCTCCACCAAATGAGGTGCAAACTCGGATAACTCGCAAACTTTGCCTCGTCTTTGAGACACCGCCACGTGTTGTTTGCTCTAATCGATGAACTCCACTTCCTTCATATGACGAACACTTTCGTGAAAGTATTTGTCATTAAATAGTTTCAAAACGCTTCCCAAGACATATCTTGAGAAAAGGTACCGGATGGATACGCTTCACGACTCCCACCAATGATCCGCCTCACCACGTAACATAAAGGTGGCGAATGGAACCTTCGTTCTCCGTGCATCCCAAGACATCAAATATCTTGGTAATTTGTTTGACCCATATTTACGCCATTCGCTTTCCTTAAATTCGTGGTCCCAACTCTTTGAATCTGCTTGGTTGTGATAACCCGTGAATTGCTATCATTTCCTCCCTCAGTATTTTGAACACGAGTCTCCTCGTCGATTTTGCATGAATCGCAAAAAGCTTCTAAACATCCCCTCGTTCATCATCACTCGCCAAATGGTGTTGTTCACGGAGGAACATTGCCCGACTGTTGCACGTTCTCCTCGTTGGTGAGTACAGAGCGTCTCCACTGTCTCATTTCCATTGTTAATATTCTCGATCGACATTCTCAAATCACCGCCATAAAACAAGGGTTAATTAAGGAAATCAATATATCACATAATATCCTTATATCTTGACCAAAAAAAAGCTTAGGTAGGACACACTAGCGAAGGATTTACTCGCTCTCCCTCCTAGTTCTATTCCCCGATCTCCGCCAGAGATCATATCCTAAGCTCGATACCAACCGTGACGCCCCAAAATAGGTATACATCACCCATTCTCGAGTTGTCAATACATAGTATGAAACAACTACAACTTTATTATTACAACGAAAAAATCAGTAGTTTGAATACAAATATTATCTTCTAGACAATATCTATACTCAAATAAATCCTCATCACATTTATTGATACATTATTTTACAAAAATGGTGAGGACTACTAAACAATTCTTTCTAAAACCTTCATTCCATACCCCAGGCTACGTGCTCGCTATATTCTCGCCTCCACGAGAAGAAAAATGGAACAAAAAGGAAAAGGGTGAGCTCAACTAGCCCAAGAAAGAATATTATGACTAAGATAATATACAACAAATTACCGTTAGTCTTCAACGGGGAAAAATCTAATAGAATACAATAGACAACAAATTTTAAATCAATATTCGCAATGAAAATAATAATTCATTAGAAGAGTTAAGTAGAGAAATGCAAACTACTATCTTCTATGTATGAATTTAAAAGTTTATCGCCTATCTTTTATCCCCAGTAACATCAATCAATATACATCTGGAATCAAATATTCATCTTTTGCACTACTGAGCCAAAGATATTCATCGATTGGTCATGTTCATCTAAACACTTGTTCATCTTTTGCACTACTACCAAAGATATTCTTGAAATCATTCATCTTTTACTACTACGTGCCAAAGATATTCAATAATATCATCATTTAAGACCGAGGATGATGAAAATATTTTTAAAGAAACGAATCCAATGAAACAAAATGACAAGGATTAAGGATTAAGGATTCGTACTTTGTTTTATCCATGTTCAAAAATACCTCAAAAATAATCATAGTGGTGTAAAATTCAAGAATGATCAAAACATGGATACAATCAAAGCTAGTAACCAGAATAGATATTTTGGACAAAAAGAAGAAATTTTATTTTTTGGTGAATAGTGCCATATACGTGAATAGTACCGTATACGTGAATAATAACTCCGACACCAAAAGATAGAAATTTCCCAAAAAACATCTTCACGCTTCATGAATAGTACTCGTGAATAGTAACTCATGAATAGTAACTCGTGAATAGTAACCCCGACATGAAAAAGTTCCAAATTTGATAAAAAGTTCCAACCAATATTTCAGCATAATGATATTGAAGAAATAATATCATTTGAGAAGAAAATAACATCCCTTACCTCGAAAGATTAGTACTTCTAAATTTGGAATAATGGGTATAGTCTTTGAAGGAACTTGCAACTGCCTAACAATACTCAAAGTATACTCACAAGAATACGCTCAATATATCGAGAGAGAAATAGAGAAACTTGGGTTTACATTGTGATTTTCAATTCTAACCTAAGCACCCTATTTATAGGAAAATGCTTAGAACACCAAAGCAGAAAATTGAATATAATATTAATATATTTTTCACATTTTCTTTAGCCCACCTTAGACAACTGATCTCAACCCATTTGAATCACATGTGAGGCCAACTTAGTTGCAAAAAATGTTTTTCTCAAAATAATTAACTAAAACTCCCAAAAATTAATTATTTCGGAACTTCAGAACTTCAATAATTCATAATAAATAGCACTTTTATCAGAAAATTCAAATCTCGCGAGTTTTTATAGGAAATTCAATTCTCTACAACTTTGCAGAAGAAAGGTTTTTCAAATTCCAAACAGAAATTGACCGAAATTCACAAACGGGCGATTTTACAAGCTATAATCAAATTTCGGTCAATAATTGTGTCCACCAACACACAAAACATGTGTTAAACATTTAATGCCACAAAAATACTCTTCCTCCTCATATACTCATATATCCCACATTCATTGTAAAAATATCATCGTTAATATATTATTAAAATAATATATTTAAATGAATTATTTTATCAGAAAAAGATAAAATATTAATTTTCAACAATTGTCACATTAAAAATTTCTCCATCTATATCCTCATAAAATCAATATTTTCCTCATCATATAAATCAATAATTAATTATTCATAAATAATATTACAGAATCACATTATTGACAACCAGGCAGTTCCCAGGATAGAGGGGGGCTTTCCAATAAGGATCTCTCCTTACTGGCGCGCAATTAGATGACCAAACCTCTCCTTAGACAGAACTTTCTAGACATTGTCAATAATGTTATCTAATAATATTATTCAGATAATATGAATTATTGCTCTGATAATGGAAAATACTGTGTAATGACAATTATTGAAACAACAAAGAATATAAAATGTCAACGTAGCAATTATTGATTCAATAAAATAAAACACCTAACGAGAATTACCGTAACCATTATTGAGTAGTGCCTTCAATAATTGGTGCAATACTGCAGTGCTACTTTGTGCAACAACGCCAGACATTCTTGTGTTTTAACCACCGGGTATTCCAACAAAGGTTAATTGTAATAACTACGCCTGCTATTTTTAAATAACTTATATTTATCGTTTCTTCATCCAATCGCTTTCGTTATGGGGCCCACATTATTTGGTTGCTACTGTCGTGCATTTAATATTTCCCGACAAAGATTTAATATTCTCCTAAACAACAATGAATATTTTATAACCACTTGCTTATTTTGAAATATTTGCGTATTTTACCCCTAACTATCCACATTAATCAAATCAACCCTTACTATTTCAAAATAATAAATAGAGAAAATTAAATTTCATTAATAATAAGTTGGGGTCTTACAAAACCCCTCAATGAAATTATATTAAGTTGTAACGTTCAAAGATATTTGGAATTTCGAACGTCACCTTCTAGCATGATAAAAATAATAGAGCATTGAGTATTTAATATAAGTTTGTTGTATACACACAAGGCGAATATTAAATGTTTGAGATGTTGTTTTTATTACAATTGATGTTTATAAGGAATTGAACATTACCGCTTTGTTGTGCACACACAAGGGCTGTAGTTTTCTCTTCACTTATATGGAAATGCTGGGTATGACTTAACTTAAATCATTTTAATTTGGATGTGCACACACTTGACCATTATGATTTAAGAGGCAAAATATAAGGAGTTACATGATGATGTAATTGACAATAGTTGTCTACCTATTTATTTATATATAGTTTGTTGTGCACACACAAAGCTATATACATTTGAAATGGGATCTTTATTCTCACTAGCAAATCTTTAATTAGATATTGCCCAACTATATTCATGAGGGTAATATAGTTTGAACAAAATAGTGGGGATACCAATATAAAATAAGACCTAATTTATTTTGATAATTAATTAAATAAATTTTTGCTAAAATATTGTCTTTTTACATGCAGAATTTTGAAAATGTCACATTCACTAATTTCACTGCGTAGCATACTTGATGCTAACAAACTGATCGAACCGAACTACACGGATTGGTTAAGGAATCTGAGAATTGTTCTCACTGCTGAAAAGATTTCTTATGTCCTAAATTCACTGCACTCAAAAAGTTGTAGAGATGCGACCTCGAGGAAGAGATTGCTACTTTTAAATAGTGGCAAGATGATGCATCTGGTGGCTCAATGCATCATGCTCGCATCCATGAGTAACGAGCTTGACACAAGATGAAAACATGGATGCTCCTACTATGCTACTGCACCTTTGAGAGTTGTATAGTGAGCAAAGTAGGACTGCTAGATATGAAATATCTAAGGAGCTCTTCCGATCTCGGATGACCGAGGGCACTACCGTTGAGACTCATGTCTTAAAGATGATCAATCTGATTGAACGTCTTAGACAGCTTGGGTTCGTCATGGATGGGGAGTTGAGTCAAGATTTGATCTTGCAGTCACTCTCTGACACCTTTTCACAATTTGTTGTGAATTTTTACATGAATAAGTTGGATGTCAGCTTGCCTGAGTTACTTAACATGTTGAAAACTGCTGAAGCTCACTTCCCATCCAAAAAGAACCATGTTTTACTGGTGGATGATTCTTCCAAGAAAAGGAAGAGGCCCAAGGTATCTTTTGAAAAGAAGAAATCCAAGAAGGCTAAGGGAAATGCGAAAGTGAAGGATCAAAAGAAACCTGATCCAGCTAGCAAAGGAATTTGCTTCCATTGCAACAACCTGGGTCACTGGAAGAGGAACTGCAGGGATTATCTTGCGGAACAAAAGCAGAAGAAGCTTGGAGAAGCTTCGAATCCTAATCAAGGTTTGTTTATGATTGAAATTATTTTTTTCTGAAAGTTAATCTTCTACTTGGGTATTGGATACCGGTTGTGGTTCTCACATATGTAATAATATACAAGGACTGGTCAGAAGTAGAAAGCTGAGCAAGGATGAGGTCGTCCTACGAGTGGGAAATGGAGCAAAGGTTGCTGCATTAGCCGTAGGGACTTATTGTTTAGCACTGCCTACAGGCAAATCCATTAGTTTAAATAATTGTTATTTTATTCCGTCACTTATTAGAAACATTATTTCAATATCTGTATTGGATATGGATGGTTTTGACGTTATAATAAAGAACAATAGTGGTTCTATTTATAAGAATAATGTTTTATATGGTGTTGGTAATTTACGAAATGGAATTTATATTCTTGACTTGCATGAAAATATACTTCAAATTGAACAAACTAAGAAAAGGAAAAGAGATAATGTTAATTATACCTATATGTGGCACTGTAGACTTGGTCATATTAATGAAACAAGATTATCCAAGTTGTATAAAGATGGGCTCCTAGAGCTATCGGATTATGAATCATATCCAACTTGTGAATCTTGTCTCATGGGAAAAATGACTAAATCTCCTTTTAGTGGAAAAGGAGAAAGAGTTACAGAGTTGTTAGCGTTGGTACACATGGATGTATGTGGACCTATGACAACGAATGCACGAGGAGGGTATTCTTATTTTATTACATTCACTGACGATCACTCAAGATTTGGATATGTGTATTTAATGAAATACAAATCTGAATCATTTGAAAAGTTCAAAGAGTTCAGAAGTGAAGTTGAGAAACAAACGGGTAAAAGTATTAATATCCTTCGATCAGATCGAGGTGGTGAATACTTAAGTAGTGAGTTTCTCAATTGTCTCAAAGAAAATGGTATAATCTCATAATGGACTCCACCAGGGACGCCACAACTGAATGGTGTATCTGAAAGGAGAAATCAAACACTGTTGGACATGGTTCGTTCCATGATGATTTTACCGATCTTTCGGTGTCATTCCGGGGATATGCCTTAGAAGCAGCTACATATCTACTAAATAAGGTTCCCTCGAAATCCGTCCCTAAGACTCCATATGAGATGTGGACAGGGAGGAAGCCTAGTCTTAAGCATGTTAAGATTTGGGGATGTCTAACTTATGTGAAAAGGTTTCAAAATGATAAGCATGGGACTAGATCTGATAAGTGTACTTTTGTGGGATTTCCTAAAGAAAGTTTAGGATATTATTTCTACAATCCTACTGAACAAAAGGTGTTTGTAGCCAAACATACTGCCTTCTTGGAAAAGGAGTTTATCCTTGAAGGGGTCAGTGGGAGGAAAATAGATCTTGAAGAAATTCAAGAACCACAAACCACTACAGATCAAATGGATGAACCTGTCCAAGTAGAGATTCCTTCTGTATAACACCCTATTCATAAATCTGGAAGAGTACCAAAGATACCTGATAGGTATGGACTTGTCATAGAGGATGACAATAAGGTACGCATCATAGATGATGATGATCCATTGAATTATGAACAGACTATGAGTAATAAAGACTCAGAGAAGTGGCAAGAAGCCATAAAATCCGAGATGGAATCCATTTATGAGAACCAAGTATGGACTTTGGTTTCACCACCTGAAGGCATTAAGCCTATTGGGTGTAAATGAGTCTTTAAAAGAAAGACTGGAGCAGACGGCAAGGTAGAGACCTATAAGGCCCGATTGGTCGCAAAAGGTTTCAAACAAAGACAAAGAGTTGACTATGACGAAACTTTCTCACCAGTAGCAATGCTCAAGTCCATTCAAATTTTGCTTGCGATTGCAGCTTACCATGACTACGAAATCTGGCAGATGGACGTGAAAATGACCTTCCTCAATGGGAAACTTGAGGAGGATGTGTATATGACACAGCCAAAGGGATTTGTTTCAAAGGTTGGAACAAATCAAGTCTATAAGCTACAACGATCCATTTATGGATTGAAGCAAGCTTCTCGTAGGTGGAACATCCGTTTTGATGAGACAATCAAAGAGTTTGATTTTATCAAAAATGAGGATGAACCATGTGTGTACAAGAAGGTTAGTGGGAGCGCTATTTCATTCCTCGTATTATATGTTGATGATATATTACTGATAGGGAATGATATTCCTATGCTGCAATCAATTAAAATATGGTTATCTAAACACTTCTCCATGAAGGACTTGGGAGAAGCATCCTATATTTTGGGGATAAAGATCTATAGAGACAGATCTAAAAGGATGCTTGGCTTGTCCCAAGGAACGTACATTGACTCGATGCTAAAGAGGTTTAGCATGGAAGATTCCCAAAGAGGTCTCATGCCGATGAGCCATGGAATACATCTCTCCAAGAAACAAGCCCCAAAGACACCTGAGGAGAGAGACCGTATGAGTAAGATTCCTTATGCTTCAGCAATAGGATCTATCATGTATGGTATGATATGTACTAGACCAGATGTCGCTCATGCACTTAGTGTAACAAGCAGATATCAGTCGAATCCAGGAGAAGAACATTGGAAGGCAGTGAAAAATATCCTAAAGTACTTAAGAAGAACTAATGATGTATTTCTTGTCTACAGTGGGTCTGAATTGAAACTAGAGGGCTTCACAGACTCAAGTTTTCAAACAGACCAAGATGACAGTAAATTCGTTTCGGGGTATGTGTTTACCTTAAACGGTGGCATAGTGAGTTGGAAGAGTTCCAAATGATGAGCGCTCCCGATTCAAAGGACAGAGGATCAGTACATAGTCGCAAGTGAAGTCTGCAAGGAAGTCGCTTTGGATGAAGAAGTTCATTACCAAACTTGGTGTGGTTCCTAGCATTACAGGACCAATACCTTTATTCTGTGACAACACTAGAGCTATTGCGCAGGCTAAGGAACCCAGGTCTCATAAGAAATCCAAACACGTGTTGCGGCGGTTTCATTTGATCAGAGAGATCATTGAAAGAGGAGACGTCACCCTGGAGCGTGTGGACTCTCAAGATAATATTGCAGATCCATTTACTAAAGCGTTAACACAACAACAGTTTGATCGTCACTTAGAGAAGATGGGTATAAGATACCACGGCGATTGGCCTTAGTGCAAGTGGGAGATTGAAAGTAGTATGCATACAAGCCAATCATGTATGATGATAAAGCATATACTTTGTAATCAATCTTATTTATTTATTAAAGGCATTTATTATCTACATGGTGTTGTTTTAATAATATGTGATAAACCCATAGTTTTAAGCAATGCTTTTAGAATCATGATGAGATCATGCTAATGAGATCTAAATTCTTAGATAGCTTAAAACTAAAATGTTACCAATTAATAGATTACTAAAAAGGGGATTAGTGAATCCGGATAGATTGGTACGTACGTTGCTTGCTCATTGGATGAGGATGATTGATCTCATGATCATTTGTGTGGAGACACTAAAGCAAGTATGTAGGTGCTTATTAGAGAATAAGTTCACTGAACGTGACTCGCTAAGGAATACCTAATGGAGTTTTACTTATCCGTCAATAAGAATTCCTGTAGTGATAGTATTACAAATGATTCTTAGACTTGAGATCCTCATAATATCTTATATATTATGAATTACACTTTGACTTATTCCTTAAGACTCTTAGAGTATATCAAAGGCTATGCTTGGGTGTAATAAGTTATATATGAAGATAACGAATGATCAATAAAGAATCTACCACTTCTAGTAAAAGAAGAGAAATGTCCTATGTGATTCGATAAATGACAACCCAGGAATCTTTGGCCAAGGTGGAATGAAATTAGAAAGTAGTTTCTAATTTGCATTCATTAGGAGTTGTGCATTTAAGAATCGAAATACATATAATTAAATAAAATAAGACTTGACAGTAATTTTATGTCTTATATTTAATTGGGACATTGTATGGTGGAAGGATTGTATTGTCTTTTAAATTATTAAATCAAAGGTTCTTTTATGATTAATGTTGAAATCTATATTATCCGGAAAGTCGTTGATCGTTAGAAAGGCTTATCCTATTGTAGAATAAATATTATTTATTTAAATAAATTAATCGTTTAATTTATTTATTTAAATAAGATTAGAATTGTTCTAATTGATTTATTCACAACCTATTTAATATGGAGAACCTAAAGGGTCACACCATAAAAGGAAGAATAATTATTTAAGAAGTTAATGGTATAATCGTAATAATATGTTAAGTATATTTAATTTAATCTATGGTGATAAAATAAATTAAATAGCTTAATATTTATTATTTAATATTTTAGAAATATTAAATATAAATTAATAAGAGGAGTCTTATTAATATTATTACAATTATTATTATTTTAATTTATAAAAGAGTTTAGGAATTAATTTAATATAAGTACTCTCATTTATTCCTAATAGGATTAGAAGTAAGGCTGTAAACGAGCCAACACAGTTTGGGCTCGATTCGAAAAAATACGAGCGAGACTCGAATTCGTTAATAATATGATCCAAATTTGAGCATTAAAAATAGTTCGAATAAAAATATGAGTAGAATTTGAGCAAGGTTATACTCGACTCGTTTAAGATTCAAACTACTCGAATTTTTGATTGTGATTCGATACATACTCGGTTAATACATATTCGATTAGATGTTCGATACATTCTCTTATAATATATACAGATTTAAATCAAATTAGGATAATTAGTTATTATTTTGTTTTATTTTAAAATTTAATTGTGATTTTATATTTGTAAAGTGTAATAATAAATATATTTTCTAATTTTTAAGTAAAATAACAAATTCAATTTATAATTATATTTATTATAAAACTAGTTATTATGTGGAGACTCGAATTTGAGCTTGAATTTGAAGCTCGCTAGTAGTTTGAATAAAAATTCGAATCAAGTCGGATCGAATTCGAGTAATAAATATTCGAGTCGAGTCGAATCTGAGCAGGATTTTTCAAATATAATTCAACTTCGAGCCGAATTCGAGTACGAATTTATCATTTCGAGTCGAATTCGAGTAGCTCTCTGTTCGCTCCGGTTCGATTCGTTTACACCCTTAATTAGAAGGGAAAATTAGTTAAAGGAGTTTAATTAATTATCCCTAATAAGATTAGGGAGCCCATTTAATTAAAAGAGTTTAATTAAATAAATAATACCTTATTTTAATTAAATAGGGTTACCTGATATCTTTATAAGATGAGTCTTATATCAGATATTAGATATACGTAATTCCAAGTTGTTGGAGAGTACGCCCCTTTTTCTATAGAGATAGAAAAACTAGGGTTTGAGCCAATACACCCTTCTTCTTGAAAATTCTTCTTCCTTGGTGGATCACCTCTAGAGGCCATACACTTGGGTGGCTTACATTGATCAAAGGAAGGAACCTACCCGGAGATTCAAGGAGATCGTGGAGAAGTAGGAGTTGAACTCGTACCTGTGGAAGCTCGTATCTACAAGGGTATGATTACATAACTTCTTGTTCTTTGTTTTAATTAATAATATGCATAAAGGATGATCCGGGTAATTGGTTTGTGAAAATTTTTAAAATCTGATTTTATTATGCTTCCGCTATTTTGCAATTTAATTGCTACTTTAATTTTCAGAAAACCTAACATGATCTTCGTTTGCTTGAGTTACCAACTGTGACGCCCCCAAAATAGGTATACATCACCCATTCTGAGTTGTCAATACATGGTACAGAAACAACTACAACTTTATTATTACAACAAGAAAACATGAGTTTGAATACAAATATTATCTTCTGACAATATCTATACTCAAATAAATCCTCATCACATTTATTGATACATTATTTTACAAAATGGTGAGGACTACTAAACAATTCTTTCTAAAACCTTCATTCCATACCCCGACCACGTACTCGCTATATATTCTCGCCTCCCCGAGAAGAAAAATGGAACAAAAAGGAAAGGGTGAGCTCAACTAGCCC
This sequence comes from Panax quinquefolius, assembly GCA_020205615.1. Taxonomy (NCBI): domain Eukaryota; kingdom Viridiplantae; phylum Streptophyta; class Magnoliopsida; order Apiales; family Araliaceae; genus Panax; species Panax quinquefolius. Next base: position 35,046,600 of record CM035164.1, read on the forward strand.
AAAGAAAGAATATTATGACTAAGATAATATACAACAAATTACCGTTAGTCTTTAACAGGGAAAAATCTAATAGAATACAATAGACAACAAATTTTAAATCAATATTCGCAATGAAATAATAATTCATTAGAAGAATTAAGTAGAGAATGCAAACTACTATCTTCTATGTATGAATTTAAAAGTTTATCGCTCATCTTTTATCCCCCAGAACATCAATCAATATACATCCGAATCAAATATTCATCTTTGCACTACTGTGCCAAAGATATTCATCGATTGGTCATGTTCATCTAAACACTGCTCATCTTTGCACTACTACTGACGAAGATATTCTTCTTGAAATCATTCATCTTTGTACTACTACAGCCAAAGATATTCAATAATATCATCATTTAAGACCGAGGATGATGAAAAATATTTTTAAAGAAACGAATCCAAAGGAAAACAAAATGACAAGAATTAAGGATTAAGGATTCGTACTTTGTTTTATCCATGTTCAAAAATACCTCAAAAATAACCATAGTGGTGTAAAATTCAAGAATGATCAAAATATGGATACAATCAAAGCTAGTATCCGAATAGATATTTTGGACAAAAAGAAGAAATTTTATTTTTCTATGAATAGTGCTTGATATCGTGAATAGTCCGAGTATCGTGAATAAGTAACTCAGACACCAAAAGATAGAAATTCCACAAAAAAAAATATCTTCACGCTTTCAGCTTAATAGTACTCGTGAATAAGAACTCGTGAATAGTAACTCATGAATAGTAACTCGTGAATAGTAACTCATGAATAGTAACCCCGACATGAAAAAAGTTCCAAATTTGATAAAAAGTTCCAACCAATATTTCAGCATAATGATATTGAAGAAATAATATCATTTGAGAAGAAAATAACATCCCTTACCTCGAAAGATTAGTACTTCTAGCTGGAATACCGGGTATAGTGCTGAAGGGAACTTGCACCGTCTAACAATACTCAAAGTATATTCACAAGAATACGCTCAATATATCGAGAGAAATAGAGAGAAACTTCAGTTTACATTTGATTTTCAATTCTAACCTAAGCACCCTATTTATAGGAAAATGCTTAGAATACCAAAGTAGAAAATTGAATATAATATTAATATATTTTTCACATTTTCTTTAGCCCACCTTAGACAACTGATCTCAGCCCATTTGAATCACATGTGAGGCCAACTTAGTTGCAAAAAACGTTTTTCTCAAAATAATTAACTAAAACTCCCAAAAATTAATTATTTCTAACTTGAACTTCAATAATTCATAATAAATAGCCCTTTTATCAGAAAATTCAAATCTCGCGTGTTTTTATAGGAAATTCAATTCTCTACAACTTTGCAGAAAAAAGTTTTTTCAAATTCCAAACAAAAATTGACCAAAATCCACAAACCAAGCGATTTTACAAGCTATAATCAAATTTCTATTAATAATTGTCCACCACCAACACAAAAACATGTGTTAAACATTTAATGCCACAAAATACTCTTCCTCCTCATATACTCATATATCCCACATTCATTGTAAAAATATCATCGTTAATATATTATTAAAATAATATATTTAAATAAATTATTTTATCAAAAAAGATAAAATATTAATTTTCAACAATTGTCACATTAAAAATTTCTCCATCTATATCCTCATAAAATCAATATTTTCCTCATCATATAAATCAATAATTAATTATTCATAAATAATATTACAGAATCACATTATTGATAACTAGTGGTTCCTGGATAGAGGGGCTTTCCAATAAGGATCTCTCCTTCTCGGGCGCAATTAATTAGATGACCAAACCTCTCCTTAGATGAACTTTCTAGACATTGTCAATAATGTTATCTAATAATATTATTCGGATAATATGAATTATTGTCTCGATAATGGAAAATACTTGTAATGACAATTATTGAAACAACAAAGAATATAAAATGTCAATGTAGCAATTATTGAATCAATAAAATAAAACACCGAAGCAGAGAATTATCAGAACCATTATTGAGTAGTGCCTTCAATAATTGGTGCAATACCGCAATAGCTCTTGTGCAACAACGCCAGACATCGTGTTTTAACCACCGAAAGTATTCCAACAATGTTAACTGTAATAACTACGCCAGTTATTTTTAAACAACTTATATTTATCGTTTCTTCATCCAATCGCTTTCAGTTATGGGGCCCACATATTATTGTCTTGGCTGTAAATGCATTTAATATTTCCCGACGAAGATGAATATTCTCCGACAACAATGATGATATTTTATAACCACTTGCTTATTTTGAAATATTTGCGTGATTTTACCCCTAACTATCCACATTAATCAAATCAACCCTTACTATTTCAAAATAATAAATAGAGAAAATTAAATTTCATTAATAATAAGTTGGGGTCTTACATAAACTCTACGTTTCCGAGAGCACACTATGATCTCTGAGTTGGCTCGGCAAACGTTGGGACCACTCTACGATTTTCGAAGAGGCCCTTCAAGGAAGGCACACTACGATCTTTGAAGCTCTACGTTTCTGCCTTGACTTCTGCAATGTTGATCAGATTTATACACTACGAATCCTTCGAAGCCTACTTATTACATCTCAAGATCAACCTAACAGCTTTGATCTTTCTATCTATACATTCATTTTCAAAATGATACACGTTAAGAGCTTAGATCAACCTAACAAATTTGATTTATCACTAAGTCCTTGTATATATATTCCTTGAAGGACTTTACAAATAATCATGAGCATATACATTTAAACATCAAATCATAATATGCATTCTCCCAACAATCTCCCCCTATTTGATGTTGACATAGCCAATGAGATTTGTTGTCATGATTATTAGTGTCTAGATGCATTTGTAGGAAATTTAAACATGACTTAGTATTTCAATAAGCAGCTAAAATTTCTAGAGAATAAGCATGAATTTATTGATGATTGAAGAGTATTACAGTTTAGCTTTACATCAATAAGAATTTAAACTTTTACTTATCTCTATTTCTTTGGTCTTTTGCGTAGAGGATTCACATACTCCTCAGCCCTTCTTTTCCTGCTAGCTTCATCCCTTCTGGCTATTTCTTCCAGCTCACTTGAACTTATTATTGGGTTGTGATCATGGCTATTCATGAATGCTAGATCTCCAATTGGCATTCTTAGGCCTGTAGTGGTCACATTTTGTGAGCTGGTAGTTGGCTTTTGACTCCTTAATGGCTGAGCCATCAAGACTTCCTGCTGATCAGATCGTTGTGTCTGATTGCTTGATCATGGAGTCTGATGGTGGAATTGTCTTGCAGGAGGGCTTCTTGAAACTTGAGTGTGAAATTGTCCTCTACCCCTTTCTTGGCTTCTTGGACCTCCTCTGCCTCTTCCCTGGCCTCCCTGGCTTCCTTGAACTCCTTTCCCTTTATTCTCCCCTTTATGTCAGCATCAAGGGTTCGAATATCTGCAGAAAGTTGATTTACTCCTTGGACAAGCTCGTTGAGTTGGCTTTGTGTTTGAGCAATGTCCTCTCGACTTTCCTTGATCAGGGCTTCAGATCTAGCTTCTTTGTTTCGGAGGGCAGTGAGAATAGTGTCAGTTTGCTGTTTCTGGTTTACATAGGCTTTTTGAAATTCTTTGACTGAAGCTTTCAAGTTGATGATGTTCTCCATCATAAGGTTATTTTGGGCTTCTTGAGTTTTCTATAATTCAAGAACAACCTCTCTTTGTTTGGTGGCTATCCGGAAGTGAATTTCATCTCTGTCCTTTATGCTTTGAATCATTTCCTTGATAATTTCCCTCAGCTTCTTTGTAAGCCCAGGGTTCAGAATGTCTGGGAGATTATTTGCAGCAGTGATCATTTGAGTTAGCCTGAGATGAATGACTTCTGTATGAGTTTCCAGGCTCTCATCGATGTTCTTGACCATAGTTTTGGACACTTTATTCAAGTCATCTTTCGTGGGCAGATTTGTGAGTGGATCACTGGGTTGAGGATTGTTGAATGGAGGGGATGATTTCTGGGATTGATCTTACAGGGAGTAGAGAGCAAGATCAAGGCTAAAATATTCATTGGAGGATGAGGATGGAATATCTGATGGAGGGGCCTTGGTTTGGATGTTTGAGTTTGGTGACTCTACGATTTGAGGTGGAGACTCTGCAATGAGGCTAGAGTCCGTGATCGTAGAGACGATAGTTTGTGGGGGCATTATGAAGTTGACTGCATTTGGTTCCTCGATTCTGAAATTTTGGGATTCTGCTGAATCGAAATTGATGTAGTGGATGAAGTATCACTTCCAACCATCATGGGAATTCATAAAATTGGCTAAATGAGGATGATGGCAAGTGATTAACTCTAAATAGGGTTGGGATAGACAATACCTTAGGTTTATCCTTTGAGGAAGAGTTGTTGGTAAGTAATTTCTTGGCAAAGTTGAATCTTCCTGGGAAACCATTGGCTAGTACTGAGATGGCCGGATACTCTTTGAAACTCCAGAACATGTGGTTCCAAGAGTTTAGTATTTGAGCTTGATGATATGACATCATGGGTAGGTAAGAGAACATTTGATTGTAGAGATAACTTCTATACCCATCTTTGCCCACACCAGTAATTTCAAGGTCATCATCATCTTCTTCCCCTTCTGATCTGTTCTCGTTGGAGGATTCCATTATTTCAATGGCCTCTTGATGTTCTTGCACTGATTCTTCTTCATTTCTGGCAGGGACCTCTTCTTCTGCCATGGAGATATCATGAGGCTACCCCTCAACTTGATCATCTTCTTGTAAGCTCAAAAGCTCCCCCTCAGCTGGAGCATTTTCTTGAGCTTTAGGCATCTCCCCCTCAACTGGTGTATTCTCTATCATTAAAATCTCAGGGATCTCCCCCTCAGCTGGAGCATTGTCCTCTTGACTTTCTTTGGTCAGTTCCTCTTTGGTAACCATGCTCTTGTCTTCCTTCTTGAGCACTTTTTCATTCTCAAGGATGTATTTCTTGACCAGCTTCCTTCTTGATTTTCTAGGCTGAGCCACAGCCTCAGGACTTTCTTGAACAACCAACATACTTGATGCAGCTACTTCCTTGCCTGATGTTTCTGGTCTAGTCTCTACGATCAGTAGAGACTCTACGATTGAGGAGATAGATGGCTTTTTGGGTTTGTGGCTGGCTTTACTCTTCTTCAGCAGCTGAGATATGGTGGCTCTATCTTCTTTAGCCTCAGCCTGCTGTTGCTTCTTTCTCAGAATCCTTAGAGTCTCAATGTCAGAGGACTCTCTTCGGTTTATCGATTTGGGATCCACAGGGTTCTTTTTCCATCCTTGCCTTAAGCTTCCTCTTGCCCTTGCTTTTTTTGACAAGTATAGAGGGCTCTTCTTTGTTTGTTTCTTCTTCGATTTCCTTGACAACAGACATGTTTCCTGGAAGGCCTGAATCCTTCAGATCACTAGTTCTTCCACTGGACTCAGCCATCATGCGAACATACTTAGCTGGGTTCCTCTTCCAATTTTCAAACAGTTGCTGGGTCATTCGTCTGTTTGGGATGATAACTTCTCTTTCTTCGTCCCCAATTTTGTCACGCAGAGCGGACTATAGAATGATACTTATGAATCGTCCGTAGAGCATCTTTTGAGGGCTTTTTGACTTCTTTGAGCTAATAATCCACTTTCCAATCCAATCGAGTAATAGGGCTCCATAGTTGAGTTGTATTCCATAACATACGGCAGTCATGAGCTTGAGTTGTACTTCATTCACAAAGTCATGACCTGAGCTCTTGCAACATATACATTTCCCAAAAATATCAGCTAGAAATTCATACCTTTGTGGAAACTCCTTCTTCTTGTATCTTTTCACTGAGGGGAGTTTCTTGTGATGCATTCTTTTAAGTCCCTCTTGGAAGTTTACGCTATCTATGACCGGATACCCTTCATTTTTGAGACCTAGGGCGAGGTTAATGTCTTCGGCCTTTAGTCTGATTTCCACTTCCTTTACTCTCGTAGAGATGGTGTTGTATTCAAACACACCATTATTGTAGAATTCTTTCACTAGCTTAGGATAGATCAATGTGTCTGTGCCCAAGGCTTCTCCGAAACCCGCCTTCTTTAGTAGAGCCAGAGTTTTGTGAAATTTGGGTTCAGCTATTTTGAACTCGTCAAAACAGAGTCTGTAGTCGAAGATAACACTGGTAGCCGCCATTGATTTTCTTTCTAGAAGTGTGATTTGACTGAGCTTTCTTCTGATTTAGGGTTTCTGCTTTGAGAGAGGATGAGAGAGATAATCTTTTGAACTTCTGATTTCAAAAAGATGATTTCAATTTGTACTTATAACTTCCCTCTCTCCTTTTTGCTTAGTGGGACAGGTGTCGACTTTTACTTGGCTCTACGAGTTTGACTGATAAGGATTGTTATGATTTTCCCTTGGCTCTTGCAGAGCTGTTGTGTCCTTAGGGAGGACTACGATCGTTGAGGTATTTTTGTGATCGTTGAGTCTGCTTTGCATTTGTCGAGTCTGAGCTACGATCGTCGAGTCTGTCCAGCATTCGTCGTGTTTGAGCTAAGATCGTCGAGTCTATCTAGCAATCATCGTGTCTGAGCTACGATCGTCGAGTCTGTCCAGTAAATGTCGTGTCTGAGCTACAATCGTCGAGTCTGTCTAGCAATCGTCGTGTCTGAGCTACGATCGTCGAGTCTGTCTAGTAATCGTCGTGTCTGAGCTACGATCGTCGAGTCTATCCAGCAAACATCGTGTCTGAGATATGATTGTTGAGTCTGTCTAGCAATCGTCGTGTCTAAGCTACGATCGTCGAGTCTGTCTAGCAATCGTCGTGTTTGAGCTACGATCGTCGAGTCTGATCGGATCCTTGTGATGAGTTTTTGACATAGCATTCTTTTAAGGCAACTTAGGAAGGGCCAACCTCTTGGAGTGAGTCAAGGGTTAGGTTTATTCCTGAGGCGCTTATCAGAGATATTGCTTTGTTTTGAGACTTATCATCACAGGATCCTCCTCTTGATGGTTGAGGTTCTGCTATCGTCGAGTCTGCACTACGATCGTTTTCTCTCATGTCATTTCAGTTCTACGATCGTGGACTTCCCTTGATCATGTCTACGATTTTGAGTTTAGCCTTTGTATCTATTATGGTTAGCACAATCTAGAGCATATATTTTATGGTTGTAAATTTAGCATGCCTAGTTTACTTATTAACTTATTAAATCTGGATTCATCTAGAGGTTTTGTAAAAACATCAGCAAGTTGATTTTTAGTAGGGATACATTGTAGAGATATAGTTCTATTTTCCACATGATCCCTAATGAAGTGATACCTTATTTCTATATGCTTAGTTCTAGAATGCATAACAGGATTATGAGTTATGGCTATGGCACTTGTGTTATCACAGTGAATGGGAATGGATTTGAAATCAAACCCATAATCAGCTAGCTAATTTTTCATCCACAGGATCTGAGCACAGCAGCTGCTAGCTGCAATGTCTTCAGCTTCTGCAGTTGAAGTAGACACTGAGTTTTACTTTTTGCTAAACCAAGACACAAGTCTATTTCCTAGCAATTGACAGGTGCCACTGGTACTCTTTCTATCTATTTTTGCAGCCTGTAAAATCAGCATCTGTGTATGCTATTAGTTTAAATGAGGATTCCTTGGGGTACTAAAGCCCCAAGTAAGGTGTACCCTTGAGATACCTAAAAATCCTCTTTACAGCAGATAAATGTGATTCTTTAGGGTTAGCCTGAAATCTAGCACATATGCATGTTGCAAATAATATGTTTGGTCTACTGGCAATCAGATATAAAAGAGAGCCTATCATACCTCTGTATTGAGTTATATCAATACTTTTACCCTTTTCATCTTTGTCAAGTTTGGTTGCAAGAGCAATTGGGGTTTTTATGGGAGAGGCTGATTCCATGCCATACTTCTTTAAGTAAGTCTTTGATGTACTTGGCTTGGTTTATGAAGATTCCTTCATCAGTTTGATTCACTTGTAGTCCAAGGAAGAAATTCAGCTCACCTATCATGCTCATTTCAAACTTACTCTGCATTAACTTGGAGAATCTCTTGCATACCTTTTCGTCAGTAGAACCCAAAAATAATATCATCAACATATATTTGAACTAATAAGACTTGTCTTTATGCTTTCTAAGAAATAATGTGGTATCTACTCTACCTCTAGTGAACCCATTTTCAATCAAGAAGTTAGTTAGTGTTTCATACCATGCTCTAGGTGCTTGTTTAAGACCATATAAGGCTTTGTCTAATCTATAAACATAATTGGAAAGAGATGGATTGATGAAAACTGGAGGTTGCTCTACATAGACTTTTTCTTGGAGTTCTCCATTTAGAAATGCACTTTTGACATCCATCTGAAAGACTTTGAACTTCATGTGAACAGCAAAGGCAATGAAGATTCTGATGGCTTCTAATCTAGCAACATGTGCAAATGTCTCATCGTAGTCAATGCCTTCTTCTTGAGAGTAGCCCTTTGCCACTAATCTTGCCTTGTTCCTGGTTATAACTCCGTCTTCATCCATTTTATTTCTGAAGACCCACTTGGTTCCAATGACAAGATGACTCTTTGGTCTTGGTACCAATCTCCATACTTTGCTTCCTTCAAATTGGTTGAGTTCTTCTTGCATGGCTTCTATCCAACTGGAGTCTTCCATAGTATCCTCTATCTTCTTTGGTTCTATTTGTGACAGGAAGCTTATATAAAAGCATTCATTTTGGGTGGCAGCTCTTGTTTTGACTCTAGCACTCGGATCTCCAATGATTAGATCTTGAGTGTGATCTCTGGCCCATCTGTTTTTGCTTGGGACATCTGTCCTGATGCCTTCTTGTCTTTAGTCTTCAAGATCTATTTCTTCTTCTTGGTGTGGAGGTTCGTTGTCTTGCATAGACCTCTCTATGATCTCATTTTCTTGCTCAACGATTTCACTATCTGGCACTACGATCGTAGTGTTGAGCTTGACGACTTCATTCGTAGTGTCTGTACTATCGGTCGTAGTGTCTTGAAGCACTGTGTTATCTAAGTCTGTTTCATCAAAGATGATGTGAATCGAGACTTCAACACTCAGTGTCTTCTTGTTGAACACTCTGTAGGCCTTACTGTCTGTGGCATATCCAAGAAAGATTCCTTCGTCTGACTTGGGCTAAAATTTTTTCAGGTACTGCTTTCCATTGTTTAGAATGTAGCATGCACAGTCGAAAGCATGAAAGTAGCTGACACTTGGATTTCTTCCTTTCCATAGTTCGTAGAGAGTCTTCTTGATCGTAGAGTGTATTAGTGATCTGTTCTGCGTGTAGCATGCAGTGTTGACAACTTCTGCCCAGAAGTATTCAGGCAGATGAGCTGCTGCTAGTAGAGTTCTTCCAGCCTCTATCAAGGTTCTGTTCTTTCTTTCAGCTACTCCATTTTGTTGAGGAGTTCGTGGAGCTGAGAAGTTATGATTGATGCCATTATGCGTGCGTAATCGGTCCATTTCTGAGAAGTCGAATTCTCTTTCATGATCACTCCTTATGGCCTTGATTTTCTCTCCTTTCTCGTTCATCACCAGTCTGAACATCTTGATTAATTGGGAGCTCATTTCATCTTTTGAAGTTAGGAAGAATACCTATGTGAATCTGGTGTAGTCGTCGACTATAACTAAAGAGTATCTTTTTCCTCCAAGACTAGTTGTTGGAATTGGCCCAAATAGATCCATGTGGAGCGACTGCAGGGGCTTGTCGATAGAGTTGGCAGTTTTGCTCTTGAATGAGCTTCTTGTTTGCTTTCCAAGCTAACAGGCATTGCATGGCCTTTCTTTTATGAAGTTGAACTTAGGTAGGCCAGCTACGAGATCTTTTGATGCCAGTTTGGACATGCTTTTGAAGTTTAAGTGAGACAACCGTCTATGCCATAGCCACTCATTTCTTCGAGATGCTTTTGCCAGAAAATATATTGTCTCGTCTGAGCTTAGTTGACCAAGATTCACTATGTAGACATTTTCTTCTCTTGTCCCGGTAAGCTTTACAATAGAAGTCTTCAGATCTCTGACTTAACACTGGTTGTTGAGGAATGTTACTTGGTGACCCTTGTCACAGAGTTGGCTGATGCTTAGAAGGTTGTGTTGGAGACCTTCCACATATGCTACTTTACTGAAAGATACTGCACCATTGCCAGCAGAGCCGTATCCTCTTGTCTTGCTCGAGCCGTTGTCTCCAAAGATGACTGAGGGACCCTCCTTTTCTATGTAGTTAGATAGAAGAGTTTTGTTCCCTGTCATGTGCCTTGAGAGCATCCACTGTCTAGATACCAGGTTGTGATCGTAGAGCTCTTTTCCTGTCATAAAGTTTAACCTTCATTTTGGTACCCATATTTGCATGGGTCCTATTTTGTTAGTTCCCTTGGGGACCCAAATCTGTTTGATCTTGGGTCTCACATGCATGGAATTATAATAATACTTGGCAGCCTTGTGACTAAATTTATTGCATATAAAACATCTAGTATGATGCATGCCTGTGTGTTTATGGTAATTCATCCTCCATTTGGACTTGTGTGGTTCTTTAGTTATCCTTCTGTTAAACTGATTCTCATTCTTCCACGTGTCCTTAGGTTTCATAAATAGTGATGAGTGTGCCTTATGTAAAGCCCCCCAAACTCGGGTACTTGAAACCCGAACTCGGTGCTTCACGATACCATTTCTATGAGCGGAATAATACTAATAATAATAACAATATTATAAAAATCAAACTTAATTTATATTTATCAGAGTCTAATCCCAATTACGCAACCTTTACTATAATTCTTTACATGATTTATAATATATATCATTGTCTATATATTGTCTAACTATTACAAAAGATACCATTAAACATGTTCTGTTTGCTTTCCTTTTCACTTGTTCTTGTCTGAACCTTCGGGTTGATCATGCCTAGCTGAAAACATTTAAATTTAAGCAAGGATGAGCATTTGGGTGCCCAGCAAGTAATAACAATTAGAAATATAATTAGTTGAAATAAATAAATGTTTTCTTTGTACATCACTTCTACAACGAATTTATAGTTGTGAAGTAAACTGAACCGATAATAATAACATAACAATTCTATCTCAAATTTTTGAAACTACGTATTGACTATATATATAGGGTAGTTGACATACTATAAACATTGTTTTTAGTTTTCGCTAAGGTTTAGCAGAACTTCATCTGCAAACCGTCATAACTTACGGGTGTTAGGTTGTACTTCCCACGGGCCCTGTATTGATCAATACTACATTACAAGAATGATGTTATCGTTCACTCTGTCCGCCTTGGGCGCATAAAAGTTTTCTCGTGATCGGGATGTTCATTTTTAGTCTGGAATCCGAACCAAAATATTTTGATTGGATACAAAAAAGTTTTATCATATTCAACGATATTTCAAAATTTATGTCTAGCTGGTCAATTAGCTTGGACATATATATATATATATATATATATATATATATATATATATATATCAACATGTGTTTAACTACAATGACTATCCAATTAGGGACACTTGATAACCATATTTTGAAATTAATGAACATAATATATATATATATATATATGAGTTATATAATATAATATCATGTTGATAAACAATGATCTGGATATAATATATACTGGCAATAAGGTTAATAATTTAGTACAATAATAATATAATTACAGTAACTTCTTCACATCGATCGATTGCATAAAGGAAATGCAAAGGTAAGATATCACCGATCTACCGCCGCTTACGATTAAATAACTTAGTTCTATCTTTATATAACACCTATCGATAATAAGATCATTTGATCAATTAGAATAACATACTATAACACATAAGACCGCTTATTGCGATCAAAGACATAACCTAATCACATTGTCACATATGTTCCGCAACCATCAATCACAAATAAACACATATCTAATCAAATTATCTAAGTCCTGATCAATTTACAAACATGCCCGATTGTAATCGACGGCTTTATCAGTAATTATCGAGTCTAAGACTCTATCCCGTAGTTCAATATCCGTAAGTATCACTCATATTATTTTTTAAATGACTTATAATAATTTTAAACATTTATTATCTTTTATCACGCATTTTCAAACACCTAATCATTATTAAATGATTTAAATATTAAATAATTCTATTATCATTAATATTTAATTAATATTAAACCATTAATGAAACCATTGCCAAAATATTAAAGTTATTTATAATAACTCAAAGTATTATTAAAGTATTAAGATTATCCTTAAATGATTTTTAAAACAATTAAAATCATTTTTAACTAATTACCATTAATATTTAATTATTAAAGTCTTATTTATCAAAATATTAAAAGTCATTAATTATAACTTAAAATATCCTTCAAGTATTAATATTACCCTTAAATGATTTTTAAGAAAATCATTTTTAAATAATTACCATTAATATTTAATTATTAATGTACTATTTATCAAAATATTAAAAGTCATTAAGTATAACTTAATAATATTTTTAATTCATTTATATCCTTTTAAATGATTTTTACATTAATAAAACCATTTTTTAAATTATTTATTTAATATAATTATTAAATAAACTTAATATTATTTATTATTAATATCATTAATATTAAATTATTAATGAAATTATCCTTTAAATATTAAAAGTTATAATTTATAAATTAAAATATCTTTAAACAATTTATTATCATTTAAAATGATTTTTATAATATTAAAATTATTTTAAACTAATTTATTTAATATAATTATTAAATAACTTTAACATCATTAATAGAAAATAATTAATGAGTTTTATCTTTAAATATTGAAAGTTATATTTTATAACTTAAAATACTTTTAAAATCTTTATTTTCATTTAAAATAACTTTTATAATATTATAATCATTTTTAAACTAATTTATTTAATATAATTATGAAATAAATCTAATATCATTAATATTAAAATATTAATATTTTTCATGACAAAATATCAAAAGTTATATTTTATAACTTAAAATACTTTTATAACCTTTAAATAAATTTTCTATAATTTTAAATCATTAATTCTATTTTTCATAATTTATTTAATACATTTATTAAATAACTTTAATTACCATTAATATTAATTAATTAATTAAATTCATCACAAAATATTAAAAGTTACATTTATAACTCAAAAACATTTTAAAACACTTTATTCTTATTTAAAATGATTTTTATAATATTAAAATCAATTTTCTCTAATTTATTTAATACACTAATTAAATAAATTAAATATCATTAATATTCAAATAATTATAAATATTAATGAAAAATGTCCCCAATAATTAAAAGTTATTTTCATAATTTAAAATAATTTTAAAACCATTTTTATAATTTTTATAATTTATTTTATATTTTTAATCATTTTTTGGAAATTCAGAAAATAAAAATAAAAGAAACCGTAGCTATAGGATATAGTGACACATTTCTGTCGCGATAGGTGTTCTTGAGGCTCAAGAACACTGACAGTCAGTGTTCAAGGCCCTGACTTTGACCATTCGTAAATCTTAGACCATTAGCTTTCTGGGCTTGATCTTGGTCAGATCTTGTAGTAATCGAACAAGACTACACGATCTAGCCATCAACAGGTTCACATAATAATACAAATGTAAGATATAATGATTCAAACTACTTGTCAGACACAATCTGGATTTTTCTGGGTTACCCAGAAACCCAGATTGTAGAGTGCATACTTTGAGGCTTAATTCTAATCATGTCCTGTTCATTTATATATTACCATCACAGTTTAACAACAACACAATCATAATTTATTATTCGGTCAAAGCCTATCAGAAGGCCCGTTCTTATGGTTTCTGGAAATTCCAGAAACTCAAGGTCATGGCCGAATGGCCTAGTTTGACCATATACTACGCTTGCTCAGTTGATTTTTGAAGGGTTATAAGGGTATATATCTAAAGTCCATTTATCAGGCTACAATTTTATTACAACAAAAAGAACAAAACATCAAACAGAACCAAGATCAAAAAGCCAGATAAAATCTTGTCGAGCGCTTTACGGGTAATAATCTGGGTTACTGAGATCAAGTTGATCGTACGGTAGTCAACGAGATTTGACCACTAATAACTGGTGATGTACATATGATTTATGCATGAATCCAATTCCAGATCAAAGATCTACTAACATACTACAAATACAAACATTAAAACAACCAAAAACATAAACAGAAAATGATTTACAGCCTCTGACATTCATTGTCAGAACACGAAATAAAATTTTTCCAAATTTTGAAAAATGTCAAATCCGAGCCTATAGATGTTATGAATCTAACATCTATCAACCCAGATCATCATTATACACTGTAAACAACATGTTTTTGTTAGGTTTTGTGAAAATCAAAGTAGCAATCAAATTGCAAAATTTAGCGGAAGCGAAATAAAATCAGATTTTAAAATTTTTCACAAACCAATTACCCGGATCATCCTTTATGCATATTATTAATTAAACGAAGAATAAGAAATTATGAAATCATACCCTTGTAGAAACGAGCTTCCTCAGTGCACGAAGTTCACCTCCTACTTCTCATGATCTCCTTGAATCTCCGGGTAGATTCCTTCCTTTGATTAATGTAAGCCACCCAAGTGTATGGCCTCTATAGGTGATCCACCAAGGAAGAGGAATTTTTCAAGAAGAAGGGATGTTGGCTCAAACCCTAGTTTTTCCTATCTGTATAAGAAAAGGGGGCGTACTCTCCAAATCTAGGAATTACGTATATTAGATATCTAATATAAGACTCCTCTTATAAAGATATCATGTAACCCTATTTTAATTAAAATAAGGTATTATTTATTCAATTAAACTCTTTTAATTAAATGGGCTCCCTAATCCTATTAGGGGTAATTAATTAAACTCCTTTAACTAATTTTCTTTCCTAATCCAATTAGGAATAAATGAGAGTACTAATATTAAATTAATTCCTAAACCTTTTAGAAATTAAAATAATAATAATTATAATAATATTAATAAGACTCCTCTTATTAATTTATATTTAATATTTCTAAAATATTAAATAATAAATATTAAGCTATTTAATTTATTCTATCACCATAGATTAAATTAAATATACTTAACATATTATTACAATTATGCCATTAACTTCTTAAATAATTATTCTTCCTTTTATGGTGTGACCCTTTAGGTTCTCCATATTAAACCTATTGTGAATAAATCAATTAGAACAATTCTAATCTTATTTAAATAAATAAATTAAACAAATAATTTATTTAAATAAATAATATTTATTCTACAATAGGGATAAGCCTCCCTAGCGATCAACGACTTTCCGGATAATATAGATTTCAACATTAATCATAAAAGAACCTTTGAGTAAATAGTTACCGCATAAATTCAATCCTTCCACCATACAATGTCCCAATTAAATATAAGACATGGAATTATTTGTCAAGTCTTATTTTATTTAATTATATGTATTTCGATTCCTAAATGAACAACTCCTAATGAATGCAAATTAGAAACTACTTTCTAATTTCATTCCACCTTAACCAAGGATTCCGGGTTGTCATTTATCGAATCACATAGGACATTTCTCCTTTTACTAGAAGTGGTAGATTCTTTATTGATCATTCATTATCTTCATATATAACTTATTACACCCAAGCATACCCTTTGATATACTCTAAGAGTCTTAAGGATTAAGTCAAAGTGTAATTCATTATATATAAGATACTATGATGATCTCAAGTCTAAGGATCATTTGTACTACTATCACTACAGGAATACCTATTGACAGGTAAGTAAAACTCCATTAGGTATTCCTAGCGAGTCAATGCGTTCGATTGAACTTATTCTCTAATAAGCACCTACATACTTGCTTTAGTGTCTCCACACAAATGATCATGAGATCAATCATCCTCATCCAATGAGCAAGCAACGTATGTACCAATCTAACTGGATTCACTAATCCCCAATTTAGTAATCCAATGATTGGGAACTATTTAAGTTTTAAGCTTTCTAAGAATTTAGATCTCATTAGAATGATCATCATCATTATTCTAAAAGCGTTGCTTAAAACTATGGGTTTATCACATATTATTAAAAAAAGACACCATGTAGATAATAAATACCTTTAATAAATAATTCTTTTATTAATAAATAAATAAGATTGATTACACAAGATATGCTTTATCATCATACATGATTGGCTTGTATGCATAATACTTTCAATCTCCCACTCGCACTAAAGCCAATCGCCGTGGTATCTCATACCCATCTTCTCTAAGTGACGATCAAACTGCTTTGTGTGTTAACGCTTTAGTAAATGGATCTGCAATATTGTCTTGAGAGTCCACACGCTCCGGTGGTGACGTCTCTCTTTCAATGATCTCTCGATCAAATGAAATCGCCATGAACACGTGTTTGGATTTACGATGAGACACAGGTTCCTTAGCTTGCATGCAATGCTCCAGTGTTGTCACGAATAAAGGCACCGGTCCTTTAATGCTAGGAACCACACCAAGTTCGGTAATGAACTTCTTCATCCAAACAGACTCCCTTTGCGCCTTCACTTGCGACTATGTGTACTCGCCTCACATCGAATCAAAGAATCGTTTGTCATTGCTTGGAACTTTTCCAACTCATCGCGCCACCGCTTAAGGTAAACACATACCCAAAGCGGATTTATCATCATCTTGGTCTGTTTGAAAACTTGAGTCCATGAAGCCCTCTGGTTTTAATTCGGACTCCACCGTAGACAAGAAATACATCCTTAGTTCTTCTTAAGTACTTTAGGATATTTTTCACCGCCTTCCATGTTCTTCTCTCGGATTCGACCGATATCTCGCTTGTTACACTAAGTGCATGAGCGACATCCGGTCTAGTACATATCATACCGCACATGATAGATCCTATTCTTTGAAGCATAAGGAATCTTACTCATACGGTTTCTCTCCTCAGGTGTCTTTGGGGTTTGTTTCTTGGAGAGATGTATTCAATGGCTCATCGGCATGAGACCTCTTTGGGAATCTTCCATGCTAAACCTTTTTAGCATCATGTCAATGTACGTTCCTTGGGATAAGCCAAGCATCCTATTAGATCTATCTCTATAGATCTTTATCCCCAAAATATAGGATGCTTCTCCCAAGTCCTTCATGGAGAAGTGTTTAGATAACTTGATTTTAATTGTTTGCGACATAGAATATCATTCCCTATCGGTAATATATCATCAACATATAATACAAGGAATGAAATAAGCGCTCCCCACTAGCCTTCTTGTACACACATGGTTCATCCTCATTTTTGATAAAATCAAACTTTTTGATTGTCTCATCAAAACGGATGTTCCACCTACGAGAAGCTTGCTTTAATCCATAAATGGATCGTTGTAGCTTACAGACTTGATTTGTTCCAACCTTTGAAACAAATCCCTCTGGTTGTGTCATATACACATCCTCCTCAAGTTTCCCATTGAGGAAGGTCATTTTCACGTCCATCTGCCAGATTTCGTAGTCATGGTAAGCTGCAATCGCAAGCAAAATTTGAATGGACTTGAGCATTGCTACTGGTGAGAAAGTTTCGTCATAGTCAACTCTTTGTCTTTGTTTGAATCCTTTTGCGACCAATCGGGCCTTATAGGTCTTTACCTTGCCGTCTGCTCCAGTCTTTCTTTTAAAGACCCATTTACACCCAATAGGCTTAATGCCTTCAGGTGGTGAGACCAAAGTCCATACTTGGTTCTCATACATGGAGTCCATCTTGGATTTCATGGCTTCTTGCCACTTCTCTGAGTCTTTACTACTCATAGCCTGTTCGTAATTCAATGGATCATCATCATCTATGATGCGTACCTCATTGTCATCTTCTATGACAAGTCCATACCTGTCTGGCATCTTTGGTACTCTTCCAGATTTACGAATAGGGTGTTGTACAGAAGGAATCTCTACTTGGTTAGGTACCTCACTTTGATCTGTAGTATTTTGTGGTTCTTGAACTTCTTCAAGATATATCTTACTCCCACTGACCCCTTCAAGGATAAACTCCTTTTCCAAGAAGGCAGCATGTTTCGTAACAAACACCTTTTGATCACTGGATGATAGAAATAATACCCCGATGTTTCTTTAGGGTATCCCACAAATCTACATTTGTCAGATCTAGTCTGCAGCTTATCGTTTTCAAACTTTTTGATATAAGCTGGACAACCCCAAGTCTTAACATGCTTAAGATTTGGTTACTCCCTGTCCATAACTCATATGGGGTCTTGGGGAATGGATTTTGTAGGTACCTTTGTTAAGTAGGTATCACGGTAGATTCTAGGGCATATCCCCGAAAGGAAGCGGAAGGTCGGTAAAACTCATCATAGATCGAACCATGTCCAATAATGTTCGATTTCTCCTTTCGATACACCATTCATCTGTATGGCGTTCTGGTGGAGTCCATTGTGAGATTATACCATTTTCTTTGAGACAATTGAGAAACTCACCACTTAAGTATTCTCCTCCTCGATCGGATCGAAGAATCTTAATACTCTTACCAGGTTTGCTTCTCAACTTCACTTCTGAACTCTTTGAACTTTTCAAATGATTCAGATTTGTATTTCATTAAATACACATATCCAAATCTTGAGTGGTCGTCAGTGAATGTAATAAAATAAGAATACCCTCTTCGTGCGGTCGTTGTCATAGGTCCACATACATCTGTGTGTACCAACCCTAACAACTCTGTAACTCTTTCTCCTTTTCCACTAAAAGGAGATTTAGTCATTTTACCTATGAGACAAGATTCACAGGTTGGATATGATTCATAATCAGATAACTCTAGGAGCCCATCTTTATGCAACTTGGATAATCTTGTTTCATTAATATGACCGAAGTCTCTGATTGCCACATGAAGGTATAATTAACATCATCTCTTTTCCTTTTCTTAGTTTGTTCAATTTGAAATATATTTTCATGCAAGTCAAGTATATAAAGTCCATTTCGCAAATTACCAACACCATATAAAACATTATCATTATAAATGGAACAACTGTTGTTCTTTATTATAATATTAAAACCATCCATATCCAATACGAGAGATAGAAATAATGTTTCTAATGATATTTGGAACAAAATAACAATTATTTAAATTAATGAACTTGCCGTAGGCGTGTGCTAAAAACAATAAGTCCCTACAACTAATGCAAAGAACCTTTACTCCATTTCCCACTCGTAGGGCGACCTCATCTTTGCTTTCACTTTCTACTTGACCGGTCCTCGCATATTATTACATATGTGAGAACCACATCCGATATCCAATACCCAAGTAGAAGATTGACTTTCGAAAAAATTAATTTCAATCATAAACAAACCTTGATTAGGATTTGAAGCTTCTCAAGCTTCTTACGCTTTTGTTCTGCGAGATAATCCTTGCAGCCTCTCTTCCAAAGGACCCGGCTTATTGCAATGGAAGCAAATTCCTTTGCTAGTTGGATCGGTTTTCTTTGATCCTTCACTTTCGCCTTTCCTTTAGCCTTCTTGGATTTCTTCCTTTCGGAAGATACCTTGGGCCTCTTCCTTTTCTTGGAAGAATCATCCACCAATGAAGACATGGTTCTTCTTGGATGGGAAGTGACCTTCAGCGATTTTCAACATGTTAAGTAATTCGAGCAAGTGACATCCAACTTATTCATGTGAAAATTCACAACAAATTGTGAGAAGGTGTCCGGGAGTGACTGCAAGACTAAATCTTGACTCAACTCCCCATCCATGATTTAACCCAAGTCATTCCAAGACGTTCAATCAGATTGATCATCTTTAGGACATGAGTCTCAACCAGAGTAGTGCCTCTCGGTCATCCGAGAGATCGGAAGAGCTCCTTAGATATTTCATATCTAGCGGTCCCTACTTTGCTCACCATACAACTCTCCAAGGTGCAGAGCATAGTAGGAGCATCCATGTTTTCATCTTGTGGCAAGCTCGTTACTCATGGATGCGAGCATGATGCATTGAGCCACGGATGCATCATCTTGCGCCACCGTTTAAAAGTAGCATTCTCTTCCTCGGAGGTCGCTCTCGCAACTTTTTTTGCAGTGCACGGCGAATTTAGGACATAAGAAATCTTTTCAAAGATGAGAACAATTCTCGATTCCTTAACCAAATTCAGGTAGTTCTTCCCAAATTCGGTTTGTTAGCATCAAGTATGCTTCAAGAGTGAAATTAGTGAATGTGACATTTTCAAAATTACTCGCATGTAAAAAGACAATATTTTAGCAAACATTCATTTAATTAATTACCAAAATAAATTAGGTCTTATTTTATATTGGTATCTCTCACTATTTTCTTTCAAACTATATTACCCTCATTTATATAGTTCGGCAAAATCTAATTAAAGTTTTTTCTTAGTGAGAATAAGGATCCCATTTCAAATATATATAGCCTTGTGGTGACACAACAAACTATATATAAATAAATAGGTAGACAACTCCTTGTCAATTACATCAACATGTAACTCCTTATGTTTTGCCTCTTGGATTATTTTGATCAAGTGGTGGCACATCCGAATCAAAATTATCTAAGTTAAGTCCAACCTAGCACTTCCATATATTCAAAAAAAGAAAAATATCGCCTTGTGGTGACACAACAAAACAATATTGTTCAATTTTCTTTATAAGCATCAAATGTGATAAATTAACATCTTAAATACTTAATACTTGCCTTGTGGTGACACAACAAACTCATATTAAATATTTAATACTCTATTAATTTTATCATGCTAGAAAGCTGACGTTCGATATTCTAAATATCTTTGAACGCTTAAGACTTAATAAAAACCTTTGAGGGATTTGTTATTATTTGTCTCATCTTGTTTAGCGCGCATGCAAATATATATATAAAATACGCGTCATATTATTAAACATGCGAAGCATGTTTGCTTAATATATAATATATATAATACTAGCATGCACATATAGAATACTATATTCTACCCGGATTGATTATGGACTTTTATTCTAGTTTGGTTCACTAGAGCCACCAAGTGAACCAAATGGTCAAACCCTAGGGTGCAAAAGAATAAACATTTAAATATAACTATTACATTTAAACCTGGCTCCATTACAAACGGGTCTTCAAGCTCTTTTTGATCTCCTGGTTCTTCAAAAAAATTCTAACTAATCCTATTACATTAAACTATTTAATTTAAATAGAAACCTTGATCGCTGATCGAGGGAAGTACATAGGAGAGATAGAATTTACATCAAGAAGAAAACCGAGAAAAAGGCGAGGCACGCAGACCCCATTTAATAAAACCCATTCATTCAAACATCCAACTAAAATAAATCCAATCATATTGGTCAATTGTCCATAATCAATCCCATTTATTATCATACATATCATCATATGTATCAATAAATAAAATCATTCCATATATATATATGAGTATCATTTAATGGGCAATTTTATGTTGCATGAAATCCAATTTCAAGATTAAAATAAACTATTTATTTTAATTATAAAATTATTAAGATTAATATATATATATAACAATTATATATATATAATAAAAGTCCTACACTTTATAAAAGACGGCTGGACCATGAATTTCCATCCTGGGCATAATACATATACCCTGCCACGTCCCACTCTTGATTCACGCCAAAAAATAGCCTTGTATCCTGTTAACCATATCACGTTTTGCCCTTTTTTTTTTCGGCAATCATGACAAGAGGTGCTGTGCTATAAGCATATATATATAATTCTATATTATAACAGCCACGTGTAACAGCAACACGGAAAACTTTCAAATTTGTTGAAACAGTTTTTCCAAAAAAAAAAATGATTTCGGCCTTTTTTTTTCATAAAATAATAATTTTATACAACAAATTATGCCCAATAAATTATTCAAAATACATACCCATACATATATGAAATCAAAATAATTAATAATTCGCATAAAGTTTGGCTCTTGATACCACCGTTAGGTTTTGTGAAAATCAAAGTAGAATCAAATTGCAAAATTTAGCTAAGCGAAATAAAATCGATTTTAAAATTTTTCACAAACCAATTACCCTTGATCATCCTTTATGCATATTATTAATTAAATGAAGAATAAAAATTATGAAATCATACCCTTGTAGAAACGAGCTTCCTCAGTGCGAGTTCACCTCCTACTTCTCCATGATCTCCTTGAATCTCTGGTAGATTCCTTCCTTTGATTAATGTAAGCCACCCAAGTGTATGGCCTCTATAGGTGATCCACCAAGGAAGAGGAATTTTTCAAGAAGAAGGATGTTGGCTCAAACCCTAGTTTTTCCTATCTATATAAGAAAAGGCGTACTTTCCAAATCTAGGAATTATGATATTAGATATCTAATATAAGACTCCTCTTATAAAGATATCATGTAACCCTATTTTAATTAAAATAAGGTATTATTTATTCAATTAAACTCTTTTAATTAAATGGGCTCCCTAATCCTATTA
The DNA here is from genome assembly GCA_020205615.1 of Panax quinquefolius. Classification (NCBI taxonomy): domain Eukaryota; kingdom Viridiplantae; phylum Streptophyta; class Magnoliopsida; order Apiales; family Araliaceae; genus Panax; species Panax quinquefolius. Next base: position 35,069,033 of record CM035164.1, read on the forward strand.
GGGGTAATTAATTAAACTCCTTTAACTAATTTTCTTTCCTAATTCAATTAGGAATAAATGAGAGTACTAATATTAAATTAATTCCTAAACCTTTTAGAAATTAAAATAATAATAATTATAATAATATTAATAAGACTCCTCTTATTAATTTATATTTAATATTTCTAAAATATTAAATAATAAATATTAAGCTATTTAATTTATTCTATCACCATAGATTAAATTAAATATACTTAACATATTATTACAATTATGCCATTAACTTCTTAAATAATTATTCTTCCTTTTTTATGGTGGTGTGACCCTTTGGGTTCTCCATATTAAACCTATTGTGAATAAATCAATTAGAACAATTCTAATCTTATTTAAATAAATAAATTAAACAAATAATTTATTTAAATAAATAATATTTATTCTACAATAGGGATAAGTCTCCCTAATGATCAAATCGACTTTCCAAATAATATAGATTTCAACATTAATCATAAAAGAACCTTTGAGTAAATAGTTACCGTGATAATTCAATCCTTCCACCATACAATGTCCCAATTAAATATAAGACATGGAATTACTGTGTCAAGTCTTATTTTATTTAATTATATGTATTTCGATTCCTAAATGAACAACTCCTAATGAATGCAAATTAGAAACTACTTTCTAATTTCATTCCACCTTAACAAGGATTCTGGGGTTGTCATTTATCGAATCACATAGGACATTTCTCCTTTTACTAGAAGTGGTAGATTCTTTATTGATCATTCATTATCTTCATATATAACTTATTACACCCAAGCATACCCTTTGATATACTCTCTAAGAGTCTTAAGGAATAAGTCAAAGTGTAATTCATTATATATAAGATACTATGATGATCTCAAGTCTAAGGATCATTTGTACTACTATCACTACAGAATACCTATTGACGGTAAGTAAAACTCCATTAGGTATTCCCTAGCGAGTCACGTTCAAAGAACTTATTCTCTAATAAGCACCTACATACTTGCTTTAGTGTCTCCACACAAATGATCATGAGATCAATCATCCTCATCCAATGAGCAAGTTAACGTATGTATACAATCTAATCGGATTCACTAATCCCCAATTTAGTAATCCAATGATTGGGAACTATTTAAGTTTTAAGCTTTCTAAGAATTTAGATCTCATTAGAATGATCATCATCATTATTCTAAAAGCGTTGCTTAAAACTATGGGTTTATAACATATTATTAAAACAGCACCATGTAGATAATAAATACCTTTAATAAATAATTCTTTTATTAATAAATAAATAAGATTGATTACACAGTATATGCTTTATCATCATACATGATTGGCTTGTGCATAATACTTTCAGTTTTAACACAGAATCATAACATCTAACAATCGATTAATGGTTAGATTTGCAATTAGGGTTTATACCTTCAATGGACAATCTTATGATTCTTGGCTACTGATCTGTTAATGGATTTCATGGGGTTTGATATATGACTGATATATGAAGGAAATTTCGGAGATTTGGGTTGAGAGAGAATGGTTGAGTGTTTTGCACAAAATAATCTAGCAAATGCTATTTCTCTCTCTTCCAATCTATTTATAGAAGTCTAAGATGCATGATTTGGCTGAGCAAATACTTATTGCTGGCAATACTTAAGTCACAATGTCAACAAGTTAGGTCACCAACTACAAATTTGGATAGATACAGAAGTTTCCAATTAAAGAATGTGCAAAAGGGTAAAATAGTCATTTAACCTTATATTTTTAATGGCATTTTCGACATTTGACCAAACCCTTAGGGTTTAGGATTTGGGTTTGAACCATTTTAGGTTTTAAAAGCAAAATTCTAGGATTTCCAAAATTAGGATAACAAAATAAATAACAATTTAGTTTCTAAAAATATAAATTAGAGTTTACTAATTATAATTAGTTTTCTAATTCGATTACTTGAACATTTGGGTTTAAAATTTACTAATTATAATTAACCTTGATCATTAAACAATTAGGGTTTATAATTAGTAATTAGGTTTTTAAAATTACTAATTAGGGTTTGCACAAAAATAAAAATAATATTAGTTTCTATTTTTTTTGAAAATTAGGGTTTCTTAATCGTGCTTAATTTTCTAATTACATTATACATGAACATTATGATTTTAATGTACACAAATTAGCATTTAGCTTGCAATTAACAATTATGGTTACCAATTTAGCAAATTAGATTTACTAATTATGAAATTAGGGTTTTTAAAAATTAAAATTTCTAAATATTAATTTGGGTTTCTCTAATTAACATTAAATTCTATAATACGTAACATAATTCATTTAACACAATTACATAACAGTTTCTAACTCATAATTGAGTTTCAAATTAGGGTTTTCAAATTTAGTAATTAGGGTTCTCTAGATTTTAATTAGGGTTTACCTAATTAATCATATAATACACAACATAAATCACATCACAGAATCATTACACAATCTTGGATCTCCCATTTGAGTCTTACGGTAGGGTTAGACAAATTAATATTAGGGTTTGGTCATGATACACCATAATTGACCAACCATTATCAATGCTTGTACTTTCACAAAGACATATCTATAAGATCGAAAAATCAAAATATAATATTATTATATTATTATTCTCATCCTCGATAAAAATCCCAAATTAGGGTTTGGATTCCATATCCGATTTATTCTTCATATAAAACATTATTAATCAAGAAAAAATGATTAACTTAATTATTCTAACATAAATTCATATAATAAAATAAATAATTATTATAATAATTCTAAAAATCATTTCATATATTAATTAAATAATATAATTATATTTTCATGGAAAATAAATAATAAAAACATTTCCACCATAAAATTAATTATTAAAAGAATATAATTTATAATAATCAATAATTCTAAAATAAAATTATTTGTAAATATTCATGTAATAAATATATTTTTATTTATCACATAAATACATATACACCTTATCTTGTACAAATCCTCATCCTTAAAATAAAAAAAAATTTATACGCAAAATTTCTGATTTAATTATATAGAAAATATCGGGTTGTTACACCTTACCTCCACTGTACCTTCCCAGTTGATTCGTAGAGTTGGTCTTACTTGACTCTACGATTTTTCGAGGTTGGTGAGTAGAGGTTATGTTACTCTTCTCTTTTATGAAGCCCATGCCAGCATGAGATCCTTTTCTCCTTTGAGTATGAAAGGAAACAGTAGAACAAGGTTGAACTGGTTCTTCCTTCTGTGAGGATTTCACAAAGATAATGATCCTACTAAAACTTGAGGCATTACTAGTGCTAGTTTCCTCTGTCTTTTCCACATATGGCTCTGAGATGGATTCCCCAAAGCCTAGGCCTGTTTTGTCGAATGTACTTCTCTGACTAGAGTGCAGGGTGTCCATGGATGATGAGGATTTGTTTCATGTAGAGATAGTTTTTTCTATTTCCTTAATTTTAGAGGTTAGATTAGACTCTCTTTGTGTATTGAGTTTATTTGTCTATTTTAAGATTTAATTCTCAACCTCAAGCTTGGAAAGAAGGTTAGTACTTAGAAGGACTGTTTCAAGCTCTTCTTGAACTTTCTTTTTCTCTTTTTGAAGGAGTGAATGATCATTAGACAAAACTCTAAACCACTTCATGTATTGATGTAGATCAGTGGTTATACCATACAGTGCAGTTCTTAAATTATTTATGTCTACATCAGGAGAGTTGAAGTCAAATACCTCATCAAGACTTACATCATGTATGTTAAAATTTTGTTTGTCCTTTGCATGTTTGGCCATTAGGCACAGATTAGCCATTTGTGGTTCTTCATCATCTCCGGAATCAGGATTGGAGTCATTGTCTGAATCACTCCACGATCCTCCAGCTACCAGGCCTTTGTCTCTCTTCTGAGGCCTTTTGTTGCCTTTGTATTCCTTCTTTGCATGTGATTTCTTCTTTAGTTCTTCTCTCGAGAGGTTTGTTGCGATTAGCGATGAATGAAGTGGTCGCTTCTTCTTGCAGTGTAGCATAGATCATTCATTTGCTCTCGGGTCACTGTAATTGTTTACCTTCTTTGGCTTCTTTGGTTTTGCCTTGACGCATGAACCTTCTTAGTCTTTTTTACCAAAGATAGCAAGATCTTCATCATCATTTTCATCATAATCAGAATCAATCTCAGTGTTGACCTTAGATGCACCTTCAGTTGCCTTGAGAGCAACTCCCTTATCCTTCCTTCTTCCTTCTTATAGGGTTTCAGCTCGTTGAGTCAGCTCCAGTTAGTATGTCAGGAGATTGCCATATAGCTTTTGAACTGTCATATCGTGAAGATTCTTTGACTCTCTTATAACAGTGGTTTTGGCATCCCAACTGGTCGGTAGGGCTCTCATGAACTTTATGATCAGATCTTTGTTTGGATAGATCTTCCCATATGCTCGTAGAGAGTTGAGCAGAGCGTTGAATCTCTCATAGGTGGCAGTTACATTTTCTCCTTGAACATGAGCAAACATTTCATACTGCTGTGTCAGGAGTGATTGTTTGTTTTCTCTTACTTCTTCAGTTCCTTCGTGCATGATGAGCAGTCCTTCCCAAACCTTCTTAGCTATTTTGCTGTTGACAACGTTTTCTAACAGATCATCTTCTAAGGATTGAAACAGGATGTTCTTGGCCTTTTTGTCAAGTTAGACAGCTCTCTTCTCATTGTCTGTCCACTATTCTTTGACTTTAATTTGTATTCTGTTTGGATCGTCAGTGGTTGGTGCAAGCTTTGTTGGAACATAGGGCCCATTCTGAACAGTCTCAAATAGATCTTCATCTATTGAGTCCATGTATGCTTGCATCCTGACTTTCCAGTTTGCAAATTTATCCTTATTGCACATTGGTGGCTTGCTGCCTCCTCCAGTCCTTGATTCGCTAGGTACATGTGCCATTGGATCTTCTAAAGCTTGTAAGCTGTAAAATAGAACCTGCTTTGATACCAATTGTTAGTTCCTAGTTGGCACAATAGTTATCTAGAAGGGGGGTTTGAATAGATATTTAAAAAATCTTTTCGTTTTAAACTTGTTCGTTGATGATGATTAAAACTTAGCGGAATTATTGTTTGTTTTAATCTCCTTTACGAAGTAGTGGAGTTATGAGAGTGAGGCAGTTATATCAGTTATGGCAGATATAGCAGTTATCGTATGAAAGTAAAAGACACAAAAGCTTTTAAGTGGTTCGAGCACTTAAAGCTCCTAGTCCACTCTTCTACTCCTCGGTAGAAATCCACTAAGGATGTCTTTTACAACTTCTCGAATCACACAGATTCCTTCTGCACCAAATGAGCCCAGAACTTCTTAGTTCACTCTGAACTCTTCAAGTCCAAAGCAGACTTGGCTCTCTTACTGCTTCACTTAGAACTCTTCAAGTCCAAAGAGACTTGGTACTTTTCTTCAGTTGATTGGTAGATGTTGAGTTCTTGATGGTTGCTACTCAGTTGCTGTTTAAGCACTTGTTCGAAAGAACTGAATAGCTGAGCAAGCTTTTCTATTTCTCAGATCGTAGAGTTGAGCTTTTTGAGCTCTTCATGTTTTTTGTTCAATGCTTGTTTATCTCTCTCATCTGCTTGATTTGCATATATGTTATCTTCAAAACTATCCGTTGGATCCATCCGTTGAAGCATTAAATGCGTTTGACCTTTCTGATCTTTGATGGAGACTTTTCTGCACATCTTCTGAATTGCATTCTGGCCCACTGACACAGTAGACTGCTTTCTCACCTAACACCTGAAAAGGTGTTTTCTGTGACTCCCCCAAAATAGGTCCAATCCACCCAACCTATTCTGAGTCGCTAAATACATGGTACAGAAACAACTAAAACTTCATTAATACAATTGTTGTGCAAAATACGACAACACATAAACTCATAGTTTAAATACAAATATTGTCTTCTAGACAATATCCACACTCAAATAAGTCCTCATTACAATTATTGATACACTATTTTACAAAATAGTGAGGACTACTAAAACAACTGTCTCGAACCATCACTCCACGCCCCGACTAGTTCCCGCTATATTCTCGTCTCCTGAGAAGAAAAATGGAACAAAAAGGAAAAGGGTGAGCTCAACTAGCCCAGTAAAGAATATTATGACTAAGATAATATACAACAAATTATCCTTAGTCTTCAACAGGGAAAAATCTAATAGAATACAATAGACAACAAGTTTTAGATCAACAACTGCAACGGAAACAACAATTCATTAGAAGAGTTAAGTAGAGAATGAAATCTACGAATTTAAACGTCCATCATTGATATTTTATCCCTGTAATATCAATCAATATACATCTTGAATCAAATAGTCATCTTTGCACTACAGGCCAAAGATATTCATCAGTTGGTCATGTTCATCTCAACACCTGTTCATCTTTGCACTACGGGCCAAAGATATTCATCAGAAAATCATTCATCTTTGCACTACAGGCCAAAGATATTCAGTTATATCATCATTTAAGACTGAGGATGATGAAAAATATTTTAAAGAAAACGAATTCAGTGAAACAAAAGAACAAATATTAAGGATTCGTACTTTAAACAATCCAAGTTCAAAAATACTTCATAATTAACCAGAGTGGAGTAAAATTCAAGAATGAAGACCAAAACATAGATCCAATCAAAGATATGAAACATAACAGACAATCTTGGACACGAAAAAGAAAATTTAATTTTTCCGTGAATAGTAATCGATTCGTGAATAAAGGTCAGTATCGTGAATAGTCCGTATACGTGAATAGTAACTCTGACACCAAAAGATAGAAATTTCACAAAAAACATCATCATGCTTCATGAATAGTACTCGTGAATAGTAACTCGTGAATAGTAAGTCATGAATAGTAACTCGTGAATAGTAACCCCGACATAAAAAGTTCCAAATTTGATAAAAAGTTCTAACCAATATTTCGGCATAATGATATTGAAGAAATAATATAATTTACGAAGAAAATAACATCCCTTACCTCGCAAAAATAGTACTTCTGACTAGAATACTGGATATAGTGCTGAAGGAACTTGCACCGTATAGCAACACTCAAAGTACCAAAATACTCACAAGAATACGCTCGATAATATAGAGAGAAGAGAGAGAGAAATCTTTAGTTTCAATTGTGATTTTTAATTCTAACCTAAGCACTCTATTTATAGAAATTGCTTAGAACACCAAAGCGTAAAATTTAATATAATAATAATAATATATTTATAAAATTGTCAAGCCCACCTTAGACCAACTCAAATCAAATTTCATTCTTATCACATGTTGAGCCCACTAAATTGCAAAAAACGTTTTTCATAAAATAAATAATTAAAACTTCCAAAAATCAATTATTCTGGAACTTCGGAACTTCAATAATTCATAATAAATAGCCCTTTTATCAAAAAATTTGAATCTCGCGAATGTTTATAGGAAATTCAATTCTCTACAACTTTGCAGAAGAAAGTTTTTCCAAATTCCAAACAAAAATTGACCGAAATCCTGTGTAGTAACAATTATTAAAACAACAGTAATATAAAATATCAACGTAGCAATTATTGAATCAATAAAATAAAATAGTGAACAGTAATTACTGTAACAATTATTGAGTAGTGCCTTCTTACATAAGAATCAATAATTGGTGCAATACTGCGTAATCTTCTTGTCAACAACGCCAGACATCGTGTTTTTTAACCACTCGGGTATTAACAACTACGCAGTTATTTATAAACAACTTATACTACTTGCTGTTTTCTTCATCCAATCGCTTTTTCAGTTATGGGGCCATAAAAGATCATGCGCCGTCGTATTTAATATTCCCGACAAAGAAGAATATTCCATGACCAAACGAATATTTCCCGACAACAATGAATATTTTATAACCAATTCCTTATTTAAAAATATTTGCGCATTTTACCCATAACTAACCACATTAATCAATTCAACCCTTACTATTTCAAAATAATAAATAGAGGAAATTAAATCTTCATTTCTAAAAAGTTGGGGCCTTACAACCTCCCCTCCTTATGAAATTTCGTCCTCGAAATTGACATGCGTAGGACATGCTCCTTCGCATCCAAGATCTTGACTGGTACCTCCTCGTACGTTAAATCTTCTCGCGCTATATCTCGCCCGGTTTCTAACTCAATAATGTGGTTCGGTCGTCCAAATATTTACGTAACATCGATACACCTAAAAATGTTATGAACACGCCATTATACTTGGTCAGAAACGAGTCTATAGGCCATAGTTCTATTCAATCGAGGATTTCAAATGGACTAATAAATCAAAGGTTGAGATTTCTTCTCTTCATCAACTCTTACTTCTAGAATAACGCCTTCTTGCACCTTCTTCTTTATATTCATCAGCTCCGGTGTGTAGCTTGAGCGGTTTTAACTTTATCGATTAAAGTCGATTCTAATCGTATATTCGTTATCTTCACGCAGATTCTTGGAATCTTTAACTCTATCTCCATCTTCTGTAAGTCGTACGAAATGGGTCTTTGAGTTAACAATATCGCACTCGTAAACGCATACAATCTTTTACTCAACGCGTCAGCTACCACGTCCGTTTTTTTTGCCAAGATGGTATTGAATGGCATGGTTGTAATCTTTCAACAGCTCGAGCCAACATCGTTGTCGCATGTTGAGTTCTTAGAAGCTCTTCTCACATTCCTTGCTCCATTCGAATTTTGTATCTTTTCGAGTTAGCTGAGTTAATAGAGTATCGATTCGATAAAATCCTTCCACGAATCTTCGATAGTAACCAGCTAAGCCTAGAAAGCTACTTATTTCGATTAATGACTTAGGTTGCTCTCAACTGTGACTCATATCTCAATCTTGGATAGCACGTCACAATGGCACCTATCAGTTTACCACCGCACGAATATGACGTCCCCTACAAAGAGTTTGGTTTCAGTGCATTCCACAAAGGAAGTCACCAGATAGAGGCTAAGGTACCAACTCGTGTAGTTAGGTTTTTAACTCCTGAAGTTAAATAGGAGCCATTCTATATGAGATTTTAGAAATGGGTTTTGTACCGGGTTCAAAGTCGATACAAAATTCAATATGAGGCTCTGGGAGTAGGTCAGGAAATTTTTTAGGAAATACGTCAGGAAATTTACTAACAACAGAAATATCATTCAAATCTGACGTATTTTTGTTCAAGTCCATAATATGGCTAAGAAAGCTTGACATCCGTTTTTCAATAAACGAATGACTTTACGGCTTGATATAAAAGAGTTTGACTTCAATGGTTTGGTTTCTTAAATTTGAATAACAGGTTGCTTAGGAATACGAAAACTAACAACCTTACAAAAGCAATCAATTTTAGCATGATGAGTGGTTGACCAATCAATCCCTAAGGTCACATCAAATGCAAGAATTTTTTTAAAGAAATAAGGTCAACAGGTAATGTGATGGTGCCAACTTGGATTAAACAAGATTTATAAACAGTGGATGTAACGAAAGTTTCTCCTAACGGAGTTTCAACAGATAAGTCAAAGTCTAATTTTCTCCGGAGTCAAGTTTAAACGTTGAGTATAAGCAGGAGAGATAAATGAATGGGTAGAACCGATATCTAATAAGGTATAAACGTTGTAAGAATTTATAATTAACTAAGCCGTGCTAACTTCGTTCGGGTTCCTCGCATTCTGACCAGTCACGAAAAACGCTCTTCCAGGAACTGTTGACTTTGACTTTTCTCGGGATGACCTTTTGAGTCACCATCCTCATTGGATCGGGTTTCGCTACCGTACAATCTCGAGCGATATGACCTTCTTTTCCACAATTATAACATACCTTGGAAGGTTGTGAATAGTTTAGACTATGTGTCCCTCTTTTCCGCATCTATAGCATCTAACTGGCGGTCTTTCTCCTACTCTAAAATTCGTTGCTGGTGTTGGTGCCGACGTCTTCCCGTCATTGTTAAATCTTCTTTTTTTGAAATTTCCACTTGAATTATTTCTTCTATTATCTTGGCCATGATTACCACCGAAGTGGTTACCATTTCTGGCATGATAATTTCCTCCACTATTGTTATCATTGTTTCGATGACCGTTACCACCGGTACGATTATCATCGAGTTGTTGGTCATTATTCTTTAGTTGAGCCGACTCATTATCGTGCTCCAATAACTGAGCCCTATTCACAACATCTGATATAAACAAAGTTTGTGAGAAATGAGGTATTGACGTATTTTGGGTTTCAAACCTCGCAGAAACATTCGCGTCATTCTCTCCTCATTATCAACCAAATGGGATGCAAATTGGGACAACTTGGCAAACTTAGCTTCGTACTGCGACACGTTCATATTGTTTTGCTCCAGCTTGATGAACTCTACCTCCTTCATGTGACGAATACTTTCGAAAAAGTACTTGTCGTTGAACAATTCTTGGAACTTCTCACAAGACATCTTCGGTCAGGTAAAGTCGAGTACGCTTTTACTTGATTCCCACCAATAATCGGCCCCTCCTTGTAACATAAAGGTGGCAAAATGAACCTTTTGCTCCTCTCGAGCATCCCAAGACATCAAATATTTTAGTGATTTGCTTTATCCACGCCTCTCGCCGTAAGTGGTTACGGCTTTCCCAAAACTCCCATGCCATCCCTAACTCCTTGAATCGCTTAGCGGTGACCATCCGTGAGTTGCTAGTGTTTGTTTCACACCGTATTTTGAACAATAGTCTTTCTCGCTTTGGTTTTGCATGAATTCTAGAAAGTTCCTAAACATACCATCGTTAAGTCATCCGCTTTCGGTGGTGTTGTTCACAGGAGGAACATTGTCACTGCTGCATGCGCTTCTCCTCGTTGGTGAGCAAAGGTGTCTCCATGGTCTCATTTACTCCATCATAACATTCTCGGTCGATATTCTCAAATCTCGCCATAAAACAAGGGTTAATTTAACAAATTAACAAATCACATAATACCCCTATATTATGACCGACCAACAAATAAGCTTAGGTAGGACACACTAGCGAAGGATTTACTCGTCTCTCCCATCTTAGTTCTATTCCTCGATCTCCGCCAGAGATCATATCCCTAAGCTCTGATACCAACTGTGACGCCCCCAAAATAGGTCCAATCCACCCAACCTATTCTGAGTCGCCAAATACATGGTACATAAACAACTAAAACTTCATTAATACAATTGTCGTGCAAAATACGACAACACATAAACTCATAGTTTAAATACAAATATTGTCTTCTAGACAATATCCACACTCAAATAAGTCCTCATTACAATTATTGATACACTATTTTACAAAATAGTTAGGACTACTAAAACAACTGTCTTGAACCATCACTCCACACCCCGATTAGTTCCCGCTATATTCTCGTCTCCTGAGAAGAAAAATAGAACAAAAAGGAAAAGGGTGAGCTCAACTAGCCCAGTAAAGAATATTATGACTAAGATAATATACAACAAATTATCCTTAGTCTTCAACAGGGAAAAATTTAATAGAATACAATAGACAACAAGTTTTAGATCAACAACTGCAACGGAAACAACAATTCATTAGAAGAGTTAAGTAGAGAATGAAATCTATGAATTTAAAAGTCCATCATCGATATTTTATCCCTGTAACATCAATCAATATACATCTTGAATCAAATAGTCATCTTTGCACTACAGGCCAAAGATATTCATCAGTTGGTCATGTTCATCTCAACACCTGTTCATCTTTGCACTACGGGCCAAAGATATTCATCAGTTGTTCATGTTCATCTAAACACATGTTTATCTTTGCAAGACGGCCAAAGATATTCATCGAAAAAATCATTCATCTTTGCACTACAGCCAAAGATATTCAAATATATCATCATTTAGGACCGAGGATGATGAAAATATTTTAAAGAAAACGAATTCAAAGAAACAAAAGAACAAATATTAAGGATTCAGACTTTTAAACAATCCAAGTTCAAAAATACTTCATAAATAACCAAGGTGGAGTAAAATTCAAGAACGAAGACTAAAACATAGATCCAATCAAAGATATGAATCATAATGCATATAATCTTGGACACAAAAAAAAATTTAATTTAATTTTTCGTGAATAGTGTCGTATTCGTGAATAAGATCAGAACGTGAATAGTGCCGTATCGTGAATAGTAACTCTCAGACACCAAAAGATAGAAATTTCACAAAAACATCATCATACTTCGTGAATAGTACTCGTGAATAGTAACTCATGAATAAGAACTCGTGAATAATAAACCCACATGAAAAGTTCCAAATTTGATAAAAGTTCTAACCAATATTTCTAAGATAATGATATTGAAGAAATAATATCATTTACGAAGAAAATAACATCCCTTACCTCGCAAAAAATAGTAGACATTTAGACTAGAATATCGGATATAGTCTTGAAGGAACTTGCACCAGTAAAGCAACACTCAAAGTACCAAAATACTCACAAGAATACTCAATAATATAGAGAGAAAAGAGAGAAATTTTTAGTTTCTGGTGTGATTTTTAATTCTAACCTAAGCACTCTATTTATAGAAAATTGCTTAGAACACCAAAGCAGAAAATTTAATATAATAATAATATATTTATAAAATTGTCAAGCCCACCTTAGACCAACTGAAATCCGCCCATTCTTATCACATGTTGAGCCCACTAAATTGCAAAAAACGTTTTTCATAAAATAAATAATTAAAACTTCTAAAAATTAATTATTCTGGAACTTCGGAACTTCAATAATTCATAATAAATAGCCCTTTTATCAAAAATTTAGAATCTCGCGAATGTTTATAGGAAATTCAATTCTCTACAACTTTGCAGAAGAAAGTTTTTCCAAATTCCAAGCAAATATTGACCGAAATCCATAAACGGGCAATTTTACAGGCTATAATCAAATTTCAGCCAAGAAATGGGGTCCACCGACACACAAAACATGTGTTAATCATTTAATACAACAAAAATACTCTTCCTCCTCATATACTCATATATCCCACATTCATTGTAAGACTATCACCATTATTATATTATTAAAATATAATAATAAATTATTTTATCAGAAAAGATAAAATATCATTTTTTAACAATTGTCACTTGAAAAAATTTCTCCATCTATATCCACATAAAATCAATATTTTCCTCATCATATAAATCAATAATTAATTATTCATAAATAATATTACAGAATCACAAGATCGCAACCAGCCGCCTTGTGAAAGAGGGGGCTTTCCAATAAGAATTTTTCCTTCTTGGCCAAGCAATTAGGTGACCAAACTCTCCTTAGATGTAACTTTCTAGACATTGCCAATAATGTTTTCTAATAATATTATTCAAATAATATGAATTATTGCTTCGATAATGGAAAATATTGTGTAGTGACAATTATTAAAACAACAAGAATATAAAATATCAACGTAGCAATTATTGAATCAATAAAATAAAATACTTAATAAGAATTATCAGAACAATTATTGAGTAGTGCCTTCTTCTACGTAAGAATCAATAATTGGTGCAATACCGGTATATCTACCAGCAACAACGCCAGACACTATGTTTTAACCAATCGGGTATTCCAACAAAGGTTAATTGTAATAACTACGCTATTATTTATAAACAACTTATACTTGTCGCCTTCTTCATCCAATCGCTTTCAAGTTATGTGGCCCACAAAAGATCGCTTGTCATCGCATTTAATATTCCCCGACAAAGAAGAATATTCCACGACCAAACGAATATTTCCCGACAACAACGAATATTTTATAACCAATTGCTTATTTAAAAATATTTGCGCATTTTACCCATAACTAACCACATTAATCAATTCAACCCTTACTATTTCAAAATAATAAATAGAGGAAATTAAATCTTCATTTATAAAAAGTTGGGGCCTTACATTTCCCCCCTTACCAATGGTACTTTCCTTAGCTTCTTCAATACGCTTCTTTGTTGCATACTAAGGATATGTCTTATGACTTTGGGACTGGTGAGTACTGCAATGTTTAGAATCCATTTCTCATATTTTGAAGTCTGTCTCCACACAAATCATGAGGCTTGACGTTTCTGACACAAGACAGATGATACTCTACGATCCAGGTCGTGATACTCTACGATTCAGATCGTGATACTCTACGATTTAGATTGTGGTGACTTGTCACCTTGGTGCCTGGTCTGATGCTATCAGTCGTGAGCACTACGTTAGTATGTATGTATATATAGAAGTAGTAAAAAGCTTAAAAATCTAAAAAATCTTACAGTGAGCTGCCAAGAACACTTCAGATAGCTTTTGATGCCTGAAAACTCGGTTTCCACCGGTTAAACTTCAGTATGTTACAAAACACGAGCTTACAAGTGTTTAGAAAAAAAAGAATAACACAGTTTGGGGCACTCTAGAAGAGGTTACAAGCTGAAATGGGCAGTGTTTTCTCTCTTTTCTTCAATTTTTCTTACATTTTACGGCTGATGGGGGGTCTATTTATAGACCAAAAGTGTCGCGGGTCAACTCGCGATAGAAGCGGGTCTACCCGAACTGCCCCGGGCATGGCGGGTCCTGTTATCTCAAAGTACGTGCACTCAGACGATACGTTGTCCGCTCGAACCTTCATAACCTTCCATCCGGGAGTCCGATGAAAGCGTGCCATACCATTCCAGAAAGCTCTTTCTGAGAGCTACACAATAACATCGGGCTTGCCCTTTATTGAATTCTGGAAGATGGGTCCATGAGCAAAATAGCATTTTCGGGTCTACGTCAGGCAGTCCGGTGAGCTGTTTTGCGTTGTTTTCACTCAGAAGTTAAGATATGGGTCTTGTGGGACTTCTTTTGAAGTAGTTTGAGTTGAAATGAGTTGATTTGAGTTGAGTTGAGTTGAGATTGAGTTGGCAAAATTATGAGACCCCAGATTTTATGAATAAATATTTAATTTTCTCAAAATAATTTTTAAATATTATGGTGTGGATTTGATATAATGTTATAGTTGTGGATAGTATTTATAAATTTTGCAAAGTAAGCAAGTGGTTATATAATATTCCATTGGTCGGGGAATATTCATTTTAACAGGGAATATTGTACGACGGCATAATCATTGGTGGACTCCACAACGGAAGTATTGTCGTAGTTAAAAAATGACAAAATTATCTTTCTATAAAAATAATGGCAGAGAGGTGTTACCGTTAAAACCGCTGAACTACCCTAGGTAGTAAAAGTACAAGAATACTGCGTGGTCAGCATAGTAGCATACGGTATTGATTATTGATGCTTTACGTGAGAAGTCACTCGGTATACTCAATTATTGCTACAAAGAATTGTCTTTGCATCATATCTCTCATATTATTGATTCAATTATTGTTACAAAGATCATCTCGCATAATATGTTATATTATTAAATCAATAATTGAGACGACAAAGTTTTTCATATTATTATTTGCAATATTGACAATGTCTAGAAGTTCTGTCAAGGAGAGGTTTGGTCACCTAATTGTTCGCCAATAAGGAGAAATCCTTATCGGAAAGCCCCCTCTTTCCTGGGAACGACCTGGTTGTTAAATATTGTGAATTATAATATTAATGATGAATAAGTTCGTGTTGATTAAAGATGAATTTTATAGTTCCATTGTGTTGGACTTATTTGTGTTAGTATAATTGATGTGTGGAGGTTATATTGTTCAATCGGGTATTCGGGAAACTTTTCGTGTCGGAGTACTATTCACGAGTTACTATTCAGGAGTTACTATTCACGAGTGTCTATTCACGAGTTACTATTCACAAGATAATATTCACCCGTAAGATATATTTCTTTTCGGTTCAAATTATTTTTGGGTACAATATTACTCCATGAGGAGATGTGCTAATTTTTCAGATCGTTGGTTGAAGATATAATAGTAAATCAATATGGACCGCTGGTGGAAAGTATAATAGTAAATCAATATGGATCACTGGTTTAAAGTTTTAATAGTAAATCAGTATGGACCGTTGCTTTAAATTTTAATAGTAAACCAATATGGACCGTCCGTTCAAAAGTAAATCAATCTGGACCGTTCATGAATTAGTTACTATTCAGTCCATTCTCCTATAAATAGGAGCTCATTCCTTCATTATTTCTTACGAATTCACTGAAACTCTAGAGAGAGAAACTATTGAGAGAAAGAAGAAAAGTATTCTGCTACTTCACTACTTCAGTATTCAGTGTTTCTAAGGTAGGGAATATTATTTGTTATACTCATAAGGGGTATTTTTTTCTTCCTTATTCATAAAGAGAACTTCTGTTATTCCATTCTTTATTATTCTGTTGGAATAACCTGTATACGCGGGATACCCTATACTTGGTGAAATTCTTCTGTTATTCCATTCTTATTATTCTGTTGGAATAACCTGTTTATGTAAAGTACCGCATACATGGTGAAATTCTTCTAATATTATGTTCTTTATTATTCTGTCGGAATATCCTGTCTGTGCGTTTACGCCGGACCTGGTTCCATTATTTGTTATTCGCCGTAATATCCCGTTTGTGCGCTTACGCTTTACGGACCGGGTTCCATTATTTATTATTCATTGGGAATAACTCGCTTGCTTCGATCTATCGCACGTATGGTGAATCCTTCATTATTCCATTCTTTATTATTCTGTTGGAATAACTCATACATGTGGATTACCACATGCACGGTGAATGATCCTGTATTCATTCCTTGTTAAATTGTGGAAATGATCTCAGATACGTGGATTACCGCATGACGGGTGAAAATCCATTTGCAGTTTCATATATTATATTATACTCAATTGGTTAAAGCTTTGGCTTCTATACTCCATGAAATTAGTGGAATATCCTTGATATTTGCGCTTCATCCAGTATCTTTTCATGGAAATATTCTTCTGAGCATTCTTGAATTTAACTGCACAAAGCAGTATCATGTTGATAATTTGGACGTTATTGAGTTTAGGATAAATTAAGTTATAAATCTTTAAAATTTATTCTTGAACCTGTTTTATTGAATTGTCATCATCCTCATGCTTATATTATGTTGAAAGTCATCTTTGGCTTACGTGCATAGATGGACTTGGTATGATTATGACTAGGGATTACTCGGTATAATCATGACCGTAATGTGACGAATGATGTGGTAAAAGTCCTCATTGGCCTGTAGTTCATTGGTGGACGAAATGTTGGTATGATTATGACCGTGGATTATTCGGTAAGATAGTCATGACCATTGATTGATGATTACATGAATATCCTTGGCCGTGGAGCAGGGATGATTCAATTTTATTTATTTAGCTGAGTCTCAGCGATAAAGTTGATGAAAAACTTTTTAAATCATAGAAGACAATAGATTTTATACTTTACTTGACTCTTCTAATAGATTGCTTATTCCGCTACAGTTTTTGATCTAAAACTTGTTATCTATTATATTCTATCAGTTGTTATACGGTTGAAGGCTATTGATAATTTATTCTGCATTATCTTAGTCATAATATTTCTTACTGGGCCCTCTTCACAAACCAGTAATGCTAATACTGATAATGAAGAAGATTCCGATTCCTTTTCTCCCATTAATATTTTGGAAATCCAAAATAATTTTCAGGAAATGCAAAATATTAATAAAACTACTTACAGTAAAAAACCCATAAGTCGTATGGCTTTATCTGGACCTAGTAGGTATTACTACCCTAGACCTACTCCTCAGGATATTCTGTATGAAGAAGACTTTCTTCATTCTCAAAAGTCTTATTGTAAGACCCCAGCTTTTATAAATAAAGATGAATTTTCTATAAATATTATTTTTGAATATTATTGAATAAATTTGATATAATGGGTAATATTTATAAATTTTGCAAAGTAAGCAAGTTGTTATAAAATATTCGTTTGGTCGGGGAATATTCTTTTTGTCGGGAATATTAAATGACGACGGCTCAATCATTAGTGAACCCCATTAACGGAGTATTGTCGTAGTTAGAAAAACGACAAAATTATCTTTCTATAAAAATAACTACGGAGGTGTTACCATTAAAACTATTGAACTACCCTTAGTGGTAAAAGTACAAGATACGCTGCGTAGTTGCGTAAGTAGCACACGGTATTGATTATTGATGCTTACGTGAGAAGTCACTTAGCTATACTCAATTATTGCTACAATAATTGGCTTTGCATCATATCTCTTATATTATTGATTCAATTATTGTCACAAGATTATCCAGATAATATGTTATATTATTAATTGAGACGATAAGTTATAAATGATTAATAATTGTTGAAAGATTAAATATGTGTTGATTAAAAATAAAAAGATTTGTGGTAATATTTATTCAATCCTTGATGTATATAAAGAGTCTGTTTATGAGACGTTTGTGGTAAGTTTGATTATTTTATGGGGGCCCATATGTCATCATCTAAGAGTCTCTTCGTCAATAGTATTTACCTTTGTGAATAGTAATTACCTTTGTGAATAGTAATTACCTTCGCCAATAGTATTTACCTTTGTGAATAGTAATTACCTTTGTGAATAGTAATTACCTTCGTCAATAGTATTTACCTTCATCAATAGTAATTACCTTTGTGAATAGTAATTACCTTCATTAAATAGTAATTACCTTCACAATAGTAATTACCTTCGTCAATAGTAATTACCCTTCGCAAATAGTAGTTGTCCCTTCAATATTACCAAGAGTTAATCGCCTCTTGATTGTTCCAAGGGTTAATTACCCTTCAAGAAATAGTAGTTGTCTCTTCAATATTACCAAGAGTCATTTTGACCCTTCGTTAAGACCAAGAGCCACCCTCGCTTTTCTATAAATAGAAAGCTCATTCCTTCATTATTTCTTACGAATTCATTGAAACTCTGAGAGAGAAACTATAGAGAGAAAGAAGAAAAGTATTCTGCTACTTCACTTTTCCAATATTCATTCTTCTAAGGTAAGGGATATTATTTGTTGTACCGTGTAAGGGTGTTATTCTTTCTTATTCATGAAGAGAACTTCATTATTCCATTCTTTATTATTCTCATTGGAATAACTCAGATACGCCACATACCCTATACTTGGTGAAATCCTCCGTTATTCCATTCTTTATTATTACATTGAATAACTCGTAAAAGTGGCATACCCTATACATGACCTCAGATATGCGAATACCCTATACTTGGTGAAATCCTTATATTATTCCATTCTTATTTATTCATTTGGAATAACTCAGTATACGCTTGAATCCCCTATACTTGGTGACATTCTTCTATTATTTTATTATTCCGTTGGAACATCATATTCATGCTTTTTACCGGACCGGTTCCGCCTTTATTATTATTCTGTTGGAACATCCTCGTCTGCATGTGTTTTACACCTGACTGGTTCCATCTTTATCATTCTGCTGGAATATCCTATCTCGCAGTGTTTTACAATCGGATCCGGTTCCATCTTTATTATCCTGTTGGAACATCCCAGCCGCTTGTGAATTTCACCGACCGGTTCCGTTATTATTATTCTGTTGGAATAACTCCGCTCATCTGGCAAGTACCGCATGCATGGTGGTTTCCTTTGTTATTCCATTCTTTATTATACCCAGTTTGGTTAAAACTTTGACTTCTATACTCCATGAAATTAGTAGAATATTCTTGATATTTGCATTTCATCTAAAGATCTTTTCATGGAAATATTCTTCCGATTATTCTTGAATTTTACTCTACAAAACAAGATCTTGTTGACAATTTGGACGTTAATAATTCCTAGATAAATTAATTCTTGAACTTGTTTTATTGAATTCTTATATCATTGTCATCATCCTCATGTTTATATTATGTTGAAAGTTATCTTTGGCTTACGTGCATAGATGAACTTAGTATGATTATGACCGTGGTTCATTCGGTATAATCATGGCTTGATATAAATGATGTGACAAAAGTCCTTAGTGGCACGTAATGCGATGATGGATAGTTTTGGTATGATTATGACCGGGGGTGATTCGGTATAGTCATGACCATTGATAATTTGATGAAAATCCTTGACCGTGGTACGGGATGATTAGATATTGTGGTTTATTTATTAAACCGAGTCTTAGTGATAAAAATTGATGAAAACCTTTTAAAACCTAAAAGATAGTAGACTTTATTTTCTACTTGACTCTTTTAATGGATTGATATTCATTGCAGCTTAAACCGGTTGTCTATTGTATTTTATCGGTTTAACATTGTTGAAGACTATTGATAATTTATTCGCATTATCTTAGTTATAATATTTCTTCTTTGGGCTAGTTGAGCTCACCCTTTCTTTCACCGTTTCTCTTGTGAAATGAGAATATAATTTGAGACGAGTCGAGGAACGGAGTAATGGTCCGAAGGATAGCATTAGTAGTCCTCACTATTCGTGAAATAGTGTGATAATAATTGTAATGAGGACTCCTTTTGAGTTTGTATAATATCTAGTAGACAATATTTGTATTCAAACTCACGCTTTATGTCGTATTGTACACACAGCGCTTATATTAGTAAGTTGTATTTAAATTACGTACCATGTAAGTGATTTACCCAAGATGGGTGGCGTATACCTAATTTTGGGGGCGTCACGGTTGGTATCGAGCTTAGGGATATGATCCTCAGCTAAGATGCGAGATAAGAACTAGGAGGAGAGAGATTTTGAATTCTTCTTAGTATGACCTACCTAAGTTTATTTGTTATTTAATTGGTCATCGTATATAGGGATAATATTTGATATATTAATTAACCCTTTTGCTTCACAATTCCTTTCGTGTAATAAGAGTGTAGCTAGGTCGAGCGGGGTAATGAAGTGGGATGGAATAGAACGGTGGTCATCATTTAGTAGTTATATTTGGTGAATCAACTAGGGTGAGGCGAACCCAACGTTGGAAGAGTGTTTTGCCACTATCATACAAGATGTCAAATGACATACAACCTCGTGTCATCATAAGACAGGGTTGTGCTCATCCACTTGCTGAGTATATTTACGAGCACTACCTATATGATCTTGGTGTTTGTTTGAAGTATAATTCTCAATTTGAGATAGTGGAGATAATGATAAATCAAGAGAAGACTCACCGTTGGGAAGAATATGATAGTAATCTTCTCATTTTTCTTTGGGGTCTATTGGGTAAACCAAGGATAATTCTGTGGCCATATGATATCTATCATAACCTAGAAGCATGGCCTCCCATGTACGAAGGTTTCCTTGAGCACTTCCCAAAGATTCTAATTTCTAAAACAGTTTTTGACTATACATTTATGTAAGGTGTCATTGTGACGTGCTATCCAAAGTTGGGATGAAAGTTACAGTTGGTATCAATGTAACGTACTATCCAAGTCTTGGATAAGAGTAGCAGTTTTGAATGATATTTCTATCATTAATAAATTTCTTGACGTATTCTTGAAGATTTCCTAGCCTATCCTAGAGCGTGAAATTAAATTTTGTATTGACCCCAGTACAAAACCCATTTTTTAAACCCTCAAATATTTCTTCAACTAAAATGAACAGTTTACATGGTTTATGATGAAAGTCATAATAAAAGCATTGGACTAATGAAAATCATGGGTATACGTGGTATTAGTAAGTGTTATGATGAGTTATGTTGGTTAGTATGTGAAAACATGAAAGTTTCTTAAAAATCACAAGTAGTTAAAAACCAGATTTTGGTGAAAAACGTAACACCAAATTCAATTGACCAAATATCTTATTATATTTTGAATTTTTGAGTGTGGTTAAGTCCTAGAGTTAGATCTATGAGTTACCTAACTAATCCAAGTGGAATCAATGAAAAAGGTGTTGTAGATTTTCGTGTGGACTGATTTTAGCAAAGGAGTCAAAACTTCAAAATGTCCAAAAAGTCATGCCACGTTTTTGTAAGGGCTGTTTCGGCCACTTAATTAGTGAGAAAAATTCAGGCCTTTTAGGACATAAAAGTATATGGTATAAAGAACATCGTGTCCAAAATGAGCTCATTCCGACTTAAAATGAGCAAGTTATGACCATTTCAATATTTAGGTTTTTTTGACGAAAATGCTATAACTGGAGTTCTATAACTCAGATGACCATGAAATTTAAATCGGAGGCTCACATTAACATGTGTAAGGTCCTGCCAAGATTTGGAAATTTTGGAGTTAAACTTGAGGTAGCTAATTTCTTAAGGAATTAATTAGAAATTAATTTTTGAAAAATAGTAAATGAATTTTAAAAATTTCAAAAAAATATATTTTCATTATGGGACTATATTATGCTAAATCCCAGAAAAGAAATATTTTTTGGGACTGATTTGGTATTTTCATGAAAATAGTTTAATTACTTAACATATGAGTTAAATATGTTATGTGAAGTAACAAAGTTGAAAATAGGATTTTATGGCTAGAGAATCCTATATAGAGTATATGCATATTTTTTTGAGGATTTGATAATTGGTGATGATATCTTATGAGTATGGCATTTTGAGTGATTAAATGCATTATATGGTAAAGCGTAAACAATTGAGATAAATTATTTATAAATTTAAGTGATTAAAATATTGTTATAATATTAATGATATTAGATTATGAGATTATTAAGTGATTGATAACATGGGGATATTCTTGAATCTGGATAAATTATATTATAAATGTTTAATATTTATCCTTTATCTCATTTGATTGATTCTTTATATAATTATCCTCATGCTTATATTATGTTGAAAGTCATCTCATTCTGTAGTGCATAGATGGACTTGGTATGATTATGACCGTGGATTGTTCTAGTATAATCATAACCGTAATTGAAAACACGATTATCTTTGGTAGTAGTAGTGCATGGATAATTTGTGGTCGTGATACTAATGAATACACGATTATCTTTGGCTGTAGTGCATGGATAATTTGTGGTCGTGATACTAATGAATACACGATTATCTTTGGCCGTAGTAGGTGGATAATTTGTGGTCGTGATACTAATGAATACACGATTATCTTTGGCCGTAGTGCATGGATAATTTGTGGTCGTGATACTAATGAATACACGATTATCTTTGGTCGTAGTGCGTGGATAATTTGTGGTCGTGATACTAATGAATACACGATTATCTTTGGTCGTAGTGCATGGATAATTTGTGGTCGTGATACTAATGAATACACGATTATCTTTGGCCGTAGTGCATGGATAATTTGTGGTCGTGATACTTATGAATACACGATTATCTTTGGTCAAAGTGCATGGATAATTTGTGGTCGTGATATTAATGAATACACGATTATCTTTGGTAGTAGTAGTGCATGGATAATTCGTGGTCGTGATACTAATGAATATCTTTGGCACGTAGTGCGGGGATGATTCGATGATATGGATTAATTATTGAAATGAGTCTCAAAGAATGAAATATTAATTCATGGATGTGGTAAAAGTCATCTTTGGTCAGTAGTGCATTGATAGACTTGGTATGATTATGACCACGGATTATTCGGTATAATCATGATCAGATTGAAAACACGAATATCCTTGGCCAAGAAGTGCATGGATAATTAAGTGGTCGTGATACTATTAAGCTGCGTCTCAGCATTATTGGTTTTACAGTTGTATATCTTTAGCTTGTAGTGCAAAGATGAATTGTTAATGAATATCTTTAGCGGATTGCGAAGATGAATTTAATATTTTTAACGATAAAGGTATTTAAGGTATCCTCACCTCTTTATCATATCGTGCATCGCATTCCCTAATTTCGAGGGCGAAATTTCATAAGAAGGGGAGGTTGTAAGACCCCAACTTTTATAAATAAAGATGAATTTTCTATAAATATTATTTTTGAATATTATGGAATAAATTTGATATAATGGGTAATATTTATAAATTTTGCAAAGTAAGCAAGTTGTTATAAAATATTCGTTTGGTCGGGGAATATTCGTACGACGGCTCAATCATTGGTGAACCCCACAACGGAAGTATTGTCGTAGTTAGAAAACGACAAAATTATCTTTCTATAAAAATAACGGCGGAGGTGTTACCTTTAAAACTATTGAACTACCCGGTGGTAAAAGTACAGTAATACGCGTGGTTGCATAGTAGCACACGGTATTGATTATTGATGCTTACGTGAGAAGTCACTTAGCTATACTCAATTATTACTTTCTGATAATTCTTTGCGATCATATCTCTTATATTATTGATTCAATTATTGTCACAAAGATCATCACAGTATAATATGTTATATTATTAATTGAGACGACAAGTTATAAATGATTAATAATTGTTGAAAGATTAAATATGTGTTGATTAAAAATAAAAAGATTTGTGGTAATATTTATTCAATCCTTGATGTATATAAAGAGTCTGTTATGAGACGTTTGTGGTAAGTTTGATTATTTTATTGGGGGGGGGGCCATATGTCATCATCTAAGAGTCTCTTCGTCAACAGTATTTACCTTTGTGAATAGTAATTACCTTTGTGAATAGTAATTACCTTCGTCAATAGTATTTACCTTTGTGAATAGTAATTACCTTTGTGAATAGTAATTACCTTCACAATAGTATTTACCTTCGTCAATAGTAATTACCTTTGTAAATAGTAATTACCTTCAATCGATAGTAATTACCTTCGTCGATAGTAATTACCTTCGTCAATAGTAATTACCCCTTCGCAAATAGTAGTTGTCCCTTCAATATTACCAAGAGTTAAGCGCCTTCTTGTTCCAAGGATTAATTAATTACCTTCAGAAATAGTAGTTGTCTCTTCAATATTACCAAGAGTCATTTTGACCCTTCGTTAAGACCAAGAGCCACCCTCGCTTTTTCTATAAATAAAAGCTCATTCCTTCATTATTTTTTACTTAATTCATTGAAACTCTAGAGAGAGAAACTATAGAGAGAAAGAAGAAAAGTATTCTGCTACTTCACTTTTCCAATATTCAATTCTTCTAAGGTAAGGGATATTATTTGTTGTACCCGTAAGGGGTGTTATTCTTTCTTATTCATGAAGAGAACTTCAGTTATTCCATTCTTTATTATTCTGTTGGAATAACTCAGATACGCCAGATACCCTATACTTGGTGAAATCCTCTCATTATTCCATTCTTTATTATTCGCTTGAATAACTTTTGTAAAAGTGGCATACCCTATACATGACTTGTATATGCGGAATACCCTATACTTGTGAAATCCTTATATTATTCCATTCTTATTTATTCTCATTGGAATAACCTCAGATATCTGCTAATCCCTATACTTGGTGACATTCTTCTATTATTTTATTATTCCGTTGGAACATCATGTTCATGCTTTTACGCCGGACTGGTTCCGCTCTTTATTATTATTCATTGGAACATCCATGCTCCATGTGTTTTACATCGACCGGTTCCCATCTTTATCATTCTATTGGAATATCCTATCTCGTGTTTTTATACCGGATCTGGTTCCATCTTTATTATCCTGTTGGAACATCCTCGCTTGTGAATTTCACGACCGGTTCCGTTATTATTATTCTGTTGAATAACTTTGTCTATCTAAGCAATCGCATGCATGGTGGTTTCCTTTGTTATTCCATTCTTTATTATACCCAAATTGGTTAAAACTTTGACTTCTATACTCCATGAAATTAGTAGAATATTCTTGATATTTGCGTTTCATCCAAAGATCTTTTCATGGAAATATTCTTCCGATTATTCTTGAATTTTACTCTACAAAACAAAGATCTTGTTGAAAATTTGGGCGTTAATAATTCCTAGATAAATTAATTCTTGAACTTGTTTTATTGAATTCTTATATCATTGTCATCATCCTCATGTTTATATTATGTTGAAAGTTATCTTTGGCTTACGTGCATAGATGAACTTAGTATGATTATGACCAGGGTTCATTCGGTATAATCATGGCTTGATATAAATGATGTGACAAAAGTCCTCAGTGGCCTGTAATGCAGTGATGGATAGGTTTTGGTATGATTATGACCAGGGGTTATTCGGTATAGTCATGACCATTGATAATTTGATGAAAATCCTTGACCGTGGTACATGGATGATTAGATATTGTGGTTTATTTATTAAACTGAGTCTTAGTGATAAAAATTGATGAAAACCTTTTAAAACCTAAAAGATAGTAGACTTTATTTTTTACTTGACTCTTTTAATGGATTGCATATTCTGCTGCAGTTAAACTGGTTGTCTATTGTATTTTATCAGTTTAACATTGTTGAAGACTATTGATAATTTATTCTGCATTATCTTAGTTATAATATTTCTTCTTGGGCTAGTTGAGCTCACCCTTTCTTTCACCGTTCTCTTGTGAAATGAGAATATAGGCGGGACGCAGTAGGGGAACGGAGTAATGGTCCAGAGGATAGCATTAGTAGTCCTCACTATTCGTGAAATAGTGTGATAATAATTGTAATGAGGACTCCTTTTGAGTTTGTATAATATCTAGTAGACAATATTTGTATTCAAACTCACAGTTTATGTCGATTGTATACCACACGCTTATATTAGTAAGTTGTATTTAAATTCTGTACCATGTAAGTGGCGACCCAAGATGGGTGACGTATACCTAATTTTGGGGGCGTCACACTTACCATGGAAAAACCATTTATAAATGGAATATTGATGGCAAGACCGAATATCAAATATTCAAACCATCCATCATATCATGATGTATGCATCGTCTGTAAAATGTAATGATAATACCGATCACCGAGATCCGCCGCTTCTTAGTTAATGGCTTCACCCCATCCTTAAAGGATGGTGGGATAATATGCTAAATGATAAACAGAGAACAGAAGTTCTTCAAGCCTATAAAGAAGAAATTGATCCTTTTACTAAACTTCTAACCGTAAAAGGAAGACGCTTGTTACACCTTAGTTCAAGCAATCCTCCACCATTTTGTTGGACCAGACTTATGAATCACCGATAGAGTAGAGAACTTTTACGTAACCTTCGATGCCTCTCCTCGACCCATTTTAGATGGTATAAGGATGTCTTTCTCATGAAAGTCATGCAAAGGGCGATGCTAATAAAGGAACATTGAAGGCCAAATTTATTGATGACCTCCTACTTTTTTTCAAAAAATTCCGTAAAAATTAAGAGATAAAACATGATCGCATTTAGTATCCCTTATGACCAAAGATTCTTATGGCCATCTTATTTCAAAGAATTATTGAAGAAGGATTATCGTTATGTAATGATATGAAACTCCAACAATTAATGAAACAATGTAATCTCACTAAAAGACATGAGATAGAGAGAATTTTGTGACCAATTCTCTTACGATACAAAATTACAAAGATCCCAATAAGGCTAAAAAAAACAGTTTTCAAGCACTCTAGACCTTCTTCAAGACGTTCTTCTAAGAAATCTAAGAACAAAACCCCGAAAAAACCACTAAGAAAAGAAGGATCAATAGTAAAAAGATAAATCTAAAGTCCAAAGTTATAAATGTGGTAAACCAGACATTTTTCTAATAAATGTAAATCAAAATTGAAACAAATCGAATGAAATGTCCTCAAGAAGAAGACATTCAACAAAAAATTCTTAATTGTTTATCCAAAGAAGTGATTCGTAATCAAGTGCGAGAGGAAGACTTGGCGTAAATCTATTCTCGAATCGACAATAATTCATTAAGGATCAATGTCAAGCTTGTACTATTAAAAATAATCATAATACTGACTATTGAAGTCGACTATTGGAAAGCCATCGGTTTAGATATTGGAGGACCCAGATCAATGTCCTAACAAACCCCCAAAGTCCTTCTCGACTTAGCAGATCAGATCAAAGATCCATAAATTAAATTAAAGTTTTTGGAAGCCTGTTATAAAAACCAAAAAACAGAAGAAATTCTTCCCATAGAACAATATAGCATGAGAGAAGTCATGAAACGTGTTCAAAATGTTTCTACTATCAAAAAAGCCTACTACGTCTCCAGACCTTAAGAGTGATATTAATATTCAAAATCCAAATAAAGCAATTACAGAATACTAATGTTATTATTTTCCAAGACATAAAAAATATTAAAGAGCAATTAATTCATAAATAGGATAATAATATAGAATCCTCTAAGACTGAATCTTCTGATAAATCTTCTGAACAATATTTAATGCTTATGAATCAAGTAGTCTTTCAAAAATGGTATATCAGAATTACTTTTGTTATTAAACCGGATTTTATTATTAAAGATGCCATTGCCCTTGTAGATAGTGGTGCTGACATGAATTGTATCCAGGAAGGGTTAATTCCTACTAAATACTTCCAGAAAACCACTCAATCTTTAACTAGTGCAAGTGGAAACACTATGAATATTAAATACAAGATACCTGAAGCCTTAATCTGTAATCAAGATTTATGTTTACCTACTTCTTTTGTCCTTATCCGTAATATGAATCAAAGTATCATATTAGGCACCCCTTCTTATGTCTTTTAATGCCTATTTCAAAATCGATACTTTAGGAATTCATACCACTCTTAACAATGTATATATTATTTTTGAATTCATAACAGAACCTTATACAAAAGAGTTAAATCAAGTTAAACACATGATTTATTCTAAAGAAAAGCAGATTAATTTTATTCAAAAAGAAATAAAATTTCTTACTACAAAACAAAGAATTTTACAACCTTCTTTACAGGACAAGATAAAATTGATCTACAAGACTCTTCAAACTGAAATCTGTAGTGATGTCCCAAATGCTTTCTGGAACAGGAAGAAGCATATTATTTCTCTTCCCTATGTCCCTAATTACAATGAGAAAAATATTCCTACTAAGTCTCGACCTAGTCAAATGAAAAAGGAATATTTACTTCTTTGCAAAACTGAAATTGAGTCCCTTAAATGAAAAAATTGATAAAACCTAGTTCTTCTCCCGAGGTTGTACGACTTTTTATGTCAATAAAAATTCAGAAATTGAACGAGGAACTCCTAGACTCGTTATTAATTATAAACCGCTTAATGAAGCCCTTCAATGGATTAGATATCCAATCCCGAATAAAAAGGACCTTCTTGACAGACTTCATGATGCCACTATTTTCTCTAAATTTGACATGAAATCAGGATTTTGGCAAATACAAATTAGAGAACATGATACTTATAAAACTGCTTTTATAGTACCCTTTGGTCATTATGAATGGAATGTTCTTCCATTTGGTGTCAAAAATGGACCTTCTGAATTCCAACATATCATGAATGATATTTTTAATCCCTTTACTGAATTTATTATCTGTTATATTGATGATGTTTTAATTTTCTTCATCCATGAACCAGCAGATATTAAACATTTAAATATTTTCAAAATGTTATCATATAAAATGGTTTGGTAGTTTCTACCCCTAAAATGAAACTTTTCCAAACTAAAATCAGATTTCTTGGACATAATATTTTCAATGGAACTATAATTCCAATTGATAGATGTATCGAATTTGCATCTAAATTTCCAGACGAAATTAAAGGTATTAACCAACTGCAAAGATTTTTGGGAAGTCTTAATTATATTCAAGATTTTTACCCAAATCTTTCCCAAGATACTATTATTCTGTATACTCGATTACGAAAAAATCCTTTACCTTGGACTAGAGAACATGCTGAAGCAGTAATAAAAATCAAAACCAGGGTTAAACAGATACCTTGTCTTTCTCTACCTAATCCCGATTGGAAAAAGATTGTTCAAACTGATGCTTCTGGCACAGGATATGGTGGGATTTTAAAGCAATTTAATCCTAACAGTAAAAGAGAAGATCTTGTCCGTTTTACTTCAGGAACTTGGAAAGGACCCTCTTTAAATTATCCTACTATAAAGAAGGAATGCCTTTCAATTGTTAAATGTGTTTTAAAATTTCGGATGATCTTTTGAATCAAAGACTTTTTAATCCGAAATTGATTGCTCAAATTGCAAAAATGATATTTAAAAAGATGTTCGAATTTAGCATCTAAACAGTATATTTACAACTTTGGCGAGTACTTTATCCAGATTTGACTTTGATATTGAATATATCAAAGGAAAATGTAATTCTTTACCGATTTTTCTAACCCGAGAATATTTGCGGGAATGACCGAGTAGAAGCCGTGGCAATGGCCATGAGGGCGAGGCGAGAGCTAATTTAATTTGTACTATACAATTCCGTCCTTAAATACTCAATCCAAAGATTTCTTGACTTCTTCTAGCCAAACAATAGTAAAGGATGTTCTCCTATTACCCTAACAAAGACATTTCCAACAAAAATACTAAGAAACAAGATTGATCATTGAATGTAATGATGAGAAATGGATGAAAGATCCATGGGAGATAAAGAGACGTTATTTAACGACTCAACAGTCTCCTCCCATTTCAATCAAGATCGCTATGTTTATGAGCAAATTATCCTTGAAAGCGGCATCCATGGACATTAAGCACACGCTTACGATCCATCAAAATCAACTAGTCCAATCCAATACAAGAAAACAACCACAAGAGCATCATGCCTCTTGCTAATTGGGGTATTAATCCCCATACTACGAACCATTGAATCTAGTCACACAAATAGAAACCGAGATCGACTATTGGGATTATATTGATTCCTTCACACAGGTATTTTATTATCAAAATCCAATTCATAATCATAGTTGGTTTATCCGTATCTGTCCTAATGTTCTAAAAAACGAAATTCCTAACTGGTTTTTCATTTGGTGGGATAAATTTGGAATCACTCTTGAAACCCTACCGAATCCCGTTCAAACAGCATTCAAAGAATGGCAAGTAGCTTATGCCCATATACCAAGAAATAAAGATTTGTCAATGCTTAAATTATCGCCCATTTCATAATTCGTTTCAAGATCCTTGGATATGGAAATGGGATTTCCAATGTGACTATCAGAATAAAATTCCCCTTCTTAAAAGGGTATTTTTTACCAAATGGTGGGATAAAGGACTTAATCCCACTTTACCAGAACTTCTCAAATCCATAGAAAATCATACGCAGGCTTGTTTAGATGTTATACCTCAAAGCCTTCCAGCACCAACACCAGTCAATCCTTTTGTCAAAATCCAAGCAGACTTAAAACAGAAGTTTCCAAATCTAACTGAAACTGAACTCATAGTTAAGACCATGGATTATATGAAAACATAATTCCTACAGTCTCTAATCCAAGATGATGTTTCTATGAAAACAGTTAGCAATGATGAATCTGAACAGGATGATAATCAATTCAACGTCTTAACCGGAGAAAGTCAAGAACCAGAACCCACCATGGGAGACTTTTGGGATTCTCTCACTTCCATGATTTTCGAGAAAATGGAACAAGACAAAAAAGGAAAAGGAAAAGCATAAAGCTATTCTCCACTACAGCATCAATAATCAGAAAAGGACAACCATAGTACCTCTACCAGCAAAAATGACGCCAGCTGTCAACAATAATACTCCACTCAACCGACAACCTGTCTCACGCCTTCCACTTCCTACGGTTGAGAGTTAAAGAAGAAAAGATAAGGTTTACTGATCAACTCCACTACCAAGGACACGCCAGATCCTTTCTCATCTTCTTTCTTGTATAAAAGGGGATGTCCTCACCCATTGTTGAGGCAGATTTTCTTTTACGTTTTCTCTGTATTCTCTCTCTCTCCCTCTCTCTCTAAATATTGAATATATAAGTTTGAAGTTTGAAGATATCCAAGGCTCCCTTGTAAGTTTTAAGTATTGCTTCTGTTAATTATTATGTCTCTTTACTAGAACTTTTAGATTATCATAATCGAAAAATAGTAATCGTTATAAAAAAAGCGCATCCAATCCAATAGCCATAATCGTTTTTATTTTTAGAGAATAGCTTCAACAAATCAACAATTTATCGCTTTTAACTAAAAACGCTATACGTGAAGAAAAACACAGCTGGCTTATAGTTTTGGAAAACCCCCAAATCAACAGTAACTTTATGAGATCATATATGTAATAATTTATCTGTTAATATATATTTAATATGCCTTTAAACATTCATGCCATCTTACTAGATGAGATAGATTAAGATTGATGTCTAATTAAGTGGAACGTCACCCAAGTCGTGTTTTAGGACTTTGCCTTTAGCCGTGATATGGCGTTGTGGCTTTTATCCTCTGTAAATCATTGACAGACGTGCTTAAATTATATCAATCTTTGATCCTCCCTCCTTTGGTATCAGAGCCAGTTAAGTTTATTGACATATTAATGAATTTATTACTTATAAATTATACATATATGATCACTTTGAAAAATGACTGATTTTTCCACCTCATCTCAGAATAACAAGAGCTAATACTTCACTTTTCTACTTTGGAAGCAATCAACTTATTGCTACCCGGGATGTTAAGGAAGCTCTTGACAAATGGACCCTTCCTAAAATCAAACCATAAACTATTTATAAAATTGGAACCTTTGATTTTATCAACGAAAAGAATTATTAAAACCTTTGAACATGTTGTTCCTTTACAGAATAATGATGAAATATTATATTTATTGCATGTTGAAGATTTATATCCCTTTTTGCAAAAATATAAATATGTTCATATAAGACTTGTCCAAGTAGCTTTTAAACCTTTGACTTTACTTGGTCAAAATACCAGTATTCAATGCACACTTAGAGATGGTAGGTGTCTCAACTGGAAAGCCTCCCTTATGGGTGCTATTGAAACTAGTCTTGCTCATGGACCAGTTTATTTTAATATTTATCCGAACTTAAGCGTTGCTTTAACTGATAATAATTTGTCAAAAGTTTTAGAAATGAGAATTATATCTCATGGCTATGAGTATCTACCAGGATCTCCTCCTTTTGCCATATTATTCCGTATTCATCTTAAAGTATTAACTACTTTAAATCCCTATATCAGGAAACAAAGCCAACAAGGACATACTGTCCTAATTGACACTAATCTTTTTAGCAGTCAAGTGGCTATTCCCAGAATGATCCCTTGGGAAGAGATAACTTTCCCAAAGCAATGGCAGATTACTAACGCCGTTCCAACCAGACCTATAATTAGACAATCCATTGAAGATGTTGTCCAAACCAGTAATGGAAATGTTTATTTAAAATTTCAAAGACCTTTTACCCGGCCGATTATTATTAATAATGTTCCTTATAATATTGATCTCCCCGAATCTTCTGTATACCGTGTTCCGACCCTTAGAATCTATTTTTCAAGAGTCTAAGAATCCCAAAGAATGAGTCTCATCAAAATGAAGACTTAATCGAGAGAATTCATATTTCGAAAATCAAATACCTCATGGTATATATGAAACAAATACTCCAAACAGAAGACCTTATAGTCTAACTGCTAGTGATATGAATTTTGAATGTTAATGGATTTTTCTCCAAAAAGTAAAATTCGCCAATATTTAAACCAGGAGTTCATGCAGGATAAATACCAGAATTTTAGAAATTGGTATTTTAAGAATCATAATAATGATAAATTAGCAGAAATAAAATCTGATTTTTATACTTATCTAAACAAGAACCAATGTATTTTATCATTTGTTAAATGGTATTATGATTTTGTTTCTAAATCAGACCTTTACAATGAAAGTCAACTAAATGTGTTGATTTTGAATCCAAAAGGACCGGATTACCACTAATGGTAGTGTTATCCAATCTATACATCCACCTCCTAAGTCCTCGAACTTAGCTCGTGAAATGAAAACACGAAACCTTTAGTTATTAATTCAGTATGTTGATATACTTATATATACCCTCAATCAACATGAAGATGTTAAAATAAAAGACATTTTACCATTGTCTAAACAGAATAATTATACTAATTTATTCCTTCAAACTGTAGGAAAAAAATTAACCAGGATAGAAGAACAAATTCATCATATTAATGATAATTGTCAAGTTACTCCTCAGAAGCTTGATCTTCAACCCGTAACCGTTAAACCACCCTTAGAAGTTAGTAATTTTAAAATGAAATCTTCTAAATCCGATAATGAGTTCATTGATAATCTTTTAAATAAAATGAAAGATTTAAACCTTACTCCTGCCTCCACGTCCCAGATCAATATGATGTTCGGATGACCCTCTTCATAAACCAGTAATGCTAATACTGATAATGAAGAAGATTCCGATTCCTTTTCTCCCATTAATATTTTGGAAATCCAAAATAATTTTCGTGAAATGCAAAATATTAATAAAACTACTTACAAAGAAAAACCCATAAATCGTATGGCTTTATCTGACCCTAGTAGGTATTACTTACCCTAGACACTACTCCTCAGGATATTCGTATGAAGAAGACTTTCTTCATTCTCAAAAGTCTTACCATGGAAAAACCATTTATGAATGGAATATTGATGGCAAGACCGAATATCAAATATTCGAAACCATCCATCATATCATGATGTATGCGACTGTCTGTAAACAGAATGATAATACCGATCACCGGATCTGCTGCTTTCTTAGTTAATGGCTTCACCCCAAGATCCTTAAAGGATGGTGGGATAATATGCTAAATGATAAACAGAGAATAGAAGTTCTTCAAGCCTATAAAGAAGAAATTGATCCTGTTACTAGACTTCTAACCAGAAAGGAAGACGCTTGTTACACCTTAGTTCAAGCAGTCCTCCACCATTTTGTTGGATCGGGACTTATGAATACTGATAGGAGTAGAGAACTTTTACAGAACCTTCGATGCCCCTCCTTGACCCATTTTAGATGGAATAAGGATGTCTTTCTCATAAAATTCATGCAAAGGGCAGATGCTAACAGTGAACATTGGAAGGCCAAATTTATTGATGGCCTCCCTACTTTCTTTGCTGAAAAAGTCCGTAAAAATTTAAGAGATAAACATGATCGCATGAGTATCCCTTATGACCAGTATTCTTATGGCCATCTTATTTCAGTAATTATTGAAAAAGGATTATCGTTATGAAATGATATGAAATTCCAATAATTAATGAAACAATAGAATCTCACTAAAAGACATGAGATAGGAGAATTTTGTGACCAATTCTCTTACGATACAAAATTACAGTATCCCAATAAGGCTAAAAAACAACAGAGTTCGAAGCACTCTAGACCTTACCGAAGACATTCTTCTAAGAAATCTAAGAACAAAACCCCTGAAAAAACCACTAAGAAAAGAAGGAACAATAGTAAAAAAGATAAATCTAAAGTCCAGTGTTATAAATGTGGTAAACCAGGACATTTTGCTAATAAATGTAAATCAAAATTGAAACAAAAACTGAATGAAATGTCCCTTGAAGAAGACATTCAACAAAAAATTCTTAATTGTTTATCCAAAGCAGTGATTCGTAATCAAGTGCGAGAGAAGACTTGGCGAAATCTATTCGAACGACGATAATTCGCTAAGGATCAATGTCAAGCTTGTACTTATTAAAAATGACCGCAATCGACTACTCATTGTTTACTATTGGAAAGCCATTGTTGAAATGAATGGTTTAGATATTGGAGGACCCAAAGATAATGTCCTAATGAAAACCCAAAAGTCCCTTCTCGACTTAGCGGATCGGATCAAAGATCCGAAAATTAAATTAAAGTTTTTGGAAGCACATTATAAAAACCAAAAATAGAAGAAATTCTTCCCATAGAACAATATAGCATGAGAGAAGTCGTGAAACGTGTTCAAAATGTTTCTACTCTTTGAAAAAGCCTACTACCGTATCCGGGACCTTAAGAGTGATATTAATATTCTCAAATCCAAATAAAGCAATTACGAGAATACTAATGTTATTATTTTCCAAGTCTTAAAAATATTAAAGAACAATTAATTCATAAATGTGATAATAATATAGAATCCTCTAAGATGAATCTTCCGATAAATCTTCCGACAATATTTAATGCTTATGAATCAAGTAGTCTTTCAAAAATGGTATATCAGAATTACTTTTGTTATTAAACCGGATTTTATTATTAAAGATGCCATTGCCCTTGTAGATAGTGGTGCTGACATGAATTGTATCCAGGAAGGGTTAATTCCTACTAAATACTTCCAGAAAATCACTCAATCTTTAACCAGTGCAAGTGGAAACACTATGAATATTAAATACAAGATACCTGAAGCCTTAATCTGTAATCAAGGTTTATGTTTACCTAAGTCTATATCTTATTCGATACCGGTGCTACCTATTCTTTTATCTCTCTTACTTGCGCTCAACGTTTAAATTTGACTCCGGAGAGATTAGACTTTGATTTATCTGCTGAAATTTCATTAGTAGAAACCTTCATTACATCTACTGTTTATTAATCTTGTTGATTCAAATGGCTACTCTTCGTTGATATGCTGCTAACTTGATTAAAGCCACCTCTCTAATTTCTTCCACTAAATCCAAGTTGGCCCTCAGTCCTTCCTCATTATAGATCTCTCTGAACTGACTGACCCGAAGACTTGGAGATCCAATCTCGACTGGGACTAAGGCATCGGTACCATAAGCCAATCTGAAAGGTGAATCCCCTGTTGTAGTCCTCGGTGTAGTCCGGTAAGCCCATAATACGTTGAGTAACTCCTCTGGCCATCTTCCTCTAGCTTCGTCCAGTCTGCGTTTGATCCCGTTTAGAAGCGTTCTATTGGTCACCTCAACTTTTCCATTCGACTCTGGATGAGCCACTGAAGTCTTCTTGTGTTGA
Organism: Panax quinquefolius; assembly: GCA_020205615.1. Taxonomy (NCBI): domain Eukaryota; kingdom Viridiplantae; phylum Streptophyta; class Magnoliopsida; order Apiales; family Araliaceae; genus Panax; species Panax quinquefolius. Next base: position 35,105,484 of record CM035164.1, read on the forward strand.
ACCCCCAATTCTTTCAGAAATCCTTCAAATTTTGATCCCACGAACTGGCGCCCGGTGTCCGATATCACCATTTTAGGAATTCTGAAATGAAACACTACGGACTCCTTTATGAACTTCAAACACTCTTGTTCCATTATCAACCGAAGTGGCTTTGCTTCTACCCATTTGGTTATATAATCGATAGCAACTATGACAAAACTAACCTGACCTTTAGCTTTTTTCAACGAACCCAATATATCTACCCCCCAGACAACAAAAGGTATAGGAGATAATATCGAGTATAGCTCTTTTGGTGGCTGATGTGGGATCGGACTATTGAGCTGGCACTTTTCACACTTCTTCACATACTCTGTAGCTTCCTTGAAGATCGTAGGCCAGTAGTATCCCTGTCGAAGTACTTTATAAGACAAAGACTTAGCAGCCATATGATCACCGCAAATACCCTCGTGAACCTCCCGAAGAGCATACTCCGCTTCAGATGGAATCAGACACTTTAACAATGGTGACAAAAATGCCCTTCGATAAAGATCCCCATCAATAAGAACGAAGTTGGCACTCTTGTACTTGATCTTCTTTGCCAGCATCTGATTCGAAGGAAGGACGCCATCTACCAGATATACAATGTAGGGGGTCATCCAACAATCGGATCGTTCAATACACATTACCGCTTTGTGTTGGATACTCGGCTGCTGTAAAACCTCCAAATAAACTGAACCATTAAAAATAATAGCATCCGTAGTGGCCAGCTTCGACAATGCATCGGCAATGGAATTGTCGTTACGTTCAATGCCCTGAAACTCATAAGAGACGAAATACTGAAGCCGGTCCTTCAACTCTGCCAAATATTTGATTATTCTTGTTCCGCGAGCTTCATAATCTCCCGACAATTGCTTGACGACCAGTTGAGAGTCACTGTAAATGATCAGCTTCTGAACTTCTAGGCTCTTCGCCAATCGAACTCCTGCCAGCACTGCTTCATATTCGACCTCGTTGTTCGTTGCTCTGAACCCAAATCGGATGGCCTGCTGCACCTTGAACCCCTCCGGACTTGTCAAAATAATCCCTGCCCCGCTGACATCCGCAGTAGAAGATCCATCTACATACATCATCCATGAATTCTGACCGTGCTGGAGAACTACAACCGCTCGATCGGATGTCTCAGCTTCTGGCAGCTCAGCATCTGCTTCGGTGAACGAACACTCCACCATGAAATTGGCCAAGGCTTAACCTTTGATAGCAGTTCGAGGATGATATTCAATAAAAAATTGGGATAATTCCATAGTCCACGTTGCTAATCTCCCCGAAACTTCTGGCTTGCTCATCACCTTCTTTAGTGGTTGATCCGTGTAGACAACTAGGAGCCGACCTTGAAAATATTGCCGAAGCTTTCGACTAGCAATTATTAAAGCGAAGGCAAATTTTTCAATTTTTGGGTACCTGGTTTCAGCATCTCTTAGGACGTGACTGACATAATAAACTGGATGCTGCTTCCCACTGACCTCTCAAACCAGTACTGCTCCAACTGCCAACGAACTAGATGCTAGATATAAATACAAAGTCTCAGCTGGAGCAGGTTTCATCAATAAAGGAGCCGAAGACAGATATGTCTTTATGCCTTGAAAGGCGTCTTCACACTCCGAAGTCCATTGGAATGTTTGCGCATTTTTTGGTCCCTTTAGTGTGTCGAAGAATTGTAAGCATCTCTCTGCGGATTTGGACATGAATCTCCTCAAAGCTACAATCCTACCAGTCAGACGTTGAACGTCTCTGAATGACTGAGGAGTCTTCATGTCTAGAATGGCTTGGATCTTTTTCGGATTAGCCTCAATGCCCCTTTGACTGACCAGGTAGCCCAGGAACTTCCCTGCACCGAGTCCGAAGGTACACTTTGTAGGATTGAGCCTCAATTTGTGATGGCGGACTGTCTAAAAGCATTCCTCCAGATCATCCAAATGCTTCTAAACCATCGTGCTCTTCACGATCATATCATCCACGTACACCTCCATATTCTTTCCCAGTTGCTTCTGAAAGACAAAGTTCATCATTCTCTGATAGGTGGCTCCAGCATTTATCAGGCCGAAGGTCATCTTCTTATAAGCGTACACCGAACGGTGTGTAATGAATGTTGTCTTTGGAATGTCCTCCTTGCACATAGAAATTTGATGATAACCTGAAAAAGCATCCATAAAGCTTAATAGTGCATACCCCAAAGTCACATCAATAAGTTGATCAATGTGGGGTAGAGGATAGAAGTCCTTTGGGCATGATTTGTTCAGTCTCAGTAGTCGATCTGCACTCTCCATTTCCCGCTCGCTTCGCACCAAAGACTACATTTGCCATCCACTCCGGATAGTCGATCTCGAAGATGAAGTCGGCAGCTATCAACTTCGCGATCTCTTCATCAATGATCCTTTGGCGATCAGGTGCAAAGATACGCCTTTTCTGCCGAACTGGCTTCTTTGATGGATCCACATCCAGCCGATGCTCGGCAATCTTTCGGCTAATCCCAGGCATGTCTTGTCGTTCCCATGCAAAGATGTCCGCGTAGCAGCGAAGAAGTTCCATAAGATTTGTCCGGAGAGGTTCCGGTAGACCCGAACCAATCTTCACTGTCTTGTCTTTTTTTCCCAAGACCAACTCGATCTCCTCTGTCTCTCCTGTAGGAATAACCAATGGCTCCGAACTGCTTTCAGTGAAGGGCTCGATCTCAATTGCCATGGTTTGTTTCTGCTTGCTGACCCCTACTCCCGAGGAAATGACAGCGTTCCGATAGCAGCGTCGGGCCAGGTCCAAGTCCCCTGTCACCTCTCCAACTCCGTGTGCCATAGGGAACTTGATCTTAAAATGGGGGATGGAAGTCAATGCTTGGAGAGCAGTCAAGGTAGGTCTTCCTAGTATGGCGTTGTAGGCCGAATCTACATGCACAACATAAAATTTATATGTTATTTCTACCTGTTGGGGAGCAGTACCGAAGATAACCGGTAGCTCAATAGTCCCTGCTACTTTGACTGGATCATTGCTGAAGCCATATAGGGGAGCCTCCTGCCCAACCTCCATCTTTTTCCCATCAAGATGCATCCTCTGATAAGCATGGGCATACAGGATATCCACAGAGGACCCATTGTCTATCATCATACGCTTCACATCCACTGAGCCCACTTGCGCAGTGATCACTAGTGCTCCTTCATGGGGCTCAATGGATTCCGAAGGATAATCTGCATCGGTGAAAGATATAACGGTCCCTGGAAACGGTTTGTCGAACTTCGGGGGAATACCTGCCACGGACATGACTGAATCCAGATATCTCCTCCTCTTCTTTCCTACCAACTTCCCTGCTGTCCCACCAGTTATTACATCAACGACGGGCCTAGGTGGCTGATTTGGAGGAGGCTGCACGGGGGGAGCTATTTGAACTATCTGAACGGTACGGTCAACATTCTGCTAGTCTCTCCCGACTACATATTGAACCAGCAAACCACTTTGAACCTTCCTCTCCACAAAATCTTTCAAATTGCAACACTCATTAGTGTCGTGACCCGTAGCTTGATGATAGCCACAATATTTCTGAGCGTTGCCCTGTCCTGGCTTAAAGCTATCACGAGGTGGTTCAAAGAACGGTTGGCCCTTGATCTGATCTAGAATCACCGACCTATCTGTATTCAGTTTGGTGTAGACCTTATTCACCTTCGGGGCAGAAGCAGGTGGGCGATTATTTCCTTATCGCCATGTGTTATTGTATTTCTTCGAGCTGCTCTCTGGTCGATCGTTATACCCCCCCGCCTTCTTCTGATCACCTTCAGCTTTAGGAGTATCTGTCTCCTTTATTCGGTCTGAAGAAGGATGTTTCAGGCTATTCATGGCCTCTTCCACCACAATATAGCCTTCTGCTTTGTCAAAGGCTTCTGCCAAGTTCTTCGGATGATGAAACATCAGCTTCTTCACCAACTTTTCGAATTTTACCAGATCCAGCCCATTCTGAAACAAACCTACAGCCTGCAGATCATTGAGGTCCGCCACCTGGCCAACTGCTTCCCTGAACCTCTTCACGTACTGACCCAAGGACTCATCGGTGAATTGCCTGACCTGTGCTAAAGAACCTGTGGGCTTCCCTCTTCTCCGGTTGCTCCCGAACCGGGCATGAAATTTGTCACACAGCTCGGACCATGAAGACACTGAATCTGCCGGCAAGGTTCCCATACACTACCTCGCATCCTTCCTTAGCTTGTGATGAACGTATGGCATTTGGCAGCATCGGTAAAATTATAATAATCCATCAGCCGGTCAAATGTTTGGCTATGGTTATAAGGGTCTCCAGACCTATCATAACTCTCCATGTGAGGCAACTTGTTGGTGGTGTCTGCCTTCTCCTTTAGGATATCCGAGAAATATGGGGACGCCTTCTTCCCCGAAGTATCTTTCACCTGTTGAACCTCAGCTAATTGTTTCCGGAGCTCCCTCAATTCCTTCACTAAATACTCCACTCCTTCCGGTTGAGATGACGCTTCTTTCTCCGGTGACTCCTTCCTCTTCTGAGTGGACCGGTCCTTTACCATAAAACCCTCAACTTTCGAGGGACTTTTCCGATGATGATGGTCCATAGAACGGAGTGCCCTCGGTGGACTCTCTGGTGTACGACCTCTAGATCTGCTTCGCCTTTTAGCTTGGCCATTGTGGTGAGAGTGCGTAACAACGAGCGCCTTCTTTGCATTTTCGGGAGTGTACTCTCTGGATCGACCTCTTCGTCCACTTCGACCCTACTCCTTAGAACCGACAGGGTGATGTGTCGTCTTCGATCTTTGAGGAATAGGGCTTCTTGATCTTCTTCTATCTCGAGGTTGGCCCCGAGACTCACGACCTGAATGAGCAGGTTCCTTCCCACTCCGATGTCCACGTTCTTCGGACTGAACATACTGGACGCTTCGTCTCTCATCTCCGCCATTCGAGACATCTGCTCAGCTATATCCTGTCGCTGCCTCATAAGTACTTCCATGGCCCCATCTGCTTCGTCTGCCATCTTAGCCAACCGGGAGGCCTTTTCGTCTTGGTCATCTCGGTATCGAGTTCTAGGCGAGGTGCCTTCTACTCGTTTTCGACCATGACCAGATTCTTTCTCTGCCGTGAAAACTAGCTTTCTCTTAGCTTTGCTCACGACCTTCTGTCGAGAATCTTCATGTAAACGTTTGGACGCTGTGCTGGCATGAACACTTATTGCAGGTCCCAAACGATCCTTGACAGACACTTTCGTGGTATCGATTCACCGACAAACCATCGTACCGCTTTTCAGTGTAAAGCGTTCTACTCTTCCCCATGAATATCGATGTAGAACGACCACAATTTGTGATTGAAAAATACTCAAGACACTAGAACTCAGCCCTCCTTCTAGCGCCAATGTTAACGCCAAGATCTTCTCCAACGTCCCAATCACGTAAGATGCCCGATCCTCAGACACTAAACACTATTAACACCAAAAGCTTCGACTTCCGAATCGTCGGGGGATAGCTTCAAAGTGAGAGTCAAGATCTGAGCATCACAAGGGTTAACAATGGAGGATAAAATGCCAGCTAGCGTCTTGAAAGATAAAATTATCAACAGTATGAATCGCACCTTTTCTTGGAGACTTCCTTGCTTTAGGTTATACTCTCTCTTTCACGGTTTATCAGTGCCACCTACTACCGTTCTCGACACGCCCCCACTCCTTAGTGATCTCTGCCGACTGCATGCCGGTTGTCACCTTTTTCTTCCTACTGTGCATATCACCAGTCGGCTATAATCCCATCCACATTAATGATCTGCAGACTTTTAGTCAACAACCATCCTTTTTCATCATTACAAGTCAAAGACAGAGATATTAAAAGATCTAATGGATCAATCCTTTGACCCAGCCCAATTTTGTAAGGACTTAATGGGAATAAAACGCTGACTAGGCCCAATAACTTAAAGACTCAATAATGAAAACCCAATGGACTAATTGAATAAAGAGGCCCAAACCATACGGCCCAATAGGAGAAACATCATGACCCAACAGGAATGTAGATTTATTTAGTTTTGATTATCAAAAAAATAATTTTTTAAATTTTTTTAAGTTGTTAATGAAATTTTATATTAGTGTTTATATTGATAAAATTTGGTTGAAATTCTAATCCGAATAAAACTATGAAATTCAAACTTTAATAAGTTTTAATTCAGTCATGATAATTAGTTAGTAATAAATCCACCGTAATTTTTCAACCAATTTCATAGTTATTATAAAAAAACTCAAATATATTAGTAATACAATTAATCGTATGATTTGATAAAATCTAGTTAAGATACTAATTTAATAATAAATTTTTATGATTAATATTAATATAATTAAATCTTATGATATATTAAGAGATTTTGTTGATACCGTTATATCTTAATGAAATTACCCATACATAAAAAAATTCTTCCTTTTTTAATAGGTTGGGGATTCTTTTCGAATATTTTAGAAATTTAGATACTACTTATACTATTTTCAAAGAAAAGAAAAAGTCCAAATCAAAAATTTGTAAAATCAAATTTTATTTTTAATTATATAGTTGATTGGAGAGAAGATATATTGACGGGGAGCCAAGATAATTATTTTTTTTTTGTTAGCTATTTGAACTCCAGATCCAAATTAGATAGAGAATTTAAATATATGCAATAATTACTGAAAATTGGGGCAATTAATTTGTAGATTTACTTGAGCAAAACATAAATATTAATTTGTATAGTAATATTGTCATAAAAGAAGACGGTGAAAAGCACAAGTCTTAACTCCATACTCAAGGCTATTAAATTCTAAATTCTAATCAGATAAATCATACAATCTTTATTTCTTAAAAACATTGTAGAATTATCATTTTGTTGATGGAAATATCAATTTTTTTTTCTTCTTTCTTTTATTAGAAAAATGGTCATAATAAAAAATGTGATAATTATATTATTTAGGACAACAATAATATAGTCAGATTCTCCAAATCTGGCAAGTTTTTTCTGTGTCTTTTGTTAAGAATGATCATATAAAAATTATCATAATTAAATAATAAATAATTGAATTATTTAGGTATGATACCAAAAATATCAATTAAAAACAAGTATACTAACTTTATAACAATCAATTAAATAACTTATTATATGACAACATCAACATGTAGTGACTTTTCTATTTAGAAATGATATTTGCACTCCAATTTTTTCATTTTAAGTTTTATCCAAGAAAATTGTTCCATTTTATATTGTCCAAGAAGTGTATATGAAATTTTTTGAAACGCATTTATCACTCATCTTTTAAAAAAAAATAATAAAATTATAACCATTAGATGAGTTACCTCGTTCATCTCATAATAGATATTTTAATTTAATTTTTATGTTTAAATTGATTGTTTTTAAAATTAATAAATCTTTCGAAATTATCAAATACATTCTATAATATTATGAGTATTAATTATTTTCATATTTATTATATTCCATTATAGTAGTCATAATATTATGAAAATCATATTACACAATTATTTATTAATTCCAAAATTATGTGCAATTTTAAAGATTTGTTTGAAACAACGCCATCAAATAATTTCAATAAATTTCCACAAAAAAAACCTTCTTTGGTTTTAAATTTACTAAAATACCCTTCCGACGTTACAAATGCGCTGGCAATGTTATTACATGAATCCAACCAGTCCCTGACTGCCACGCCTATATATTGACGCACCTCCCTTGTCATATTTCGTCTCCTTCTTTTCTCCTCACCCTCTATAAAACTGAAGTCCTTTCAGACCCTTTGAGAAATCAAAGAGAGAAATTGAAAACAAATCAACAATGGCGTCTAGGTTTTTGGGTACCCTTTTGGGTAGCTTAATGTTAGTGGGTCTGGTTCTATTGAACGTTTCGATCTTCTCAGTAGCAGAGGAGACTGAGTTTGTGTTGACTCTGGATCACTCCAATTTCAGTGAAACTGTGGGAAAACATGGTTTCATCGTGGTCGAATTTTACGCTCCTTGGTATGTTGAAAAACCCTTTGTTTTTGTTTGGTGTTTTGGGTATTTTTGTTTAGTTTATTTGATTGTTGTTTTGTGTTTGATTTGACCGTGTAGGTATCAATTTGCACAATGTGTAGTTGTAGAAATGTGTTTTTGTTTTTTTAGATCTTATGTTTTAGATAATTATGAATGGAGTTGAGGTTTATGTTAATGAATTGTTGTATATAAATTTTATTTTTTTGGTGGAATAATTTGAGTTTATATTTAAAATTAAGAATTTGAGTGTGTTTAAAATTAAGTATGATTTGTTGTTCACGTGCCTTGTTTTTTCCTTCTCTCTCTGATCTTTTTATTTAAAAAATGCCTTTGAGAGATTTATGGATTCACAAAGGATTTGACATTTTGTGCTGTTTTTTATTTTTTAACTATTTTATGCCCTGAATTGTAGATCAAGAGTCCCATCTTTTCTTTCTGGATTTGCCAATTAAGAAAATTGACTTATTTTCTTTTCTTTTTCTCGTTTTTTTTCAAATTAATTATTTTTGCTTTCTTATTTTTCTTCCAATTATTCTTTCCAATTTATAAAATTTACTTTGTTTTGGGGAATGAGACTTCTCTTGGGGCCAGTTAAGTGCAAGTACAATAGATTTTCAAATTAAAGATGAAAAAGTGGTAAATAATTGCATACAATAGATTTTCAAATTAAAGATGACAAAGTGGTATCTAAATAAGATGTGAGACCAATTCTTTTGAAACATATCCTTCTTTACTGGTAAATATTATTATTTTTTCAACAGTTAAGGCCTAATAAATGAAAATTAACTGCTGATTAAGTAGAACAGATTACATTGTGATTGCCACTTGATTCTTGCAAATGCTGCTAACACAATGAGATATGGACTTTGTTTTCATCTAATGAAGATTTAAATTAGACATCTGATGGTGTTCTGGTCTACCCTAGTTATATCTATATAAGGACTTTGTTCCTGTATACCCTAGTTATTTATATGTATTGTGTGATGATTCGTTGTTCAACTCCTAAAATTTAAATGGTGTTGTACATTAGCAGTGACACATTGCTTAGACCCTTGATCCCTCTGGATTACCCTTATCTAGATGTGATGAACCAATTTGGCATGTGCATGAAAGTGCATTATTCATTGATTTATTGTTTAACAGCAAAAGAGATTGTTTTTTAGGCCTGAATATGTTTTTTCGTTATTGCATTGACTAAAATTAATATGAATTTTGCATTCATATGTAGTTTCTTACTCATGTTTGGGATTTTAATCTACCCAAATATCTCTGTAATAAATACAATTTTTTTTTCTTTGTTTTGATATTTCTTTTCCCCATCTCTTATTACAGGTGTGGTCATTGTAAGAATCTTGCCCCAGAGGTATTATTTTCTTATCTATGATGTACAAATAAAAGGATATACGTTCTCTATCTTGTAAATGTGTTTGATAAATATGTTAACATATTTGTTTCAAATGTCTTTTGTTCGTTGATATGTAGTATGAAAAGGCTGCATCTGTATTAAGCAGTCATGACCCTCCAATCATTTTGGCAAAAGTTGATGCAAATGAAGAAGCAAACAAAGAACTTGCCAGCCAATTTCAGGTCAAAGGTTTCCCAACTATCAAGATATTAAGAAATGGAGGGAAAAATGCTCAAGACTATAAAGGTCCTCGTGAAGCTGATGGTATAGTAGCTTATTTGAAAAAACAAGTGGGTCCTGCATCTGCTGAGATAAAATCTGTTGAAGATGCTAGCAATGTTATAGATGAAAAAAAGATCACCCTTGTAAGTACTTGTTATCATTATCCTATCTTTTTCATACTTCTAGTTCTGTTATATTTGTAGTTGTAAATATTTTATGCTTTCTCTTTTAGGTTGGATTGTTTCCAGTTCTCTCCGGGGAGGAATTTGAGAACTTCACAGCACTATCTGAAAAATTGCGCTCTGACTATGATTTTGGCCACACTTCGGATGCCAAACTCATTCCCAGGGGTGAATCATCAGTAACTAAGCCTACACTTCGGTTGCTTAAGCCATTTGATGAACTCGTTGTTGATTTACAGGTCTTGCAATTATCTTTCGTTTTCTACACTTGTATATGCATTTTTTAACTTCACTTTCTAATACTATTGTAAGTGGCTTTCAGTCCCAGTCTTAATACTTATCTTGTGAGACATTTTCTTTTGGGCTTGCAGAACTTCGAAGTTGATGCTATAGAGAAGTTTATCGAAGAAAACAGCGTGCCTACTGTGACCATTTTCAACCAAGACGAAAGCAACCATCCATTCCTAGTCAAATTCTTTGACAGCCCCAATGCTAAGGTACTTCGATTCTTAGCTTCCCAAAGTAAAAAAAAAATCTCAATTTTGAATATGCTACTTGATATCTTCAACCTGTGACATACCTAGGGATTGTAATTCGAGATTATTATAAATAAATATAATATACTGTATGTATAATCAACTCTCCCTCGGTCCTTTAAATCATGTCCTTCTTTCTTTGTATTTGTGACAATCTTGAAATATAATATGTTTTTGGTTGCAAGAATCAGTTTTCTGAAAAGTTCATTTCATTTGCTTTAGGCAATGCTGTTTCTGAACTTTAGTTCTGAGCTTATTGATGCTTTCAAGTCAAAGTATAATGATGTTGCTGTGCTCTACAAAGGAAAGGGACTAGGCTTTCTTTTGGGTGACCTTGAGCCCAGTCAAGGTGCTTTCCAGGTTGTTATCTATTTCTTCCACCTGTACTGTTGTGTTGGTATTTTCAACTTGACATATGATTTGACAAGTTGGTCTTCCTTTTGGTTTGGGATGAGCAGTATTTTGGGTTGAGCAAAGATCAAGTGCCTGTCATCCTCATACAGAGCAGTGACAATCAGAAATATCTCAAGTCAAACGTGGAGCCTGATCACATTGCACCTTGGTTGAAGGAATACGTGGTAATGCCTCGGTCATTTTTTTTCTTTATTTTTGTTTGTGTACGTGTGTTTTGGGGGTGGGGTTTGTTTCCTTTACTTTCTCTTTTATATTTGATTTATGATACAACTTTTAAAAATCCTCAAGTGCAAGCGCTGTCCATCTTTTGGCTCAGTCCTTTTTTAATATCTTTTGTTGTTTACTTTTTATTTTTATTTCTTTCCAATCAAGTATTTATGTTCCGAATATTAACTTATCTCTACTCTTGCACCAACTTCTTGGCTGCTAGGACGGAAAATTAAAGCCGTATGTGAAGTCTGAGCCTATTCCTGAAGTTAACAACGAGCCTGTGAAAGTGGTTGTTCGTGACAGTCTTCAAGATCTGGTCTTCAACTCTGGAAAGAATGGTATGTGTTTTTCATATATATGTATATATATATATATGGTTTACATATTGTTGTTAAATCAAAATTCACTTAATATTACTTTGGAACTTTGCTATTTAGATTCAATAAACTTTGGCATTTCCTGTTTCCAAAATTGATTTGATTTATTTTATCTTGATTAAAAAGTTATAGCTTGCTTCAGAGAAGAAATAAGATCGAGTCTTACAGATTTGAGGTAGGATTATTGTTCTGAGTCAAATACTGTCTTTTGGTCCTTTTCTCTGGAGTTTACATAAAGTTAAGTTAATATGATTGTAATTTAGTTTCTTTCTAACTAGTGTGTTACATCTTGAAACCAGCGCATATAGAATCGTTCAAACACTCGTTAGGTCTTGAAATTTGGCTTTACCTTGTAAAGCTATCCACTCGTTTAGCTGTTCTTGAGGAGCATCACGTTTGGATAGCTGACAATCAATTGGCATTGCTTCTTTGTTTTTCAAGTTCAATACGTCTTAGTTATGGACCCAATAAATTAACCTTTCTGTTTGTTTATTTAAGTCTGTTCTTCCAATTAGATTCTTGAATAACATATATTTTTAAATCTTGCAGTTCTGCTAGAGTTTTATGCACCTTGGTGTGGACATTGTAAAAAACTGGCTCCAATCTTGGATGAAATTGCTGTCTCATTTGAAAATGATCCTGAAGTCGTGATAGCAAAATTCGTAAGCTTTCATTCTGCATTCATTTCTAGTGATTATTGACGCCTGTTTGTGTAATTTAGTCTTTTTTATTTCCCCCCTAATATGTCTGTGCTTTTGCTCTCTCTAGGATGCAACAACAAATGATGTCCCAAGTGACATCTTCGATGTTCAGGGCTTCCCTACAGTGTACTTTAGATCGGCAACTGGTACAGTTGTGCAGTACGATGGGGATAGAACAAAGGATGATATCATTGAGTTTATTCAAAAGAATAGGGATACCAATGCCAAACCAGTCTCGGCTAAATCAGAGTCGGCAAAAGATGAGTTATGAGGAAGGTAAGCTTGTTATCCATGTCGCAACAATTGTTTCTCTTTATGCAAACTAGATGGGTGAAAATGTGCTACAGGTCAGTTGCCTATTATGTGCTTGTTAGTCTACCGATGTTTGGTGCGTTTGTCAATTCCAAACTCACTTGAAAATATTGTTCGTTTAACAACTCATTCCGAAAGTCAGCTTATTTAACTCACAAACGCCACGTTTATTGCGTTTGTCAGTTTTAAATGCACTCGATTATTTAATTATTATTTTTTTCATATTATAACAACTTATACCCTTTGGTCGGAAATGCAGAGATTTATAATTGGTTATCAATTATCAATATAATGACCGACTAATTTCTCTCCTGTTTATCATCTCTTGTAATGTTGATACCAGTTATTGAACAAATTTATTAGATGTGTTACTAATTCTATCTTTCTTGAACAATTGCAGGTCACTTTCAGCAGTGAGAAACATTAGCTTTACATGGCAGACTTTTGTTATGTTAGTGGATCACCAAAATCTCTTTTTATTATCCTTTCTAGAATAAAAGTAGAAGTTCTACTGTCTTATTAGTATTTGTGATGTTTTAAGCTTTTTAATTTTAATGAACACCAATTTTCCCCTCCCCTCCCCTCCCCTCCCCTCCCCTCCTCTCCTGAAATGAGCTGGTTGTTATAGTTATGGTTCAATGGCGAAATTCCAATTCCTACCCTAAACTTCAAGGTTATGTTTGTTTATAAAAATTATACTTAGAATATGAATATGAATATTCATTCCAAGTCTATGTTTGTTGGATTATAATTCTAAGACTATTAATTTTAGAATTAAATAGTTTTAGTCACGTGTTTGTTTTTTATGGGATTAAGATAATTTAAAATAATTTTATGTTATACTTTTTTTTTTAGGATTAATTAAAATATTGAATTAAAAAATATCGTTTGGATTATTATATACCCTCACTAATAACAACATATTTTAAATTTATTTATACATTAAAAAAAATATTTATTGATTATGCATACAATCTTATCCCCACCTCAACTCCTAACTCAACTCAATTCCAAAATTTAATGAACATGAATTTTCCCCTCCCCTCTTGAAATGAGCTGGTTGTTATAGTTATGGTTGAATGGCGAAATTCCAATTCCTACCCTAAAGTTCAAGGTTATGATTGTTTATAAAAATTATACTTAGAATATGACTATTCATTCCAAGTCTATGTTTGTTGGATTATAATTTCAAGACTATTAATCTTAAAATTAAATAGTTTTAGTCACGTGTTTATTTTTTATGGGATTATTCATGAGATAATTTAAAATAATCTCATGTTATATTTTTTTTTTTTTTTCAAGATTAATTAAAATATTGGATTAAAAAATATCGTTTGAATTATTATATACCCTTACCAATAATAACATATTTTAAATTTATTTATACATTAAAAAAATATATTTATTGATTATGTATACAATCCTACCCCCACCTCAACTCCTAACTCAACTTAATTCCAAAAAAAATAATATTTTCTGATTATGTATACACACCCTGTGCACCCCCACCCTCCACCCCCACACCTCGACCCCCACTTCCACCCCCCCCCCACCTTGACCCCCACTTCCACCCCCCACTCCCACCCCCAACCCTCGTCTCCCCCAAAATTAATATTTACTGGATTATGTATACACTCATACCCACACATACACCTAAAAAAAAAAATTTTTTGATTATGTATACACTCTCATCCCGCTCACCCCTCACCTCACCCCCCCCCCACCCCCACCCCCACCCCCACCCCCACAACTCGCACTCCCACCCTCCAAAAAATAATATTTATCGCTTATGTATACACTCTCACCCCGCTCACCTCTTAGCCCCACTCCCCCACGCCCACCCCCACCCACCCCCACCCACTCACCCCGCCCCCACCCCACCCCCACCCCAAACCCCAACTTAAAAAATAATATTTACTGATTTTGTATACAAATTTCACCCACCCCACCCCCAACCCTACCCCCATCCCACCCCACCACTACCCTTACCCCCACAAAAAAAAAATTCAATGATTATGTATACACTGTAACTAGGGGTGGGCAAATAAATCAGTTTTTATCGGTTTTTGACTAATCAAGGTGTCTGAACCGTCCTGGTTCGATATAAATATAATCGATTCTATGACGGTAGAAGAAAACCTATATATCTTTGTTAAATGGTTCCTGCTTTGACATGGTTTTCATGGATCGGTATAAATCGGACCGGACCGGTTATACCGATTATTTACTTAATTATTAAATTCAGACTCAGTTCACTAGTTCCGTCTTTCTTCGCTTTCCAGTTTCCAAATAGATCTAGGGTTCGGTTTTCTCTCGTTCGCTTCACAGCTCTTTGCTCCATCTATGAATTGCGATCCTCTCACTCTCAAGCTCTCGGCTCTCTCCGGGCTCCAGCCACCGATTTATCTTCTCTCTCTCTCAAGCGAGACCTAGCCTCCGTTGTCGCGTCGCACCTTTGCCTCCTACAGACTACAATCCCACTCCAGACTCTAAATTCCAAATTTTTCTTAGGTAATTTTTCTAATTGGTGTTGGTGGTGGGATAAGATGGCGTTGATGAGTTTATTTTGTGATTTGATTTATGTATTTATGTCTACTTATGTCGATTTAGTCAATACTCAATATATTTCTGATCCAGTATCAAACATGTGCAGCTGCTTCATATGTTTAGTGAAAGAGTATGTTTTGCTTTGTGGACATTATATATGTAAGACCCCAACCTTTATGAATAAAGATTAATTTTTCTCGAAATATATTTTTGAATATTATGGTGTGGATTTGATATAATGTTATAATTGTGGGTATTATTTATAAAATTTGCAAAGTAAGCAAGTTGTAATATAATATTCGATTGGTCGGGGAATATTCATTTTAACAGAAAATATTCGTATTTGCTTTACACAATCATTGGTGGACCCCATAACTAAGTATTATCGTAGTTTAGAAAACATGCAAATTATCTTTTATAAAAATAACGGCGAAAGTTTTACCGTTAAAACGTTGAACTACCCGGTGGTAAAAAATACGAAGTGATACGCTGTGGTTGCGTAGTAGCAATACCGATATTGATTATTGATGCTTACTTGAGAAGTCACCGCTTATACTCAATTATTACTACGATAATTGGCCGATAATATATCTCATATTATTGATTCAATTATTGTCACAAAGATCATCTGCATAATATTTTATATTATTAAATCAATAATTGTGATGACAAAGTTATTCATATTATTATTTGCAATATTGACAATGTCTAAAAGTTTTGTCAATGAGAGGTTTGGTCACCTAATTAAGCTACCAATAGGGAGAAAATCCTTATCGGAAAAGCCCCTCTTTCACAGGAATGATCTGGTTGTTAAATATTGTGAGTTATAATATTAATGATGAATAAGTTCGTGTTGATTAAAGATGAAATTGATATTTTCATTATGTTGGGATTATTAGTGTTAGTGGAAATCGACATGTATTTCGTTAATAATGGATGTCTGTAGGTTATATTGACCAATCGGGTAATTAATCGGATAAATGAGCAAATAATTGATATTAATTCACATGCTTATAACTATTTGTTCACATGTGTGTACTATTGATTCACATGCATGTACAATTAGGGGAAGTGGTGCAAGATTGATAATACTTGCATGACTAAATTAAAAACAGAGGTATAGATGAATGAACTATACTGTAATTATTTTTTTCACATGATCGCACTATTGATTCACATGATTGTACTATTGATTCACAAGATGTACTATTAGGGGAAGTGGTGCAAGTTTGATAATACTTGCAGGACTAAATTAAAAATGAAGAAAAAGATGAAGGTATTATACTGTAATATTTCGAGCCCCAAAACGTGCAATTATCGAAACTATATTTTCCTATAAATAGAAGCTCATTCTTCTTTCATTCTCACCAATTCACTAAGACTCACAAGAGAAATTATAGAGAGAAAGAAGAAGAGAAGTCTGCTACTTCACTATTCCAGTATCCAGTCTTCTTCTGAGGTAAGGGATATTATTTTGTTCAGTATTCATAGGAATAATATTTTCTTCCATACTCTGTAGTATGTGAGTATTATTATTTCATCTCGTATTCCTGATTATACCCTCATTTTGTTAAAGTATTGCTTCTATACTAATTGAAATTAGTATAATATCCTTGAAATTTGCGCTTCATCTAGTATCGTTTCACAAGGATATTTTCTACACATTCTTGTTAAATTTTAAGATTTTCATGCCAGAGTGCTGTCCATGAGTAGTATTCATTTTTACGGTACTATTCACAAAGTACTATTCACGGGGTACTATTCACAAAGTACTATTCACGGGTACTATTCACAAAGTACTAATCACGAGTACTATTCACAAAGTACTATTCTCGAAGTACTATTCACGGATTACTATTCACTCGGGTACTATTCACCCGTGGAATTATTCATGACAAAAATTGATTTTTTTGCTGTCCAAATAATTTTTGATACAATATTATTCTTGAATTTTACTCCACAAAGCAGTATCATGTTTACAATTTGGACATTATTGAATTCTGGATAAATTAAGTTATAAATCTTTAAAAATTTATCCGTTGTTTTCTTTTAATTGAATTCTTATATCATTGTCATCATCCCCATGCTTATATTGTGATAAAAGTCATATGTGGCTTACGTGCATAGATGTACTATTGTTGGTATGATTATGACCAGGGATTATTCGGTATAATCATGACCGTAATGTTACAAATGATGTGGTAAAAATTCTCATTGGCCTATAGTGCATTGATGGACAGTTGTTAGTATGATTATGACCAGGGATTATTCGGTATAATAATGACCATTGATGATTACATGAATATCATTGGCGTAGTAGTGCGGGGGATGATTCGATGATGTGGTTTATTTATTGTTTGAGTCTCAAATGATAAAATTGATGATAAACTTTTTAAATCATAGAAGATAGTCGATATCATGCTCTATTTGACTTTTCTAATGGATTGCTTGTTCCGCTGCAGTTAAACTTGATGTTTATTACTCCCTCCTATTCAGATTAAATGTCATTCTAGAGTTAAGCACACTTATTAAGAAATAACACAAAATGTCTTTTGTGTCCCTAATTAATTATTTCTCTCTCCACAATTGTCTCTTCTCATTCTCCACAATTGTCCCTAATTAATTATTTCTCTCTCCACAATTGCATTTACTAAGCATATTAAATAGAGGGGTAAATTAGGAAAAAATAGTGCAATATTGCATAGAGATTCCAAAACGACACTTATATAGAATAAAATTAAACTTTCTAAAATGTCATTTAATCTGAATAGGAGGGAGTATATTTTATCAGTTTAACACTGTTAAAGACTAACGATAATTTATTCTGCATTATCTTAGTCATAATATTTCTTACTGGGCTAGTTGAGCTCACCCTTTGTTTTCATTGTTCTCTTCAGGAAATGAGAATATAGCTGGGACTAGTCGGGGAAAGGAGTGACGGTCCAGATGTTTGCATTAGTAGTCCTCACTATTCAATGAAATATTGTGATAATAATTGTAATGAGGACTTTATTTGAGTTTGGATACTCTCTACGAGACATTATCCGTGTTGAAACTCTCAGCTACGTTTTGTCGTACTGTATAAAAGAAGCTTGTATTTTAATTCTGTACCATGTATTTGGCGACTCAAGATGGGTGATGTATATCTATTTTGGGGGCGTCACAGTTGGTATCAAAGCTTAGGGATATGATCCCTGACTAAGATGTGAGACAAGAACTAGGAGGGGAGAGACGGGAAATTCCTTCGCTAGTATGACCTACCTAAGTTTATTTGGTATTTAATTTGGTCAGTCAGAGTATAGGGATAATATGTGACATGTCAATTAACCCTTGTTTTGTGGTTGTATTTGAAAATGGCATCCGAAAATGTTGAGATAAGCAATGAAGCACATGAGACCGTTGAGTCACCAACGATCAATACCTAAGATAATGTGCATCAGGATGGCAATAATCCTCAAGAAAACAACAACGCGAACCAAATGATGAACGATGGGGTGTTCAGAGGCTTTATGCAATTCATGCAACATCAGGCAAGAACGATTCCTGTTCAAAATGCAGGTGGAAACACTGGCCACTCTTGGACAATCACCGCTAAACGGTTCAAGGAGCTGGGACCACCAGAGTTTATTGGAGAGCCAAAACCACTTAAGGCGGAGACGTGGATAAAGCAGATCACCAAGATATTTGATGTCTTGGGATGCTCCGAGGAGCAAAAGGTTCCTTTTGCCACCTTTATGTTGCGAGGAGAGGCGACATCGATGGGAATCAGAAGCGTACTCAACTGTCGCCGACCAAAGATGTCTTGGGAGAAATTCCAAGAACTGTTCAACGACAAGTACTTTCCCGAAAGTATTTGTCACATGAAAGAGGTAGAGTTCATCAAGCTGGAGCGGAACAATATGATCGTGTCACAGTACGAAGCTAAGTTTGCCGAGTTATCCCAGTTTGCGTCCCACTTGGTTGATAATGAGTAGAGAATGACACGGATATTTCTAAGAGGTTTGAAACCCAAGATACGTCAATACTTAATTTCTCACAAACTGTGTTTGTATTTAGATGTTATAAATAGCGCTCAGTTATTGGAGCGCGATAATGAGTCAACCCAACCAAGAGAGAGCATCCGACAAAATGATAATACCAGTGGTAGCAGTCATCGAAGCGGTGACAACAAACGTGGAGGGAATCAACATGCCAGAAATGGTAACCACTTCGGTGGTAATCATGGCCAAGATAATAAAAGTGGAAATTTCAAAAAGAGGAGATTCAACAATGATGGAAAGACGTCATCACCAGCACCTGTTGTTAAGGAAGGGGAACGGCAACCAATTGTATGTTACAAATGCGGAGGGGAGGGACATATAAGTCCTAACTGTACGCAGTAATCCAAAGCGTGTTATAATTGCGGAAGAGAAGGTTACCTTGCCCGATTTTGTCATGCACCAAAGTCAAGTCCAGCTGGGATGAAGGAATCAAAGGTCGTTCCAAACAAGACAAAATCGGTAGTTCAAGGGAGAGCGTTTGTCATAACCTCCCAAAAAGCGAGGAATCCGAACGAGGTGATCACGGGTAAGCTAATCTAAACTCTAGCGAAGTCTATACCTTATTTGATACCGGCTCTACCCATTCTTTTATTTCTCCTACTTGCGCTCAACGTTTAAATTTGACTCCGGAGAAATTAGACTTTGACTTATCTGTTGAAACTCCGTTTGGAGAAACCTTCATTACATCTACTGTTTATAAGTCTTGCTTGATTCAAATCCATAACTGCACGTTACCTGACGATTTTATCTCCTTAAAAATACTTGTATTTGATGTGATTCTAGGGATTGATTGGTTAACTACTCATCATACTAAAATTGTTTATTTTTGTAAGGTTGTTAGCTTTCATATTCCTAATCAACCTATTATGCGAATTCAAGCAACCAAACCATTAAAATCAATCACGGTCAACTCAAGCCATAAAGCTATTCGTTTATTGAAACATGGATGTCAAGCTTTCTTAGCTCATGTCACAAATTTAAACAAAAATACGTCAGATTTGAATGATATTTCTATTGTTAATAAATTTCCTGACGTATTCCCAAAGACTTCTGGCGCCTACCCCCGAGCATGAAATTGAGTTTGGTATCGACCTTGAACCCGAAGATAAAACCCATTTCCAAAGCCCCATATCGAATGGCTTCTATTGAACTTCGTGAGTTAAAACCCAACTGTAGGAATTGTTAGACATCGGTTTCATTCGACCTAAAGACGCCTCCTTGGTGCTGCTCTGTTCTATTTGTGAAGAAGAAAGATGAAAGTATGCGACTTTGTATTGATTATCGGGAGTTGAATCATGTCACCATCAAAAATAGGTACCCGTTGCCTCCCATTGATGACCTGTTTGACCAGTTGCTGATGACATTCCAAAGACTGCTTTTAGAATTCGGTACGGGCATTACGAATTCCTAGTCATGTCTTTTGGATTGACTAATGCTCCTGCTACCTTCATGGATATGATGAACCGAGTATTCAAGGAATATTTGGATCACTTTGTGGTCGTCTTTACTGATGACATCCTCATTTACTCCAAAAGTCGTGAAGATCATGAGCAACACTTTATGCTGATACTCCAAAAGCTTCGTGAAAACAAGTTATATGCCAAGTTGAAGAAATGCGAGTTCTGGATTGAGGAAGTAGCATTCCTTGGGCACGTAATATCAAATCATGGAATATCTGTTGACCCGACAAAGATTGAAGCAATTCAAAATTGGGAGCAACATAAGTCAGCGAGTGAAGTACGTAGCTTTCTTGGCTTAGCTGGTTATTATCGGAGATTCGTAGAAGGGTTTTCTCGAATCACTACTCCATTAACTCAGCTGACTCAGAAAGATACAAAATTCGGTTGGAGTGAGGAATGTGAGAAGAGTTTTCAAGAACTCAAGAGGAGACTCATTTCAAAGACTGCTTACGACAATACGATCTGGCTCGGAGGGATTTGTCATCTACAGTGATGCTTCAGACAAAGGGTTAGGATGTGTTCTCATACAACATGGGAAAGTCATAGCCTATGCCTCACGACAACTCAAAGAATATGAGAGGAATTATCCTACTCATGATCTAGAGTTGGCAGCTGTCGTTTTTGCGCTTAAGATTTGGAGGCATTACCTGTATAGAGAGAAGGTGGAGATCTATACAGATCATAAAAGCCTCAAATAGTTCTTCACTCAAAAGGAACTCAACATGCGGCAACTATGATGGCTTGAGCTATTAAAAGATTACGATCATACCATTCAATACCATCCTGGAAAAGCGAACGTAGTAGCTGACGCATTGAGTAGAAGATCATATGCGGGTACGAGTGCGATATTGTCAACGCAAAGGCCCATTTTGCGTGACTTACAAAGGATGGGGATAGAGTTAAAGACTCCAGGGACCCATGTGATGATGGCGAATATACGAGTAGAACCGACTTTAATCGATAAAGTTAAAACTGCTCAAGCTACAGACCTGGAGCTGATGCATATGAGGAAGAAAGTGCAAGAGGGTATTATTCCGGAAGCAAGAATCGATGAAGAAGGAATACTTCAAGTCAACTCCAGACTTTGTGTTCCTAACGATTCTAACTTGAAGTATAAAATCACGATGGAGGCGCACAACACACCATTTGCAATCCATCCTGGGAGTACCAAAATGTATCATGATCTTCGACATACATTTTGGTGGAGCAATATGAAGAGAGAGATAGCGGGGTTTATCTCAAGGTGTATAACTTGTCAACGAGTCAAGGCGGAGCATCAAGTGTCAAAAGGTCCATTGCAACCACTTGAAATTCCAGAATGGAAGTGGGAGCACATTACCATGGATTTCGTTACTGGTCTTCCCAAGGTTTCTTAAGGCATAGACGTGAGTCTCCAAATACATGATACATAAATCAAATACAAACTTAATTAAACAAATGTCGGGTAATATATGACAAAACATAGCTGAGAGTTTAAATAAGAATATTGCTTCCTAGACAATATGCACACTCATTGGAGTCCTCATTACATTTATTGTCACACTATTTAACAGAATAGTGAGGACAACTAATGCTATCATCTGGACCATCACTCCGTTCCCCAACTAGTCCCAGCTATATTTTCATTTCCTGAAGAGAACAATGAAATCAAAGGGTGAGCTCAACTAGTCCAGTAAGAAATATTATGACTAAGATAATGCAGAATAAATTATCCTTAGCCTTCAACAGTATAACAACTGATAGAATACAATAGACAACAAGTTTTAGATCATCAACTGCAGTGGAATAAGCAATCCATTAGAAGAGTCAAGTAGAGAATAAAATCTACTATCTTCTATAATTTAAAAAGTTTTTCATCAACTTTATCGCTGAGACTCAGCTTAATAAATAAAATCGAATCATCCCTGCACCACGGCCAAGGATATACATGTAATCATCAATGGTCCTGATTATACCGAATAATCCCTAGTCATAATCATACCAACAACTATCCATCAATGAACTACATGCCAATGAAGAATTTTACCACATCATTCGTTACATTACGGTCATGATAATACTGAATAATCCCTGGTCATAATCATACCAAGTCGATCTATGCACGTAAGCCAAAGATGACTTTCAACATAATATAAACATGAGGATGATGACAATGATATAACAATTCAATAAAACAAGTTCAAGGATAAATTTTAAAGATTTATAATTTAATTTATCCAGAATTCAATAACGTTCAAATTGTCAACATGATACTGCTTTGTGGAGTAAAATTCAAGAATAATATTCATGTACCAAAAATAATTTGGACAGAAAAGAAATATATTTTTCAGGTAAATAGTACCCTTGAATAGTACCCTGTGAATAGTACTTCGGGAATAGTACCTCGTGAATAGTATCCCGATATAAAAAGTATCCCAAATACTCGAGTGAATAATATTCGGGTGAATAATAATTGGGTGAATAGTAACCCGTGAATAGTAACTCGTGAATAGTACTCCGGCATGAAAAGTACCCCGAATACCCGAGTGAATAATATTTGAGTGAATAGTAACCGGGTGAATATTAACTCATGAATAGTATTCCGTCATGAAAAGATCAATAATTATCAACAAAGCTCAGAATAATATTTCCATGAAAAGATATTGGATGAAGCGCAAATATCAAGGATATTCTACTAATTTTGTGATGCCCCCAAATTCTGACCTCCACTTGGTCACCCGAATTCGGTTCGTCACTTTCTCAAAGTATTACCATAATAACTAAAATCATACATTTGCAACGAAAGATCTATTTAGAATAATATACAATGATTTATTATAATTATTCCCCTAAGTCTCGTAACCTACAGTACTTAATAGATTACATAATAATATCGAATAAAGACTTATTACATAATCCTACTTAAGTTTAAACATAGTCTGCAAATAGTCTTAATATAACATGAGTAATTTAAACATAAAGGGACAAGCTAGTCAGTAGCCTTGCCCTTGTCCTTCCTAGATACACCTCCCTGTTCTGCCTTAACTGAAAGGTTTTAAATAAGCAAGAATGAGCACAAATTGCCCAACAAGTAATATATTATAAGGGTAATAATTTTATAACACGAGTGTGAAATATCGAAGTATAATTTCTAAGATAGTTCCGAATTTCAGAATAATATCCTAAACAATGAATATCAGCAATTATTGGAATAAGAACGATAATTTAATATAATCGACAGATATATATGAACTCAAAGGCTATCGAAGTATCCAACTGGATAACAAGTTATACTGAGCAGTCACTAAGGACTACTGAACATCTACTAGAATCACCAATACTAAATTGATAACCCAAAAGAACAAGTATTATAGAGGATCAGTCTACAATACTCCACGTTATGCATAACACCACAGTAATAATATACTCATGTGTTGGGGTTTCCAACAACATACTTTCCCCTTACCTTAAGGGTTGTTCAACTCAGTTTTCAAGATTTCCCCACCAGTCAATTGGTTTGGATAGTTTTATTTTAAACATGCATATAGTCTAGCCGAATCAAATGGCATCGACTCTTTCACAATATTCAAAGACAATACCAATTTCAATATGAATAATATTTTTCACAAGGGTTTAACAAACTAGCTAATTTGAACGAGAAAGTAATCTAACTTGTATTCAAAAGGGATAAGCTTACAGTATTTGTCGAATAATATAATGCAATAATAGTAGGGTTCGGATACTTGCTTAATATAATTTGATTAAGGTTAGAGAAACTTGCTCAATAGTAATTGGAGTAAGTTTAGGAAACTTGCCTCAAGCGTAGTTTACCAAAATATCGCTTAATACACTTTCGAATCCTAACATAATATGATACGCATATAGGACATTCATTAGTTAATCATATTTGATAAACAATCTTGATAAATATAGTCCAAGTGTACACGCACGACTTAATCAAGAACCTTATACGTATGTTATTACGTAGCTCGAATCTATCGTTAGACTTCATCATTTTAAAATACTTTGTTAATTCAAGATAAGGTAGGTGTTAACATGCAAAGCTACCTTTGTCAGTGTATCATGAATAGAAATAAACATAATGAAGTTACACTAGCATGCTACATACTTCAGAATCACATAAGTCACTTTCCAACTCTGCAGAATGGCGCGACCGCGCCTGATTTGCACTAAGGAGACGCGCGGCCGCATGGCTCCCAGTTCAAACCAGGGTTGAACAGTTATTTGCTTGGCCTAACTTGTCCATCCTTATATACATAACCTATATTAACAGGCCAAGGGTCCTTTCGTATCTTTCCAGTTCAATCTATGTCCCCTCTTGCATAATACGGTTCTAATTTGGACATCTCAACAATTTAAGGCTATTTAAGGTTATGAAATCATAAAGTTCAACATGCTTGGTTCTTTAAACATACAAAGTAGTCATATAACTCATATTAGAAATGCTTGTGAGTATTCATATCACATACGTGTCATTAACCTCACTTTGTTTTGAAATATGCTTCCTTTATGCTTTCTTTGAATTACGATACCTAAGTATAATGATATATATATATATATATATATATATATATATATATATATTTATGATACATGAGTGAGTCTAGGAGTATTATTCGACATGTTCACAATTGTTAGATTTCAACTTTCCAAGTAGCACATCAACATTCACGTTCAAAGTTAGCATTTTCATTAGCAAAGCTTACTAATAAAGTCTAACATGCTCATGCTTCAATATAAAACTCATATACTTAAGTTAGTATATCTGACATGCATTTCAAAACCATACTAACATGCTTGCAAGATCAGAATATGCATTATTCAAGTTTACCATTTCTCGTTTTTCCAAAACTTGAAGTTTTCTTGAAATCTTAGCTCAAATCAAGCTAAAACAACATAACATTTTCAAAACAATATATAACCATATGATAGGGTCATTTATAGGCTTAACCTAACTATCATAGCATGCTCAAAACAAATCAGAAACCTTAAATCAATATCTAATAAAAGTACCACACGCGGTATTAGCCTATGGAAGTGGCGCGGCCGCGCCACTTCGAACATATTGAAAAAAATGGCTCTGCAGAAGCAGAGCCTTAACACAAGAGATGCTACACCTGCAACCAGACCAGCTACCATGTTCCAAAACATATGTACCAACTCAGATAACACAATAACATGCTATTCTTTATCAATTAACAGAGGATCCAACAAATTCTAGAATTTGATAAAACTCAAACTCAAGAATATTAAAGTAGAATTATACCTCTTGAAGCTTAATGGAATTCTTCAATACAATGATTGCACTCCCTCAATTTCTCAGCAGCTCACACTCCCTATTGCACCTCTCAAACAATTCAAGCAACACAAAGAATGAAAGGAAGTGTTTAATTTATAGAAAATCTCTTGACCATGCTAAGCCATTATCCAAGAACTCAATCCAAAGGATTAAGGTATTGCATGAAGTATAAGAAGGAGTTGGTAGATTGGTTGTTGGAACTCATCATGATCACCACTCCCCCATGATCATGAGCTAGAGAGTTGGAAGAAAATGAAGAACATAGGCTAGCCTTTTTCTAGTACACGTGAATGAGAAATGAGGGGTAAATGGGACACTCAATTTGGGACAAACAATATAACTAGCATTCTTGTATACTCCTACACATTCTCACTCTTATGTCATATGTTTAATACACATCTCAACCATATATTATAACCTAATGTCATAACATGAGCCAACATTTCAAGGTAGTAGATGTTATGCAACATACATATAATCCATGTACATTTTATCAAAATGATAGTTTACAATGTGTTCATGGTATGTTCATGGTATATTATTTTAATACACCCACATACATATTGTCACATAGATAATTGTTTATGCAACTTATAATTCCTTACACTTTATTATATAGTTTATATATATTACATAGTTATACTAATGTGTCACACCACATCTTCTTATTAATTGTAAGAATCATATAATATCACATGTCTTCATAAATTAAATAAATCATACCATTCTATTTATTGATTCTTCAGTATATAGTCATTAATCTTTATTACATTTGCTAGCAATAATAATCATATATTATTAATTAACTACCATTATTAATTAGTCAATATTCTACTACAACCATTATCAATTAATTAACATAACAATTAATAATCATTAATTAATCCTCATTATCAAGTAATTAATATTCCACACATCAATAAACAACTAATAGTTTACTACAACAACAATTAACAATTAATATTACTTAATTGCTCATTTTATAATTTCTTCATAGATTAACATTACTATTAGTATTTTCCATCACTATGCCACACAAGGATTTCAACGAGTTTACCACAATTTCCATATATTCTCAATTATATAATTGAGTTACTCATCATATAACACAAACATTATTTTAATTCAAATAAATATTCATTTTCATTAATATATTTATTTATTAATATGTTGAAATTCTCGGGTATTACAAATTTCATGGAGTATGGAAGCCAAAACTTCAACAAAATGAGTATAAAATTCAAAATCTGAAACGAAATGATATTACTTATATACTACAGAGTATGGAAGAAAATATTATTTCAAGCGAATATTAAAAAAAAATAACATCCCTTGAACAAAAATAATATTCCAACGAATATTTAACGAAGATAATATTCCTACGAATATTGAACGAAGATAATATCCTTTATGAATATTGAACGAAATAATATTCATACGAATACGAAAAATAATATCTCTTCAGAATATGAAATAAATAATACCCCTTACCTCAGAAGAAGACTGGATACTAGAGTAGTGAAGTAGCAGACTTTGCTTCTTCTTTCTCTCTATAGCTTCTCTCTCTATAGCTTCTATCTCTATAATTGCTCTTGTGAGACTTAGTGAATTGGCGAGAATGAAGGAAGAATGAGCTTCTATTTATAGGAAAATATAGTTTTGATAATTGCACGTTTTGGGGCTCGAAATATTACAGTATAATACCTTCCTCTTTTTCTTCATTTTTAATTTAGCCCTGCAAGTATTATCAAACTTGCACCACCTCCCCTAATAGTAAATCATGTGAATTAATAGTTCATTCATGTGACTCAATAGTATAATCATGTGAAAAAACTAATTACGTGATAAAGTACCTTCAACTATACCTCCATTTTAATTTAGTCATGCAAGTATTATCAATCTTGCACCAATTCCCCTAATAGTAAATCATGTGAATCAATAGTACACACATGTGAACACATAGTTATAAGCATGTGAATTAATAGCAATTAATTGCTCATTTATCTGGTTAATTACCCAATTGGTCAATATAACCTCCAGATATCAATTATTATCGAAATAAATGTCGATTTCCACTAACACTAATAATTCCCACACAATGGAACTATCAATTTCATCTTTAATCAACAAGAACTTATTCATCATTAATATTATAACTCACAATATTTAACAACCATGTCGCTCCTGTGAAAGAGGGCCTTTCGATAAGGATTTCTCCTTATTGGCGCCATTGATTAGGTGACCAAACCTCTCCTCGATGTAACTTCTAGACATTGTCAATTGCAAATAATAATATGAATAACTTTGTCGTCTCGATTATTGATTTAATAATATAAAATATTGATACTGTGACAATAATTGAATCAATAATATGAGAGATATGATGCAACAATTACTGTAGCAATAATTGAGTATAACTGAGTGACTTCTTACGTAAGCATCAATAATCAATACCGTGTGCTACTATGCAACCACACGTATTACTGTACTTTTACTACCGGGTAGTTCAACAGTTTTAACGGTAACACTTTCGCCGTTATTTTTATAAAAAGATAATTCTGTCATTTTTTAACTACGATAATGCTTCCATTGTGGGGTCCACCAATGATTGTGCTGTCGTACGGATATTCCCGACAAAAAGAATATTCCTCGACCAAACGAATATTTTATAACAACTTGCTTACTTTACAAAATTTTTCACATATCACCCTTAAGTTTAACCTTTTATCAATTTAACCATTTACGAAATAAAATAATAATTATAAAAAAATTGAATACTTTTATTTCATAAAATTCGGGGTCTTACAATCTCCCCTCCTTATGAAATTTTGCCTTCGAAATTTACGTACGTACCTGGTATGCCAAAAAGGTGAGGATACCTCGACAGATTCTAACTCTTGAGGTATAACCTTTGAGTGTTGAATATGATCCTTCTTATCCAAGATTTTAACACGTATTTCATCCTAAGTTAAATCTTCTGCTATCTCGTCTAGTTCTAATTCAATAATGTGGTTTGGGTCGTCCACATATTTACGTAATATCGATACGAAAAATGTTATGAACATGAGACATACTTAGCGGTAAGGCGAGTCTATAGGCCACAGTTCCTACTCGATCGAGGATTTCAAATGGGCCAACTAAATCAAGGGTTGAGATCGACTCTTGCTTATAGAATAATGCCCTCTTGAACCTTCTTCCTCGTATTCATCAGCTCTGGGTGTGTAGCTTGAGCGGCTTTATCTTTATCGATTTAAAGTCAGTTCAAATTGTATATTCGCTATCTTCACGTGGGTCCCTAGAGTCTTTAACTCTATCTTCATCATTTGTAAGTTATACGAAATAGGTTTTTGTGTTAACAACATCGCACTTGTAAACGCATACGATCTTTTACTCAACGCGTCAGCTACCACGTTCGCTCTTCCACAATGATATTGAATGGTATAGTCGTAATCTTCAACAGCTTGAGCCAACGTCCTTGGCGCATGTTATGTTCGTTCTAGGTGAAGAAATATTTGAGGGTTTTAGAAATGGGTTTTTGTACTGGGGTCAATACAAAATTTAATTTCACGCTCTGGGGTATAGGCCAGGAAGTCTTTAGAGAATACGTCAGCAAAGAAATATCATTCAAAACTGTGACTCTCATCCAAGACTTGGATAGCATATGTAATGAAGGTTTCTCCTAATGGAGTTTCAACCGATAAGTCAAAGTCTAATTTCTCCAGAGTCAAATTTAAACGTTGAGCGCAAGCAAGAGAGATAAAAAATGGGTAGAATCGGTATCTAATAAGGTATAGACTTCGCAAGAATTTATAATTAACTAACCCGTGCTAACTTCGTTTGGGTTACTCAGTTTTTGAGAAGTCACGAAAAACGCTCTCCCTGAAAACACCAACTTTGTTTTGTCTGTATCCGTCTTTGGTGCCACCATCCCAGCTGGACTTGACTTTGGTGCACAACAAAATTGGGCTAGGTGACCTTCTTTTCCATAATTGTAACATGCTTTGGACTGCATCGTGCAGCTTGGAGTGATATGTCCCTCCCTTCCGCATTTAAAGCATATAATTGGTGGTCGTTCTCCTTCCTAGAACACGGGTGTTAGTGCTGCTATCTTTCCATTGTTGTTGAACCTTCTCTTCTTGAAATTTCCACTCCTATTATCTTGGCCATGATTACCACCGAAGTGGTTACCATTCTTGGCATAATAATTTCCCCCATGATGGTTATCATTGTTCCGATGGCCGTTGCCACCGGTATGATTATTATCGTGTTGTTGGTCATTGCCTTTTGGTTGTGCTGACTCATTATCACCCTCTAATAACTGAGACCTATTCACAATATCTGAATATAAACAAAGTTTGTGAGAAATAAGGTATTGACGTATATCGGGTTTAAGATTAAGTTCTCTAGCCGTGGGTTGCCATTGTTTCCACCTACATTTTGAACAGGAGTATCTCTCACCTGATGTTGCATGAATTGCATAAAGCCTCTGAGCATCCCATCGCTCATCATTTGATCGGTGTTGTTGTTTACCTGAGGATTATTGTCTTCCTGTTGCACATTATCCTAGGTATTGATCGTTGGTGACTCAACGGTCTCATGTGCTTCATTGCTTATCTCGACATTTTCAGATGCCAATTTCAAACACTGCCACAAAATAATGGTTAATTGACATGTCACATATTATCCCTATACTCTGACCGACCAAATAAATACCAAATTAACTTAGGTAGGTCATATTAACGAAGGAAATCCCCGTCTCTCCCCTCCTAGTTCTTGTCTCACATCTCAGCCAGGGATCATATCCCTAAGCTTTGATATCAACTGTGACGCCCCCAAAATAGGTATACATCACCCATCTTGAGTTGCCAAATACATGGTACATAAATCAAATACAAACTTAATTATACAACTGTCGGGTAATATACGACAAAACATAGCTGAGAGTTTAAATAATAATATTGCCTTCTAGATAATATCCACACTCAATGGAGTCCTCATTACATTTATTGTCACACTATTTAACAGAATAGCGAGGAATACTAATGCTATCATCTATACCGTCACTCCGTTCCCCGACTAGTGCCAGCTATATTCTCATTTCCTGAAGAGAACAATGAAAGCAAAGGTCGAGCTCAACTAGCCCAGTAAGAAATATTATGACTAAGATAATGCAGAATAAATTATCCTTAGCCTTCAAGAGTATAACAACTGATAGAATACAATAGACAACAAGTTTTAGATCAACAACTACAGCGGAATAAGTAATCCATTAGAAGAGTCAAGTAGAGCATAAAATCTACTATCTTCTATGATTTAAAAAGTTTGTCATTAACTTTATCGCTGAGACTCAGCTTAATAAATAAAATCGAATCATCCTTGCACCACGGCCAAGGATATTTATGTAATCATTAATGGTCATGATTATATCGAATAATACCTGGTCATAATCATACCAACAACTGTCCATCAATGAACTACATGCCAATGAGGACTTTTACCACATCATTCGTTACATTACGGTCATGATTATACCGAATAATCCCTGGTCATAATAATACCAAGTCCATCTATGCACGTAAGCCAAAGATGACTTTCAACATAATATAAACATGAGGATGATGACAATGATATAACAATTCAATAAAACAAGTTCAAGGATAAATTTTAAAGATTTATAATTTAATTTATCCAGAATTCAATAACGTTCAAATTATCAACATGATACTGCTTTGTGGATTAAAATTCAAGAATAATATTCATGTACCAAAAATAATTTGGACAGAAAAGAAATATATTTTCGGGTAAATAGTACCTTATGAATAGTACCCTGTGAATAGTACTTCGGGAATAGTACCTCGTGAATAGTACCCCGACATGAAAAGTACCCCAAATACCCGAGTGAATAATACTCGGGTGAATAATAATTGGGTGAATAGTAACCCATGAATAGTAACTCGTGAATAGTACTCTGGCATGAAAAGTTCCCCGAATACCCGAGTGAATAATATTTGAGTGAATAGTAACCGGGTGAATAGTAACTCATGAATTGTATTCCATCATGAAAAGATCAATAATTATCAACAAAGCTCAGAATAATATTTCCATGAAAAGATACTGGATGAAGCACAAATTATAAGGATATTCTACTAATTTCATGGAGTATGGAAGCCAAAACTTCAATAAAATGAGTATAGAATTCAAAATCTGAAATAAAATAATATTACTTACATACTACAGAGTATGGAAGAAAATATTATTTCAAGCGAATATTAAACAAAAATAACATCCCTTGAACAAAAATAATATTCCAACGAATATTTAACGAAGATAATATTCCTACGAATATTGAACGAAGATAATATCCTTTATGAATATTGAACGAAATAATATCCATACGAATACGAAAAATAATATCTCTTCAGAATATGAAATAAATAATACCCCTTACCTCAGAAGAAGACTGGATACTGGAGTAGTGAAGTAGCAGACTTTGCTTCTTCTTTCTCTCTATAGCTTCTCTCTCTATAGCTTCTATCTCTATAATTGCTCTTGTGAGACTTAGTGAATTGGTGAGAATGAAGGAAGAACGAGCTTCTATTTATAGGAAAATATAGTTTCGATAATTACACGTTTTGGAGCTCAAAATATTACAGTATAATACCTTCCTCTTTTTCTTCATTTTTAATTTAGCTCTGCAAGTATTATCAAACTTGCACCACCTCCCATAATAGTAAATCATGTGAATTAATAGTTCATTCATGTGACTCAATAGTATAATCATGTGAAAAAACTAATTACAGTATAGTATCTTCAACTATACCTCCATTTTTAATTTAGTCATGCAAGTATTATCAATCTTGCACCAATTCCCCTAATAGTAAATCATGTGAATCAATAGTACACACATGTGAACACATAGTTATAATCATGTAAATTAATAGCAATTAATTGCTCATTTATCCGGTTAATTACCCGATTGGTCAATATAACCTCCAGACATCAATTATTATCGAAATAAATGTTGATTTCCACTAACAATAATAATTCCCACATAATGGAACTATTAATTTCATCTTTAATCAACAAGAAATTATTCATCATTAATATTAAAACTTACAATATTTAACAACCAGGTCGTTCCCAGGAAAGAGGGGGCTTTCCGATAAGGATTTCTCCTTATTTCCGCGCAATTAGGTGACCAAACCTCTCCTTGATAGAACTTTTAGTCATTGTCAATATTGCAAATAATAATATGAATAACTTTATCGTCTCAATTATTGATTTAATAATATAAAATATTGATACTGTGACAATATTTGAATCAATAATATAAGAGATATGATGCAACAATTACTGTAGCAATAATTGAGCATAACTGAGTGACTTCTTACGTAAGCATCAATAATCAATACCATGTGCTACTATGCAACCACGCCAGACATCGCACTTTTTACTACCGGGTAGTTTAACAGTTTTAAAGGTAACACTTTCGCCGTTATTTTCATAAAACGATAATTCTGTTGTTTTCTAACTACGACAATACTTCCATTATGGGGTCCACCAATGATTGTTCCGTCGTACGAATATTCCTGACAAAAAGAATATTTCCCAACCAAACGAATATTTTATTACAACTTGCTTACTTTGCAAAAAATTTCACATATCACCCTTAATTTTAACCTTTTATCAATTTAACCATTTACGAAATAAAATAATAATTATAAGAAAACTGAATACTTTCATTTCATAAAATTCGGGGTCTTATAATTTGGGTCATTGTTGATAGATTGACCAAGTCTGCTCATTTCTTACCGATGCGAGACACTTATACACTTGAACGTTTTGCTCGTATGTACATAAATGAGATTGTAAGATTGTATGGTATGCCAGTATCCATAGTTTCTTATCGAGACCCAAGATTCACTTCACGATTTTGGGTTAGTTTGCAAAAAGCTATTGGCACGAATTTACGATTTAGTTCGGCATATCATCCTCAAACGGACGGGAAGTCGGAGTGGACTATTCAAACTCTTGAAGATTTATTGTAACGCCCGAGAAAATCAAATTTTTATGACAATTAAATTTTTATTTGATTATGTAAATTAAATGAATTTAATTGATTTTTTTTGTGAGTAAGCTATTTGAAGGTCGTTCTATGACCTAGAATGTGCCAACGTGGTTAGTATTCTGACTACGTGTTAGAAATAATTGTTTGGAATTTCCAAGATGAAAATAATTGTTTTTCGAGAAATTTTCGTAAAAACACTATTCATCCGTTTCTGTTCAGGGAATTAGTTTGAAATTTTGAGAAATGCGTAATGATAGAATATCGTGATAAGATGGAATATCTGATAATATTTCATTTATGACAAACGCAGTTTTCGTCTGCGGACTAAAAACCTAAGGGTTGAGTATATTAATTTCCGAGAAGGAAATAATATGCGTAGGAGGAATGGCGTTAGGGTTAAGGCGAGTGTTCTGCAATTGGTGATACTATTTATTATCTATGTATAATACGTTGGGTAAATACGAAGTACAATACGATTATTGTACGAGTAGTATACTGAAATAATACGTGAATTGTACGTATGTGATACGATTCGTACTATAGAATCAAGTTAATACTTAATGACTAATTCATTTGAGTTGGATTATTAATTAATCCAATCATTTGAATGACCAACGCCCAATGATAATTTAGTTAAGCCCAATTCATTAAAACCGAACCATGGGTCGAACCGGTGGGTCACCAAATGGGTAAAACCCATGGGGCAACCCATGGGATGTCACATAAGGTGGTGGGTCGGCCACCTTGGTGTGGAAGCCAAGCATAAGGCTTGGTCACCAAGTGTTTTACTTGGTGACCACACATGAATAGTAAGGAGGTGGTGGTTTAAAGTCCAAATTGCCCTCCATTCTAATTTCTATAAATAGAAAGCTAGGTTGAATCATTTGGGGAGTTTTGAACTTGCCAACCTTAGATTATTTGAGAGAGAAAGAGAGCTAGACTTATAAATTATACACTTTGTAAGCTTTAACTTCTATTCTTCCAAGAGATTGCTCAAGAGTTCTTAAGGTATAATCCTTACTTTTCATCTCCATCTCTTTTAGATTTTCTTTCATTTTAGAAAATCATGGAGGGGTGGTATATGTCATGAGTGAGGATTTGAAGATGACTTACCATAGATTCAATCTCTATAAGTCATGAGATTATAAAAATAATAAAGTTTAATATAGTTTTGAACCATGAAAATATTGATAGTTGAGGTCGATTGTTGATAAACAATTGAGCTCCATCAATACGTTAGTATATGCATCTTGTTTGGTTATGATATAGATATGGAATCCATGGAGTATTCCATGTGATTTGGCTTAGAGAACATTAGTAACGAAGTTATGACAAATTTTACGAAAATAGACGTTAAACGTCGAAAACGTAGAAATTCCGAATTGGTAGTCAAAAGTTGCCGTGAGACTTGAAAAAGTTGGTTTTCAATGTCAACACGTGAGATAGGGTGATTAAGAGTTGTGGGTTTGAGAATCGCCGGATTCCGACTTAGAACGAAGAAAACGAGCATTGAACGCTCATTAATGTTTACGAACGAATATAAAATGAACTCAATAGTGAATTATGAGTTAACAGATTCGAAAGTGTTGAATTCTTATATGAACACGTAAAGGATATAATTCCTGACTTGTAGGAATTCGAATGGGTCAATTCGGATGTAAAACGAACAAATTAAGAAGCCGGGAGTTTCGTTAGAAAACCAAAACTGGTTTGGGCAACTGGTGCACAGACTACTGTATGTGTACGCCAAAAAACCAAGATAAAGTGGTGGCGCCACAGCCACCAGACTTCGGTGAAAGTACCCTGCTAACTCGCCACAAATACCACTAAAATACAAAGGATGCTTGCAGCGCAAGAATTAAAAAGGGGAAAAAAAGTTGACCAAGTTAGGTTTAAACTCCAGTTGTTTAGAGACCTACCTGAGTTGAGTTTATATACTCAATAAATGTACTAAGACTAATCCTATATTACCTATACTAAGGTATATGGTATGAAACTTAGGAATGTAATGTATGTTAACAAGATATGTACAATGAACAAAGTTGGTACCTTATCAACAATGTTTGAGTCCGGTTAATAAACGTCAGTTGAGTGATAAACCGGGACGAAGGGTGATAAGTCATGTTGACTTTAATAAAGATGTTAAGTTAACAAAGACATAGAAGAGAAAGAAGCTTGTAGGAACAATGTGAATAGTTATTTGATAGCTAATTACAGTGTGCTATGTGAATATATCATGTAGATTCTGTAAAGGCTGTGGTCAGTCGAGTAAGTTATTTGAAGACGATGAAAGGCAAGTTTTCTTAACGCTTGTCTAACTTCCATGTTAGCCAAGTTTTATGTGATTCGTTGAACTGAATTGCAAGACTTGTTTTAAAGAAAGGGTCGATGCCAGATTTTAACTCGGCTAGACTATTCGTAAGATATAGATTGATTATTATTCATATCATTCTATATAGAAATGTTAACGCTATCCTATGCCAAGTAATTGGTATGGACGTTAAGGTAAGGTTTGTCTATGAACAAACAAAAGTATTTTTCATCGATTATTCAATGGGCACGCGAGTTTGCCAAAAATATTGAACGTAAATACGTTTAATGAATGAGTGTTGATCAACATAGAGTACTATAGGCTGATCACTTAGAAGTGCTCGTAAGTTATACGGATGAACGGCCTTAGTGCTGTGGACTCCTTTTCAAGTATGAAAACTAAAATTTACTGTTCATGGTCTATCGACCGGTTCAGAATTCCTAATCTATTCTATACTTTGGGAATTGAGGTTATGAACTGTTAAAGTATTATTGATTCATAATACTTCATAACTATTGTTCAGTTATGTTGGAATTTTTATATAATTCATGAATGTGGTATTCCTGTTATCTTTGATTAAACTTGCTGAGCTGTCATGCTCACTTCTTGCGTGAATTATATAACTGCAGTTAAAGATGAACGTACTGTGAATGCCAAGAAAGATAAGGGCAAAGCTAAGATGGATGCTTAGGCATTGTGTAATAGTTTAGTAAGTTTGTATGTATTATACATTATGAACAATGAACGATGTAATCGGTTTATGAACCTGGGAAGGTTTATACTTTGATTGTAATAAGAAGATAGTAATTACCTTCATTTTGTTGTATTTCAATGGAATGATTGTATGGATGTTAGTATAGTGGAACACCATATATCGAGTTAGAAGATACCCGAATTTGGGGGCGTCACAGGTTGGTATCAAAGCCTTAGGTTATAAAACTTAAGGGGGGAACCTTAGGCTAATAACCTCGTAAGGAAGGTAAAGTCCGAGGAATGAAATTCAAGTCCATTGAATTAAGAAGATATTGAGATAACTCAGTATCGAAGGAATTAAAAGATGAAAATTAATCTTAAAGATATTAAATGTGATTTGTGCTTATACTATTGTGTATTATGTACTAATCAACGTGTTATGTGTTTGTAGATGTCAATCGATAGCTTGATGTTTAGAAACGTGGAAATGATAAGTGAGGACTCAGTTAACCAAGTTGAGATTGTACCAATGCCGATTAGGCGAGGTGCCGAATAGTTGTACTAGAAGACTCAGACATTGAGGAGTACATCTCTGAGGAGGAATACTCTGAGGAGACTATGGGATTAACATCATACCTTAATGAGATGCTAGATGTGGAGGAGGAAATGGAGGTGACATCAATTAACACGGTGTTACCTACTCAGGAGCCAGCATCTCTGGATGCAACTAGAGCATTGTATTTGGCAGTGTTGGATAGGAATGTGCATTTGCATACTAAGGTAGAGGCACAGATTGAGGAGATAACTGCCTTATATGAGGCGAAAGAATCTGCAGAGGTAGACTTTGAGTCAGAGCACGATGAGAAAGTGCTTATGACTGATAAGGCTCGTAACTATAAGGATGAGGTCCTTGAGCTACAAAAGAAACTGGTTGAGAAAGACCAGAAAATAACTAGGATGTCATACATCCATGAATGCGCTCATGAGGATTTCAAGCTGAAAATTGCTTGTTATTCTATTGAGTCCGGGCAGACTCGACATACCATAAGTCGAGATATAGTGTTGATTCTGGCAAATCAGAAATATGAAAATGCCGTTCGACAGTGTTAGTAGATCGCTAGATCTTTTTGGTATATAAGTAGTGACGTAAAACCCTCTTTTGTATAACTAAGGGTAGTCTTTTTGTAAATCCCAATTTTTGTAGAAGGCAATCGCGGGATAGTATGTAATAGCTTTTGGCTAAAGGAACATGATGTAAATAGTTTTGACTATGAAAGCATATTTATATAATGAAGTTTTTATTTAACATGTTTGTTGTGGTATGAATGGTTGTTGTTGATTTAAAATGATAACCGAGTAGTTAAATAGATAATAACGAAGCTTTATTTATTTAATCAGAATTATGCCACCGAGAAGGAGACAACGGAACCAAGAGGTCGAGTCTCATAATGAAAATCAAGAGGGTCCTAACAACCCTATGCAAGAGTTCGTTAATTTATTAATGACTGTATTTAACCAAGTGGGGGGTGGGATTCCTGTAGCTCCTGGGGTAGCAAGAACAACTACCTTTAAGGACTTTAAAAGTGTGGGTCCTCCCGAGTTCCGAGGAATGACGGATCCACTAGAAGCCCAGACATGGATTAGAGAGATTGAAAAGGCGTTTGTGATAACAAACATAGGTGAGGCGCAAAAGACTTCTTTTGCAACTTACATGATGAAGGGGGAAGCCAACTACTGGTGGGAAGCTCACCAGGGTGGGGCTAGGACAAAGGCTGTTACGTGGGAATAGTTTAAGAAGGTTTTCTTTGAGATCTATTTCCTTACTAGCATGCAGGGTAGGATGGAAATTAAGTTCCTAGAACTTAAGCAGGGGGATATGACAGTTCCCCAGTATGCCGCCAAGTTTAACAAATTGGCGAGATTTGCTCCACATCAGGTGGATTCGGAGGAAAGAAAGGCACACAGATTTGAGCAAGGCTTAAAACCCTGGCTCTATAGTAGGATATCAGTTTTCCAGAGTGCTTCCTACGGGACCATTTTAGAGAAGGTGATAATAGCTGAAAGTGGTGGTGAGGCTTTGTCTCAGTACCACAAAGAGCGGAAGATTAAGAGTAAGTTAGAAGGAGGTAATAAGGCTGAAGTTGCCAGTGGAAGCGGCAACTTGCCAAAGAGGAAGATTTTTAACCTTAGGAATACCAGGGTAAAGCAGGGAGATCCCAAACGGAGGATGGAAGCATGTAAGACATGCGGAAAATCTCACATGGGAGTCTATTTAAAGGGGAAATTAGTATGTTACAACTGTAGGCAGGAGGGGCATTTGTCACCCAACTCTCCTAACCCTAAGAAGAACCGAGGGTGTTTTGTATGTGGGTCAATGGACCACATGGCAAGAAATTGCCCGAAAGAGGGTTTAGAGGGGAATAAGAGTTTCGGTAGTGGTAAATTAGCCATTACTAGACCAACACCATCAGTGGGTAGACCCTCAGCTCGTACGTTTAATATGACTGTTCAAGATGCGGTTGCATCAACAGATGTGGTAGCGTATATCATTCAAAATGAGAGATAAATGCTTATGTGCTATTTGACTTCTAAAAGCTACTTGTTCTTTTATAACATATGAATTTGCTAAGCGATTAGGTTTAATTCCTAAGAAGTTACCTATACCTTTAGACGTTAAGGTAGCAAATGAAGAGATAATCCCCATTGAACATATTCATAAGAACTGTCGCGTGGAAATTAGAGGGAATAAGTTATCGGTAGATTTGGTACCGATAAGGCTAAAAGAATTCGACGTAATTCTTGGTATGGATTGGTTGGGGAACCATAAGGCGATTATAGATTGCCATAAGAAAAGTGTAAACCTTCGGCTTTCTAAGAAAACCAAGGTAGTGTTCTTCGGTAGTAATTCACCGAGACGCTCTTGTTGTCTGTCTATGACACAAGCTAGGAAGATGTTGAGAAAAGGGTGTGTAGGTTATCTGTGCCATGTTGTGGATACCCAAAGAGTGGGAACATCCTTGGATCAGATACCTATTGTGCAAGAGTTCGCAGAAGTATTTCTTGAGGAATTACCGGGTATTCCACCAGACAAGGAGATGGAGTTTGTAATTGATCTATTACCGAGAACGGCACCAGTTTCAAGGGCACCATATCG
This sequence comes from Panax quinquefolius, assembly GCA_020205615.1. Classification (NCBI taxonomy): domain Eukaryota; kingdom Viridiplantae; phylum Streptophyta; class Magnoliopsida; order Apiales; family Araliaceae; genus Panax; species Panax quinquefolius. The sequence goes on from CM035164.1 coordinate 35,145,436, forward strand.
AATGGCGCCACTCAAAATGAAGGAGTTAATGGTTCAATTACAAGAACTATTAGATAGGAAGTACATTCAACCAAGTGTGTCTCCTTGGGGAGCACCAGTGTTGTTTGTAAAGAAGAAGGATGGGTCGTTAAGGCTTTGTATCGACTATCGAGAGTTGAACAAGTTAACGATTAAGAATAGATACCCTTTGCCCAGGATCGATGATCTATTTGATCGATTTGAAGGGCAAAAGTATTTTTCTAAAATAGACTTGCGCACGGGGTATCATCAGTTAAAGGTAAGGAAGGAAGATGTACCTAAGACGGCGTTCAGAACTCGTTATGGTCATTACGAGTTTCTGGTAAAGTCGTTTGGATTGACTAATGCGCCAGCCGCATTTATGGATATGATAAACAAAGTGTTCAAACAATATTTGGACAAGTTTGTCGTAGTGTTCATTGATGATATTCTAGTCTATTCAAAGACGCCAGAAGTTCATTCGGAACATTTAAGAATAGTGTTGGAGACACTACGAAAGGAGAAGTTGTATGCAAAATTCACAAAGTGTGAATTTTGGCTTGAGAGTGTGCAGTTTCTAGGGCATGTTATTGATAAAGATGACATTTCCGTAGATCCGGCAAAAGTAGAAGCAGTTAATGAATGGGAGCAACCGAAAACGCCAACTGAGGTTCGGAGTTTTCTGGGGTTAGCGGGATACTATAGAAGGTTCATTCCGGACTTTTCTAAATTATCTACTCCGTTAACAAATCTGACAAGAAAGTCAGTGAAGTATGTGTGGACTGAAAAATGTGAGAACAGTTTTTAGTAGTTGAAGAAAAGGTTAAGTGAGACACCTGTATTGTCCTTACCAGACGATACAGGAAATTTTGTAGTGTATAGCGATGCTTCACATAAAGGACTGGGTTGCGTGCTCATGCATCATGAGAAGGTCATTGCGTATGTGTCACATCAATTGAAGGATTATGAGAAGGTCTATCCTACTCATGACCTGGAATTGGAAGCTGTAGTTTTTGCCCTAAAGATATGGAGGCATTATCTTTATGGTGAGAAATGTGAGATATACACGGACCACAAAAGTCTGAAATATATCTTCACATAGAAAGAGTTGAACATGAGACAGAGAAGGTGGTTAGAGTTAATAAAAGATAATGATTGTGATATTTTATATCATCCGGGGAAAACAAATGTAGTAGCCGATGCGCTAAGTAGAAAGGGTAGAGAGAAATTATCAATGTTAACGACTTAGAATGAGTTGGTAACAGCGATGGTAAAAATGGAGCTAGAAGTTAAGTTACCGGAAGAAGCAGTAGAGATGTTATTTTCTATGGAAACTCAACCTACTATAGTGGAGCGGGTTAGGGGAGTACAATTGAGTAATGAGGAGTGCAAGCAAATGCAGAAGACAATAGAAGATGAAGAAAAGACTGAGTATAACCTCGATAAGGAGGGATTACTTCATTTTGAGGGAAGAATTAGGGTTCTTAATGATCCCAAATTAAAAGAAGAAATTATGATGGAGGCCTATAGTTCGAGGTACTCGATACATCCCGGTAGTACTAAGATGTGTCAAGACCTTCGTCAGAACTTTTGGTGGCCAAATATGAAGAGGGAGATAGCAGAATATGTTAGTAGGTGCTTAACTTGTCAAAAAGTTAAGGCTGAACATCAACGACCGAGCGGGTTGTTACAACCGTTAGTAATTCGAGAGTGGAAATGGGAGCACATCACGATGGACTTTGTGGTGGGACTTCCAGCAACAAGAAAAGGATATGATGTTATTTGGGTGATAGTGGATCGATTGACGAAATCGGCTCATTTTCTACCAATAGGAGTTAGGTATAACCTAGATCAGTTAGCTAAGCTGTATGTCAAGGAAATTATTTCCAGACATGGAGTGCCTATTTCTATTGTGTCAGATCGTGACCCATGATTCACATCGAACTTTTGGAGAAGTTTGCAAGAGCAAATGGGAACACATTTAAGATTGAGTACGGCGTATCATCCTCAGACGAATGGTCAGAGTGAGTGGACAATTCAAACGCTTGAAGATATGTTAAGATCTTGCGTTATGGATTTCAAAGGGAGTTGGGACGAATATCTACCGTTGGTGGAATTTTCGTACAACAACAGTTTTCACGCTAGTATAGACATGTCGCCTTACGAAGCGTTATATAGAAGGAAGTGCCGAACTCCATTGTGTTGGGATGAGGTGGGTGAACGTCGGATGTTGGGACCTGAGATGGTACAACAGACGGTGAACATGGTGAAGTTAATACGTACTCGACTAGTTACGGCTCAAGACCGACAAAGAAAGTATGCAGATCCTCACAGAGAGAATAGAGAATTCGATGTAAGATCTTTTGTTTTTCTGAAAGTATCGCCTTGGAAGGGGAAGATACGTTTTGGAAAAAAAGGGAAGTTAAGTCCAAGGTTTGTAGGACCTTTTGAGATTTTAAGAAGGATAGGGGAAGTAGCTTATGAAGTAGCTTTACCTCCAGAGATGGAAGACATTCATAATGTGTTTCATGTGTCAGTGTTACGTCTTTATAAACTGGACTATAACCACGTGATAGAATATGAATCTATTCAGATAGAGAAGGACTTGTCCTATGAGGAACTTCCAATTCAAATTATTGATAAGAAGGAACAAGTTTTAAGAAATAAGGTAATACCTTCAGTGAAGGTGTTATGGAGAAACCACAATGCTGAAGAAGCAACGTGGGAGCTCGAAAGTAAAATGAAGGAATATTTTCCTCATTTGTTTATGTAATTATAAGCTAAGATTCTGGGGACAAAATCCTTATAATGGGGAGAGAATGTAATGCCCGAGAAAATCAGATTTTTATGACAATTAAATTTTTATTTGAAATTATGTGAATTAAATGAATTTAATTGATTTTTTTTGTGAGTAATCTATGTGAAGGTCATTCTATGACCTAGAATGTGCCAACGTGGTTAGTATTCTGACTACGTGTTAGAAATAATTGTTTGGAATTTCCAAGATGAAAATAATTGTTTTCCGAGAAATTTCTGTAAAAATACTATTCATCCATTTCTGTTCGGGGAATTAGTTTGAAATTCCGAGAAACGCGTAATGATAGAATATCATGATAAGATGGAATATCTGATAATATTTCATTTATTACAAACGCAGTTTTTCGTTTGCGGACTTAAAACCTAAGGGTTGAGTCTATTGATTTTCGAGAAGGAAATAATATGCGTAGGAGGAATGGCGTTAGGGTTAAGGCGAGTGTTATGCAATTGGTGATACTATTTATTATCTATATATAATACGTTGGGTAAATACGAAGTACAATACGATTATTGTACAAGTAGTATACGGAAATAATACGTGAATTGTACGTATGTGATACGATTCGTACTATAGAATCAAGTTAATACTTAATGACTAATTCATTTGAGTTGGAGTTGGATTATTAATTAATCCAATCATTTGAATGACCAAGTCCCAACAATAATTTAGTTAAGCCCAATTCATTAAAACTGAACCGCGGTTCAAACCGGTGGGTCACTAAATGGGTAAAACCCATGGGGCAACCCATGGGATGTCACATAAGGTGGTGGGCCGGCCACCTTGGTGTGGAAGCCAAGCATAAGGCTTGGTCACCAAGTGTTTTACTTGGTGACCACACATGAATAGTAAGGAGGTGGTGGTTTAAAGTCCAAATTGCCCTCCATTCTAATTTCTATAAATAGAAAGCTAGGTTGAATCATTTGGGGAGTTTTGAACTTGCCAACCTTAGATTATTTGAGAGAGAAAGAGAGCTAGACTTATAAATTATACACTTTGGAAGCTTTAACTTCTATTCTTCCAAGAGATTGCTCAAGAGTTCTTTAGGTATAATCCTTACCTTTCATCTCCATTTCTTTTAGATTTTATTTCAGTTTAGAAAATCATGGAGGGGTGGTATATGTCATGAGTGAGGATTTGAAGATGACTTACCATAGGTTCAATCTCTATAAGTCATGAGATTATAAAAATAATAAGGTTTAATATAGTTTTGAACCATGAAAATATTGATAGTTGAGGTCGATTATTGATAAACAATTGAGCTCCATCAATACGTTAGTATATGCATCTTGTTTGGTTAGGATATAGATATGGAATCCATGGAGTATTCCATGTGATTTGGCTTAGAGAACATTAGTAACGAAGTTATGGCAAATTTTACAAAAATAGACGTTAAACTTCGAAAACGTAGAAATTCCGAATTGGTAGTCGAAAGTTGCCGTGAGACTTGAAAACGTTGGTTTTCAATGTTAACACGTGCGATAGGGTGATTAAGAGTTGTGGGTTCGAGAATCATCGGATTCCGACTTAGAACGAAGAAAACGAGCATTGAACGCTCATTAACGTTTACGAACGTATATAAAATGAACTCAATAGTGAATTATGAGTTAACAGATTCGAAAGTGTTGAATTCTTATATGAACACGTAAAGAATGTAATTCCTGACTTGTAGGAATTTGAATGGGTCAATTCGGATGTAAAACGAACAAATTAGGAAGCCGGGAGTTTCGTTAGAAAACCAAAACTGCTTTGGGCAACTGGTGCACAGACTCGGCACCGCAGCGCCAAAACCAGTACAAAGTGGTGGTGCCGCAGCGCCAGACTCGGCCGAGTATCCTGCTAATTCGCACCGCAACGCCACTAAAATACAAAGGATGCCGCGTCGCAGCGCCGGTAGTGGAAAAAAGTTGACCAAGTTAGGTTTAAACTCCAGTTGTTTAGAGACCTATCTTAGTTGAGTTTATATACTCAATAAATGTACGAAGATTAATCCTATATTACCTATACTAAGGTATATGGTATGAAACTTAAGAATGTAATGCATGTTAACAAGATATGTACAATGAACAAAGTTGGTACCTTATCAACAATGTTTGAGTCCGGTTAATAAACGTCAGTTGTGTGATAAACCGGGACGAAGGGTGATAAGTCATGTTGACTTTAATAAAGATGTTAAGTTAACAAAGACATAGAAGAGAAAGAAGCTTGTAGGAACAATGTGAATAGTTGTTTGATAGCTAATTACAGTGTGCTATGTGAGTATATCATGTAGATTCTGTAAAGGCTATGGTCAGTTGAGTAAGTTATTTGAAGACGCTGAAAGGAAAGTTTTCTTAACGCTTGTCTAACTTCTATGTTAGCCAAGTTTTATGTGATTCGTTGAACTGAATTGCAAGACTTGTTTTAAAGAAAGGGTCGATGCGATTTTAACTCTGGCTAGACTATTCGTAAAGATATAGATTGATTATTATTCATATCATTCTATATAGAAATATTAACGCTATCCTATGCCAAGTAATTGGTACAGACGTGAAGGTAAGGTTTGTCTATGAACAAACAAAAGTATTTTTCATCGATTATTCGATGGGCACGCGAGTTTGCCAAAAATATTGAACGTAAATACGTTTAATGAATGAATGTTGATCAACATAGAGTACTATAAGCTGATCACCTAGAAGTGCTAGTAAGTTATACAGATGAATGGCCTTAGCGCTGTGGACTCCTTTTCAAGTATGAAAACTAAAATTTACTGTTCATGGTCTATCGACCGGTTCAGAATTCCTAATCTATTCTATACTTTGGAAATTGAGGTTATGAACTGTTAAAGTATTATTGATTCATAATACTTCATAACTATTGTTCAGTTATGTTGGAATTGTTATATAATTCATGAATGTGGTATTCCTGTTATCCTTGATTAAACTTCTTTGAGTTTATGCTCACTTCTTGCGTGAATTATATAACTGCAGTTAAAGATGAACGTACTGTGAATGCCAAGAAAGATAAGGGCAAAGCTAAGATGGATGCTTAGGCATTGTGTAATAGTTTAGTAAATTTGTATGTATTATACATTATGAACAATGAACGATGTAACCGGTTTATGAACCTGGGAAGGTTTATTCTTTGATTGTAATAAGAAGATAGTAATTACCTTCATTTTGTTGTATTTCAATGGAATGATTGTATGGATGTTAGTATAGTGGATCACCATATATCGGGTTGGAAGATACCCGAATTTGGGGGCGTCACATTTATTAAGACTCTGTGTCCTTGACTTCAAAGGAAGTTGGGACAAGTTCTTACCATTGGTGGAGTTTTCCTACAATAACAGTTATCAAGAGTATTGACATGGCTGCATTTGAGGCGTTGTATGGAAGAAAGTGTCGTTCTCCAGTATGCTGGGATGAGATGGGTGAAGCAACGTTGTTGGGACCAGAGTTGGTACGTATGACTACGAAAAAGATTCAAATGATCCGACAACGTATAAAAACCTTACAAGATTGACAAAAGAGTTATGCTGATCTTCATCGAAAGGATGTGGAATTCAATATTGGAGATCATGTGTTGTTGCGTGTTGCTCCATGGAAAGGAGTTACGAGATTTGGAAAGAGAGGAAAGCTCAATCCTCGATTCATTGGCCCATTTTAATCCTCGATCGAGTAGGAATGTAGCCTATAGACTACGCTTTTTACCGCCAAGTATGTATGTCTAGTGTTCATAACGTTTTTCACATATCTATGTTACGTAAATATGTAAAAGACCGAACCACATTATTGAATTAGAACCGGATGAGATAGTGGAAGATTTAACGTATGAGGAGGTACTGTTAAAATCTTGGATAAAACGATCATATTCTACGCTCCAAGGTTATACCTCAAGTCAAAGTTTTGTGGAGAAACCACAATGTTGAGGAAATGACACAGGAGTTAGAATCAAAATGAAGTCAAGTTATCCTCACCTCTTGACATACCAGTCGCACCACCCTAAATTTCGAGGACAAAATTTCATAAGAAGGGAGGTCAGAAGACCCCCAACCTTTATGAATAAAGATTAATTTTTCTCGAAATATATTTTTGAATATTATGGTGTGGATTTGATATAATGTTATAGTTGTGGGTATTATTTACAAAATTTGCAAAAGTAAGCAAGTGGTAATATAATATTCGATTGGTGGGGTGAATATTCATTTTAACAGAAATATTAAATGCACAAGACAATCATTGGTGGACCCCACAACAAAAGTATTGTCATAGTTAGAAAATGACAAAATTATCTTTTTTATAAAAATAACGGCAAAAGTTTTACCGTTAAACTGTTGAACTACCCGGTGGTAAAAGTACAGTAATACACGTGCTTGCATAGTAGCACACGCTATTGATTATTGATGCTTACGTGAGAAGTAAGGGTGTAAACGAGTCGAACCGAAGCGAACAGAAAACTACTCGAATTCGACTCGAAAAAATAAACTCGTACTCGAATTCGAATTATATTTGAAAAATCCTACTCAGATTCGACTCGACTCGAATATTTATTACTCGAATTCGATCAGACTCGACTCGAATATTTATTCAAACTACTCGCGAGCTTCAAATTCAAGCTCGAATTTGAGTCTCCACATAATAACTAGTTTTATAATAAATATAATTATAAATTGAATTTATTATTTTACTTAAAATTGAGAAAATATATTTATTATTACACTTTACAAATATAAAATCACAATTAAAATTAAAAACAAAACAAAATAATAACTAGTTATCCTAATTTGATTTAAATTTGTATATATTTTAAGAGAATGTATCGAACATTTAATCGAATATGTATTAACCGAGTATGTATCGAATCACAATGAAAAATTCGAATAGTTTGAATCTTAAATGAGTCGAGTATAACCTTGCTCAGATTCTACTCATATTTTTATTCGAACTATTTTTAATGCTCAGATTTGGATCATATTATTAATTTGGATCACATTCGTATTTTTTCGAGTCGAGCCCGAATCGAGCCCGAACTGTGTTCGCTTGTTTACAGCCTTAGTGAGAAGTCACTCAGTTATACTCAATTATTGCTACAGTAATTGCTGTATAATATCTCTTATATTATTGATTCAATTATTGTCACAGTATCATCTGCATAATATTTTATATTATTAAATCAATAATTGAGACGACAAAGTTATTCATATTATTATTTGTAATATTGACAATGTCTAGAAAGTTCTATTAAGGAGAGGTTTGGTCACCTAATTGCGCGCCAATAGGGAGAAATCCTTATCGAAAAGCCCCCTCTTTCCTGGGAATGATCTGGTTGTTAAATATTGTGAGTTATAATATTAATGATGAATAAGTTCGTGTTGATTAAAGATGAAATTGATATTTCCATTATGTTGGGATTATTAGTGTTAGTGGAAATCGACATCTATTTCGATAATAATGGATGTCTCGAGGTTATATTGACCAATCGGGTAATTAATCGGATAAATGAGCAATTAATTGCTATTAATTCACATGCTTATAACTATTTGTTCACATGTGTATACTATTGATTCACATGCATGTACTATTAGGGGAGGTGGTGCAAGATTGATAATACTTGCATGACTAAATTAAAAATGGAGGTATAGATGAAGGTACTATAATGTAATTATTTTTTTCACATGATTGTACTATTGATTCACATGATTGTACTATTGATTCACAAGATGTACTATTAGGAAAAATGGTGCAAGTTTGATAATACTTGCAGGACTAAATTAAAAATGAAAGAAAAGATGAAAGTATTATACTATAATATTTTGAGCTCCAAAACGTGCAATTATCGAAACTATATTTTCCTATAAATAGAAGCTCATTCTTCTTTCATTCTCACCAATTCACTAAGACTCACAACAGCAATTATAGATAGAGAAGTTATAGAGAGAAAGAAGAAGAGAAGTCTGCTACTTCACTATTCCAGTATCCAGTCATCTTCTGAGGTAAGAGATATTATTTTGTTAAGTATTCATAGGAATAATATTTTCTTCCATACTCTGTAGTATGTGAGTAATATTATTTTGTCTCGTATTCCTGATTATACCCTCATTTTGTTAAAGTATTTCATCTATACTCTGTGAAATTTGTAGAATATCCTTAAAATTTGCTCTTCATCTAGTATCGTTTCACAAGGATATTTTCTACACATTCTTGTTAAATTTTAAGATTTTCATGCCGGAGTACTGTCCATGAGTAGTATTCATTTTTACGGCACTATTCACAAAGTACTATTCACTGGGTACTATTCACAAAGTACTATTCATGGGTACAATTCACAAAGTACTATTCACGAGTACTATTCACAAAGTACTATTCATGGGGTACTATTCCGGAAGTACTATTCACGGGGTACTATTCACTCGGTTACTATTCACCCGGGGAATTATTCATTACAAAAATTGATTTCTTTGCTGTCCAAATTATTTTTGATACAATATTATTCTTGAATTTTACTCCACAAAGTAGTATCATGTTGACAATTTGGACATTATTGAATTCTGAATAAATTAAGTTATAAATCTTTAAAAATCTATCCTTTGTTTTCTTTTAATTAAATTCTTATATTGTGATAAAAGTCATCTGTGGCTTATGTGCATAAATGTACTATTGTTTGTATGATTATGACCAGGGATTATTCGGTATAATCGTGACCATAATGTTACAAATGATGTGGTAAAAATCCTCATTGGCCTGTAGTGCATTGATGGACAGTAGTTGGTATGATTATGACCAGGGATAATTCGGTATAATCATGACCATTGATGATTACATGAATATCCTTGGCCCGTAGTGCAGGGATGATTCGATGATGTGGTTTATTTATTAAGTTGAGTCTCAACGATAAAATTGATGATAAACTTTTTAAATCATAGAAGATAGTAGATATCATGCTCTACTTAACTCTTCTAATGGATTACTTGTTTTGCTGCAGTTAAACTTGATGTTTATTATATTTTATCAGTTTAACACTGTTGAAGGCTAACGATAATTTATTCTTCATTATCTTAGTCATAATATTTCTTACTGGGCTAGTTGAGCTCACCCTTTGTTTTCATTGTTCTCTTTAGGAAATGAGAATATAGTTGGGACTAGTCAGGGAACAGAGTGACGGTCCAGATGTTTGCATTAGTAGTCCTCACTATTTAATGAAATAGTGTGATACTAATTGCAATGAGGGCTTTATTTGAGTTTGGATACTCTCTACGAGACATTATCAGTGTTAAAACTCTTAGCTACGTTTTGTTGCACTGTATAAAAGAAGTTTGTATTTTAATTCTGTACCATGTATTTGGCGACTCAAGATGGGTGATGTATACCTATTTTGGGAGCGTCACAATATATATATTTCTCTTACATGTTCAGATAACATATGATGTTTGTGGACATTATATATATGATGTTTGTGGTCTTATATTATTTATTTATTTATTTATTATGTTTATTAAAAGTATTAGGAGCCGACCATGATGGGATAATCTTAGTTTTACTTAGAAATTTATATTTGATTTTTCTCTTTCTATGGCTTGGGTTGAATCTGATTAATCTTATGGAACTCATTTGGTGTTGTTATGATGTTGTATGAAGATATATTTGTTATTGACAATGTTTATGAAGGATTTAAGATGGAATTTTAAATCGTAATGAAGTTGATGAAGCCTGAGAGTTAGAACAAAAGTTGAGATTGAGCAGTGAAGAGAATGCAAATTGAGAAAAGAGATTAGATTAGAGTATGGGACTGAGAAAAACAATAAGAGGACTGAGAAAATAGATGAACTTAGGGAAGAAGATAATGAAGACTAACTCAACATATATAGAGAAAGATCACAGTGATTTGGTGCAAAAAGAATAGAAAGAAAAATAAAGTACCCCTAACTGACTCCCATGGCATGTGGTTATGTTGTTTTATAGAATGTTATGCTACTAATTACTATGTTTCTCCTCCTGTCTATTTCTCTACTTAAAAGTTCCAGAGAAAAAAAATTCCTATATTGTTCAAAATAAACATAGATTGCTTAATTTTTGATTGAAAAATCTTGAAATTCTGTTTAATTGTTTGTATGCTTGTAAATTAAGATTTTGAAAAGTAATTTTCATTCTCTTTTTTGCTCATAGCCACACCCTCTCCTTTCTTATCATTTGTTCTTTGTTTGTGTTTTTATGTACAGTGATGGAAAATATGGATAATAGTATACCAATATCAATTTCATTCGATACAAATCCAATCCAAGTCCCAAGCAATGGAGTAAACAATGGAGGATGCGAGACATGTGAAACACAAAAGCAAAATGAAGAAGAAAAGATCGAGCAAATAATCGGTAAGACTCGTGCTATTATATGGGAACATTATATAAGATTTAAGCAAAATGATGAAATAAAGGCAAAGTATAAATATTGTGGTCAAGTTTTAAAAGCCGACTCGGGAAAGAATGGGACAAGTGGTTTAAAAAATCATAATGCAAGATGTAAATTGTACCCTCCTAATATTCAATTAAAGGAAAGAAAACAATCATTATTAAATTTCCCACAATCAAGTATTAATGAAGGGGGTCAAGAGTTGGAAGGGGAATCAACCAATAGTGTTTGTTTATGAAAATTTGATCAAGAGTTAATTAGGAGGGCAATTTTGTTTATGATAATTGTAGATGAACTTCCTTTTAGTCATGTGGAGAATGCGGGCTTTAAATACTTGATGCCGGTTGCCTGTCCAAAATTCAATATGCCTTCACGTACCACCATAACTAGAGATTATTTGAAGCGCTTTGTAGAGGAGAAATTGAAATTGAAAGCTTACTTCAAAAATACATCTCAAAAGGTTTGTCTTGCTACCGATACATGGACTTCCATACAATGAATTAATTACATGGTGTTGACTGCTCATTATGTTGATGATAAGTGGAATATGCAAAAGAAAATTATTAGCTTTGTCCCAATTACTAGTCATAAAGGGGAAGACATAGGTATGTCGGTTGAAAATTATTTGAGGGAATGGGACTTTGATAAAATTTTCACAATCACAATTGATAATGCTAGTTCCAATGATGTTGCAATTTCCTATTTGAAAACTCAATTAAAAGTTTGGGGTCATAGCATTTGTGATAACAAATTTCTCCATGTGAGGCGTGTTGCTCTTATACTTAATTTGGTTGTATGTGATGGGTTGAAAGATGCGACTGCTTCGATATCTCGTGTTTGATCTTTGGTTAGGTGGGTGCGACAATCTCCTTTTAGGATTAAAAAATTCAAAGAATGTGTTGAAATTGAGAAAATTGAGAAAAATACTTCATTGATCCTAGATGTGTCCACTAGATGGAACTCCACTTATTCTATGTTGAATGTGGCCATAGATTTTGAATATGCTTTTAATAGGCTGGCAATCAAAGATCCTTTATTCAAATTGGAAATGGAATCAGGTGATGGGTGGCCTACCATAGAAAATTGGGATGTTGTGAGATAATTGGTGGTATTCTTGAAGTGTTTCTTTGACATTACAGTAGTGAAGGTTTCGGGTACATCTTATGTGACATCAAATACTTTTTTTCATGAATTTAATGATCTTGATGATGTTTTGAATGACTTGTTATATATTGAGCATGAATATGGCATGAGAGAAATGGCGTTGAGGATGAGAGCAAAACTAGATAAATATTGGGGGAATGTTAAGAAGATGAATAAATTGTTGTACGTTACGGCTGTTCTAGATCCTAGACATAAATTTGCATTTGTGGAATTTACTTTCAATTCAATGTATGAGAGTGGGACTGAAATGGCAAACAAAATGATAAAATTGGTGCGTGATGCCATTGAGGAATTGTTTAAATGTTATAGTCTCAAATATGCATCCCAAAGTGCACAATCATCCCAAAGTGCACAATCTAATGTGTCTAGTGAAAGTTTAGATGTGCATGGTCGAGAAAGGTTAAGGAGAAGGTTGAATGAAAAATTTGTAGAACACATTGCAGATGTTCTAGGAGGGGATAATACCGAATTAGATAAGTATTTGAGTGAGAATGTTGATCAAACGACTTCAAAATATAATGTTTTGGGTTGGTGAAAAAATAATTCTCCTAGATTTCCCATTCTCTCTCAAATGGCTAAGGATGTATTGGCGGTTCCTATATCAACCGTTGCTTTCGAGTCGGCATTTAGCACCGGTGGTCATGTACTTGATCCATTTAGGAGTTCTTTAACTCCTAGAATGATACAAGCTCTTATTTGTGCTCAAGATTGGCTTCGTTCAAGGAAACAACCAATGTCCATGGAGGAGAACTTAGATTCACTTGAAATAATTGAGAAAGGTAATCCTTCATTTTAAATTATATAGCTTTCATTTATAATGTTTAATTGTTTATATGTTAATGACTTTCTTTAACTATTTTTATTTTCTTTTGATATTCTTAGAATTTGCAAAAGTTTTGGATATGGATGGTGGAATTTAATGGAGATATGGCACTTGGCAGTTTTTAAATCAGATGGATATCAAGTTTGTTTTTGTTTTGCATCTAATTAGTTTGTATCTTTTCTTTGTCAAGGTGCTTACTGGACAAAGGGGTTTTCATCTTTTAAAAATGAGAAAGGAACATGATAATGGGATGGTTCATACTTCATGATCCTTCTCTATCTCATCAATAAGTAAATCTCTGATGACATTCTTAACCATTATATAATCTAATCCAATATCATATAATCTTATTCACTATTGATTATTGATTATTCATTTAATGCTTAATTGGTCAAATGTGTCATATGAATTTGTCATTTTTAATTGAGCAAGTGTATTATACTTTTAGTTAGTATATAAATGATTTTTTATTAATACTATTATTCTTTCTGAAAAGAATTGATGATAAAGTATATTATTTGAATGCTTATATAACTGATCAAAAAGAAAAGTTCTTATATAAACTTCATTCCGGTAGTGACCATGTGACAATTTTCTTCAGTTGAATCTTTCTTTTAGTTTAGGAGTGTAAAAATGTGATTTTGGACATATGTTATCATAGAGATTATTCATGGAACCTATTCTTAGTTATTGTTGTTTCCCCTCAAGTATAATTTGCATTCTTTGTTTGAAGTTGTTCTTATTATTTACACGCCCCTATTTTTATTTTTATACCTTCTTCGATAAGATATTGATGATGCTGGCTGAACATGTATTTACTATGTCAACTGGAGACTTGGCTAAATGCAATAACCTTTGGAATCAGTCAGGCTGCAACTATCATGAAAGAAGATATATAGGAGCAATCATCCACCTTCACACTGCAATCCAGTCTTAATATTGTGCAAACTGCAATGTACATGATACGAGAGCTTCAATAGATAGTTTAATTGTAGCTTTGTTGTTACTTCAGGACTGTTGTTGGTTTGCTGTTGTTGGGCACTTGGGCTATTGCTAGTTGTTTGTTTGTTACCCATCTTGATCTCTACAAAGGTCTTTTCTATTTGTTGGCCGTTTATTCTTTACTAATCTGGGCCGCTTGACGATTGACACTCTTTCTTTTATGTTAAGTTAAAATTTTGGATTGCAGTTGTGTAAGGAAATCATGTACTTATAGGTACTCATTTGGATCAGTTGAATGTGCTTGGATAGTATGTCAGTTGATGTTCACTTGGATAATATGTCAGTTGATGTTCAGTTGGATAGTACTCTTTCTTTTATGTCAGTTGAATGTTCTTGTAAGTTGTAATCTGCTAGTATTTGAATATGCTTGTAATTTTAAATTGTAATCTGCTAGTAGACTTAGTAGTTGAATGTGCTTGGATCAGTTGAATGTGCTTGGATGTTCAGTTGAACGTGCTTGGATCAGTTGAAAATGTGTTTGTAATTTAGGATTTTTAAAAAAAATTCATGGAAATAGGGTTGAAAAGCAACCGGTAGAAAAGTAGGTTCAAATCGGTATCGTACCGGTTCTGGACCGGCCAATCGATTCGGTAAACCTGTCCAACCGGTATCGGTATCCAATTTCGACTGGATTCGGTAACCGGTTCGGTCCGGTTAATTACCGGTGAATAGTCCTAACTGTAACGCCCCCAAAATAGGTTCACACAACTCATTTTGAGTCACCAAAAAAATACATGGTACAAAATCTAAATACAAACTTTTATATTTACAACTATTAAACTGTCGTTCAAAATACGACCACACATATACTGTGAGTTTGAATACAAATATTGCACCGTACATATTACGACAATATCCAAACTCAAATTAAGTCTTCATTACAGTTATTATCACACTATATCACAACATAGTGAAGACTTCTATAGTAACTATCTCGGACCATTACTCCATTCCTCGATTTGTTTCAGCTACACTTTTATTTCCTGAGAAAAACAATAGAACAAAAAGGAAAAAGTGTGAGCTCAACTAGCCTAGTAAAAAATATTATGACTAAGATAACGAGGAATAAATTATCTTTAGCCTTCAACAATGATAAATCAAATAAAATATAATGGACAACAAGTTTTAGATCAACAACTACAGTGGAAATAACTGTGATAACCCGAGAATTTATACGATTAATAAAATCTTAATTGATTAAATAAAGGTTGAATAATAAGGCCTAGAATGGAAATAAGGTATGGATTTAAAAATTTTGTGTGAAAGACTTCTTTACTTTTGTGTATTGTTATATGTGGGTAAATGCATATGAATACTATGTGTTTGTTTTTATTTGTTTATTATAAACAAATAAGAGAAGCTAAGGTAACCTAATTATAAATTAGGAATGAAAAATTGAATAACTTAAGGGTTATGATACGTGAGAATATTAGTATATAAAATATATACTAATTCTAAGAGATTTATTTTATACATCTCACTTAATTAATTTTATAACCTAATTATAGCAAGTCTAATTGGGTTAAGGAAATAAATGTGCATGAGTAAAGATTTATGTTATAATTGAGGAAATGAAAATCCTAATTAAATAATTAGGAAAGGATAGAATTAAAGGTATTGGACTATGTAAATTACATGGCCCAAACATGTTAAGTAGAGAGTCCAAAGAAACTAAATTTGAAAGCCCAAAATAATTAAAAGAATGGCCCAAATTTTAGCCCAAGTGGGAGAGGACTTTTTGGACTTTTAGCAAATTAAATAAAGCATAAAAGGAAATCAAATTTTTGGTAAGAGAATGGTCACATGGTCGGATATAGAGAAGGAAGAAAAGGAGGGAAGATTGTGTTGATTATTTTACTTTAGGTGGTGGCCAAACCTATCAACTCTTCATTAGGTGTAATTTCCCATTTAGCCAACACTTTGGCAAAGCTTGCAAGCAATCACTTAGTGGTTGAGTGAGAGAAGAGAAGAGATATGTTGGTAGATTATGATTAAATATACCAAATATATCTATAGATTTTTCCAACACTTCAATCATATTTCTCTTTCATCCCTTTTCTTCTATTTTGCTAAGAAAACCAAAGAGAGAGAGAGAGAGAGAGAGAGAATAGAGGGGCCATTTCGATAGCCCTAGAGAGAAGAGAGAAGAGAAGATTTTAATCTTCATATACCCAAGATCCATCTCATATTTTTGGAGGAGAAGATTTTAAACAAAGGTATAAACCCTTTTTTGTTTATGTAATTTTTTGATTATTCTAAATCAAACCTTGAATCTATGTTTCTAAACTCAAAAACTATGAATATATGTTAATGAGTGTTTCATGTTTAGATATACCCATATTGGGTGTTGTTTTAGTTGGAAATAAAAAGTAAAGAAAAGTGATTTTCTAGTTTATAAACCCTAAAATTTCCATGTACTTTTGATTTCCACCGTTTTTGATCTACACCTTCTTTTTGCGATCAGTCAAAGAGATGTGCTAGATATGTAAGTTAAATTCTAAACCCAAGTGGTATCACTCAAAAATGTGGAGCACACAGTCCGTAGTGACTGATTTAGCAAAAATAGTTTTGTATCTTTTAAAGAAAAATAGACTGTTTTGGACTGTCAAGGGTAAGGGCAGTTTAGTCATTTTTCTGACATTTAAAAAACTTGGAAATATTTGAGAGGATAATATGATCAGTTTTCTAACATCTTCAAGAGGAATTACTGAAAAAGGAGTGGTAGATTTCCGTATGGACTATTTTTAACAAAGCACGAAAAAGTGAAAAAGGGGAAATAGCTATTGCCAGAACTTTCCAGGGGCTGTTTCGGAAACTTAATTTGTGAGAACAATTTCGGCCTTTTGGGACATGAAAATATATGGTATAAAGTAATTCCTTTCCAAAAATGAGCTCATTTCGACTTAAAATGACCAAGTTATGACCATTTCAATTTTTGTGATTTTTTGACAAAAACGGCTATAATCGGAGTTTTATAACTCCGATGGCCACGAAATTTAAAATGGAGGCTCAAATTAACATGTGTAAGATTGTGTCAAGAGATGGGAATTTCTAGAGTTGAACATGATAGGGCTAATTTCTTAAGCTACACACTAAAAATGATTTTTGAAAAATATTAAAGGAAGTTGGAAAATTATGAAAACGTATTTTTTGTGTTTGGACAAAGGATAGAAAAATAATAAGTTGATTTGGTATTTTCGTGAAAAGGATATGGAATCCAGCTTGCTGGATTGAATAATTAATGAATCCAGTTTGCTGGATTGAAAAATCTGATAAATCCCGCTTGCTGGATTGAAAAGAAGTTTACTGAATTGAAAATATGTTGAATCCAGCTTGCTGGATTGCAATCTAGTTACTGAATTTGGAATCCAGTTTGCTGGATTGCAGTTTGATTTGCTGGATTGGCCATCTAGATGTTGTATTTGGAATCCAGGTTGCTGGATGTGACGCCCCCAAAATAGGTATACATCACCCATCTTGAGTCACCAAATACATGATACAAAATTCAAATACAACTTAATAACACAACTGTCGTGTAAAATACGACAAAACATAAACTTAGAGTTTTAATACGAATATTGTCTTCTAGACAGTATTCAACTCAAATGGAGTCCTCAATACATTTATTATCACACTATTTCATAGAATAGTGAAGACTACTAATGCTATCATCTGGACCGTCACTCCGTTCCCCGATTAGTCCCAGCTACGTTCTCATTTCATGAAGAGAACAATAAATGCAAAAGGGTGAGCTCAACTAGGCCAGTAAGAAATATTATGACTAAGATAATGCAGAATAATTTATCGTTAGCCTTTAACAGTGTTAAACTGATAAAATATAACAAACATCAAGTTTAACTACAGCAGAACAAGCAATCCATTAGAAGAGTTAAGTAGAGCATAAAATCTACTATCTTATATGATTTAAAAGATTTTCATCACTTTTATCATTTGAGACTCGACAATAAATAATCCACATCATCGAATCACCCCCTCGCACTACGACCAAGGATATTCTTTAGTATCACGACCACAAACTATCCATCCATGCACTACGGGCGCAAGGATATTTGTGTATTCATCAATAATCATGATCATGCCAACAACTATCCATCAATGCTCTATGGGCCAATGAGGACTTTTACCACATCATTTGTAACATTACGGTCATGATTATACGAATAATCCACAATCATAATCATACCAAGTCCATCTATGCACTCACTAGAATACAGATGACTTTCAACATAATATAAACATGAGGATGATGACAATGATATAAGAATTCAATAAAACAAGTTCAAGGATAAATTTTTAAAGATTTATAATTTAATTTATCCAGAATTCAATATTGTCTAAATTGTTAACGTGATACTGCTTTGTGGAGTAAAATTCAAGAATGATAATGTATCAAAAATGATTTGGACCGAAAAGAAATCAATTTTTGTTATGAATAGTACTCCAGGTGAATAGTACCCGAGTGAATAGTACCCCGTGAATAGTACTTCGGGAATAGTACTATGTGAATAGTACTTTGTGAATAATACTAAATGAATAGTAGTTTTGATAATTACACGGTTGTCGAAAATTTAAGTTGAACAAAATAATTACAATTATAGTACCTTAATCTAAAATTAGTTATTAATAAAAGGAATTTTTATTAATATTATTATGTGCTATGTGTTTTATTAATGGTTTTAAAAGAATATAACCTAGGATGATTATAAATCGGGATTATTATTACATAACTCTGATGATTATAAATCGGGAGTATTAGATAGATTGAAGAATAAAATTTTCAAGACGAAAATAAAAAGTTTTAGAACAAAAAAATATTTTTGGGGAAAAAAGGCGAAATAGGCACTATTCATCCGTTTACGCTTTCGGAGATTTATTTTGAAATTCCTAGAAGTTATAGATTACGTTTAATTTTGAGGCGTGATGGAATATTCAATAATATTTTGATTATGGCAAAAAAAAAGTTTTAAGCTCTGGACTCAAAACCTAAGGGTTAGGAAAAGTGAGTTAGAAATTTTATGATCACGTATAATAATTAGGGTTATTATCGTGAGAGATATGAGTATGATATGAATTATTATCTGAGTATAGTACGAAAGATTATTACGACATATAATCTGAATATCGTCTGAACAATATCTGAATAGATTACGAGAATCAGAATACGAGAATAGAATCGTAGAATCGATTAGTCTTAATGGACTTTGAGTTCATGGACTTTGTAGAATCTAATTGGACTTGGATTATGTCAAGCCCAATGCTTTTTGTGAAATCAAGCCCAAGATAGGCCCAATAAGAATTAGGGTTACGGCCAAAACCAAGAAAAGAAATCGCGGATCGAACCGATTGGTAAATGGATGGGTAATAACCAATGGGCAACCCATGGGTTGACCCATGGGCATGTGGGGAGGCTACTTGGCCACCAAGTAAGGGTGGTGGCCAAGTAAACTTGGTGGCTAAGTTGTGGGAGGAGGTGGGAATAGTAAGGAGGTGGGGGCGAAATGACTAAAATGCCCTTAGCTTTGAAAATCTATAAATAGTAAGCTTATTTCATTATTTGTGGATTTTGAAAATCCCACACTTGAGAGAGAGAGAGAGAGAAGTCGGATGGGAGGGAGAAGGAAGAGCATGAGCATGAATGATCGGATCGAAAGTGATCGTGTAATAGCAAAGCTTGCAAATCGTCGGCTTTGTCTAGCGGAAGAAAAATAAGAAGAAGAGGTAATCTAAAACCTAGTTTCTTCTAATATTTTTCTTTAAGATTTCTATGTCAAAAACATAGCTTAGTGAGATTAAGGAATAAAAGAAGATTGGAATGATTTCATATGGTTGAAATCATGAGAAAAGAAGAAATAAGAATTAGAAATTTAGTTTATAAATTTCTTAAGGAAGTATAAGATTCGTAATGAATTAGAGCGATCCGAATGGATTATATGAATAAGTAGGTTAAATAAGTAAGGAATAATGTTCTATAACATCAAATTCCAATAAAAAGTGGAATCGTAATCCAAAATATCGATTAAAATGAAGAAAAGCGAAGAACACGAAGAACACGAAGAACACGAAAGAAGCGTTGTTGATGGACAAATTTAAAACCATCGTAGTGTAATTGTTGTTGATGGACAAGTTTAAAACCATCGGCGTATAAGTTAGATGTGTATTGTTTGGTTAGGAGCGGTAGAAAGCGTTCATGAAGAGCGGATTAAAACTTAGCTATAATGAAGTTATGGCGAAATTTTTAAAAAAGACGAGCGAGAATTAGAAAGTTAGTAAATGAACCCGAGCGTGTAGGGGGTTTCATAAGAAAGTAATAGAACGTAGAAAACATGAGTCATGGACTCAAGAAAGAACAAGTTTCGAGTTCGAATGATCGAATTACAGACGAACACAAGCGAAGAAGCGTTAAAAGCGTAAAAATGAACAAGAGTGTGATCAAAAGCAATCTAATGGCACGTTAATGATTGAATGAAGTTACATCCGAGGGGTATTAAAGTACATAAGATAAGGAAGAGAATGGCCTTGGAACAACCTCATTATGAGTTATAACGAAGGAGATATGATATCGCAAAGTAAGCATCTCAAAATTTATTTAACACTTAGAGAAAATTTCTAGGGTTAGGGCTTGGCGCTTGGCCGCTGATCATACCTTATAAGTGGGCAGCGGCGGCTTGAGACAAAGGGGCAGTCTTTGCAAACTCACGCCATGCGAGAGAGATAACAAAGGGAGTGGCGCCGCGGCGGCAGTGTTGGGAAAAAGCCAGAGATGATCTTTTAACTACTTTCGACTCTTGGGGAAATGTAAGGGGCGATAAAGAATATAATATTCAACTAATGTAACACTTAATCAAGTGATGTAAACCTTTATTAAAGGTTGAGCGTATAGATTAAACAAGATTAAATGACAAAGAATATAATCATGGGGTTACGTAATTAGATATCAAGGGGCCGTAGTCGGGATGAGCGAGCGTGAGGAATTGCTATGGTTGTGATTCCTTAGGCGTTGAGTGGCGAGGGTAATGAATAACATTTCGATGTTATATCATGATAATGAGAGATAAGTGTGAAGCGTATAGGCATTTGTGAGCATAGCGTCGTTCGATGGATGCTTGGTCTTAGCATACAATGATCGGTATAAACTTTGACACTAAGAAATGAGTAATGAACATGGGGTTCATATAATGGATAACGAAAGTATTAAATAGTATATGAATTATCAAGAAAGCCATAACAAGCGGTAATAAGATTAATGAAAGCCGAATGTGATTCGATAAAGAATGAATCCGGAGGATGACATTTAGTTGTCGAAAAGCCGTAAGAATAAGAAATTGACTTAATCGAACATTATAGTTTAATAGTTAAATATAAGTTAAGAGAAGTTAGGTTGTGGTACAATCGTAACCTTTGATGGTTGACATATGGGAGTTGGGCTAAACAATTCCTTGAGAGGCGAAGGTATATACAAAAGCGCAACCGATCTAACTCACTCATTTGTGATGGCGGTGTAGATGAGGCGAGGAACTTGTTTGTTGGTTGTTTGTGGGAAACCACTCGAGTACCATATGGACTACTAGCGAGAGGCGCGATGTGTCTTTGAGTCTAGAGAAGTTATAAGAATAAGATAATAATATAAATCATCCAAGATGATGAAAATTTTGAGTAAGACATCTCAAGTATGTCATAAAAGCCGTAAATTGGTAAAAGAAGTTAGTCGCGTAAACTTATATTGCAAAACGCGAACTCTAAGAAGTAAAGTTAAGTAAACCAATGCGTAAGTTCAATATATGACTAATTGGTGTTTATGTTTTTCTCCTTATGTGTTATATAGGAATTGAAATGAGCAGATTCGGCGTAAAATATATGGTGGGCGTAAAGCAAGTTTCTAACTTCATTCATATTACATGAATGCTAGTTTCTTAAACTTCTCGGATGTTGTACTTGAGAAGTTACATCATGTGCTTGAATGTGCGATATTTTTACAATGTGGTAGAGCGTGTATGAGGCCTTGAGCCACAATTTGAACACTTGGTGTTTCTATGATATGCATTGTTACGTGATTGAGATGTTCAATACAAGTATGTTACATTTATACATGAACCGTTATTATTAAGTCTGTGCTAATGATTCTAGCCAGACGGGATGTGTATGAAAAAAGGTAGAGGCATGAAAGTATTTCAAAGTGAAAATGATTGATGTTTTAAGATGATAGGAATCGAGACTATTCCTATTATTCAAGTTTAACTTCATAACCTTTGTTCGGTTATAGAAGTTCTAAAGAAATGTTTTAATTACGAAGTTGTTTGTTCATTTGTTATGACTTCTTTGGCAATTGAATGCTCACACTTGCTTTAAATGAAAAACAATTTTCAGAAAACAAGGTTAGAAGAACTTAAGGATCCGTAAAGATCAAGTGACGGTCTCGAGGATGAATTGTCATTCGTGTGTGTGAAGGTAGCGAGAAGATCAAGTGAAGACTTGTAATTTAGAAAGATGAATTGAACTCTAGACTAGTTTAAGGAATTATTATGTATCCTTGGTGGCGGATAAAAGTCACTCTTGTAAGATGAAATGAATAATGTATTTATTATTATTTGTAATGAAAAAGGTTATAAGGTTTCGAACACAGGATTTAAGAGTGTATGTTGTTATATTTGGTATATAATGATGTATGTTGGATGAATGATGTACTAAATGTGGCGTCTGAAATCCGGTGTGAAGATAGGCCGGGATTTGGGGCGTTCTGAGTTAGTATCGAGGCGATGGGTTATAAACCTTAGGTAGGAGTACCTAAGACTATAATCGTAGAGAGAAGGATAAGAAGATCACCACGTGATCATAGTGACTCGTAATAATGATGATGGTTGTTAAGCGATGAATGATTTATAGCTATGGCTATGAATGAAAGGTCTTATGAAGTAATGCGGGAAGAAGAACTTAGATTGAGTTGTGAAGGATAGTATATGAATTAAAGAAAATTAAGTATTAAGTAGAGAGAGATTTAGAAGTTGAAAAATTTCAATTGAGGACTCATATCGGCCCGGTTTGAGTTGTATGATTCCTTGTATGGTAGGGGGAAATTGTGCGTGGTTTTAGAACCACTTGGCTTCTTATGCGATATAGTTGTTAAGTTGAACAATTCTTTGTATGGGCGGAGAATTGTTCTTGGTGTAACTAACTTAAGCTTAGCTCCTTATATCGGTTGTAAGTTTGAGTTGACCAATTTTACGTATGGGCGAGGGAATTGTGTTTGGTTCTACAATCACTTAGCTTACGGTAGTGATAATCATTGGGATTGGTCGTATTATCAAGATGTATATGATGAGAAGGTGAATCTTTTCTCATGTATATACTTGATAGGTAGAGAAACGATAAGGTAGGTCTGAGTTCTTGAAACTCATACTTATGGTAAGTTAAATGACTCATAATAATATGGTATGTTTTGAGCGTCTCGGTGAATGGGCGCTTTATGGTGCATGCGGATGTTCTTAAACTCATATTATTGTGGAAAGTTCTGAACTCATAATGTGTGGTAAGTTGATGGGTATACTAAGGTATAGGAATGTTTAGGCTAAAAACACGTTGTTTTCGATGAAGCTAGTATGAAGGTACTAGAGAAGATTAAGTATTGTCGCAGTAAGACAATGAAGGAAGGTGGAGAATAGAATATTCCAAGTCATCTAGATATGCTAGATTTTGAACTTTATTGAACTCGTGCTGATATGTACTTTGAAAAGGAAAGAATTGGTTCAACTTTTGGAATCAATAGAATTTTTTTTAAAAAAAAGCTATTCTTGGTATGTCTATGCTAATTGCTTCGGCTAGACAGAAATTGATTTAAAATATTCAAAATGAATTTTATATCATCTGTGCATTCGATGCAAGGGTGGTAAAAGCGATGGAGTTATTAATACCATTGAACACGGTGTTGGATGTGATCTTAGGATCAACAACCCGCTATGGTATGATGTATAATGGCGAAGTCACTGGCCCACGAAAGTCCTCAACGTCTTGTAAAAAAATGCGGTATCATGACGTCATAAACCGTTTTGATGTATTGCGAAAAGAATTTAAAAAGTAGTCGATGTCGATTGAGTTGACTAGGCGAATGTTTCACGTTGAAATCCAATTTATTGGTATGGTCTAAGCTACTTGATTGACTAGAGACAAATGGTATGTCATCGAGCTTTCTTTGAGAACTTGTGCCAAACCAAATTGTTTTGGTGCGGAATCTAATGATTTAGTCTGAGGAGAACATGGAAGAGGTAGTTACTTTCTTTGTGATTGTAAACTGACCGTTAAAGAAGGGCTTACGGCGAAATGTTGTTTAACCTAGTAAGAGTTCATGGTCGATTTGACCCCTCAGCAAAAGTATGAAAAGTTTTAAGAGGAAATTTTATATTCCTCGTTATTCCTTCTACTTCATGATTCTTGATAGGTTATGGGGGTTAGGAATGAGGGAAAGATAAGAACTCCGTTGAAGAGAAGTTGAGAAGAAAGGTAGGCTAAAATTTTGAGGGACGAAATTACATGAAGAAGGGGTGAATGTGATGACCGGGTAAAGGGTGTGGTTTAAGAAATTAGGGGCGGAATTTTTATAAGTGGGGAAAAGTGTGACGACCCGAAAATTGGGTTGTCGAATTTAAGTTTAAAAATTAGTTATTAATAAAAGGAATTTTTATTAATATTATTATGTGCTATGTGTTTATTAATGGTTCTATAACCTAGGATGATTATAAATCGGGAGTATTACAGCTACGAGAGCTAGTTTGAGCGAATAAAAATTTTCAAGACGAAAATAAAAGTTTTTTAGAACAAAATATTTTTTTGGGGAAAAAAAGCGAAATAGGCACTATTCATCCGTTTACGCTTTCGGAGATTTATTTTGAAATTCCGAGAAGTTATAGATTACGTTTAATTTTGAGGCGTGATGGAATATTCAATAATATTTGATTATGGCAAAAACAAAGTTTTACTACGGACTCAAAACCTAAGGGTTAGGAAAGTGAGTTAGAGAATTTTATGATCACGTATAATAATTAGGGTTATTATGTGTGAGAGATATAGTATGATATGAATTATTATATACAGTATAGTACGAAAGATTATTACGACATATAATCTGAATATCGTCTGAAACAATATCTGAATAGATTACGAGAATCCAGAATCAGAATACGAGAATAGAATAGAATGTGTAGAATACGATTAGTCTTAATGGACTTTGAGTTCATGGACTTTGTAGAATCTAATTGGACTTGGATTATGTCAAGCGCAATGCTTTGTGAAATCAAGCCCAAGATAGGCCCAATAAGAATTAGGGTTAAGGCCCCGAAACCAAGAAAAAAACCAGCGGATCGAGCCAGGTTGGTAAACGGATGGGTAATAACCAATGGGCAACCCATGGGTTGACCCATGGGCATGTGGGGCGGCTACTTGGCCACCAAGTAAGGGTGGTGGCCAAGTAAACTTGGTGGCTAAGTTGTGGGAGGAGGTGGGAATAGTAAGGAGGTGGGGGCGAAATGACTAAAATGCCCTTAGCTTTGAAAATCTATAAATAGTAAGCTTATTTCATTATTTGTGGATTTTGAAAATCCCACACTTGAGAGAGAGAGAGAGAGAAGTCAGATGGGAGGGAGAAGAAAGAGCATGAGCATGAATGATCGGATCGAAAGTGATCGTGTAATAGCAAAAGCTTGCAAATCGTGGGCTTTGTCTAGCGGAAGAAAAATAAGAAGAAGAGGTAATCTAAAACCTATTTCTTCTAATAATTTTCTTTAAGATTTCTATGTCAAAAACATAGCTTAGTGAGATTAAGGAATAAATAAAGATTGGAATGATTTCATATGGTTGAAATCATGAAAAAAAAAGAAATAAAATTAGAAATTTAGTTTATAAATTTCTTAAGGAAATATAAGATTAAGTAATGAATTAGAAGCGATCCAAGAATGGATTATATGAATAAGTAGGTTAAATAAGTAAGGAATAATGTTCTATAACATCAAATTCCAATAAAAAGTGGAATCGTAATCCAAAATATCGATTAAAATGAAGAAGCGAGCGAAGAACACGAAGAACGCGAAGAACTTCGAAGAAGCGTTGTTGATGGACAAATTTAAAACCATCGTAGTGTAATTGTTGTTGATGGACAAGTTTAAAACCATCGTATAAGTTAGATGTGTATTGTTTGGTTAGGAGCGGTAGAAAGCGTTCATGAAGAGCGGATTAAAACTTAGCTATAACGAAGTTATGGCGAAATTTTAATAAAAAACGAGCGAGAATTAGAAAGTTAGTTAATAAATGAACCCGAATGTGTAGGGTTTCATAAAAAAGTAATAGAATGTAGAAAATGTGAGTCATGGACTCAAGAAAGAACAAGTTCCGAGTTGAATGATCGAATTACAGACGAACAAACGAAGAAGCGTTAAAAAGTAAAAATGAACAAAGAGTGAAGATCAAGCCAATCTAATGGCACGTTAACGATTTAGAATGAAGTTACATCCAAGGGGTATTAAAGTACATAAGATAAAGAAGAGAATGGCCTTGGAGCGACCTCATTACGAGTTATAACGAAGGAGATATGAGATCATGAAGTAAGCATCTCAAAATTTATTTAACACTTAGAAAATTTCTAGGGTTAGGGCTTGGCGCCTGGCTGATCATACCTATGTAGAGTGGCCTGGCGGTGCTAGGCCAGAAAAGGAGTCAAAACTTCATGCTGCATGCGGCGAGATATAACAAAGGGAGTGGCGCATGGCTGCCGGATGTTGAAAAAAGCCGAGATGATCTTTTAGCGCTCGGACTCTTGGGGAAAATGTAAGGGGCGATAAAGAATATAATATTCAACTAATGTAACACTTAATCAAGTGATGTAAACCTTTATTAAAGGTTGAGCGTATAGATTAAACAAGATTAAATGACAAAGAATATAATCGCGGGTTACGTGCTTAGATATCAAGGGGGCCCGTAGTCGGGATGAGCGAGCGTGAGGAATTGCTATGGTTGTGATTCCTTAGGCGTTGAGTGACGAGGGTAATGAATAACATTTCGATGTTATATCATGATAATGAGAGATAAGTGTGAAGCGTATAGGCGCCTGTGTGAGCCTTGACGTCGTTCTGCGATGGGCGCTTAGTCTTAGCATACTGATGATCGGTATGGCTTTGACACTAGAACGAGTAATGAACATGGGGTTCATATAATGGATAACGAAAGTATTAAATAGTATATGAATTATCAAGAAATCCGTAACAAAGCGGTAATAAGATTAATGAAAGCGAATGTGATTCGATAAAGAATGAATCGGAGGATGACATTTAGTTGTCGAAAAGCCGTAGTAAGGAATAAGAAATTGACTTAATCGAACATTATAGTTTAATAGTTAAATTATAAGTTAAGAGAAGTTAGGTTGTGGTACAATCGTAACCTTTGATGGTTGACATATGGGAGCTTGGGCTAAACAATTCCTTGAAGAGAGCGAAGGTATATACAAAATTTACAATGATCTAACTCATTGTGATGGCGGTGTAGATGAGATGGAACTTGTTTGTTGGTTGTTTGTGAGAAACCACTCGAGTACCATATGGACTACTAGCGAGAGGCGATGTGTGTTGAGTCCTAGAGAAGTTATAAGAATAAGATAAGAATATAAATCATCCAAGATGATGAGCGTTTTGAGTAAGACATCTCAAGTATGTCATAAAAGCCATAAATTGGTAAAAAGAAGTTAGTCGCGTAAACTTATATTGCAAAGCGCGAACTCTAAGAAGTAAAGTTAAGTAAACATGCGTAAGTTCAATATATGACTAATTGGTGTTTATGTTTTCTCCTTATGTGTTATATAGGAATTGAAATGAATAGATTCGGCGTAATGTTGTAAATAGGTAGGCGTAAAGCAAGTTTCTAACTTCATTCATATTACATGAATGCTAGTTTCTTAAACTTCTCGGATGTTGTACTTGAGAAGTTACGTACATATCTTGAATGTGCGATATTTGTACAATGTGGTAGAGCGTGTATGAGGCCTTGAGCCACAATTTGAACACTTTGGTGTTTCTATGATATGCATTGTTACGTGATTGAGTTGTTCAATACAAGTATATTTACATTTATACATGAACCGTTATTATTAAATCTGTGCTAATGATTCTAGCAGGATAGGATGTGTATATGAAAAAGGTAGAAGCATGAAAGTATTTCAAAGTGAAAATGACTGATGTTTTAAGATGATAGGAATCGAGACTATTCCTATTATTCAAGCTGCTTCATAACCTTTGTTCGGTTATAGAAGTTCTAAAGAAATGTTTTAATTCTGAAGTTGTTTGTTCAACTGTTATGACTTGCTGGGCAATTGAATGCTCACACTTGCTTTAAATGAAAAACAATTTTCAGCGAACAAGGTTAGAAGAACTTAAGGATGAATTGTCATTCAGAGTGTGAAGGTAGCGAGAAGATCAAGTGAAGACTTGTAATTTAGAAAGATGAATTGAACTCTAGACTAGTTTAAGGAACTGTTATGTATCCTTGGTGGTGGATAAAAGTCACTCTTGTAAGATGAAATGAATAATGTATTTATTATTATTTGTAATGAAAAAGGTTATAAGGTTTCGAACACAGGATTTAAGAGTGTATGTCGTTATATTTTGGTATATAATGATGATGTATGTTGGATGAATGATGTACTCGTGACGTGAAATCTGAAATCCGGTGTATTCATCATTAATATTATAACTCACAATATTTAATAACCAGATCATTCCCAGGAAAAAGGGGGCTTTTCGATAAGGATTTCTCCTTATTGGCGCGCAATTAAGTGACCAAACCTCTCATCGATAGAACTTTCTAGACATTGTCAATATTGTAAATAATAATATGAATAACTTTGTCGTCTCAATTATTGATTTAATAATATAAAATATTATGCAGATGATACTGTGACAATAATTGAATCAATAATATGAAAGATATTATGCATCAATTACTGTAGCAATAATTGAGTATAACTGAGTGACTTCTCACATAAGCATCAACAATCAATACCGTGTGCTACTATACAATCATGCGTATTATTGTACTTTTACCACCGGATAATTCAACAGTTTAACGGTAAAAATTTCGCCATTATTTTTAGAAAAAGATAATTCTATCATTTTCTAACTATGACAATGCTTTCGTTGTGGGGTCCACCAATGATTCTGCCGTCGTACGAATATTACCTGTTAAAACGAATATTCCCCGACCAATCGAATATTATATAACCACTTGCTTACTTTGCAAAATTTATAAATAATACCCACAACTATAACATTATATCAAATCCACACCATAATATTCAAAAATATATTTCGAGAAAAAATTAATCTTTATTCATAAAAGTTGGGGTCTTACACTGGATTTGGAATCCAGGTTGCTGGTTTGGTATTTGACTTATTAGAGTGTTAAATCATAATGGATATGATATAGTGATTAAAGAATTATCAAAGGAGGATAATAATGCTAATGTTGTAAGGTGTTATCTAATATTTAATTATGTGATTAAGTGTTAGATAATTGATTGATAAAGTAGTTGTATTATGATACAAAGTATGATATGCTGATTAAAAGACCAATCTTATTAATGATAGGTCTTACAAAAGAAGTTAACTTAAATTGTGTAGCAGTAGTCAACGAATCAGGCAAGTTTCCTAACTCAACCTTGAGTTATATCTGTTTAAATACTATGGTGGTTAATTATTGATGATTAGACCATGCCCAAGAATTTATTGTTGATTATTCCCAGTTAGTGCATGTTTATTAATTCAAATTGAATTAGTGATTCTGAGAATATACTTGGAGAATAATTGTTGTTGGATACTTACATCCGTAGAAGCTATTATTAATAGTACAGATAAGAGATGAATGATGAATATATTGAATAAGTGAGAAAAGAAATTTTGAAATGAGAAGGAGATGAGTTATCAAAGAATAATGTAAAACTTTTAATAGAAAAGTTAATAATTGTGGAAAGATCTTTGTGGAAGAAAGTATTAACGTAAAATCTATTTTGATAGATAGAATGAATAAAGATTAATAAAATTTTGAGGACGAAATTCTTAGAAGAAAGGGTGAATGTAATATCCCAAGTGTTTATGATAACGATCCTTAGGAAGGGAAATGAATGGGTTAAAGAATATATAATATTTGATATATGACTGTGTTTAATTGAAGGTTATGTAATAAAAACCTAAAAGTTGTTGAAGAACTGAATGAAGTATATTTGTATTTAAACGTTTTGCTAAGTTAACGTGTTGAAGTTATTCAACGATAATTGTGAAAGAGATTTTGTGAAAACCTTAGTAAGGTAGGTTTTCGGTGATTCCGAGGACGGAATCCTTATAAGGAGGGAAGGATGTAACAACCCGAATTTTTATAAGTTATTAACATAGGAATTTAATAATTAAAATTCTTATTATGAGATGTTTTGAGTTTGAGTATGTATATATGCGTGCTATATATTTTGAAATATGTGATTGGTGTCAAGACTAATAAATTGAGTTAATATTTAAGATGTGACTAAATATATAGATTAAATAAATTGTTTTGGGACAATTTATAGATGGAAAGAAATTAAATATTATACATAATAATTGTATAATTTATTAAAATAATGAGTGGGTTAAATATTGTGACAAAGGAGATTTTATAATTTAATTTTAATATTTATTGGATTAAATAAATATTTTTGATGATTTAATTATTAGATTAAATAATTAATTGATGTAATTATGATAGATAAATTTAATTATATGTGTTATATTTATTAAATTAATGTGGAGAATAATTATTATTCAAGTATGTATTTATGTGAGCTTATTGAATTAAATGAAATATTTAATAAGCATAATGTTATTTTAATTAATGTAATAATTAATTAGAGATTTAATAATTTGATATAATAAATAAATAAGAAATTAATTATGTGACTATATGAATTAATGACAAATTATCATATTTTATTTAAAGTAAAGTAAATAAGATATTTGATTTATTGTGCAATTGGGTGTGACATGATTTAAACTATAGTATAGGAGATTAATTAAAATAATTAGAAGGGTTATTTATATTCAAGCCAAACAAGGCCCTAAGGGGAGTTAATAGCAGTTAACCCATGATGGGTAACTGACCTCCACACACGTATGCCTCCTTCTTTATTAATCAGTCTTATGTTGAGAAGACGTATTATTTTTATGAGTTAACTGAGAGAGAATTCAGAGAGAAATTCAGTGAAATAGAGAGAAGAAGTGTGAATTATTGTGGTATTTTAGAAGAACGTTAAAGTCAGAGAAATTGTTTTAAGGGTAATCTCTTCAACCCAATTGTTAATTACGTTATTAGAGTTTTTATGAATATGGCTTTCAAAATTTTGTAAAGTCTCTGTAAATTAGAAAATTGTATTGTTTATGTGGATATATGTGATAATATGTTAGCATAGCATGTTTTACTATATATTATAGGTTCCCATATCATCAGTTTCATAATATTATAACGTATATTATTGCTTCAAAATTTACAGAGTATAGAAATATGGCCATGTGGCTCTTATATGTATATTTAATATGTCAAACATAAATTATTTTGTAAAATTTCCACTCGTATATAATTATGCATGTTAAAACGAAAGAAACGAAACTTGAATGGATGGATTTGGTGTTATAACATATCCGTAATGTTAAAATTATGTTTTATGTTCAAAACCTTCAAGAACATCAAGAACAGTGAAATTATATGTTTTGATTTTTGCAAATTATGTGTTTTAACTTGTTAAAATCATGCTAGAAAGGTTGAGTATTATTTAATTGTGTATTACAATGTTTGGGTAGGTCTAAATTCGTGTAAAAATAAGTTGATTGGAGTTTTTTGGCCATATTCTGCAATTTTCAATTAATTACGGCTGAAACTAGAGTCTCATGTGCATGCCTCAACTCCATGCTTTATGACTCATGCATGACATCACACCACGCCATGAACACCAATGATCACACCACAGTACGCCACCTCATGAAATAAGCTGGCCAGTAAGCCAGCATACATACTCACTTAGCGAAATGGTCCAGAAATGAATTTTTAAAATGTTCAAGTCTAATAATGTGATAGTAACTTAATCTAATGAACATGTTAGAAGTATAATGAGATGTTAAAATAGATTCTTAACATGTCAATAACATAATTCCATGTGAATTGATTAATTGAATCCATAATTAGCTTTTATGCGTGAATTGTAAATTGTGTAACAATAAGTATGATAAATTGACTAAGTATAGTCATAATTTGAATTAGACAAAAAGAATGAAGTTATGATGACTAGTTACATTATAATTAACTAAAGTTGTGAATGAAAATGATATGTAGGATTAAATTCAAGGAACGTGTTTAATTAACGTGTAATCTACGCACAAGGCAAGTTTCCTAACCCTACTCGTTACATTATTCAAGTTATTCTCATTATTATTAATCAAGTTCAATTGTTATATTAATGATTAATTATCTTTTCAAAGTATGATTCTGTTATACAATATTTGTTCTATTGTATACCTCTTGAGATTATTATTCATTCTAATTATCATTTATTGTTGAACCTTGTTAGACTAGTGAACCCTTATTTGATTCGACTAGTCCATAGTTGATGAAACGTTCTAAATTTGAAACCCTTATTGATTTTTCCAAACCAAACTTCCTTTGAGTGCGAACTCTAATATCAAATCGAGATGAACAACCTCAGTATAGGGATTTCTTATGCATTAAGCGTTTAGATATTATACGCGATTATGATACTAAGTGCTGATCCCCTAAAATGCAGTAGAAGAGTCCATAGTCTTATGATATTAAAGGTTTCAAGTATAACCCTTGATAACCTAGGACATAGTTCAAGGTCTTATGACCCTCGAAATCTTTTGAATTCTTGTTTTCATTCTTGATTTAAAAGTTGAGCTTTTATTTGAAAGTCTTTGATTCACTAACATGTTGTTATATATTGTTATTTCATTTTTTATACTTGTGGGCAATCATGCTCACTCTTGCGTAATAATAACATTGCAGTTAAGAACGAAAGGTATGATGAGCCTTCTACTAACAAAGGCAAGGGCAAAGCTAATAAGTGATGAAGACTTGTTATTGAATTTTTAGAATGTTATTATAAAGACTTGATGTTGTTAAGACTTATTTGTTTATGTTTTCGCACAGATGTTTAAGGTTAGTTTGACCTGGGATTGTATTGATTATTCAGATGTTGTAACCCCATAAGGGGAGAATTTATGAGGATTTATTTCTATCTATTGCATGGTTTGCATTTATCATGGGTAGATAGATGGATGATATTTGTACAGTGAACACCAAATTCCGTGAAATTTAAGTACCCAGATTTGGGGCTGTCATAAGTTGGTATCAGAGTTGTAGGTTATGAACTTTAGGTGGGGGAACAACCTTAGGTGGTAGCCTTATAGAAAGAACATAATGATGGAAAACTCTTATCGAGTTCTAAGAAATGAATTTCTATAATTCATTGAAGATAATAAAAGACTTTATGTGCTTATGTGTTAAATTTTGTGCTAGATAGTACGACTTAGTAACTAAAACTTAAAACTATGTTGTCAGGATGTAGATGTTGGAGGAACTAGTCAAGCTGGGGAGGAGGAACCCCGAGTACCTACAGAGGAGGAGCCCCGAGACATTCATGTCGTTAGGGAGCAGTTGGTACAGAGAGAGTCATCTCCATTGATCACTGTTGTTGGTCAAGAGCATGAACCTGAGACTGATCCTGAGGAGGATCCTGAGGAGGAAGATGAAGAGGCTGAAGAGGAGTTTTTGCCGCACTCCATTGATGTTGAGATGTGCGACGAGTTATATGATCGTAACGTAGAGTTACATGGCACTGTCCAGGATTTGACTGAGTGGGCGATTATTCAGCAGATTACCCTCGAACAGAAGGAGAGGGAGGTTGTGACTCTTCACACACGGTAGGAAAGCGTAGAATGGGATTTGGTCCACGAGAAGGGTCAAATCGAGGAGAAGACCAGGGAGATAGAAGTTGAAGAAGGAATCAAGGAAAGCTCGGAAAAGACCGATCATAGCGGCGGAGGGCTAGGTAAGAGAATCACGTCGTCTTGATCTTGCGAGAAAGGGATGGTCGTCTGAAAAAGGCTAAGCTTGGGGAGGCGTACTCTACATTCAATAGTCCAATGGATGAGGCTCAGGATCGAGTTTTGAGGTATTCAATCCAATTCGAATGACTACCATCGTACATGCTGAATCGTAGAACGATGTCTCGCATCATGGAAGATGAACGTAGCAAGGCTATTCAGCGCCTTAACAGGCAGTGATAGAAATTGTCTAATTATGTGGGAAAAAAAACTTATCTGGTATTTACATGTAAATTCCAATGTGTTTATGAACGAAGGAATATTTTAATATTTTAAATAATGTAGATTCTTTATCTCTGGATAGATGATTTAAATAGCAGTGATGCTATTGTTTGATTTGAATGAATATATATCAAGTTATTTGAGATAATGTGTTAAGTGATTATATTAAATTGTTGAGTAATGCCTTAACTATTTAGAAAAATAAATAAAGGTCTAATAAACATATATTTTAACAGAAATATGCCGCCAAGAAGAAGACAACACTGTCAACCAGCTCAGGAAGAGTCAACGAATAACAACAATAACGCCAATGATACTAATCACTGTTCGATGGTGGTTAACTTACTACTATTTGGAGCAATGAATAATCAACTTCAAGCTCCACCAAATACTACGTTTAAGGATTTCAAGGCAGTGGGACCGCCAAAGTTTAAAGGTTCCATGAACCCGATTGAGGCTCAAATGTGGGTTATGGAAATGGAAAAGGTTTTCGATGTTGCTAGAGTTAGAGAAGACCAGAAGACCACTTTCGCAACGTTTATGCTGAAATCTGAAGCGAGTTATTGGTGGCAAGCAAACAAGGTCCGTGGAGGTGAAGGTGTGATTACTTGGGAGAGATTCAAATAGATGTTTTTCGAGATGTATTTCCCAACTAGCTCGCAGAACCAAATGGAAGTCCAGTTTCTAGAGTTTAAACAGGGAAATATGTCTGTACCAGATTATGCGGCTAGATTCAACGAGTTAGCTAGGTTCACCCCGTATCAAGTACACACGGATGAGAGAAAAGTAAGAAGGTTTGAACAAGGACTGAAGCTCTAAGTATATAGCAAAGTATCAATGTTTCAGCTAAACACTTTTACTAGAGTACTGGAAAAGGCCATCCTCGCTGAAGGTGGAAGCAATGCGGTGACCAAGCACAATCATGATCAGAAGAAGAAGAAGAGTAAAAGTGAAGGAAATAACAAGGCTAGTGGAAGTAGCACATGAGGTGGTAATATTAATTAGAAAAAAGGTGGAATGACAGCTCATCAACGGGGAATCAGCAAGGAGGTCAGAAGAAGAGGATCGAAGCATGCCCGACCTGCGGGAAAGCTTATTTGGGAATTTGCATGAAGGGAAAAGAGTGTGCTACAATTGTGGTCCCAAGGCCACATAGCACCTAACTTCTAACCGAAAGAAGGGTGCCTGCTTCACTTGTGGTTCAAAGGATCATCTGGCAAGAGACTGTCTTAGAAGGGATCTGGAGGCGGGATCGGGAGGAAACCGGAAACAATAGTGGAAGCGCCTTGACTATCACCGGACCAACCGCAACAAACCAAATCAAATAGCCAGGGACATTCAACATGATTTCATGCGAATGCGATTCGATCTCGTGATGTGGTGTCAGGTATCATTTCGATCAATAAAGTTAATGCTCATGTATTATTTGATTCGGGTGCTACTTGTTCCTTTATATCCGATGACTTTGCTAAGAATTTAGATATGCCTAAGGATGAGTTGGAATACCCCATAAACATAGAAATTGTGAATAGAGAAATAATCCTTGTTAAGTACGTACATAAGAACTGTAGAGTAGATATTAAGGGTAATATCATGAACGTAGATTTTATCCCTATTCGACTTGAGGAATTTGATGTTATCTTGGGAATAGATTGGTTATTCAATTACGGGGCTGTAATTGATTGCCATAAGAAGCGTATTAACCCTATGACTCCGTCAAAGGTTGTGTTTTATGGTAGCAAGTCGCCTAGTTCAAGGTCTTATGACCCTCAGAAATCTTTTAAATTCTTGTTATTCATTCTTGATTTAAAATTTGAGCTTTTATTTCAGAAGTCTTTGATTCACTAACATGTTGTTATATATTGTTATTTCATTTTTTATACTTGTGGGCAATCATGCTCACTCTTACCTAATAATAACATTGCAGTTAAGAACGAAAGGTATGATGAGCCTTCTACTAGCAAAGGCAAGGGCAAAGCTAATAAGTGATGAAGACTTGTTATTGAATTTTTAGAATGTTATTGTAAAGACTTGATGTTGTTAAGACTTATTTGTTTATGTTTCCGCACAGATGTTTAAGGTTAGTTTGACCTGGGATTGTATTGATTATTCAGATGTTGTAACCCCATAAGGGGAGGATTTATGAGGATTTATTTCTATCTATTGCATGGTTTGCATTTATCATGGGTAGATAGATGGATGATATTTGTACAGTGAACACCAAATTCTGTGAAATTTAAGTACCCAGATTTGGGGCTGTCATAAGTTGGTATCAGAGTTGTAGGTTATGAACTTTAGGTGGGGGAACTACCTTAGGTGGTAGGCTTATAGAAAGAACATAATGATGGAAAACTCTTATCGATCTCTAAGAAATGAATTTCTGTATTTCATTGAAGATAATAAAAGACTTTATGTGCTTATGTGTTAAATTTTGTGCTAGATTGTGACGCCCCCAAAATAGGTATACATCACCCATTCTGAGTTGTCAATACATGGTACAGAAACAACTACAACTTTATTATTACAACAAAGAAAGCGTGAGTTTGAATACAAATATTATCTTCTATACAATATCTATACTCAAATAAATCCTCATCACATTTATTGATACAATATTTTACAAAATGGTGAGGACTACTAAACAATTCTTTCTAAAACCTTCATTCCATACCCCAGGCTAAATTACTCGCTATATTCTAGCCTCACGAGAAGAAAAATGGAACAAAAAGGAAAAGGGTGAGCTCAACTAGCCCGAGAAAAGAATATTATGACTAAGATAATATACAACAAATTACCATTAGTCTTCAACAGGGAAAAATCTAATAGAATACAATAGACAACAAATTTTAAATCAATATTCGCAATGAAATAATAATTAGTTAGAAGAGTTAAGTAGAGAATGCAAACTACTATCTTCATGTATGAATTTAAAAGTTCATCGCCTATCTTTTATCCTGTAACATCAATCAATATACATCCGGAATCAAATATTCATCTTTGCACTCTGAGCCAAAGATATTCATCGATTAGTCATGTTCATCTAAACACTGTTCATCTTTGCACTACTGACCAAAGATATTCTTCGAAATCATTTATCTTTACTCTGAGGCCAAAGATATTCAATAATATCATCATTTAAGGCGAGGATGATGAAAAATATTTTTAAAGAAACGAATCCAGTGAA
The DNA here is from genome assembly GCA_020205615.1 of Panax quinquefolius. Lineage (NCBI taxonomy): Eukaryota > Viridiplantae > Streptophyta > Magnoliopsida > Apiales > Araliaceae > Panax > Panax quinquefolius. The sequence goes on from CM035164.1 coordinate 35,183,213, forward strand.
ACAAAATGACAAGGATTAAGGATTAAGGATTAAGGATTCGTACTTTGTTTTATCCATGTTCAAAAATACCTCAAAAATAATCATAGTGGTGTAAAATTCAAGAATGATCAAAACATGGATACAATCAAAGCTAGTATCCAGAATAGATATTTTGGACAAAAAGAAGAAATTTTATTTTTAGGTGAATAGTCAGATATCGTGAATAGTCTTGTATCGTGAATAGTAACTCAGAACACCAAAAGATAGAAATTTCCCAAAAACACATCTTCACGCTTTCATGAATAGTACTAAGTGAATAGTAACTCGTGAATAGTAACTCATGAATAGTAACTTTCGTGAATAGTAACTCATGAATAGTAACTCATGAATAGTAACCCCTAGCATGGAAAAGTTCCAAATTTGATAAAAAGTTTCAACCAATATTTCACAGATAATGATATTGTAGAAATAATATCATCCGAGAAGAAAATAACATCCTTACCTCGAAAGATTAGTACTTCTAGTGGAATCTAGGGTATAGTCTTTGAAGGAACTTACTTAAATAGTCTAACAATACTCAAAGTATACTCACAAGAATACGCTCAATATATCGAGAGAGAAATAGAGAAAACTTGGGTTTACGGTGTGTTTTCAATTCTAACCTAAGCACCCTATTTATAGGAAAATGCTTAGAACACCAAAGTAGTAAAATTTGAATATAATATTAATATATTTTTCACATTTTCTTTAGCCCACCTTAGAACACTGATCTCAGCCCATTTGAATCACATGTGAGGCCAACTTAGTTGCAAAAAACGTTTTTCTCAAAATAATTAACTAAAACTCCCAAAAATTAATTATTTGAACTTGAACTTCAATAATTCATAATAAATAGCCCTTTTATCGAGAAAATCGAATCTCGCAATTCTTTATAGGAAATTCAATTCTCTACAACTTTACGGAAGAAAGTTTTTCAAATTCCAAATGAAATTGGCCAAATCCACAAGCGGGCAATTTTACAAAGCTATAATCAAATTTCGGTCGATAATTGTGTCCACCAACACACAAAAACATGTTTAAACATTTAATGCCACAAAAATACTCTTCCTCCTTATATACTCATATATCCCACATTCATTGTAAAAATATCATCGTTAATATATTATTAAAATAATATATTTAAATTAATTATTTTATCGAAAAAGATAAAATATTAATTTTCAACAATTGTCACATTAAAAATTTTCTCCATCTATATCCTCATAAAATTAATATTTTCCTCATCATATAAATCAATAATTAATTATTCATAAATAATATTACGAGAATCACATTATTGACAACCGAGCGGTTCCTGGAAGAGGGGCTTTCGATAAGAATTTCTCCTTCTTGGCGCATGATTAGGTGACCAAACCTCTCCTTAGATGAAACTTTCTAGACATTGCCAATAATGTTATCTAATAATATTATTCGAGATAATATGAATTATTGCTTCGATAATGAAAAATCGTATAATGACAATTATTGAAACAACAAAGATATAAAATATCAACGCAAACAATTATTAAATCAATAAAATCTTTGAGCGATAATTCTGTAACCATTATTGAGTAGTACCTTCTTACGTAAGAATCAATAATTGGTGCAATCTTTGTGTCTTCTTGTGTTTTAACCACCGAGTATTTTAACGATGATTAATCAGTAACAACTACTGCAGTTATTTTTAAACAACTTATATTTGTCGTTTTCTTCATCCAATCGCTTTCAGTTATGGGGCCCACACATAGGCTGCTTGTAATCGTCTAATATTCCCAAGACGATCTGAATATTCCACGACCAAACGAATATTCCCAAACAACAATGAATATTTTATAACCACTTGCTTATTTTGAAATATTTAGTATTTTACCCCTAATTATCCACATTAATCAAATCAACCCTTACTATTTCAAAATAATAAATAGAAAATTAAATTTCATTAATAATAAGTTGGGGTCTTACAACCTCCCTCCTTATGAAATTTCGTCCTCGAAATTGGCGTCACGTACTGGTGTTTTTGAAAGGTGAGGATACCTCGCTTTCATTTCCGTTTCCAATTCCCGGTCATTTCCTCTATAGCATGATTCCTCCACAAAACTTTAACTTGTGGTATGACATTTCTTGGCGTAGGACATGCTCCTTCCTATCCAAGATCTTGGCGGTATCTCCTCATCGTTAAGTCTTGGCTATCTCGTCCGGTTCTAACTCTATAATGTGGTTGGGTCTTTCACATATTCTGAAATGGATATGTGAAACACATTATGAACACGAGACATACTTTGAGGTAACGCGATTCTATAGGCTACATTTCCTACTCGGTCAAGAATTTGAAATGGACCAATAAATCGTGGATTGAGCTTTCCTCTCTTCTCAAATCTTGTAACTCCCTTCCATGGAGCAACTCGAAACAATACATGATCCCCTACACTAAATTCCATGTCCTTTCGATGAAGATCTGCATAACTCTTTTGTCGATCTTGTGCCGTTTTGTATCGTTGTTGAATCATTTGGATCTTTTAAAGTAGTCATACGTACCAACTCGGGTCCCAACAGTGTTGCTTCACCCACCTCGTCCCAACATACTGGGGAGCGACACTTTCGCCCATATAATGCTTCAAATGGAGCCACACCTATACTTGCCTGATAACTGTTGTTGTAGGAGAATTCCACCAATGGTAAATACTTATCCCAAGCGCCCTTGAAGTCTAGGACACACGAGTCTTAATAAATCTTCAAGAGTTTGAATAGTCCTTTCGATTGTCCGTCCGGTTTGAGGATGGTATGCGAAAGATCAATAAATCCGTGCCCATAGCTTTTTGCAAGCTAACCCAAAATCTTGAGGTTAATCTTGGGTCACGATCGAAACTATGGATCTTGGCATGCCATGCAACCTCACAATCTCATTCACGTCACATACTAGTAAGGCGTTCAAGGAATAAGTCTCCGTGTCGGCAAGAAATGAAGCGAGACTTGGTTAATCTATGAACAATAACCCAAATAGCATTGATGCCTTGAGAAACCGTAGGAAGACCCGTAACGAAATCCATGGTAATGTGTTCCCACTTCCATTTCGAAATCTCAAGTGGTTGCAACGGACCCTTAGGTACTAGATGCTCGCCTTTACGTTGACAAGTTAAACACATTGAGATAAACTTTGCAATCTCTCTCTTCATATTGTTCCACCAAAATGTATGTCAAGATCACGATACATTTTAGTACTTCGAGATGGATTGCAAATGGTGTATTGTGTGCCTCCATCATAATCTTGTACTTCAAATCGAGTCGTTAGGAACACAAAGTCTAGAGTGGACTCAAGTATTCCTTCTTCATCAATTCTAAGCTTAGGAATAGCTCCTTCTTGTACTTTCTTCTTCATACGCATCGACTCAAGCCTCGGTGGCTTGAGCAACCTTAACTTTTTCTATTAAAGTTGGCTCTATCGTATACTTGACATCATCGCTTTCGTTCTGCATATGATCTTCTACTCAACGCGTCGGCTACCACGTTCGCTTTTCGAGGATGGTATTGAATAGTTTGGTCGTAATCTTTCAACAACTCGAGCCAACGTCGTTGCCGCATGTTAAGTTCCTTTTGTGTGAAGAAATATTTGAGGCTTTTATTGTTTGAATATATCTCCACTTTCTCCCCATATAGATAGTGCCTCCATATCTTTAAGCAAAGCGACTACGCTGACTCTAGATCATGAGTAGGATAATTCCTCTCATACTCTTTAAGTTGTCGCGAGGCATAGGCTATGACTTTCCCACGTTGCATGAGAACACATCCTAACCCTTTGCACAAAGCATTCTTTGTAGATAACAAATCCATCCGAACCGGATGGTATTGTTAGAACAGTCTTAGAAATAAGTCTCCTCTTAAGCTCTTGGAAACTCTTCTCGCATTCTTCGCTCCAAACGAATTTTGTATCCTTAGGAGTTAAATTGGGTTAATGGAGTAGCGATTAGAAAAAACCCTTCCACGAATCTCCGATAATAACCAATTAAGCCCAAAAACTACGTACTTGATCCATGACTTGGTTGCTCCCAACTTTGTATTTCTTCAATCTTGGCGGGATCAGCGGATACTCCATGTTTCGACACCACGTGCCCAAGGAATGCTACTTCCTCAAGCCAAACTTCGCATTTCTTCAATTTGGCATATAGTTTGTTTTCACGAAGCCTTTGGTGTACCCGACTTCAAATGGTGCTCATGATCTTCACGACTTTTGGAATATATGAGGATGTCATCAATAAAAAACAACAACGAATCGATCCAAATATTCCTTGAATACTCGGTTCATCATATCCATGAAAGCCATTGGAGCATTAGTCAATCAAAGAAAGACATGACTAAGAATTCATAATGCCGTCTGAGAGTTCTAAAAGCGATCTTTTCGAATATCCTCGGTTCTAATCTTGGTGATGATATCGAACGAAGATCGATTTTTGAAAAGAATTGTGCCCCTTGCAACTGTTAGGTTTGTAATATTCAAGAACACAATCAAATTGCAAAAATAAGCGGAAGCGTGGAAAATCAGAGTTTAAAAAAAAATTACAAACCATAAACCCGGATCATCCTTTATGCATAATTATTAATTAAACGAAAAGATAAAGAATAAATCATACCCTTGAAGATCGAGCTTCCTCATGTAGAAGTTCACCTCCAAATCCTTTCGCGTTCAACTTGAATCCACCGGGTTTGGTTCCTTCCTTTGATCAACGTTAGCCACCCATATGTTTGGCCTCTAGAGGTGATCCACCAAGGAATAATAAGAATTCAAGAAGAAGGGTATTGGCTCAAACCCTAGTTTTCCTATCTCTATAGAAAAGAGCGTACTCTCCAACAAATTGGAATTATATCGTATGTTGTAAAAGTCAACAACCCCCATCACCCATAATAAGACTCCTCTTATTTATAGATGTGGGCAACCCACCTTAACAATTAAGGAATTGGGTTTTAATTAATTAAATTCTTTTAATTAATTAAGCTCCCTAATCTTATTAGGGATAATTAATTAAACTCCTTTAACTAATTTTCCTTCCTAATCCAATTAGGAATAAATGAGAGTACTTATATTAAATTAATTCCTAAACTCTTTTAGAAATTAAAATAATAATAATTGTAATAATATTAATAAGACTCCTCTTATTAATTTATATTTAATATTTCTAAAATATTAAATAATAAATATTAAGCTATTTAATTTATTCTATGGATAGATTAAATTAAATATACACAACATATTATTACGATTATGCCATTAACTTCTTAAATAATTATTCTTCCTTTTATGGTGTGACCCTTTAGGTTCTCCATATTAAACCTAGTTGTGAATAAATCAATTAGAACAATTCTAATCTTATTTAAATAAATAAATTAAACAATTAATTTATTTAAATAAATAATATTTATTCTACATAGGGATAAGCCTCCTAGCGATCAACGACTTTCCGGATAATATAGATTTCAACATTAATCATAAAAGAACCTTTGAGTAAATAGTTCTTTAGTACAATTCAATCCTTCCACCATCTGATGTCCCAATTAAATATAAGGCATGGAATTCTTCAAGTCTTATTTTATTTAATTATATGTATTTCGACTCTTAAATGCACAGACTCCAAATAATGCAAATTAGAAACTCCTTTCTAATTTCATTACGCCTTAACCCGAGGACTCTTTGGTTGTCATTTATCGAATCACATAGGACATTTCTCTTCTTTTATTAGAAGTGGTAGATTCTTTATTGATCATACATTATCTCCATGTATACAACTTATTATACCCAAGCATACCCTTTGATATACCCTAAGGGTCTTAAGGAATAAGTTAAAGTATAACTCATCATACACAAGATACTATGATGATCTCAAGTCCAAGGATTACTTGTACTTACTATCACTACTGAAATTCTATTGACGAGGCAATTAAAACTCCATTAGGTATTCCTTAGCGAGCCACGTTCAATGAACTTATTCTCTAATAAGCACCTACATACTTGCTTTAGTGTCTCCACACAAATGATCATGAGATCAATCATCCTCATCCAATGAGCAAGCAGCGTATGTACCAATCTATCCCAGGATTCACTAATCCCCAATTTAGTAATCCAATGATTGGGAACTATTTTAGTTTTAAGCTTTTCTAAGAATTTAGATCTCATTAGAATGATCATCATCATTATTCTAAAAGCATTGCTTAAAACTATGGGTTTATCACATATTATAAAAGCGACATCATGTAGATAATTAAAAGCCTTTAATAAATTAATACCTTTTATTAATAAATGAATAAGATTATTACAAAGTATATGCTTTATCATCAAACATGATTGGCTTGTGTGCATACTACTTTCAATCTCCCACTTGTACTAAAGCCCGAATCGTCATGGTATCTTATACTCTTCTTCTCTAAGTGGCGATTATCCTGTTTGTTGGATAAGCTTTAGTTAATGGATATGTAATGTTGTTCATGAGAGTCCACTATCTCTATAGTGATTTCCCATCTTTCAATGATTCTAATAATCAAATGAAAGTGCCACAACACATGTTTAGATCCAAGATGAGACTTAGGAACTATTCCTAGTTACGTAATGAACTTTTAATCCAAACAATCAACTTGCGACTTCATTTATAGCTATATACTTTGTCTTTATCACTAAACCAACAACTCTTTCTTTGTTTGGAACCTTTCGATTCAACGCACCACTTTATTCAAGATAACGCTTTTACCTTAAAGTGGATTTTTATCGTCTTGATGCATGCGAAAAAACTTGAGTGCATTAAGCCCTCTAGTTTTAATTAAGACCCACCATGTGTATGATCACATCCTTAGTCTTGGGTTAAGCACTTTAAGATGTTTTCAACGACTCATAGTGAACTTCTCCAAAATATGGTGATCGACATCGGTCTCGTATATTTCATTGCATACATGATAGTCACTCATGTGACCTCTCTTTTCGAGTCTGTGGGGACTATTAAGAGATACACTCCATAGCTCATCGACATGAGACATCTCTTGGAGTTTGCCATGCTAAACAACTTTAGCATCAAATGAATATACATTCTTGGGTTAAGTTGAGCATCCTTTTAAATCTATCTATATAGATTTGCATCCCCAATAATGATACTCTTCCCAAATCATTCATAGAGGAATGTTTAGACAACTTTATCTTTCTTGATTGTAGCATTAGTATGTTATTCCTCATCAAGTAGTATATCAACATATAATACTAAAATTTCACGACGCTCCCAATTGACCCTTTTGTACACACTAGAAGTCATACATCATCGCGTGTAACTCGGATCATCATCTTCTATGATCGTACCTCATCATCATCATCCATGATGAATCCATACCTCTAGGTATCTTGATACTATTTCGATTTACAATTCGGTTGTGGTACAATAGGTCTATCTACGAGTTCCTCTTATTTGACTTATAGTGTTTTGTGGTTCTTGAACTCTTGAAGATCTATTATCCTCCCACTAGCCCTTTCGATGATAAACACCTTTATCTTAGAAGGAAGCGTGTTTCATGATAAATACCTTTTTGCTAAGTAGGATTATAGAACATTTACCCTAAACTTACTTTAGGATGTCCCACAAATCTGTATTTGTCAAATCTTGTCCCAAACTTATCCTTTGAAACCGTTTCACATAAGTTGGACAACCCCTTATCTTAACATACTTAAGATTAGGAATCCTCCATATCCATAACTTTTATGGAGTCTTGGGGGTTTGGATTTAGAGGTTACCTTTTAAAGGGTATCGACCATTTCTAGGACATGACCTGAAGGATCTTTGGAATGTCGGTAAAATCATTATGGATCGCACCATGTTCAAATAGGTACAATTTTTCCTTTCGGATACATCAATCAATTATTATGTATCGAGAGAGGCGTCCATTATGAGAAAACTATTTGAGATGATCTAGAAACTTATTGCACAAGTATTCCTTCCTTGATCCGATCAAAGAATCCTAATACTTTGCCAATTTGTTTCACTTTTGAATTCTTTGAACCTTTCAAATAATTCACACTTGTATTCGACAAATACACACATTCAACTCTTTGAATGATCATCTCCTTTTCTTATACTAGTTTGTTCAATTTGCAAAATATATTTTTCACGTAAATCAGTATACAAAATCCATTAAGTAATATTCGATTCTATACAAAACATTATTATTATAAATAGAATAACAATTGTTCTTAATTATAATACCAAAGATTTCATTGTCCAACAATAAAATGGAAATAATATTTTAACAAGAACTGGAATCTGATAACAACTTATTGACTTAATAGATTTTCCGTGAGCATTGCTAAACTATAAGTTTCTATGGTTAATATGGCAACCTTTGCTACATTTCCCATACATAGGTTTACTTATATTTGTTTAGCTTTCTACTTACTTTTGGTCCTTTCATAAATCTATATTTATGATAACCAAAGTCGGTATCCAATACCCAAGTAGAACCTTGACTTAAAGAAAAATTTATTTTAAATTATGAACAAAATTATATTTATTGAAAACTTCACTAAGCTTCTTTGGTTAGCCTCTGCAAGATGCTTCTCATGAGTTTCTTTCCAGTGTCCAGGCTTATTGCAGTGGAAGCAAACTCCTTTGCTATCCATATCAGTTTTGTTCTTATTATCCTTTGTTTTGGCCTTTTCTATTTACCTTCTTAGAATCATTCTTCTTTTTAGAAGATCATTTGGCCCCTACTAGTAAGACTTGATCTTTCTTGGTTGGAAAGTGACTCAACATTTTTCAATATGTTAAGCAAATCAGCGAGGCTGATATCTAGCTTGTTCATGTGAAAAATTCACAACAATTGTGAAAGGAGTCCGGGAGTGAGTGCAAGATCAAATCTTAGCTCAACTCTCCATCCATGACAAAACCAGTTGTCCTAATTGATCAATCAAATTGATTATGTTAAGGACTTTTATTTTACATACTATTGTGCCATTGGCCATTCTAGATCGGAAGAGCTCCTTAGATATCGATATCTATCGGTCCTACTTTCCTCACCATCAACTACTTGATGTGCGGGAATATAGTAGAAAGCATCCATAGTTTCATCTTGTGGCGTTGAAGCTTGTTACTCGTGGATCTTGAGCATGATGCGTTGAGCCAATTGTGCATCATCTTGCCACTTTCTAAAAGTAGCAATCTCTTCCTCGGAGGCATTATGCGCAACCATTGCGGGGATAGGCGTATTAAGGACATAAGATAGCTTTTCAACTATGAGAACTATTCTCAAATTCCTTAACCAATCCATTTAATTGATTACGGTTAATTAGCATCTATATACTTTGCGATGATAGAAATTTTAGACATTGTAAAATTACGTAAATGAATTTGTAATTAACAACATTTTAACATACATTCTTTTATTAATTACCAAAATAATTTAGGTCTTGTTTTAAATTGGTATCTCCCACTATTTTCTTCAAACTATATTACCCTCACTTATATAGTTAAAGCAAAATCTAATTAAAGATTTGCTAGTGAGAATAAGGATCCCATTTCAAATGTATATAGCCTTGTGGTGACACAACAAACTATATATAAATAAATAGGTAGACAACTTTTGTCAATTACATCAACTATCAACTCCTTGTATTTTGCCTCTTAGATTATTTTGATCAGTGGTGGCACATCCGGATCAAAATTATCCAAGTTAAGTCCAACCTAGCACTCCATATATTCAAAAAGAAAAATATCATCCTTGTGGTGACACAACAAAACAATATTGTTCAATTTTCTTTATAAGCATCAAATGTGATAAATTAACATCTTAAATACTTAATACTTGCCTTGTGGTGACACAACAAACTCATATTAAATATTTAATACTCTATTAATTTTATCATGCTAGAAAGCGACGTTCGATATTCCAAATATCTTTGAGCAGCTTAGGACTTAATATAAAAAATTGAGGGGTTTGTTATTAATTTGTCTCATCTTGTTTAAGCGTGCGTGCACATATATATATAAAATACGCGTCATATTAATGAACATGCGAAGCATGTTTGCATAATATATAATATATATATAGTATAAGCATGCACATATAGAATCTTATATTCTACTCGGATTGATTATGGACTTTTATTCTAGTTTGGTTCACTAGAGCCACCAAGTGAACCAAAATTGAAACTCCCCAAGGGGTGCGAGAAATAATATTTAAATATAACTATTACATTTAAACCCGGGCTCCATTACAAAGCGGGTCTTCACGCACGCTCCTTGCTCCTTTGATCTCTAATTTTCTAAAATTAATTCTAACTATTCCTATTACATAACTATTTAAAATAAATAGAAACCTTGATCGTGATCGAGGGAAATACATAGGAGGAGATAGAATTTACATTAAGAAAAATTAGAGAAGATGAAATCTGTGAGACCCCATTTAATAAAACCCATACATTCATGCATTCAACTAAAATAAAATCCAATCGCATTGGTCGATAGTCCATAATCAATCCCATTTATTATCATACACATCACCATATGCATCAATAAATAACATTCATCTTATGAATAATAAACATTTAATATATATATTGATATCATTTAATGGGCAAATTTAGTTAGTATAAAATCTATTTTTTAAATAAAAATAAACTCCTTTATTTAAATCCAAATTTAAATCAAAATAAAATTATTTTATTTTAATTTATCCAATTTTGAATAAAATAAACTATTTTATTTTAATCAAAATCTTTAATCAAAATAAACTCCTTTATTTTAATTAATTATGGAATCCAATTCCATGTAAAAAAAAATTTTATTAAAGAAAACACGGATATTCTTTCCTATTCACAAATAAACTCATTTATTTTGAATAATATGAAATCTTATTCCATATTTAAATAAACTCTTTTATTTAAGGAAATTAGGATTCTCTTTCCTATTCACAAATAAACTCTTTTATTTTGAATAATATAAAATCTTATTTCATATTTAAATAAACTCCTTTATTTAAGGAAACATGGATTTTCTTTTCTATTCACAAATAAACTCCTTTTATTTTGAATAATATGAAATCTTATTTCATATTTAAATAAACTCCTTTATTTAAGGAAATTAGGATTCTCTTTCCTATTCACAAATAAACTCCTTTATTTTGAATAATATGAAATCTTATTTCATATCTAAATAAACTCCTTTATTTAAGGAAAAATAGAATCCAATTTCAACTCCAATTAGTTATCATGGAATCCAATTCCAACTCTAATTAGTTAGCATGAAATTCCAATTTTAAAATTAAAATAAACCTTTTTAATTTTAAGATTAAAATAAACCTTTTATTTTAAAATTAAAATAAACTTTTATTTTAAGATTAAAATAATTATATATATATATATATATAATATTCAATTTTAAAATTAAAATAAACTCTTTTATTTCAATATTAAAATAAACCTTTTATTTTAAGATTAAAATAAACTTTTTATTTTAATTATAAAATTATTGAAAATAATATATTATATATATATATATAATATATATAATATATTATAAAATAACCGAATATATATATATATATATATATAAACCCGTACCTTCCTACTAAAAATAAACAATTCACGTGGCCCATGATTTTTGAACAAAAAAAAGTTATCCTGCCTATTCCTTTTTTAAAAATGACCCACGTATCCCTTTAAAAAAAACGGCAGCACATTTTTTTTTTTTTAATTTCCGCTGCCTTGAAATCCGTGCATCATGCTTTCAAAAAACTTGATCCTGTTAACACTTTGATTTCGGTGTACTGGGCCACCACGAAGATGTGTGTAATCATGAAACATCCAATTTCAAAAATTGATCATATTACATTACCAGTAACCCACGCGAATCAGAATCCTTTTTCCGTGAGTTCGTTTTTTTTTTTTTTTTTTAAATTTTATACAAACAAATTATGCCCAATTAAATTGTTCTAAACACATATCAATATGCATATCAAATTAAAACAATTAATAATTCGCATAAAGGTTTGGCTCTGATGCCACTGTTAGGTTTGTAATATTCAAGAACACAATCAAATTGCAAAAATAAGCGGAAGCGTGGAAAATCAGAGTTTAAAAAAAAAATTACAAACCATAAACCCGGATCATCCTTTATGCATAATTATTAATTAAACGAAAAGATAAAGAATAAATCATACCCTTGAAGATCGAGCTTCCTCAAGTAGAAGTTCACCTCCAAATCCTTTCGCGTTCAACTTGAATCCACCGGGTTTGGTTCCTTCCTTTGATCAACGTTAGCCACCCATATGTTTGGCCTCTAGAGGTGATCCACCAAGGAATAATAAGAATTCAAGAAGAAGGGGTATTGGCTCAAACCCTAGTTTTTCCTATCTCTATAGAAAAGAACGTACTCTCCAACAAATTGGAATTATATCGTATGTTGTAAAAGTCAACAACCCCCATCACCCATAATAAGACTCCTCTTATTTATAGATGTGGGCAACCCACCTTAAAAATTAAGGAATTGGGTTTTAATTAATTAAATTCTTTTAATTAATTAAGCTCCCTAATCTTATTAGGGATAATTAATTAAACTCCTTTAACTAATTTTCCTTCCTAATCCAATTAGGAATAAATGAGAGTACTTATATTAAATTAATTCCTAAACTCTTTTAGAAATTAAAATAATAATAATTGTAATAATATTAATAAGACTCCTCTTATTAATTTATATTTAATATTTTAAAATATTAAATAATAAATATTAAGCTATTTAATTTATTCATGGATAGATTAAATTAAATATACATAACATATTATTACGATTATGCCATTAACTTCTTAAATAATTATTCTTCCTTTTATGGTGTGACCCTTTAGGTTCTCCATATTAAGCCGGTTGTGAATAAATCAATTAGAACAATTCTAATCTTATTTAAATAAATAAATTAAACAATTAATTTATTTAAATAAATAATATTTATTCTACTGATAGGGATAAGCCTCCACTAGCGATCAACGACTTTCCGGATAATATAGATTTCAACATTAATCATAAAAGAACCTTTGAGTAAATAGTTCTTGAATGTCAATTCAATCCTTCCACCATCTGATGTCCCAATTAAATATAAGACATGGAATTCTTGTCAAGTCTTATTTTATTTAATTATATGTATTTCGACTCTTAAATGCACAACTCAAAATAATGCAAATTAGAAACTCCTTTCTAATTTCATTCTCCTTAACCAAGGACTCTTTGGGTTGTCATTTATCGAATCACATAGGACATTTCTCTTCTTTTATTAGAAATGGTAGATTCTTTATTGATCATACATTATCTCCATGTATAACTTACTTATTATACCCAAGCATACCCTTTGATATACCCTAAGGGTCTTAAGGAATAAGTCAAAGTATAACTCATCATACACAAGATACTATGATGATCTCAAGTCCAAGGATTACTTGTACTACTATCACTACAGGAATTCCTATTGACAGGCAATTAAAACTCCATTAGGTATTCCTTAGCGAGCCACGTTCAATGAACTTATTCTCTAATAAGCACCTACATACTTGCTTTAGTGTCTCCACACAAATGATCATGAGATCAATCATCCTCATCCAATGAGCAAGCAACGTATGTACCAATCTATCCGGATTCACTAATCCCCAATTTAGTAATCCAATGATTGGGAACTATTTTAGTTTTAAGCTTTTCTAAGAATTTAGATCTCATTAGAATGATCATCATCATTATTCTAAAAGCATTGCTTAAAACTATGGGTTTATCACATATTATAAAAACGACATCATGTAGATAATTAAAAGCCTTTAATAAATTAATACCTTTTATTAATAAATGAATAAGATTATTCTGATGTATATGCTTTATCATCAAACATGATTGGCTTGTGTGCATACTACTTTCAAAGAATCGGTCAAACAGTTTCATCAATATGAGGTAGAGGATACCTATTCTTGATGGTGACATGGTTCAATTCTCGATAGTCAATACAAAGTCGCATACTCCGTCTTTCTTCTTTACTGAATAAAATGCAGAGCACCCTAAGGAGACGTCTTGGGACGAATGAAACCGATGTCCAACAGCTCTTGTAGTTGGACCTTTAACTCCTGAAGTTCAATAGGAGCCATTCGATATGGGGTTTTAGAAATGGGCTTAGTACCAGGTTCAAGATCAATAAAAATTCAACTTCACGTTAGGGGTAGAGCAAGGGAAGTTCTTCGAAAATCGTCGGGAAAGTCAATAACAACGGAATATTATTCAAATCTGACGTGTCTTTATTCAAATCCATAACATGAGCTATGAAAGCTTGACATCCATTTTTCAATAAATGAATAGCTTTATGATTAGATATGACAATGATTGATTTTAATGGTTTAGTTGCTTGAATTCGTACAACAGGTTGGTTAGGAATATGAAAACTAACAACCTTACGAAAACAATCAATTTTGGCATGATGAGTAGTTAACCAATCAATCCCTAAAATCACATCAAAAGCAAGTATCTTTAAAGAGATAAGGTCAACAGGTAAGGTGATGGTGCCAACTTGAATCAAACAAGATTTATAAACAGTGGATGTGATGAAAGTTTCTCTAACGGAGTTTCCACAGATAGGTCAAAGTCTAATTTCTCCTGAGTCAAGTTTAAGCGTTGAGCACAAGCGGAGAGATAAATGAATGGGTAGCACCAGTATCAAGTAAGGTATAAACTTCGCAAGAATTTATAAATAGCTTACCCGTGATCACCTCGTTTGGGTTCCTCGTATTTTGACCACCACAACAAACGCTCTTCCAGAACCGTTGACTTTGATTTTTACGGGACGATCTTTTGAGTCACCGTCCCCCATTGAACTAGGTTTTTGCTACCGCATGATCTCGGCGATATGTCCTTCCTTTCCATAATTATAGCATACCTTGAACTGTTGTAGGCGGTTTGGTGATATATCCTTTTTCCCGCATTTATAGCATATGATCGATGGTCGTTCTCCTCCCTTAGAACCGATTCTTCTTGCCCTTTGTCGTCTTCACATGGTCGTTGTTAAATCTCCTCTTTTTAAAATCTCCTCTCGACTCGCTTCTTTTATTTTCATGGCCATGATTACCACCAGAGTGGTTACCATATTTTTGTCCGTCTGTTTCTTTCTCCATTGGTTATCATTATTACATTGATTTGCTATCTCTCGAGTACGATCTGGTTATGGTCCCTCGAGTTGGCCGAGTACTCGTTATCTCGCTCTAATAATTGAGCCTCATTTACAACATCCGAAAGAGAGAAAGTTTATGAGAAATGAGATCTTTGGCGTATCTTGGGTTTCAAACCTCTAAGAAACATCCGCGTCATACGTTCCTCATTCTCCACCAAATGAGGTGCAAACACGGATAACTCTCAAACTTTGCCTCGTCTTTGAGACAACGTCATATTATTTTGCTCTAATCGATGAACTCCACTTCCTTCATATATGACGAACACTTTCGGGAAAGTATTTGTCATTAAATAGTTTCTGAAGCGTTTCCCAAGACATCTTGAGTCTGGTTTGGATGGTACGTTTCCTGAACTCCACCGATGATCTCGCCTTTCGCCACGGAACATAAAGGTGGCGAATGGAACCTTCTGTTCCTCCGTGCATCCCAAGACATCGAATATCTTGGTAATTTGCTTGACCCATGTTTCCGCCATGATCGGATCTGGCTTTCCCTTAAATTCGGTGGTCCCAACTCTTTGAATCGCTTGTTTTGTGACAACCCGTGAATTGCTATCATTTCCTCCTGTATTTTGAACACGAGTCTCCTCGTGCGATTTTGCATGAACTGCAAAAAGCTTCTAAACATCCCTCATTCATCATCTCGCTGGTAGTGGTGTTGTTCACGGGAGGAACATTGCCAAACTGTTCCACGATCTCCTCGTTGGTGAGTCTGAAGCGTCTCCACGGTCTCATTTCCATTGTTAATATTCTCGATCGACATTCTCAAATCATCGTCATAAAACAAGGGTTAATTAAGGAAATCAATATATCACATAATATCCTTATATCTTGACCAACTAAAAAAATAAGCTTAGGTAGGACACACTAGCGAAGGATTTACTGTCTCTCCTCCTAGTTCTATTCCCCGATCTCCGCCAGAGATCATATCCCTAAGCTCGATACCAACCGTGGCGCCCCAAAATAGGTATGCATCACCCATTACGAGTTGTCAATACATGATACAAGCAAACTACAACTACAACTTTATTATTACAACAAGAAAAGCTGTGAGTTTGAATACAAATATTATCTTCTAGACAATATCTATACTCAAATAAATCCTCATCACATTTATTGATACATTATTTTACAAAAATGGTGAGGACTACTAAACAATTCTTTCTAAAACCTTCATTCCATACCCAGACTAAGCTATCTTCTATTATATTCTCACAAATTCAACTAGCCCAAGAGAATATTATGACTAAGATAATATACAACAAATTACCGTTAGTCTTCAACAGGAAAATCTAATAGAATACTGATAGACAACAAATTTTAAATCAATATTCGCAATGGAAATAATAATTCATTAGAAGAGTTAAGTAGAGAATGCAAACTACTATCTTCTATGTATGAATTTAAAAGTTCATCATCTATCTTTTATCCTGTAACATCAATCAATATACATCCGGAATCAAATATTCATCTTTTGCACTACAGCCAAAGATATTCATCGATTAATCATGTGTTCATCTAAACACTGCTCATCTTTGCACTACTGACCAAAGATATTCTTCAAAATCATTCATCTTTGCACTACAGTGCCAAAGATATTCAATAATATCATCATTTAAGACGAGAGGATGATGAAAAATATTTTTAAAGAAACGAATCCAAAGAAACAAAATGACAAGGATTAAGGATTAAGGATTAGTACTTTGTTTTATCTATGTTCAAAATACCTCAAAAATAATCATAGTGGTGTAAAATTCAAGAATGATCAAAACATGGATACAATCAAAGCTAGTATCCGAGAATAGATATTTTGGACAAAAAGAAGAAATTTTATTTTTCTATGAATAGTCAAAGTATCGTGAATAGTCTTAGTATCGTGTGAATAAGTAACTCAGACACCAAAAGATAGAAATTTCCCAAAAACAACTTCACGCTTCATGAATAATACTCTAATGAATAGTAACTCGTGAATAGTAACTCATGAATAGTAACTTTCGTGAATAGTAACTCATGAATAGTAACTCATGAATAGTAACCCCCAAACATGGAAAAGTTCTAAATTTGATAAAAGTTTCAACCAATATTTCAAAGACATAATGATATTGAAGAAATAATATCATCCGAGAAGAAAATAACATCCCTTACCTCGAAAGATTAGTACTTCTAAATTTGGAATCTAAAGGGTATAGTCTTTGAAGGAACTTGCACCGTCTAACAATACTCAAAGTATACTCACAAGAATACGCTCGATATATCGAGAGAGAAATAGAGAGAAACTTGGGTTTACGGTGTGTTTTCAATTCTAACCTAAGCACCCTATTTATAGGAAAATGCTTAGAACACCAAAGTAGAAAATTGAATATAATATTAATATATTTTTCACATTTTCTTTAGCCCACCTAGACAACTGATCTCAGCCCATTTGAATCACATGTGAGGCCAACTTCGTTACGCAAAAAACATTTTCTCAAAATAATTAACTAAAACTCCCAAAAATTAATTATTTCGGAACTTCGGAACTTCAATAATTCATAATAAATAGCCCTTTTATCAGAAAATTGAATCTCACAATTCTTTATAAGAAATTCAATTCTCTACAACTTTACAGAAGAAAGTTTTTTCAAATTCCAAATAGAAATTGACCGAAATCCACAAACGGGCGATTTTACAAGCTATAATCAAATTTCGGTCAATAATTGTGTCCACCAACACACAAAACATGTGTTAAACATTTAATGCCACAAAAATACTCTTCCTCCTTATATACTCATATATCCCACATTCATTGTAAAAATATCATCGTTAATATATTATTAAAATAATATATTTAAATGAATTATTTTATCAGAAAAAGCTAAAATATTAATTTTCAACAATTGTCACATTAAAAATTTTCTCCATCTATATCCTCATAAAATTAATATTTTCCTCATCATATAAATCAATAATTAATTATTCATAAATAATATTACGAGAATCACATTATTGTGAAACCGGAAGTTCCCGAGAAAGAGGGGCTTTCCAATAAAATTTCTCCTTATCTTGGCGCCAATGCAATTAGGTGACCAAACCTCTCCTTAGATAGAACTTTCTAGACATTGCCAATAATGTTATCTAATAATATTATTCAGATAATATGAATTATTGCTTCGATAATGAAAAATACTGTGTAATGACAATTATTGAAACAACAGCAATATAAAATATCAACGCAACAATTATTAAATCAATAAAATACTGAACAGTAATTACTGTAACCATTATTGAGTAGTGCCTTCTTACGTAAGAATCAATAATTGGTGCAATACCGTGTGCTACTGTGTTTTAACCACCGAGTATTTTAACAGTATTAACGGTAACAACTACACCGTTATTTTTAAACAACTTATATTTGTCGTTTTCTTCATCCAATCGCTTTCCGTTATGGGGCCCACACATGGTCGCTAATGTCGTACTAATATTCCCAACAAAGATTTGAATATTCCACGACCAAACGAATATTCCCCGACAACAATGAATACTTTATAACCACTTGCTTATTTTGAAATATTTGCGTATTTTACCCCTAATTATCCACATTAATCAAATTAACCCTTACTATTTCAAAATAATAAATAGAGAAAATTAAATTTCATTAATAATAAGTTGGGGTCTTACATAGATAGTACGACTTAGTAACTAAAACTTAAAACTATGTTGTCAGGATGTCGGATGTTGGAGGAACTAGTTGATCTGGGGAGGAGGAACCCCGAGTACCTACAGAGGAGGAGCCCCGAGACATTCATGTCGTTAGGGAGCAGTTGGTACAGAGAGAGTCATCTCCATTGATCACTGTTGTTGGTCAGGAGCATGAACCTGAGACTGATCCTGAGGAGGATCCTGAGGAGGAAGATGAAGAGGATGAAGAGGAGTTTTTCCCGCACTCCATTGATGCTGAGATGTGCGACGAGTTATATGATCGTAACGTAGAGTTACATGGCACTGTCCAGGATTTGACTGAGCGGGCGATTATTCAGCAGATTACCCTCGAACAGAAGGAGAGGGAGGTTGTGACTCTTCACACACGACTGGGAAACGTAGAATGGGATTTGGTCCACGAGAAGGGTCAAACCGAGGAGAAGACCGAGGAGATAGAGAAGTTGAAGAAGGAACTGAAGGAAAGCTCAGAAAGGCTGATCATAGCAGCGGAGGGCTAGGTAAGAGAATCACGTCGTGCTGATCTTGCGAAAAGGGATGGTCGTGCAAAGAAGGCTAAGCTTGGGGAGACGTACTCTACATTCAATAGTGCAATGGATGAGGCTCAGGATCGAGTTTTGAGGTATTTAATCCAATTCGAATGACTACCATCGTACATGCTGGATCGTAGAACGATGTCTCGTATCATGGATGATGAGCGAAAGGTTATTCAAATACTTTAACAGCAAAGATGATAGAAATTGTCTAATTATGTGAAAAAAAAACTTATCTGGTATTTACATGTAAATTCCGACGTGTTTATGAACGAATGAATATTTTAATATTTTAAATCCTGTAGATTCTTTTTCTCGGGAAAGCTGATGTAAATAGCAGTGATGCTATCGTTTGATGTTAAAACTTTTGATTTGAATTAATATATATCAAGTTATTTGAGATAATGTGTTAAGTGATTATGTTAAATTGTTGAGTAATGCCTTAACTATTTAGAAAAATAAATAAAGGTCTAATAAACATATATTTTAACAGAAATATGCCACCAAGAAGAAGACAACACCGTCAACCAGCTCAGGAAGAGTCAACGAATAACAACAATAACGCCAATGCTAATCCTGTTCAGCAATTGGTTAACTTACTAGCTGGAGCAATGAATAATCAACCTCAAGCTCCACCAAATACTACGTTTAAGGATTTCAAGGCGGTGGGACTGCCAGAGTTTAAAGGTTCTATGAACCCGATTGAGGCTCAAACGTGGGTTATGGAAATGGAAAAGGTTTTTGATGTTGCTAGAGTTAGAGAAGACCAGAAGACCGCTTTACATGCGTTTATCTTTGAAATCAAAGCGAGTTATTGGTGGCAAGCAAATAAGGTCTGTGGAGGTGAAGGTGTGATTACTTGGGAGAGATTCAAATATATGTTTTTCGAGATGTATTTCCCAACTAGCTCGCAGCACCAAATGGAAGTCCAATTTCTAGAGTTGAAACAGGGAAATATGTCTGTACCGGATTATGCGGCTAGATTCAACGAGTTAGCTAGGTTCACCCCGTATCAAGTACACACGGATGAGAGAAAAGCAAGAAGGTTTGAACAAGGATTGAAGCTCTAGGTATATAGCAAAGTATCAATGTTTCAGCTAAACACTTTTGCCGGAGTACTGGAAAAGGCCATCCTCGCTGAAGGTGGAAGCGATGCGGTGACCAAGCACAATTAGGATCAGAAGAAGAAGAATAGTGAAAGTGAAGGAAATAACAAGGCTAGTGGAAGTAGCACAAGAGGTGGTAATATTAATCAGAAGAAAAGGTGGAAAGACAGCTCATCAACGGGGAATCAGCAAGGAGGTCAGAAGAAGAGGATCGAAGCATGCCCGACCCGCGGGAAAGCTTATTTGGGAGTTTGCATGAAGGGTAAAAGAGTGTGCTACAATTGTGGTCAGGAAGGCCACATAGCACCTAACTATCCTAACCCAAAGAAGGGTGCATGCTTCATTTGTGGTTCAAAGGATCATCTGGCAAGAGACTGTCCTAAGAAGGGATCTGGAGGGGCAGGATCAGGAGGAAACCGGGGAAACAACAGTGGAAACAGCTTGACTATCACCGGACCAACCGCAACAAACTGATCGATCGCCAAGACATTCAACATGACGGTGCAAGATGCAGTCCAGTCTCGTGATGTGGTGTCAGGTATCATTCCGATCAATAAAGTTAATGCTCATGTATTATTTGATTCGGGTGCTACTTGTTCCTTTATATCCGATGACTTTGATAAGAATTTAGATTTGCCTAAGGATGTGTTGGAATACCCCATGAACATAGAAATTGCAAATAGAGAAATAATCCTTGTTAAGTACGTACATAAGAACTGTAGAGTAGATATTAAGGGTAATATCATGAACGTAGATTTTATCCCTATTCGACTTGGGGAATTTGACGTTATCTTGGGAATGGATTGGTTATTCAATTACGGGGCTGTAATTGATTGCCAAAAGAAGCTTATTAACCTTATGACTCCGTCAAAGATTGTGTTTTATGGTAGAAAGTCGCCTAGACAAGTGAGTTGTCTGACGATGATGCAAGCCAGAAAGTTGTTAAGATAAGGTTGTTTAGGATATTTGGCTTACACAATCGACAGTAGTAAAGAAAATCCGAAAGTAGAGGAGATACTGGTAGTGAGAGATTTCGTCGATGTATTTCCAAATTATTTGCCAGGACTTCCGCCAGATAGAGAGGTTGATTTTGTGATCGATTTGACGCCAGGGACTGCTCCAATATCGAAGGCACCATACCGAATGGCACCAGTTGAGATGAAAGAATTGATGGTACAACTACAAGAATTACTGGACAAGAAGTACATTCAATCGAAGCGACGCCGTGGGGGGGCGCCCGGCCGGTGTTGTTTGTGAAAAAGAAGGACGGAACGATGCGACTCTGCATTGACTACAGAGAACTGAATAAGGTCATGATTAAGAATTGATATCCATTACCGAGGATCGATGATCTGTTTGATCAATTGAAGGGAGCGAAATAATTTTCCAAGATAGACTTGAGGAGTGGTTATCATCAACTGAAGGTGAGGCCAGAGGATGTATCGAAGACAGCGTTAAGAACGCGATATGGTCACTACGAATTTTTGGTAATGTCGTTTGGTCTAACGAATGCTTCTGCAGCATTTATGGGACTAATGAATGGTGTGTTCAAGCCGTTTTTGGACAAATTCGTAGTGGTATTTATAGACGACATTTTGGTTTATTCGAAAACCAAGGAAGAACATGAAGAGCATTTGAGATTAACGTTGGAAATATTGAGAAGGGAGAAGTTGTATGCTAAGTTTTTGAAATGCGAATTTTGGATTGAACGGGTACAATTTCTTGGGCACGTGATCGATAAAAATGTAATTTCGGTAGATCCATCTAAAGTCGAAGCCGTGATTAACTGGGATCAGCCGAGGACGCCGTCGGAAGTACGAAGTTTTCTTGGATTAGCAGGATATTACAGAAGATTCATACAAGACTTTTCCTAGATCGCAACTCTGTTAACGAATTTAACTCGAAAAGCTGTGAAATTTGTTTGGACATAGAAGTGTGGGAAAACTTTCAAGAATTGAAGAAGAGGTTGAGTACAACACCTGTCTTATCTGGATGATACAAGAAATTTTGTTGTTTATAGTGATGCGTCGCATAAAGGACTTGGCTGTATGCTTATGCAAAATGGCAGAGTCATTGCGTATGCGTCGCGACAATTAAAGGATTATGAGAAGGGATATCCGACCCACGACTTGGAGTTAGCTGAAGTTGTTTTTGCTTTGAAAATCTGGAGGCACTATCTCTATGGGGAGAAATGTGAAATATATACAGACCACAAGAGTCTAAAATATATTTTTACACAGAAGGACTTGAATATGCGCTAAAGAAGGTGGTTAGAGTTAATTAAATACTACGACTGTGAGATTTTATACCATCCGGGTAAGGCAAATGTAGTTGCCGACGCCTTAAGAAGAAAGGGTCGGGAGAAGTTGACGATGTTGACTGCTCAGAAGGAGTTAATTTCAGCCATGGAGAAGTTAGAACTGGAAGTGAAGTATCCTATGGAAATTGATGAGAAGCTGTTCCAAATGCAATCTGGTACAACTCTACTAGATAAAGTAATGGAGGCTCAGCTTCAGGACGAAGAATGTAAAAAGGTGACAAAGAAGATATCTGAAGGAACTGAACCGAGATTCAAAATGGATAAGGAAGGAATACTGAGATTTGAAAGCATAATTTGGGTACCGCCAGTCAAAGAGATTAAGGAAGACATTTTGAGCGAGGCACATAGCTCACGATATTCGATTCACCCTAGTAGTAACAAAATGTACCAAGATCTTCGACAACATTTCTTGTGGCCAAATCTGAAACGTGATGTTGCAGAATGTGTTGCCAAGTGTCTGACCTGTCAGAAAGTGAAAGCAGAACATCAGAGACTGAGTGGATTGCTACAACCATTGGAGATCCTGGAATAGAAATGGGAACATATTACAATGGACTTCGTGGTTGGCCTTCCGACAACTCAGAAAGGCTACGACGCAGTATGGGTTATCGTTGACCGATTGACGAAATCCGCACACTTCCTTCCGATCAAAATCAGATTCAACTTAGATCAGTTGGCAAGGTTATATGTAAAAGAGATTGTTTTGAGGCACGGAGTTCCGATGTCAATTGTTTCCTATAGGGATCCGCACTTTACATTGAATTTTTGGAAACGTCTACAGGAATGCATGGGTACGCAATTGCGAATGAGTACAGTATATCACCCTCAGACAGATGGACAGAGCGAAAGAACAATTCAGACATTAGAAGATATGCTAAGAGCCTGTGTGATGGACTTTAAGGGAAATTGGGATGATCACCTACCGCTAGTAGAGTTCGGCTACAACAACAGTTACCACGCTAGTATTGGCAAGTCGCCTTATGAAGCGTTATACGACAGGAAATGTAGAACTCTGTTTTACTGGGATAAAGTTGGAGAGAGACAATTACTAGGCCCAGAATTGGTACAGCAGACAGCAGAAATAGTTAAAGTGATCCGAACACGACTGGTAGCAGCTCAAGATAGACAGAAGAAATACGCTGATGCACATCGTAAAAATGTTGAGTTTGAATCGGGTAGTTATGTGTTTTTAAAGGTCTCTCCTTGGAAGGGAAATATCAGGTTCGGAAAGAAAGGGAAATTAAGCCCAAGATTCATTGGACCATTTGAAGTATTGCGAAGAATCGGAGAAATCGCGTACGAGGTAGCCTTACCTCCAGCACTCGAGAATGTCCACAACGTCTTCCATGTTTCTGTTTTACGACCTTACAAAGCCGATTACAAGGATATAATTGAATACGAACCCCTATATTTTGAAAAAGACTTATCTTACGAAGAAATTCTTGTTCAAATTATAGACAGAAAAGAACAAGTTCTCAGAAATAAAGTAATACCTTCTGTTAAGGTAATTTGGAGGAACCACAACGCTGAAGAAGCTACGTGGGAACTCGAAGAGAATATGATGAAGAATTACCCTCATTTATTTACTTAATTTATGTGTAAGCAATTTTGGGTACAGAATCTTTGTAAGGGGGGAGAATATAACGGGTCGAAATTATTGAGTCGTGATTCTGGGGACAGAATCCTTTTAAGGGGGGGAAAGATGTGACAAACGAGATTTTGTAATTTAATTTTAATATTTATTGGATTAAATAAATATTTTCAATGATTTAATTATTAGATTACATAATTAATTGATGCAATTATGATAGATTAATTTAATTATATGTGTTATATTTATTAAATTAATGTGGAAAATAATTATTATTCAAGTATGTATTTATGTGAGCTTATTGAATTAAATGAAATATTTAATAAGCATAATGTTATTTTAATTAATGTAATAATTAATTAGAGATTTAATAATTTGACATAATTAATAAATAAGAAATTAATTATGGGACTATATGAATTAATGACAAATTATCATATTTTATTTAAAGTAAAGTAAATAAGATATTTGATTTATTGTGCAATTGGGTGTGACATGATTTAAACTATAGTATAGGAGATTAATTAAAATAATTAGAAGGGTTTTTTATGTTCAAGCCAAACAAGGCCCTCAGGGGAGTTAATAGCAGTTAACCCATGATGGGTAACTGACATCCACACACGTACGCCTCCTTCTTTATTAATCAGTCTAATGTTGAGAAGACGTATTATTTTTATGAGTTAACTGAGAGAGAAATTCAGTGAAATAGAAAGAAGCAGTGTGAATTATTATGGTATTTTAGAAGAACGTAAAAGTCAGAGAAATTGTTTTAAGGGTAATCTCTTCAACCCAATTGTTAATTACGTTATTAGAGTTTTTATGAATATGGCTTTCAAAATTTTGTAAAGTCTCTGGAAATTATAAAATTGTATTGTTTATGTGGATATATGTGATAATATGTTAGCATAGCATGTTTTACTATATATTATAGGTTCCCATATCATCAGTTTCATAATATTATAACGTATATTATTGCTTCAAAATTTACAGAGTATAGAAATATGGCCATGTGGCCCTTATACGTAAATTTAATATCTCAAACATAAATTATTTTGTAAAATTTCCACTCGTATATAATTATGCATGTTAAAACGAAGGAAACGAAACTTGAATGGATGGATTTGGTGTTATAACAAATCTGTAGTGTTAAAATTATGTTTTATGTTCAAAACCTTCAAGAACATCAAGAATAGTGAAATTATATGTGTTGATTTTTGCAAATTATGTGTTTTAACTTGTTCAAATCATGCTAGAAAGGTTAAGTATTAGTTAATTGTGTATTACAATGTTTGGGTAGGTCTAAATTCGTGTAAAAATAAGTTGATTGTAGTTTTTTTTGGCCATATTACTTGCAATTTTTGCGAAATCGCGAATCGAAATAGAGTCTCTCATGCGCCTTTCAACTCCATGCTTTATGACTCACATATAAATACACCATGCCACCACCATGTATGCTAATGATCACGTCCATGGCCATGCCGCCGCAAAATAAAGAATAAGCCTAATGCAGCGCGCATAACGCTACTTAGCAGAATGGTCCAGAAATGAATTTTTAAAATGTTCTAGTCTAGGAATGTGATAGTAACTTAATCTAATGAACATAAAAATATGTTAGAAGTATAATGAGATGTTAAAATAGATTCTTAACATGTAAATAACATAATTCCATGTGAATTGATTTATTGAATGCATAATTAGCTTTTATGCGTAAAGTGTAAATTGTGTAACAATAAGTATGATAAATTGACTAAGTATAGTCATAATTTGAATTAGACAAAAAGAATGAAGTTATGATGACTAGTTACATTATAATTAACTAAAGTTGTGAATGAAAATGATATGTAGGATTAAATTCAAGGAACGTGTTTAATTAACGTGTAATCTACGCACGAGACAAGTTTCCTAACCCTACTCGTTACATTATTCAAGTTATTCTCATTATTATTAATCAAGTTCAATTGTTATATTAAAGATTAATTATCTTTTCAAAGTATGATTCCGTTATACAATATTTGTTCTATTGTATACCTCTTGAGATTATTATTCATTCTAATTATCATTTATTGTTGAACCTTGTTAGACTAGTGAACCCTTATTTGATTCGACTAGTCCATAGTTGATGAACGTTCTAAATTTCAGAACCCTTATTGATTTTTCCAAACCAAACTTCCTTTGGTGCGAACTCTAATATCAAACTGAGATGAACAACCCTGTATAGGGATTTCTTATGCATTAGCGTTTAGATATTATGCACAGTATGATACTAAGGGCTGATCCCCCTAAGTACGAGTAGAAGAGTCCATAGTCTTATGACTGTTAAAGGTTTCAAGTATAACCCTTGATAACCTAGGACATAGTTCAAGGTCTTATGACCCTCAGAAATCTTTTGAATTCTTGTTTTTCATTCTTGATTTAAAAGTTGAGCTTTTATTTCAGAAGTCTTTGATTCACTAACATGTTGTTATATATTGTTATTTCATTTTTTATACTTGTGGGCAATCATGCTCACTCTTGCGTAATAATAACATTGCAGTTAAGAACGAAAGGTATGATGAGCCTTCTACTAAGAAAGGCAAGGGCAAAGCTAATAAGTGATGAAGACTTGTTATTGAATTTTTAGAATGTTATTGTAAAGACTTGATGTTGTTAAGACTTATTTGTTTATGTTTTTGCACAGATGTTTAAGGTAAGTTTGACCTGGGATTGTATTGATTATTCAGATGTTGTAACCCCATAAGGGGAGGATTTATGAGGATTTATTTCTATCTATTGCATGGTTTGCATTTATCATGGGTAGATAGATGGATGATATTTGTACAGTGAACACCAAATTCTGTGAAATTTAAGTACCCAGATTTGGGGCTGTCATAAGTTGGTATCAGAGTTGTAGGTTATGAACTTTAGGTGGGGGAACAACCTTAGGTGGTAGCCTTATAGAAAGAACATAATGATGGAAAACTCTTATCGAGTTCTAAGAAATGAATTTCTGTAATTCATTGAAGATAATAAAAGACTTTATGTGCTTATGTGTTAAATTTTGTGCTAGATAGTACGACTTAGTAACTAAAACTTAAAACTATGTTGTCAGGATGTCGGATGTTGGAGGAACTAGTCAAGCTGGGGAGGAGGAACCCCGAGTACCTACAGAGGAGGAGCCCCGAGACATTCATGTCGTTAGGGAGCAAGTTAGTACAGAGAGTCATCTCCATTGATCATTTGTTGTTGGTCGGGAGCATGAACACTAGGCCGATCCCGAGGAGGATCCCGAGGAGGAAGATGAAGAGGATGAAGAGGAGTTTTTCCGCACTCCATTGATCTTTGAGATGTCGACGAAGTTATATGATCGTAAACGTAGAGAGTTACATGGCACCGTCTAGGATTTGGTGAAAGGGCGCTTATTCAGCCAGATTACCCTCGAGCGAAGGAGGAGGGAGGTTGTGACTCTTCACACACGGTCGGGAAGCGTGAATGGGATTTGGTCCACGAGAAGGGTCAAACCGAGGAGAAGACCGAGGAGATAGAGAAGTTGAAGAAGGAACTGAAGGAAAGATCAGAAAGGCTGATCATAGCAGCGGAGGGCTAGGTAAGAGAATCACGTCGTGCTGATCTTGCGGAAAGGGATGGTCGTGCAAAGAAGGCTAAGCTTGGGGAGACGTACTCTACATTCAATAGTCCAATGGATGAGGCTCAAGATCGAGTTTTGAGGTATTCAATCCAATTCGAAGGACTACCATCGTACATGCTGGATCGTAGAACGATGTCTCGCATCATGGAAGATGAGCGCGTAGTAGGTTATTCAAATACTTTAACAGCGATGATAGAAATTGTCTAATTATGTGGGAAAAAAAACTTATCTGGTATTTACATGTAAATTTCAATGTGTTTATGAACGAAGGAATATTTTAATATTTTAAATAATGTAGATTCTTTATCTCTGGATAGATGATTTAAATAGCAGTGATGCTATTGTTTGATTTGAATGAATATATATCAAGTTATTTGAGATAATGTGTTAAGTGATTATATTAAATTGTTGAGTAATGACTTAACTATTTAGAAAAATAAATAAAGGTCTAATAAACATATATTTTAACAAAAATATGCCGCCAAGAAGAAGACAACACCATCAACCAGCTCAGGAAGAGTCAACGAATAACAAAAATAACGCCAATGCTAATCCTATTCAGTAATTGGTTAACTTACTAGCTGGAGCAATGAATAATCAACTTCAAGCTCCACCAAATACTACGTTTAAGGATTTCAAGGCGGTGGGACCGCCAGAGTTTAAAGGTTCCATGAACCCAATTGAGGCTCAAACGTGGGTTATGGAAATGGAAAAGGTTTTCGATGTTGCTAGAGTTAGAGAAGACCAGAAGACCGCTTTTCAACGCTTTATCTTTGAAATCTGAAGTTATTGAGTGGCAAGCAAACAAGGTCCGTGGAGGTGAAGGTGTGATTACTTGGGAGAGATTCAAATAGATGTTTTTTGAGATGTATTTCCCAACTAGCTCGCAGAACCAAATGGAAGTCCAGTTTCTAGAGTTTAAACAGGGAAATATGTCTGTACCAGATTATGCGGCTAGATTCAACGAGTTAGCTAGGTTCACCCCGTATCAAGTACACACGGATGAGAGAAAAGTAAGAAGGTTTGAACAAGGACTGAAGCTCTAGGTATAGAGCAAAGTATCAATGTTTCAGCTAAACACTTTTACTAGAGTACTGGAAAAGGCCATCCTCGCTGAAGGTGGAAGCGATGCGGTGACCAAGCACAATCAGGATCAGAAGAAGAAGAAGAGTAAAAGTGAAGGAAATAACAAGGCTAGTGGAAGTAGCACAGGAGGTGGTAATATTAATTAGAAAAAAGGTGGAATGACAGCTCATCAACGGGGAATCAGCAAGGAGGTCAGAAGAAGAGGATCGAAGCATGCCCGACCTGCGGGAAAGCTTATTTGGGAGTTTACATGAAGGGAAAAAGAGTGTGCTACAATTGTGGTCAGGAAGGCCACATAGCACCTAACTGTCCTAACCCAAAGAAGGGTGCCTTCTTCACTTGTGGTTCAAAGGATCATCTGGCAAGAGACTGTCCTAAGAAGGGATTTGGAGGGGCAGGATCAGGAGGAAACCGGGGAAACAATAGTGGAAACGCCTTGACTATCACCGGACCAACCGCAACAAACCGACCGACCGCCAGGACATTCAACATGACGGTGCAGGATGCAGTTCAGTCTCGTGATGTGGTGTCAGGTATCATTCCGATCAATAAAGTTAATGCTCATGTATTATTTGATTCGGGTGCTACTTGTTCCTTTATATCAGATGACTTTGCTAAGAATTTTGATATGCCTAAGGATGAGTTGGAATACCCCATGAACATAGAAATTGTGAATAGAGAAATAATCCTTGTTAAGTACGTACATAAGAACTGTAGAGTAGATATTAAGGGTAATATCATGAACGTAGATTTTATCCCTATTTGACTTGAGGAATTTGATGTTATCTTGGGAATAGATTGGTTATTCAATTACGGGGCTGTAATTGATTGTCAGAAGAAGCGTATTAACCCTATGACTCCGTCAAAGGTTGTGTTTTATGGTAGCAAGTCGCCTAGACAAGCGAGTTGTCTGACGATGATGCAGGCCAGAAAGTTGTTAAGATAAGGCTATTTAGGATATTTGGCTTACATAGTCGACAGTCGTAAAGAGAATCCGAAAGTAGAGGAGATACTGGTAGTGAGAGATTTCGTCGATGTATTTCCAAACGATTTTCCAGGACTTCCGCCAGATAGAGAGGTTGATTTTGTGATCGATTTGACGCCATGGACTGCTTCAATATCAAAGGCACCATACCGAATGGCACCAGTTGAGATGAAAGAATTGATGGTACAACTAAAAGAATTACTGGGCAAGAAGTACATTCAACCGAGCGTATCCCCGTGGGGAGCGCCGGTGTTGTTTGTGAAAAAGAAGGACGGAACGATGCGACTCTGCATTGACTACAGAGAACTTAATAAGGTCACGATTAAGAATAGATATCCATTACCGAGGATCGATGATCTGTTTGATCAATTGAAGGGAGTGAAATAATTTTCCAAGATAGACTTGAGGAGTGGTTATCATCAACTGAAGTTGAGGCCAGAGGATGTACCGAAGACAGCGTTCAGAACGCGATATGGTCACTACGAATTTTTGGTAATGTCGTTTGGTCTAACGAATGCTCCTGCAGCATTTATGGGACTAATGAATGGTGTGTTCAAGCCGTTTTTGGACAAATTCGTAGTGGTATTTATAGACGACATTTTGGTTTATTCGTAAACCAAGGAAGAACATGAAGAGAATTTGAGATTAACGTTGGATGTATTGAGAAGGGAGAAGTTGTATGCCAAGTTTTCAAAATGCGAATTTTGGATCGAACGGGTACATTTTCTTGGTCACGTGATCGATAAAAATGGAATTTCGGTAGATCCATCTAAAGTCGAAGCCGTGATTAACTGGGATCAGCCGAGGACGCCGTCAAAAGTACGAAGTTTTCTTGGATTAGCAGGATATTACAGAAGATTCATATAAGACTTTTCCAAGATCGCAACTCTGTTAACGAATTTAACTCGAAAAGCTATGAAATTTGTTTGGACGGAGAAGTGTGAGGAAAACTTTCAAGAATTGAAGAAGAGGTTGAGTACAACACCTGTGTTATCTCTTCTGGATGATACAAGAAATTTTGTTGTTTATAGTGATGCGTCGCATAAAGGACTTAGTTGTGTGCTTATACAAAATGGCAGAGTCATTGCGTATGCGTCACGACAATTAAAGGATTATGAGAAGGGATATCCGACCCACGACTTGGAGTTAGCTGAAGTTGTTTTTACATAGAAGGACTATCTCTTGCGTAATAATAACATTGCAGTTAAGAACGAAAGGTGTGATGAGCCTTCTACTAACAAAGGCAAGGGCAAAGCTAATAAGTGATGAAGACTTGTTATTGAATTTTTAGAATGTTATTGTAAAGACTTGATGTTGTTAAGACTTATTTGTTTATGTTTTAAATACGGATGTTTAAGGTTAGTTTGACACAGGATTGTATTGATTATTCAGATGTTGTAACCCCATAAGGGGGGAGGATTTATGAGGATTTATTTCTATCTATTGCATGGTTTGCATTTATCATGGGTAGATAGATGGATGATATTGTCTGATGAACACCAAATTAGTGAAATTTAAGTACCCAGATTTGGGGTCATAAAGTTGGTATCAGAGTTGTAGGTTATGAACTTTAGGTGGGGGAACAACCTTAGGTGGTAGCCTTATAGAAAGAACATAATGATGGAAAACTCTTATCGAGTTCTAAGAAATGAATTTCTGTAATTCATTGAAGATAATAAAAGACTTTATGTGCTTATGTGTTAAATTTTGTGCTAGATAGTACGACTTAGTAACTAAAACTTAAAACTATGTTGTCAGGATGTCGGATGTTGGAGGAACTAGTCGAGCTGGGGAGGAGGAACCCCGAATACCTATAGAGGAGGAGCCCCGAGACATTCATGTCGTTAGGGAGCAGTTGGTATAGAGAGAGTCATCTCCATTGATCACTGTTGTTGGTTAGGAGCATGAACCTGAGACTGATCCTGAGGAAGAAGATGAAGAGGATGAAGAGGAGTTTCCCCCGCACTCCATTGATGCTGAGATGTGCGACGAGCTATATAATCGTAACGTAGAGTTACGTGGCACTGTCCAGGATTTGACTGAGCGGGCGATTATTCAGCAGATTACCCTCGAACAGAAGGAGAGGGAGGTTGTGACTCTTCACACACGACTGGGAAACGTAGAATGGGATTTGGTCCACGAGAAGGGTCAAACCGAGGAGAAGACCGGGGAGATAGAGAAATTGAAGAAGGAATTGAAGGAAAGCTCAGAAAGGTTGATCATAGCAGAGGAGGGCTGAGTTTGTAGAGAGAGAGTGTGGGAATTTTCTGCGAGAATTTGGAAGAAAGCTCAAGGAAGAAGAAGATGGATAAAGTAATTTGTCATCTAACCAAGCTAAGATGGAATCAAGAGGTAAGAAAGAACTTCAAAACTCCTAATTCCTTAAGTTTTGCTATATTGAGAGTTATTTTGGTTATAAAAGTTGAAAAGAAATCAATCGTGTTAATTGATTAATAACCTATTAGATGATTTGATAATAGTATTAACAAGAATAATTAAGCCAATTGATTTCTAAATTTGTATAAAGAAGAGAAGAATTAGTCTTTTGGTTTAATATGTAAGTTATGGTCTGTTTTAGAGGCTAAATTGGTCATACTCACATGTTTAAGGCTATTAATTGATGGGTGAATGTTGTTCTACTCTAAGAAACGAAAACAACCCAAGTTGAACGAGTCAAAACGGATGTAAAACGAATTTGTGATGTAAGATTTCGTTAAATATGTTGAATTATGAAAATATAGCCTGAACACTGAATTTGAACCCTTAAATTGATTTGTTAGAGTTTTTGAAATGTTATAATTACTCTGTAGATAAGAGTTTAACGAGTTCAACGAATCGAAAACCAACTAATTCGGACTTAAAATGAGAAAGTTACGTCAAAAAAACTGTAATCTGTGTGAAGCCTAGTGCGGGCGCGCCACCCGTGCACGCGGGCGCGCAACTGGGGCTAGGAGATGGCGCGGGCACGCCCAAGGTGTGCTAACTGTGACTACTTTGACGTATTTTGGTAAAACAACCATAACATTTTCATACGGACTCCGATTGAGGCGATTCAAGATGATCCGAAACGAGGACGAGTAGACCTACAACTTTTGTTATTTAAGTGTTTCAGTTTAAGGTCTGTAACAGGGGTCAAAATGGTCATCTTTAGGACTATTGTGTTTTCAGAGGCAATCGAAGGGCGTCGGGCATACACATATGCAATTGTAGTGCTCTTGACGATAAAAGATGTTGTTCTAAGTTATAGAACATGAATATTATGAAGTATAATGATGCTTAACATTAATAAATGATATATTAGATAAGTTGTATATGCATACTAAGCACAAACAAGAGAGACAAATTGGGCGTGTGACGACTAAACGTCGAAACACCGTGATAAGTGATCATGAACGTAAAAAGTGTTTTAAATCAAATGAAATGAATATTATAAGGTATTGAAGTGTTAATATAAAACCAATAAGTAGTCCTAGCAAGACTTAAACACTTGAATGAACTTCGTATATGAAACATAGTGAGTTATAAGTCAAAAGTTAACACAATCAAATTGAACATTGTGTATTTATGATATAAAGGGTTATGAGACGTAGAGTAAAGTTTACATTACAACTACTATGCGTTGTTATGTGACTAATAGTTAATGTGAATATAATTGTGTAGGGCACGTGAAGTGCAGATATTTGTAAGCTGTTAAACTGATATTGGTAAACAACGATCAAGGCAAGTCTTTCAGTTCCTATTTGTTATGTGAACTTGATGATTAACTGTTTTAAATCTTTATTGCAAAGAGCATGATGTGTTATATGTATGTTGAAAGTATAAAATGTTAAAGTTAATTTATGACTATGTTGATTGATTAAAGCATGTTGATTGAGTAAGGACTAAATCTTTATACTTGTTATATGAACTGTAGCATGTATGTTTTATATTGAGCATGTTATTATATGCTATGTGATGCATAAAAACTGTTAGATTTTGATGGACTGTCGAGCTCAACCTTGCAAATAACCACTTTTGCAGGTTCAAGATTCACGGTAAAGTATGTGTTACTTGAAAGACATGAATCAAATGTGATAATTGAAGATTTATACACTTTGTTTGTGTTATTATTATTTGAACCATGTTTAAGGTTCCGAACAAT
The DNA here is from genome assembly GCA_020205615.1 of Panax quinquefolius. Classification (NCBI taxonomy): domain Eukaryota; kingdom Viridiplantae; phylum Streptophyta; class Magnoliopsida; order Apiales; family Araliaceae; genus Panax; species Panax quinquefolius. The sequence goes on from CM035164.1 coordinate 35,217,515, forward strand.
GTATTACTGTTGAATTGTAATATCGTTTTACGATGTAAACTATTGTAGTATTAAAATGATTCTGAGAAATTTAGATGTAAAGGTTGAAGGTTTTGGGAACGAGGATAGTTTGTAATAGAAATTTTTTTAATTATTCCGCAAATTTTAATGGTTGTATTATCGTTTAATGATATAAAATTAGAGGTTGAATGTATTGTTAACGACCGAAGTTAAGAATTAAATTGTATGAATTTTGGGGTCATTACAGTTGGTATCAAAGCTGATAGGTTATAAACCTTAAGTAGGAGTACCATAGGCTATAACCTTAGAGAAGGAAGCTGAAGATAATGAAAAAATAAGCTCAGATAGAGTTTGAAAAATAAGAAGTAATTTAAGAAATTTATATAGAAGGGATTAAAACATACGTGAAAGGATTCAAAGAAGAATCTCACAGAGTTATAAGGAATATGAATGTGGGGTTACCCAACTCCAATAATAAGGATGTAAAGTGATAACAAATAGACAATGTCTATAAGAATAGAATGGTAAAGAAGTTAAGAATAAAAGTTATAGTTAGGTATGGTACAGTTGTACTCTTTAGTAGTTGATGTATAGTATCTGGGCTAAACGAGTCCTTCATAGAGCGGATGTATATACGAACTAGCAACTCGGAACCTAGTTTGTTGGTTGTTTGTGGGAAATCAGTCAGCGTACCATATTGAAACTGGTAGAGACTCAATGTGTACCAAGTCTAGAATATGGATACGTATGATGAAAACCAAGTATTGAGCAATATAAATGAAGTTGGAAATTCTTAAAGCAGGAATTGTTATATAAACAAGAAGATTCAAAGAAGAATCTTGAAGAGATATGTATATAAGAAATGGAAGTTACCTAACTCCAATAGCCTAGATAATGAATAATGTCGTAAATGATGAAAAAGGAAAGAAAGAGGATCGTAAAACAAAATGATCACGAGTTAAGAAAAGAATTTTAAGGGAGATGATTATAGAATAAGATCACGACGTGATTAGTGTAAGTATAAAAGAAAGATGGTCTGTAATGTTTGAATAATTAAAACTTAATGCTATGAAGATGGAGTACTATGAAATAGTACGAGATAACTCATGAGGAGTTATAGATGATGTGATATGAGGAATTCGTATCGAGCAAAGAGCAAGTTAAGAGTAAGACAGAGTTAGGTGGGATTTCAATTGAGGACTCATGTGATGGTTGAGTTGTACAAATCTTTGTATGGGCAGAGATTTTGTGCTTGCACTTAGTTTATCACATTGATAATCATTAGAATATTGGTGTCGCGCTATCAATATATATGTGGCAAAAAGGTGATTCTTTTCTCATGTGTATGTTTGATAGTTAGAAACTATTAAGATTAGTCAGATATCATTAGGATTAGGTGTGGTTCTTAAAACTAATGTATATGGTAAGTTCATAACTCATAATAATATGGTATATTTTGAACCCCTCAGCGAATGGACGCATATGGTCTGACTAGGATAAGTTCTTAAACTCATATTATTGTGGCAAGTCATGAACTCTCAATGTGCGGTAAGTTTGACGAACTGGGGTATAATTAAGTGTGAATAGAGTATTGAGGATGATAGGAATAGATAGACATATTAAGCAATGGATCATTATAGAAAGTGGAGTTGATGGTGGAAGCACGGGTATTCCAAATCTTCTAGCTATGCTAGACTTCAAAATTTTTGACATCAAGTTAATTCGCACTATGTGCCTTTTTAAAATGAATTTTTACTCTCAACGCATGGTGACAAATGTGTATGTGTGGACTTCAGGACACTGACACATCGTTACCTGTTGGGATATGATATCACTAAAATTGATTTTCAAAGATTTTTGAACTGTTTAAAGAATAGTCTATGCTAATTGTTTCGGCTAGATGAAAATGATTTGAAAATATGAAAATGTATTTTATATCATTAATGCATCATGGAACCTGGTGCAAAGATGATTAAATCGTCGGAGTTATCAATGCAGAATTTCTTAGTGTTGGATGTGATATAAGGATTGTCAGCCCACTATGGTATGATGTAGTATGACAAAGTCACAAAATGACGGAATCCTCAAACCAATTTATAAATACAAAGCGATGTCGCTAGCGTCATAAAAGCGATTTTGAGATTTGTTTAAGATATGAGAATATATATATATATATATATATGTATATGTATATTTTGATTGATGTCTGAATTATTGTAGAAGTCTATGCTATTTGATTTAGCTAGACGAATATTGAAAGATGTTCATGAAATTCAAGCTTTTATTGAAAAGTTATGCCAAACCAAATTGTTTAGGTGCGGATTCAGATGTTGAAAAGCTGAGGTGAACAACCCTATAAGGGGACGTTGTAAGACCCCAAATTATTAATAAATGAAAGTTTATTTCCTCTATTTATCATTTTGAAATAGTAAGGGTTGATTTGATTAATGTGGTTAGCTATGGGTAAAATGCGCAAATATTTTAAATAAGCAAGTGGTTATAAAATACTCATTGTTGTCGGAGAATATTCGTTTGGTCGTGGAATATTCTTGCTGTCGGGGAATATTCATACGACGGCGCAGCCTTGTGTGGGCCCATAACGGAAAGCGATTGGATGAAGAAAACGACAAGTATAAGTGGTTTATAAATAACGGCATAGTTGTTCTTAAATTAACTTTTTGGAACACCCGGTGGTTAAAACACGATACTGGCGTTGTTGACAAGAAGCATTACTATTGCACCAATTATTGAATCTTACGTAAGAAGGCACTACTCAATAATTGTTACAGTAATTACTGTTCAGTATTTTATTTTATTGATTAAAAAATTGCTGCGTTGATTTTTTTATATTACTGTTGTTTCAATAATTGTCACTACACAGTATTTTTCATTATCGAAGAAATAATTCATATTATCAGAATAATATTATTAGAAAACATTATTGGAAATGTCTAGAAAGTTCTGTCTAAGGAGGGGTTTAGTCACCTAATTGCGTGCCAGTAAGGAGAAATTCTTATTGGAAAGCCCCCTCTTTCCTGAGAACGACCTGGTTGCCAATACTGTGATTCTGTAATATTATTTGTGAATAACTAATTATTGATTTATATGATGAGGAAAATATTGATTTTATGTGGATATAGATGGAGAAATTTTTTTAAAGTGACAATTGTTAAAAATTGATATTTTATCTTTTCTGATAAAATAATATTTTATTATATTATTATAATATAATAATGGTGATATATTTACAATGAATGTGGGATATATGAGTATTGTGACGCCCCCAAAATTAGGTATACATCACCCATCTTGGGTCGCCAGATACATGGTAGAGAATTCAAATACATTTTACTAATACAACTGTCGTGTACAATACGACAAAACATAAACTGTGAGTTTGAATACAAATATTGTCTACTAGAGAGTATACAAACTCAAAAGGAGTCCTCATTACAATTATTATCACACTATTTCACAGAATAGTGAGGACTACTAATGCTATCCTCTGGACCATCACTCCATTCCCCGACTCGTCCCAGCTATATTCTCATTTCCTGAAGAGAACAGTGAAAGAAAGGGTGAGCTCAACTAGCCCAGTAAGAAATATTATGACTAAGATAATGCAGAATAAATTATCATTAGTCTCCAATAATGTTAAACTGATAAAATATAATAGACATCAAGTTTAACTGCAGCGGAACAAGCAATCCATTAAAAGAGTCAAGTAGAAAATAAAATCTACTATCTTTTATGATTTAAAAGGTTTTTCATCATTTATTATCGCCGAGACTCGACAATAAATATTCCACATCATCGAATCACCCCTCGCACTACTGCCAAGGATATTATTTAGTATCACGACCACAATTATCCATACCTTTCGGGCCAAGAATATATGTGTATTCATTAATGGTCATGATCATGCCAACAACTTTCCATCAATGCACTACGGACCAAATGAGGACTTTACCACATCATTTGTAACATTACGGTCCATGATTACAAGAATAATCCACAGTCATAATCATACCAAGTCCATCTATACACTCTGAGGCCACAGATGACTTTCAAAAATATAAATATGAGGATGATGACAATGATATAAGAATTCAATAAAATAAGTTCAAGAATTAATTTATCCAGGAAATAATAATGTCCAAATTGTCAACATGATACTGCTTTGTAGAGTAAAATTCAAGAATGCTCAGAAGAATATTTCCATGAAAAGATATTGTGAGAAGCACAAATATCAAGGATATTCCACTAATTTCATGGAGTATAGTAGTCAAAACTTTAACCAATTGAGTATAATAAAGAATGGAATAACAAAAGAAATCACCATACATGCGGTACTTTGCATGACAAAGTTATTCCAATGTAATACTAATAAAGATTTCGATCAGTCCCACAGAAACGCATGTGACGAGGATATTCCAATGAATAATAATAAAAATTTTAACCGGTCCCAAGCGTAAAGCGCATGACATGGGATATTCCAATGAATAATAATAAAGACGGAATCATAGAAGAATGTCACCAAGTATAGGGTAGACCGCGTATACAGGTTATTCCAACAGAATAATAAGAAATGGAATAACAACAGTTCTCTTCATGAATAAGAAAGAATAACACCCCTTACCATAAAAGAAACTGAATATAAGAGTAGATAAGTAGCAGAAAACTTTTCTTCTTTCTCTCTATAATTTTCTCTCTCTAGAGTTTCAGTGAATTCGTAAGAAATAATGAAGGAATGAGCTTCTATTTATAGGAAAAATGGAATGCATAGTAACTAATCCATGAACGGTCCAGATCGATTTACTTTAATTTGACGGTCCATATTTAAAGCAAAATCTTTTAAATAAAATATAATGTATATATTATATAATATATATATATATATATATATATTGCATGTGCTAACGCATTCACGGGATACACTCCTGTGATTAAAGTTTGCTTCCTCCCCATTTTGTCAACAAAGTTTATACATATATATATATATATATAATAATAATAATAATAATAATAATTGTACTGCCACCCATGAATCCAATACTCCTCCCTTGACAATTCATTTCATCACATGGTATATATATATATATATATATATATATATATATATATATATACATTTCATGCCTTCCTTTTTCCTTACCAACCCGTGACCACTTTTGAAAAACAACCTCCCAGTCATTCAATTTTCCACATATGGGCCCCACATGTTGGCCCACCTTTATAATATAAAATAACTTTCTACCGATCATTTTGAAAAAAATGGGTAAATAGGGGTCCATATATACAACAATTACTATAGCAATAATTAAACAAAATTGAGTGACATCTCACGTAAGCATCAATAATCAATACCGTGTGCTACTATGTAACCATGCGTATTACTGTACTTTTACTACCGAGTAGTTCAACAGTATTAACGGTAAAACTTCCGCCGTTATTTCAATAAAATATTTTTGTCGTTTTCTCAATCAAATAATAATCACGCTGTTAAGTACACACCAATGATTATTGCCAGTTATGCATGAATATTCCCTGCTAAAACGAATATACCCCGACCAATCGAATATAATATAACAACTTGTATACTATGCAAAATTTATAAATATTACCCACAACTATAACAATATATCAATTTCACTCCATAATATTCAAAAATAATATTTATAAAAAATTCATCTTTATTCAAAAAGTTGGGGTTTTACAAGTATATGAGGAGGAAGAGTATTTTTGTTGCAAAAGTTGTTTAAAACATGTTAAACATGTTGGTGGACCTATTTCTTGACTGAAATTTGATTATAGCCTGTAAAATCGTCCGTATGTGGATTTCGGTCAATTTCTGTTTGGAATTTGGAAAAACTTTCTTCTGCAAAGTTGTAGAGAATTGAATTTCCTATAATAAGTCGTGAGATTTGAATTTTCTGATAAAAGGTCTATTTATTATGAATTATTGAAGTTCTGAAATAATTGATTTTTGGAAGTTTTAATTATTTTTTATATGAAAACGTTTTTGTCATTAATTGTGGGTCTTGCATGTGATGTAGTTACTGAATTCAGATTCAAGAAGTGGGCGTAGAAAATTTGTTTATATATAATATTATTATATTAAATTTTCTGCTTTGGTGTTCTAAGCAATTTCCTATAAATAGGGTTCTTAGGTTAGAATTGAAAATCACACCAGAAACTAAAGTTTTCTCTCTCTTTCTCTCTCTATAATATCGAACGTATTTTGTGAGTATTTTTGTACTTTGAGTATTGCTATAAGGTGCGAGTTCTTTCAGCACTATATCCAGTATTCCAGTTAGAAGCACTGTTTTTGCGAGGTAAGGGATGTTATTTTCTTCTCAAATGATATTAATTCTTCAATATCATTATGCCGAAATATTGGTTGGAACTTTTTATCAAATTTGGAACTTTTTCATGTCGGAGTTACTATTCATGAGTTACTATTCATGAGTTACTATTCACGAGTTACTATTCACGAGTACTATTCATGAAGCATGATGATGTTTTTTGTAAAATTTCTATCTTTTGGTGTTGGAGTTACTATTCACGTATACGACACTATTCACGTATACGGCACTATTCACAGAAAAATTAAATTTTTATTTTTCATCCAAAATATCTATTATGGATACTAGCTTTGATTGTATCCATGTTTTGATCATTCTTAAATTTTACTCCACTCTGATTACTTATGAAGTATTTTTAAACTTGGATTGTGTAAAGTATGAATCCTTATTATTTATTCTTTTGTTTCACTGGATTCATTTTCTTTAAAATATTTTTCATCACCCTCAGTCCTAAATGATGATATAACTGAATATCTTTGGCCCGTAGTGCAAAGATGAATGATTTTATGATGAATATCTTTGGCCCGGTGCAAAGATGAGCAGTGTTTAGATGAACATGACCAATCGGTGAATATCTTTGGCTTTGTAGTGCAAAGATGAATATTTGATTTATGATGTATATTGATTGATGTTACAGGGGATAAAATATCGATGATGGACTTTTAAATTCATAGATGATAGTAGATTTCATTCTCTACTTAACTCTTCTAATGAATTATTGTTTGTTTCATTGCATTGTTGATCTAAAACTTGTTGTCTATTGTATTCTATCATATTTTTCCTTGTTGAAGACTAAGGATAATTTGTTATACATTATCTTAGTCATAATATTCTTTACTGGGCTAGTTGAGCTCACCCTTTTCTTTTTGTTCCATTTTCTTCTCGGGAGACGAGAATATAACGGGAACTAGTCGAATTAGTGGAGTAATGGTTCAAGATAGTTGTTTTAGTAGTCCTCACTATTTTGTAAAATAGTGTATCAATTATTTTAATGAGGACTTATTTGAGTGTGGATATTGTCTAGAAGACAATATTTGTATTTAAACTCATAGTTTATGTGTTGTCGTATTTTGCACGACAATTGTATTAATGAAATTGTAGTTGTTTCTGTACCATGTATTTGGCGACTCGGAATAGGTTGGTTGGATTGGACCTATTTTGGGGACATCACAGTTGGTATCAAAGCTTTGGGATATGATCTCTGGCGGAGATCGGGGAATAGAACTAGAAGGGGAGAGACGAGTAAATCCTTCGCTAGTGTGTCCTACCTAAGCTTATTTGTTGGTCGGTCATAATATAGGGGTATTATGTGATATGTTAATTTGTTAAATTAGCCCTTTTTTAATGGCAGTATTTAAGAATGTCGACTGAGAATGTTAACAGTGGAGTAAATGAGACCGTGGAGATACCTTTGCTCACCAACGAGGAGAACATGCAACAGGCTGGCAGTGTTCCTCCTGTGAACAACACCACTGAGCAGATGACGAACGATGGCATGTTTAGGAACTTTCTAGAATTCATGCAAAACCAAACGAGAAAGACTACTGTTCAAAATGCAGGTGGAAACACTGGCAACTCACGGATGGTCACCGCTAAGCAGTTCAAGGAGTTAGGACCGCCAGAGTTTTTGGGAAAGCGAACCACTTACGACGAGAGAGCGTGGATAAAGCGAGATCACTAAGATATTTGATGTCTTGGGATGCTCGAGAGAGGCAAAGGTTCCTTTCGCCACTTTCATGTTACGAGGAGAGGCAGATTATTGGTGGGAATCCGTAAAGCGTACTCAGCCTACCGCACTAAAGATGTCTTGGGAGAAGTTCCAAGAATTGTTCAATGACAAGTACTTTCCCGAAAGTATTCGTCACATGAAGGAGGTAGAGTTCATCAAGCTGGAGCAAAATAATATGAACGTGTCGCAGTACGAAGCTAAGTTTGCCGAGTTGTCCCGATTTGCATCCCATTTGGTTGATAATGAGGAGAGAATGACGTGAATGTTTCTGCGAGGTTTTAAACCCAAAATACGTCAATACCTCATTTCTCACAAACTTTGTTTATATTTAGATGTTGTAAATAGGGCTCAGTTATTGGAGCGTGATAATGAGTTGGCTCAATTGAAGAATAATGACCAACAACTCGATGATAATCGTACCGATGGCAACAGTCATCAGAACAATGATAACCATCGTGGAGAAAATTATCATGCCAGAAATGGTAACCACTTCAGTGGTAATCATGGCCAAGATAATAGAAGAAATAATTCAAGTGGAAATTTCAAAAAGAGAAGATTCAACAATGACGGAAAGACATCTCCAAGGCACCAACACCAAAGAACGAATTTTAGAGGAGGAGAAAGACCGCCGCTTAGATCTTCTACGAGATCACGGAGAAGAGGGACACATAAGTCCAAACTGCTCACAAACCTTCCAAGGTATGTTATAATTATGGAAAAGAAGGTCATATCGCTTCGAGATTAGACGCAGTAGCGAAACCCAATCCAATGGGGATGGTGACTCAAAAGGTTGTCCCGGAAAAGTCAAAAGTCAGCGGTTCTAGAAGAGGCGTTTGTCGTGGTTCGTCGAATCACGAGGAACCCGAACGGTTAGCACGGGTTAGTTAATTATAAATTCTTCTGAAGTTTATACCTTATTAGATACCGGTTCTACCCATTCATTTATCTCTTCTGCTTATACTCAACGTTTAAACTTGACTCCGGAGAAAATTAGACTTTGACTTATCTGTTGAAATCCGTTATGAGAAACTTTTCGTTACATCCACTGTTTATAATTCTTGTTTGATCCAAGTTGGCACCATCACATTACCTGTTGACCTTATTTCTTTAAAGATACTTGCTTTTGATGTGATTTTGGGGATTGATTGATTAACTACTCATCATGCCAAAATTGATTGCTTTTGTAAGGTTGTTAGTTTTCATATTCCTAAGCAACCTGTTATTCTAATTCAAGCAACCAAACCATTGAAGTCAACTCTTTCATATCAAGTCGTAAAGTCATTTGTTTATTGAAAAACGGATGTCAAGCTTTCTTAGCCATGTTATGGACTTGAACAAAAATACGTCAGATTTGAATGATATTTCTGTTGTTAGTAAATTTCCTGACGTATTTCCTGAAAAATTTCCTGGCCTACTCCCAAAGTGTGATATTGAATTTTGTATCGACTTTGAACCCGATACAAAACCTATTTCTAAAATCTCATGGCTCCTATTGAACTTCAGGAGTTAAAAATTCAACTGTAGAAGTTTGTACCCGAGCCTTTATCTGGTGACTTCCTTTGTGGAATGTACCGAAGCCAGACTCTCCGTAGGGGACACCATATTTGTGTGATGATAGTAAACCGATAGGTACCATTGTGACGTCTTATATCAAGATTGGGATATGAGTCATAGTTGAGAGCAACCTAAGTCAGTAATTGAAATACGTAGCTTTCTAGTATTAGTTGGTTATTATCGGAGATTCGTGGAAAGATTTTCTCGAATCGCTACTCCATTAACTCAGCTGACTCGTAGAGATAAAAAATTCGAATGGAGCGAGGAATATTAAAAGAGCTTCCAAGAACTCAACATGCGACAACAACGTTGGCTCAAGCTATTGAAAGATTACGACCATACCATTCAATACCATCCTGGAAAAAAAAATGAACACGGTAGCTGACGCGTTGCGTAAAAGATCGTATGCGTTTATGAGTGCGATATTGTTAACACAAAGACCCATATCGTATGACTTATAGAAGATGGAGATAGAGTTAAAGATTCCAAGAACTTGCGTGAAGATAACGAATATACGATTAGAATCAACTTTAATCAATAAATTTAAAGCTGCTCAAGCTATAGACTTAGAGTTGATGAATATGAAGAAGAAGATGCAAGAAGTTGTTATTCCAAAAGCGAGAATCGGCGATGTGAGGAAAGCTCAAACCTTCGATTTATTAGTCCATTTGAAATCTTCGATCGAATAGGAACTATGGCCTATAGACTCGTTTTACCGCCAAGTATGATGCGTGTTCATAACGTTTTTCACGTATCGATGTTACGTAAATATATGGACGACCTGAACCACATTATTGAGTTAGAACCGGACGAGATAGCAGAAGATTTAACGTATGAGGAGGTACCTGTCAAGATCTTGGATAGGAAAGAGCATGTCCTACGCACGAAGGTCATACCACAAGTTAAAGTTTTGTGGAGAAACCATGCTATTGAGGAAATGACTTTGGAGTTGGAAAGCAGAAATGAAAGCGCAGGTATCCTCATCTTTTGAAACACCAGTACGTCGTCAATTTCGAGGATGAAATTTCATAAGAAGGGAGGTTGTAAGACCCCAAATTATTAATAAATAAAATTTAATTTCTCTATTTATCATTTTGAAATAGTAAGGGTTGATTTGATTAATGTGGTTAGTTATGGGTAAAATGCCAAATATTTTAAATAAACAAGTGGTTATAAAATACTCATTGTTGTCGGAGAATATTCGTTTGGTCGTGGAATATTCTTGCTGTGGGGGAATATTCGTACGATGGCGCAGCCTTGTGTGGGCCCATAACGGAAAGTGATTGGATGAAGAAAATGACAAGTATAAGTGGTTTATAAATAACGGCGTAGTTATTCTGAAGTAACACCGTTGGAACACCGGTGGTTAAAACACGATGTCTGCGTTGTTGCAGATGAAGACACGGTATTGCAACAATTATTGAATCTTACGTAAAGAAGGCACTACTCGATAATTGTTACGGTAATTACTTATGCTACGTATTTTATTTTATTGATTCAATAATTCTTGCGTTAATTTTTTATATTCTTGTTGTTTCAATAATTGTCACTACACGGTATTTTTTTCATTATCGAAGCAATAATTCATATTATCCTAATAATATTATTAGAAAACATTATTGGCAATGTCTAGAAAGTTACATACTAAGGAGAGGTTTGGTCACCTAATTGCTTGGCCAAGATGAGAGAAATTCTTATTGAAAAGCCCCTCTTTCACGGGAACTACCGTTGCCAAGATCTTTGTGATTCTGTAATATTATTTGTGAATAATTAATTATTGATTTATATGATGAGGAAAATATTGATTTTATGTGGATATAGATGGAGAAAATTTTTTAAAGTGACAATTGTTAAAAATTGATATTTTATCTTTTCTGATAAAATAATATTTTATTATATTATTATAATATAATAATGGTGATATTTTTACAATGAATGTGGGATATATGAGTATTGTGACGCCCCCAAAATTAAGTATACATCACCCATCTTGGGTCGCCAGATACATGGTACAGAATTCAAATACAACTTACTAATACAACTGTCGTGTACAATACGACAAAACATAAACTGTGAGTTTAAATACAAATATTGTCTACTAGAGAGTATACAAACTCAAAAGGAGTCCTCATTACAATTATTATCACACTATTTCACAGAATAGTGAGGACTACTAATGCTATCCTCTGGACCATCACTCCATTCCCCGACTCGTCCCAGCTATATTCTCATTTCCTGAAGAGAACAATGAAAGAAAGGGTGAGCTCAACTAGCCCAGTAAGAAATATTATGACTAAGATAATGCAGAATAAATTATCATTAGTCTCCAATAATGTTAAACTGATAAAATATAATAGACATCAAGTTTAACTGCAGCGGAACAAGCAATCCATTAAAAGAGTCAAATAGAAAATAAAATCTACTATCTTTTATGATTTAAAAGGTTTTTCATCACTGTTATCGCCGAGACTCAGCTTAATAAATATTCCACATCATCGAAGCACCCCTGCGCTATGGCCAAGGATATTATTTAGTATCACGACCACAATTATCCATGCACTACGGGCCAAGAATATTTGTGTATTCATTAATGGTCATGATCATGCCAACAACTGTCCATCAATGCACTACGGGCCAATGAGGACTTTTACCACATCATTTGTAACATTACGGTCATGATTACACCGAATAATCCCTGGTCATAATTATACCAAGTCCATCTATGCACTACAGGCCACAGATGACTTTCAAAAAATAAAAATATGAGGATGATGACAATGATATAAGAATTCAATAAAACAAGTTCAAGAATTAATTTATCCGGGGAACTAATAATGTCCAAATTGTCAACATGATCTTTGCTTTGTAGAGTAAAATTCAAGAATGCTCGAAGAATATTTCCATGAAAAGATCTTTGGATGAAGCGCAAATATCAAGGATATTCCACTAATTTCATGGAGTATAGTAGTCAAAACTTTAACCAACCGAGTATAATAAAGAATGGAATAACAAAAGAAATCACCATGGATGCGGTGCCCATATGTAGGCGAGTTATTCCAACAGAATACTAATAAAGATTTTAATCGAGTCCGGCGTAAAAGCATGCATGTGATATTCCAACAGAATAATAATAAAGACGGAACCAGTCCTGGCGTAAAAGCGTCTGAGACGGATATTCCAATGAGAATAATAAAGATTTTAATCCGTCCCACGTAAAAGCATTGCAGACAGGATATTCCAACGAAATAATAAAGACAGAATCATAGAAGAATGTCACCAAGTATAGGGTGAGATCACAGTATCAAAGTTATTCCAACAAAATAATAAGAAATGGAATAACAATAGTTCTCTTCATGAATAAGAAAGAATAACACCCCTTACCGTAAAAGAAACTGAATATAAGAGTAGTTAAGTAGCAGAAAACTTTTCTTCTTTCTCTCTATAATTTTCTCTCTCTAGAGTTTCAGTGAATTCGTAAGAAATAATGAAGGAACGAGCTTCTATTTATAGGAAAAATGGAATGCATAATAACTAATCCATGAATGGTCCAGATCGATTTACTTTAATCTGACGGTCCATATTTAAAGCAAAATCTTTTAAATAAAATATTATATATATATATATATATTATATATATAATAAATATATATATATATATATATTGCATGTGCTAACGCATTCACGGGATACACTCCCGATTAAAGTTTGCTTCTCCCATTTTGTCAACAAAAAGTTTATACATATATATATAATAATAATAATAATCATTGTCTTTTGCCCATGAATCCAATACTCCTCCCCTGACAATTCATTTCATCACATGGTATATATATATATATATATATATATATATATATATATATATATATATATATATAAACAAAACATATTTTATATATATATACATTTCATGCCTTCCTTTTTCTTTTTTCTTTTTTCTTTTTCCTTACCAACCCGTGACCACCTTTGAAAAACAACCTCCTAGTCATTCAATTTCCCACATATGGGCCCCACATGTGGGCCCACCTTTATAATATAAAATAACTTTCTACCGATCATTTTGAAAAAAATGGGTAAATGGGGGTCCATATATACAACAATTACTATAGCAATAATTGAACAAAACTGAGTGACTTCTCACGTAAGCATCAATAATCAATACCGTGTGCTACTATGCAACCACACGTATTACTGTACTTTTACTACCGAGTAGTTCAACAGTATTAACGGTAAAACTTCCGCCGTTATTTCAATAAAATATTTTTGTCGTTTTCTCAATCAAATAATAATTACATTAATGGGATCCACCAATGATTTAACATTTGTTATGCGAATATTCCCCCGCTAAAATGAATATACCCCGACTAATCGAATATAATATAACAACTTGCCTACTATGCAAAATTTATAAATATTACCCACAACTATAAAATTATATCAATTTCACTTCATAATATTCAAAAATAATATTTATAGAAAATTCATCTTTATTAAAAAAGTTGGGGTTTTACAATCTCCCCTTCTTATGAAATTTTACCCTCGAAATTAGGGTACGTACCTGGTATATCAAAGAAGTAAGGGTACCTTGATTTCATTTCAGATTCTAACTCCCAAGTCATTTCCTCAACATCGTGGTTTCTCCACAAAACTTTAACTTGAGGTATAACCTTGGAGCGTAGAATATGTTCCTTCTTATCCAAGATTTGAACAGGAACCTTTTCATACGTCAAATCTTCTGCTATTTCATCCGGTTCTAACTCAATAATGTGGTTCGGGTCTTCCACATATTTACGTAACATGGATATGTGAAAAACGTTATGAACACGAGATATACTTGGCGGTAAAGCGAGTCTATAGGCCACAGTTCCTACTCGATCAAGGATTAAAAATGGGCTGATGCATCGAGGATTGATCTTTCCTCTCTTTCCAAATCTCGTAACTCCTTTCCATGGAATAACACGTAACAACACATGATCTCTTATATCGAATTCCACGTCCTTTCGATGAAGATCGGCATAACTCTTTTGTCGATCTTGTGAGGTTTTTATACGTTGTCGGATCGTTTGAATCTTTTCCGTAGTCATACGTACCAACTCCGATCCCAACACTGTTGCTTCACCCACCTCATCCCAAAGATACCGAGAAATGACATTTTCTTCCATACAACGCTTGAATGGAGCCATGCCAATACTTGCTTGATAAGCTGTTGTTGTGTAGGAAAACTCCACCAATGGTAAGAACTTGTCCCAACTTCCTTGAAATCAAGGACACGAGTCTTAATAGATCTTCAAGAGTTTGAATAGTCCTCTCCGATTGTCCAGTCCATTTGAGGATGATATCTTGAACTAAATTGTAAATCTGCGCCCATAGCTTTTTGCAAACTAACCCAAAATCGTGAAGTGAATCTTGGGTCTCGATCGTAAACTATGGATCTTGGCATACCATGCGATCTTACAATCTCGTTTATGTACATACGAGCAAGAAGTTCAAGTGTATAAGTTTCTCGTATCGGTAAGAAATGAGCAGACTCGGTCAATCTATCAACAATGACCCAAATCACATCTATACCTTGAGAAACCTTAGTAAGACTAGTAAAGAAATCTATGGTAATGTGCTCCCACTTCCATTCTGGAATTTCAAGTGGTTGCAATGGACCTTTTGGTACTTGATGCTCCGCCTTGACTCGTTGACAAGTTAGACACCTTGAGATAAACAGCGTTATCTCTCTTCATATTGCTCCACCAAAATGTATGACGAAGATCACAATACATTTTGGTACTCCCAGGATGGATTACAAATGGTGTGTTGTACGCCTCCATCATGATTTTATACTTTAACTCAGGATCGTTAGGAACACAAAGTCTGGAGTTGACTCGAAGTATTCCTTCATCATCTATTCTTGCTTCCGGCATAGCACCTTCTTGCACTTTCTTCCTCATACGCATCAGCACCAGGTCTGTAGTTTGAGCAGCTTTAACTTTATCAATTAAATTCGATTCTACTCGGATGTTCACCATCATCACATGAGTCCCTGGAGTCTTTAACTCTATCTCCATTCTTTGCAAGTCACACAAAATGGGCCTTTGCGTTGACAATATCGCACTCGTACCCGCATATGATCTTCTACTCAATGCGTCAGCTACCACGTTCACTTTTCCAGGATGGTATTGGATGGTATGATCATAATCTTTCAACAATTCAAGCCAACGTCGCTGTCGCGTGTTGAGTTCCTTTTGAGTGAAGAAATATTTGAGGCTTTTATGATCCGTAAAGATCTCCACCTTCTCCCCATACAAGTAATGCCTCCAAATTTTAAGTGCGAAGACCACACCGCTAACTCTAGGTCGTGAGTAGGATAATTCCTCTCATATTCTTTGAGTTTTAAATGAGGCATAGGCTATGACTTTCCCATGTTGCATGAGAACACATCCTAACCCTTTGCTGCCCAAGCATCATCAGAGATGACAAATCCTCTCGAACCAAATGGTATTGTCGAGCAGTCTTTGAAATGAGTCTCCTCTTGAGTTCTTGAAAACTCTTCTCACATTCCTCACTCCAATCGAACTTTGTATCTTCCGAGTCACCGAGTTAGTGGAGTAGCGATTCGAGAAAACCCTTCTACGAATCTCCGATAATAACCAGCTAAGCCAAGAAAGCTACGTACTTTGGTCACTGATTTAGGTTGCTCCCAGCTTTGAATAGCTTCAATCTTTGCTGGGTCAACAGATATTCCATGACTTGATACCACGTGCCCAAGGAATGCTACTTCCTCAAGCCAGAACTCGCATTTCTTCAACTTGGCATAAAGCTTATATTCACGAAGCTTTTGGAGTATCAGCCTCAAGTATTGCTCATGATCTTCACGGCTCTTGGAATAAATAAGGATGTCATCAATAAAGACAACCACAAAGTGATCCAAATATTCCTTGAATACTCAGTTCATCATATCCATGAAGGCAGCAGGAGCATTAGTCAATCCAAAGGACATGACTAGGAATTTATAATGCCCGTACCGAGTTCTGAAAGCCGTCTTTGGAATGTCATCGGTTCTAATCTTCAATTGGTGATATTCGAAACGAAGATCAATCTTTGAAAAGAATTTGGCTCCTTGCAACTCATCAAACAGGTCATCAATACGTGGCAATGGGTACCTATTTTTGATGGTGACATGATTCAACTCCCGATAATCAATACAAAGTCGCATACTCCCATCTTTCTTCTTCACGAATAGAACAGGAGCACCACAAGGAGAAGTACTAGAACGAATAAAGCCAATGTCTAACAATTCCAATCAGCTTGTATCGGGTTCAAGGGAGCCGATACAAAATTCAATTTCAAATGGGTTTTGTTCGGGTAGGTCGATACAAAATTCTTTCAGCCTCGGGTAGGCCGAATCTTCGTGAAATTCGCTTAAATTCATTAAAATAGAATATTATTCAAACTCGGCGTATTTTTGTTTAGATCTGTGACATGAGCTAAGAAAGCTTGACATCCATTTTTTAATAAACGAATAGCTTTATGGCTTGAGATAATAGTGATTGATTTTAATGGTTTGGTTGCTCGAATTCGCATAATAGGTCGATTAGGAATATGAAAGCTAACAACCTTACATAAACAATCAATTTTTGCATGATGAGTAGTTAACCAATCAATCCCTAGAATTACATCAAATGCAAGTATTTTTAATGCAATAAGATCGACAGGTAATGTGTGGGTACCAACTTGAACCAAACAAGACTTATAAACCGTGGATGTAATGAAGGTTTCTCCCAACGGAGTTTCCACAGATAAGTCAAAGTCTAATTTCTCTGAAGTCAAATTTAATCGTTGAGTGCAAGTAGGAGAAATAAAAGAATGGGTAGAACCGATATCAAATAAGGTATAGACTTCGCTAGAGTTTATGATAAGCTTACCCGTGATGACCTCATTCGGGTTCCTTGCTTTCTGGGAGGTCACTACAAACGCTCTCCCTTGCACTACTGGCTTTGACTTTTCTGGGATGGCCTTTGATGCCTCCATCCTAGCTGAACTTATCTTCGGTGAATGACAAAATCGGGCTAGGTGACCTTCTCTTCCATAATTATAACATGTTTTGGACGGCATCGTGCAGTTTGGACTGATGTGTCTCTCTCCTCCGCATTTGAAGCTTATGATAGGTGGTCGTTCTCCTTCCTTAACAATGGGTGTTGGTGCTGACGTCTTTCCATCATTGTTGAATCTCCTCTTCTTGAAATGTCCATTTTACCGTCTTGGCCATGATTACCACCGAAGTGGTTACCATTTCGGCATGTTGATTCCTCCACGTTTGTTGTCGCCGCTTTCACGATGGATACCACCACCGGTATTTTCATCTTTCACGTACTTTTTTTAGTTCGTTGACTCGTTACATCACTCCAATAACTGAGCCCTATTTACAACATCTGAGTACAAACACAGTTTATGAGAAATAAGATATTGATGTATCTCCGGTTTCAAACCTCTTAAAAACATTCACGTTAGTTGCTCCTCATTATCGACCAAATGGGATGCAAACCGGGATAACTCCGCAAATTTAGCCTCGTATTACGACACGGTCATATTATTTTGTTCCAATTTGATAAACTCCACTTCTTTCATGTGACGAATACTCTCGGGAAAGTACTTGTCGTTGAATAGCTCTTGGAACTTCTCCCAAGACATCTTTAGTGCGTCAGGCTGGGTACGTTTTATAGATTCCCACCAATAATCTGCCTCTTCACGCAACATAAAGGTGGCGAAGGGAACCTTTTGTTCCTCAAAGCATCCCAAGACATCAAATATCTTGGTGATCTGCTTTATCCATGCTCCCGCCTTAAGTGGTTTTGGCTCTCCTATAAACTCCGGTGGTCCCAGCTCCTTGAACTGTTTAGCAGTGACCGTCCAGAGAGTTTCCGAGTGTTTTTCCACCTATATTTTGGATAGAGCCGCTCTTGCTCGATGTTGCATGAATTGCATAAAGCCTCCTGAATGTATCCATCATTCATCATTTGGTCAGTGTTGTTGTTTGCATGAGGATTGTCGCCTTCCTGATGCACATTCTCCTGATTATTGATATATGGAGACTCAACGGTCTCTTGTGCTCCATTGCTATTTTCAACATTCTCGGATGTCATTTTCAGATACTGCCACAAAATAAAGGTTCATTAACATATAACATATTATCCATATACTTTGACCGACCAATTAAATACCAAATAAACTTAGGTAGGTCATACTAGCGAAGGAATTCCCCGTTTCTCCCCTCCTAGTTCTAGTCTCACATCTTAGCCAGGGATCATATCCCTAAGCTTTGATACCAACTGTGACTCCCCCAAAATTAGGTATACATCACCCATCTTGGGACGCCAGATACATGGTACAGAATTCAAATACAACTTACTAATACAACTATCGTGTATAATACGACAAAACATAAACTGTGAGTTTGAATACAAATATTGTCTACTAGAGAGTATACAAACTCAAAAGGAGTCCTCATTACAATTATTATCACACTATTTCACGTAATAGTGAGGACTACTAATGCTATCCTCTCGGACCATCACTCCATTCCTCGACTCGTCCCAAATATATTCTCATTTCCTAAGAGAATAGTGAAAGAAAGGGTGAGCTCAACTAGCCCAAAGAAGAAATATTATGACTAAGATAATGCGAATAAATTATCATTAGTCTCCAACAATGTTAAACCGATAAAATATAATAGACATCAAGTTTAATCTGCAATGAACAAGTAATCCATTAAAAGAGTCAAGTAGAAAATAAAATCTACTATCTTTTATGATTTAAAAGGTTTTTCATCACTGTTATCGCTAAGACTCAACTTAATAAATATTCCACATCATCAAATCACCCCTGCACTACGGCAAAGGATATAATTTAGTATCACGACCACAATTATCCATGCACTACGGGCCAAGAATATTTGTGTATTCATTAATGGTCCTGATCATGCCAACAACTGTCCATCAATGCACTACGGGCCAATGAGGAATTTTACCATATCATTTGTAACATTACGGTCATGATTACAATCAATAATCCTCGGTCATAATCATACCAAGTCCATCTATACACTACAGCCCCCGTATTTGACTTTCAAAAATATAAATATGAGGATGATGACAATGATATAAGAATTCAATAAAACAAGTTCAAGAATTAATTTATCCAGAACTAATAACGTCCAAATTGTCAACATGATAATCGCTTTGTAGAGTAAAATTCAAGAATGCTCAGAAGAATATTTCCATGAAAAGGTACTGGATGAAGCGCAAATATCAAGGATATTCCACTAATTTCATGGAGTATAGTAGTCAAAACTTTAACCAACTGAGTATAATAAAGAATGGAATAATAAAATAAATCACCATGCATGCGGTTGCTTAGCATGGACAAAGTTATTCAACGTAATACTAATAAAGACAATCGGTCCGGCAGAAAATGCACATACACGGATATTCCAATGTAATAATAATAAAGACGGAACCAGTGCGGCGAAAACGCATGCATGTGAGGATATTCAAACAATAATAATAAAGATTTTAATCAGTCCGGCATAAAAACGCACGCATGTGATATTCCAATGTAATAATAAAGACGGAATCAGTCCAAAGAAATGTATGCAGACACGATATTCCAATGTAATAATAAAGACGGAATCATAGAAGAATGTCACCAAGTATAGGGTAGATCATATACAAAGTTATTCCAATGTATAATAAGAAATGGAATAACAACAGTTCTCTTCATGAATAAGAAAGAATAACACCCTTACCATAAAAAGAAACCTAATATAAGAGTAGTTAAGTAGCAGAAAACTTTTCTTCTTTCTCTCTATAATTTTCTCTCTCTAGAGTTTCAGTGAATTCGTAAGAAATAATGAAGGAATGAGCTTCTATTTATAGGAAAAATGGAATGCATAGTAACTAATCCATGAACGGTCCAGATCGATTTACTTTAGTCTGATGGTCCATATTTAAAGCAAAATCTTTAAAATATAATATAATATATATATTATATATAATAAATATATATATATTGCATGTGCTAACGCATTCACAGGATACTCTCCCGTGATTAAAGTTTGCTTCCTCCCCATTTTGTCAACAAAGTTTATACATATATATATATATATATATATATATAATAATTTTACTGCCACCCATGAATCCAATACTCCTCCCCTGACAATTCATTTCATCACATAGTATATATATATATATAAATATAATACATATATATATATATATAAACAAAACATATTATATATATATATACATTTCATGCCTTCCTTTTTCTTTTTCCTTACCAACACGTGACCACTTTTGAAAAACAACCTCCCAGTCATTCAATTTCCCACATATGGGCCCCACATGTGGGCCCGCCTTTATAATATAAAATAACTTTCTACCGATCATTTTGAAAAAAATGGGTAAATGGGGGTCCATATATACAACAATTACTATAGCAACAATTGAACAAAACTGAGTGACTTCTCACGTATGCATCAATAATCAATACCGTGTGCTACTATGCAATCACGCGTATTACTGTACTTTTACTACCGAGTAGTTCCACAAGATAATAGCAGTAAAACTTCCGCCATTATTTTAATAAAATATTTTTTCGTTTTCTCAATCCGAATGATAATTACATTGTGGGGTCCACCAATGATTGCTTGGCCATTGATTTAATATTCCCTGCTAAAACGAATATACCCCGACCAATCGAATATAATATAACAACTTGCATACTATGCAAAATTTATAAATATTACCCACAACTATAATATTATATCAATTTCACTCCATAATATTCAAAAATAATATTTATAGAAAATTCATTTTTATTCATGAGTTACTATTCACGAGTTACTATTCATGAGTACTATTCACGAAGCATGATGATGTTTTTTGTAAAATTTCTATCTTTTGGTGTTGGAGTTACTATTCACGTATACGACACTATTCACGTATACGGCACTATTCACGAATACGACACTATTCACAGAAAAATTAAATTTTCATTTTTCATCCAAAATATCTATTATGGATACCAGCTTTGATTGTATCCATGTTTTGATCATTCTTGAATTTTACTCCACTCTGATTACTTATGAAGTATTTTTGAACTTGGATTGTGTAAAGTACGAATCCTTATTATTTATTCTTTTGTTTCACTGGATTCATTTTCTTTAAAATATTTTTCATCACCCTCAGTCCTAAATGATGATATAACTGAATATCTTTGGCCCGTAGTGCAAAGATGAATGATTTTATGATGAATATCTTTGGCCCGTAGTGCAAAGGTGAACAGGTGTTTAGATGAACATGACCAACTGGTGAATATCTTTGGCTTTGAGTGCAAAGATGAATATTTGATTTATGATGTATATTGATTGATGTTACAGGATAAAATATCGATGATGGACTTTTAAATTCATAGATGATAGTAGATTTCATTCTCTACTTAACTCTTCTAATGAATTGTTGTTTCACATTAGCATTGTTGATCTAAAACTTGTTGTCTATTGTATTCTATCATATTTTTCCCTGTTGAATACTAAGGATAATTTGTTGTACGTTATCTTAGTCATAATATTCTTTACTGGGCTAGTTGAGCTCACCCTTTTCCTTTTTGTTCCATTTTTCTTCTCAGGAGACGAGAATATAGCGGGAACTAGTTGGGGTGTGGAGTAATGGTTCAAGACAGTTGTTTTAGTAGTCCTCACTATTTTATAAAATAGTGTATCAATAATTGTAATGAGGCCTTATTTGAGTGTGGATATTGTCTAGAAGACAATATTTGAATTTAAACTCACAGTTTATGTGTTGTCGTATTTTGCACGACAATTGTATTAATGAAGTTGTAGTTGTTTCTGTACCATGTATTTAGCGACTCAGAATAGGTTGGTTGGATTGGACCTATTTTGGGGGCGTCACAGACATGTTTTCGGAGACAATGTTTCCGAGCGTAACGCATATAGTCGTTACAAAACACTACGTTCTATGACTTAACGTGAGTGGTACAATAGGTTAGGCCACCTAGTGTATGCGTGTGGAGGGTGTTTTCGGTCTTTGTGATTGATAAACACTGCGGTTTCTGATGTGAAGGATTGTGTTGAAGCACTAGTAAACCTAGAAAAGAGTTCACGGTCTTGTGACCACTCAGAAAAGGATTGTGTTTATGATAACGATCCTTAGAAAAGGAAATGAATGGGTTAAAGAATATATAATATTTGATATATAACTGTGTTTAATTGAAGGTTATGTAATAAAAACGTAAAAGTTGTTGAAGAACTGAATGAAGTATATTTGTATGTAAAACTTTTTTCTAAGTTAACGTGTTGAAGTTATTCAACGATAATTGTGAAAGAGATTTTGTGAAAACCTTAGTAAAGTAGGTTTTCGGTAATTCTGAGGATGGAATCCTTATAAGGAGGGAGGATGTGACAACCCGAATTTTTATAAGTTATTAACATAGGAATTTAATAATTAAAATTTTTATTATGAGATGTTTTGAGTTTGAGTATGTATATATGCGTGCTATATATTTTGAAATATGTGATTGGTGTCAAGACTAATAAATTGAGTTAATATTTAAGATGTGACTAAATATATAGATTAAATAAATTGTTTTGGGACAATTTATAGATGGAAAGAAATTAAATATTATACATAATAATTGTATAATTTATTAAAATAATGAGTGTGTTAAATATTAATTATTTTAATGAAAATGATTATTTGAATAGAGATGTTTATTTTAATTAGGAATGTGAATTCATAATTGTATGAGAAATAATATAGTTATCTGTATGGATAATAAGAGAAGTGTAACTGTGCCATTTTATTTCAATTAAAGGAAGAAGAGGTATCATAGCATATAGTAAAAGGAAAATTATAAAATATATCATGGATCAATTGAGCACTCCCAAACATGGCATTAGACCCTTCATATTTCCTAACTATTGAGGTCTTTTACGTTCTGTAACTGAGCAACCCAATTTAAAAGTCACACTTAAGCCCTATTCTTCAGTTTATTCCATATACGTTCAATTGCAAAGAGAAGACTGAGTTTGTAGAGAGAGAGTCTGGGAATTTTCTGCGAGAATTTGGAAGAAAGCTCAAGGAAGAAGAAGATGGATAAAGTAATTGATCATCTAACCAAGCTAAGAAGGAATCAAGAGGTAAGAAAGAACTTCAAAACACCTAATTCCTTAAGTTTTGCTATACTGAGAGTTATTTTGGTTATAAAAGGGGAGAAGAAATCAATCGTGTTAATTGATTAACAACCTATTAGATGATTTGATAATAGTATAACAAGAATAATTAAACCAATTGATTTCTAAATTTGTATAAAGAAGAGAAGAATTAGTCTTTTGGTTTAATATGTAAGTTATGGTCTGTTTTAGAGGCTAAATTGATCATACTCACATGTTTAAGGCTATTAATTGATGGGTGAATGTTGTTTTACTATGAGAAACAAAAACAACCCAAGTTGAACGAGTCAAAACGGATGTAAAACGAATTCGTGATGTAAGATTTCGTTAAATATGTCGAATTATGAAAATATAGCATGAACACTGAATTGGAACCCTTAAATTGATTTGTTAGAGTTTTTGAAATGTTATAATTACTCTGTAGACGAGTAGAAAAGAGTTTAACGAGTTCAACGAATCAAAAACCAACTAATTCGGACTTAAAATGAGAAAGTTACGTCAAAAAAACTGTAATCTGTGTGAAGCCTCGCGCGGGCGCGCAGCTGGGGCTGGGAGATGGCGCGAGCACGCCCAAGGTGTGCTAATTGTGACTGCTTTGACCTGATTTGGTTAAACAACCATAACGTTTTCATAAGGACTCCGATTGATGCGATTCAAGATGATCCGGAATGAGGACGAGTAGACCTACAACTTTTGTTCTTGTTTTTCAATTTGAGTTATGTAACAGGGGTCACAATGGTCATCATTAGGACTGTTGTGTTTTCGGAGGCAATCAGAGGGCGTCGGGCATACACGTATGCAATTGTAGTGCTCTTGACGATAAAAGATGTTGTGCTAAGTTATAGAACATGAATATTATGAAGTATAATGATGCTTAACATTAATAAATGATATATTAGATAAGTTGTATACGCATACTAAGCACAAACAAGAGAGAAAAATTGGGAGTGTGACGACTAAACGTCGAAACACCGTGATAAGTGATCATGAACATAAAAAGTGTTTTAAATCAAATGAAATGAATATTATAAGGTATTGAAGTGTTAATATAAAACCAATAAGTAGTCCTAGCAAGACTTAAACACTTGAATGAACTTCGTATATGAAACATAGTGAGCTATAAGTCGAAAGTTAACACAATCAAATTGAACATTGTGTATTTATGATAGGAAGGGTTATGAGATGTAGAGTAAAGTTTACATTACAACTACTATGTGTTGCTATGTGACTAATAGTTAATGTGAATATAATTGTGTAGGGCACGTGAAGTACAGATATTTGTAAGTTGTTAAACTGATATTGGTAAATAACGATCAAGGCAAGTCTTTCAGTTCCTATTTGTTATGTGAACTTGATGATTAACTATTTTAAATCTTTATTGCAAAGAGCATGATGTGTTATATGTATGTTGAAAGTATGAAATGTTAAAGTCAATTTATGACTATGTTGATTGATTAAAGCATGATGATTGAGTAAGGACTCAATCTTTATACTTGTTATATGAACTGTAGCATGTATGTTATATGTTGAGCATGTTATTATGTGCTATGTGATGCATGAAAACTATTAGATTTTGATGGGCTGTCGAGCTCAACCTTGCAAATAACCACTTTTGTAGGTTCAAGATTCAAGGTAAAGTATGTGTTACTTGAAAGACATGAATCAGATGTGATAATTGAAGATTTATACACTTTATTTGTGTTATTATTATTTGAACCATGTTTAAGGTTCTGAACATTGTATTAATGTTGAATTGTAATATCGTTTTGCGATGTAAACTATTGTAGTATTAAAATGATTCTGAGAAATTTAGATGTAAAGGTTGAAGGTTTTGGGAACGAGAATAGTTTGTAATAGAAATTTTTTAATTATTCTGCAAATTTCAATGGTTGTATTATCGTTTAATGATGTAAAATTAGAGGTTGAATGTATTATTAACGACCGAAGTCAAGAATTTAATTGTATGAATTTTGTGGTCGTTACAGTTGGTATCAAAGCTGATAGGTTATAAACCTTAGGTAGGAGTACCGTAGGCTATAACCTTAGAGAAGGAAGATGAAGATAATGAAAGAATAAGCTCAGATAGAGTTTGAACAATAAGAAGTAATTTAAGAAATTATATAGAAGGGATTAAAACATGCGTGAATGGATTCAAAGAAGAATCTCATAGAGTTATAAGGAATATGAATGTGGGGTTACCCAACTCCAATAATAAGGATGTAAGGTGATAACAAATAGACAATGTCTATAAGAATAGAATGGTAAAGAAGTTAAGAATAAAAGTTATAGTTAGGTATAGTACAGTTGTACTCTTTAGTAGTTGATGTATGGTATATGGGCTAAACAAGTCCTTCATAGAGCGGATGTATATACGAACTAGCAACTCAGAACCTAGTTTATTGGTTGTTTGTTGGAAACCACTTAGCGTACCATATTGAAACTGGTAGAGAATCGATGTGTACCAAGTCTAGAATATGGATACGTATGATGAAAACCAAGTATTGAGCAATATAAATGAAGTTGGAAATTCTTAAAGCAGGAATTGTTATATAAACAAGAAGATTCAAAGAAGAATCTTGAAGAGATATATATATAAGAAATGGAAGTTACCTAACTCCAATAGCCTAGATAATGAATAATGTCGTAAATGATGAAAAAGGAAAGAAAGAGGATCGTAAAACAAAACGATCACGAGTTAAGAAAAGAATTTTAAGGGATATAATTATAGAATAAGATCACGACGTGATTAGTTTAAGTATAAAAGAAAGATGGTCTGTAATGTTTGAATAATTATAGCTTAATGCTATGAAGATGGAGTACTATGAAATAGTACGAGATAACTCATGAGGAGTTATAGATGATGTGATACGAGGAATTCATATCGAGCAAATAGCAAGTTAAGAGTAAGATAGAGTTAGGTGGGATTTCAATTGAGGACTCATGTGATGGCTGAGTTGTACAAATCTTTGTATGGTCAGAGATTTTGTGCTTGCACTCAGTTTATCACATTGATAATCATTGGAATATTGGTGTCGCGCTATCAATATATATGTGGTGAAAAGGTGATTCTTTTCTCACGTGTATGTTTGATAGTTAGAAACTATTAAGATTAGTCAGATATCATTAGGATTAGGTGTGGTTCTTAAAACTAATGTATATGGTAAGTTCGTAACTCATAATAATATGATATATTTTGAACCCCTCAGCGAATGGATGCCTATGGTCTGACTAGGATAAGTTCTTAAACTCATATTATTGTGGCAAGTCCTGAACTTTCAATGTGCGGTAAGTTTGATGAACTGGGGTATAATTAAGTGTGAATAGAGTATTGAGGATGATAGGAATAGATAGACATATTAAGCAATGGATCATTATAGAAAGTGGAGTTGATGGTGGAAGCACGAGTATTCCAAATCTTCTAGCTATGCTAGACTTCAAATTTTTTGACATCAAGCTAAATTCGCACTATGTGCCTTTTTAAAATGAATTTTTACTCTCAACGCATGGTGACATGTGTATGTGTGGACTTCGGGACACTGACGCATAGTTATCTATTGGGATATGATATCACTAAAACTGATTTTCAAAGATTTTTGAACTGCTTAAAGAATAGTCTATGCTAATTGTTTCGGCTAGACGAAAATGATTTGAAAATATCAAAATGTATTTTATATCATTAATGCATCATAGAACCTGATGCAAAGATGATAAAAACGATGGAGTTATCAATGCAGAATTTCTTAGTGTTGGATGTGATCTAAGGATCGTCAACCCACTATGGTATGATGTAGTATGACAAAGTCACAAAATGACGGAATCCTCAAACGGACTGTAAATATAGTGCGGTATCATGACATCATAAAAAGATTTTTGAGATTTCTTTAAGATATGAGAATATATATATATATATATATGTATATATATATATATATTTAGATTGATGTCAGAATTGTTGTAGAAGTCTATGCTATTTGATTCAACTAGACGAATATTGAAAGATGTTCATGAAATTCAAGCATTTATTGAAAAGTTATGCCAAACCAAATTATTTTGGTGCGGATTCAGATGTTGAAAAGCTGAGGTGAACAACCCTATAAAGGGACATGTTTTTAGGGATAATGGTTCCGAGCGTAACGCATATAGTCGTTACAAAACACTACGTTGCGGCCCAACGTAGTGGTACAATAGGTTGGCCACCTAGTGTACGTGTGGAGGATGTTTTCAGTCTTTGTGATTGATAAACACTCTGGTTTGCAGTGTGAAGGATTGTGTTGAAGCACTAGTAAACCTAGAAAAGAGTTCACGGTCTTGTGACCCCTCAGCATGATTTGGAATCTTTTAAATTCTTGTTATTCATATCGCTTCCCAATTATTGAGCAATTGTGGAAGTTTCTTGCGATTCTAAAAGGTGAATGTGGTAATGATGATATTCCTTAGAAAGAAGTAAGTCGTAAAATGTGACACTGAATGATGAATATAATGAATAAGTGGGAAAAGAAATTTTAAAATGAGAAGGAGATGAGTTATCAAAGAATAATGTAAAACTTTTAATAGAAAAGTTAATAATTGTGGAAAGATCTTTGGGAAGAAAGTATTAACGTAAAATCTATTTTGATAGATAGAATGAATAAAGATTAATAAAATTTCGCGGACGAAATTCTTAGAAGAAAGGGTGAATGTAATATCCCAAGTGTTTATGATAACGATCCTTAGAAAAGGAAATGAATGGGGTTAAAGAATATATAATATTTGATATATGACTGTGTTTAATTGAAGGTTATGTAATAAAAACCTAAAAGTTGTTGAAGAACTGAATGAAGTATATTTGTATGTAAAACTTTTTGCTAAGTTAACGTGTTGAAGTTATTCAACGATAATTATGAAAGAGATTTTGTGAAAACCTTAGTAAGGTAGGTTTTCGGTGATTCCTAGGATGGAATCCTTATAAGGAGGGAAGGATGTGACAACCCAAATTTTTATAAGTTATTAACATAGGAATTTAATAATTAAAATTCTTATTATAAGATGTTTTGAGTTTGAGTATGTATATATGCGTGCTATATATTTCGAAATATGTGATTGGTGTCAAGACTAATAAATTGAGTTAATATTTAAGATGTGACTAAATATATAGAATAAATAAATTATTTTGGGACAATTTATAGATGGAAAGAAATTAAATATTATACATAATAATTGTATAATTTATTAAAATAATGAGTGTGTTAAATATTAATTATTTTAATGAAAATATTTATTTGAATAGAGATGTTTATTTTAATTAGGAATGTGAATTCATAATTGTATGAGAAATAATATAGTTATCTGTATGGATAGTTGGAGAAGTGTAACTGTGCCATTTTATTTCAATTAAAGGAAGAAGAGGTATCATAGCATACAGTAAAAGGAAAATTAAAAAATATATCATGGAGCAATTGAGCACTCCCAAACATGGCATTAAACCCTTCATATTTCCTAACTACTGAGGTCTTTTACGTTCTGTAACTGAGCAACCCAATTTAAAAGTCACACTTAAGCCCCATTCTTCAGTTTATTCCATATACGTTAAATTGCAAAGAGAAGACTGAGTTTGTAGAGAGAGTGTGTGGGAATTTTCTGCGAGAATTTGGAAGAAAGCTCAAGGAAGAAAAAGATGGATAAAGTAATTGATCATCTAACCAAGCTATTGTGTTTTCAGAGGCAATCAGAGGGCGTCGGGCATACACGTATGCAAGTGTAGTGCTCTTGACGATAAAAGATGTTGTTCTATGTTATAGAACATGAATATTATGAAGTATAATGATGCTTAACATTAATAAATGATATATTAGATAAGTTGTATATGCATACTAAGCACAAACAAGAGAGAAAAATTGGGCGTGTGATGACTAAACGTCGAAACACCGTGATAAGTGATTAGAAACGTAAAAAGTGTTTTAAATCAAATGAAATGAATATTATAAGGTATTGAAGTGTTAATATAAAACCAATAAGTAGTCCTAGCAAGACTTAAACACTTGAATGAACTTCGTATATGAAACATAGTGAGCTATAAGTCGAAAGTTAACACAATCAAATTGAACATTGTGTATTTATGATAGGAAGGGTTATGAGACGTAGAGTAAATTTTACATTACAACTACTATGCGTTGCTATGTGACTAATAGTTAATGTGAATATAATTGTGTAGGGCACGTGAAGTTCATATATTTGTAAGCTGTTAAACTGATATTGGTAAACAACGATCAAGGCAAGTCTTTCAGTTCCTATTTGTTATGTGAACTTTATGATTAACTATTTTAAATCTTTATTGCAAAGAGCATGATGTGTTATATGTATGTTGAAAGTATGAAATGTTAAAGTCAATTTATGACTATGTTGATTGATTAAAGCATGATGATTGAGTAAGGACTCAATCTTTATACTTGTTATATGACCTGTAGCATGTATGTTATATGTTGAGCATGTTATTATGTGCTATGTGATGCATGAAAACTGTTAGATTTTGCTGGGCTGTCAAGCTCAACCTTGCAAATAACCACTTTTCCAGGTTCAAGATTCTAGGTAAAGTATGTGTTACTTGAAAGACATGAATCATATGTGATAATTGAAGCTTTATACACTTTGTTTGTGTTATTATTATTTGAACCATGTTTAAGGTTCCGAACAATGTATTAATGTTGAATTGTAATATCGTTTTGCAATGTAAACTATTGTAGTATTAAAATGATTCTGAGAAATTTAGATGTAAAGGTTGAAGGTTTTGGGAACGAGGATAGTTTGTAATAGAAATTTTTTTAATTATTCCACAAATTTCAATGGTTGTATTATCGTTTAATGATGTAAAATTAGAGGTTGAATGTATTGTTAATGACCGAAGTCAAGAATTAAATTGTATAAATTTTGGGGTCGTTACAATCCATCTTTGCACTACAGGCCAAAGATGACTTTCACCACAATATAAGCATGAGGATGATGACAATGATATTAAGAATGAATCAAGTGAGATCAAGGATAAATATTAGACATTTATAATTTAATTTATCCAGAGTTCAAGAATGTCCAAATTGTCAACATGATCACCAATTGTGGAGTAAAATTTAAGAATGATATTTAATATTCAAATTTCAAAGATAATTTGGACAAAGAAAAGGAAAAAAATTCCGTCGTGAATATTAATCCGGCATGAATAGTATTCTGAATGAATAGTACCCTGACATGAATAGTGCCCCGGATGAATAGATTAAAATTTAATAAGAAAGTTCAGACCACTATTCAAGTAAAATGATATTAGATGAAGCGCAAACTATTAAGGATATTCTACTAATGTCAGGGATTTTTACCATTTAATAATAAGTTATGGAATCAAACAATAATTGCATACCATAAATAGAGAAATATGAAATAAAACAACATCCTTTGACGAATACAAAAGAAATGATATCCCATATGAGTATGAAATAATATACAAAACTGTAAATAAATTTTCACTCGTCATGCAGTAATCCGCGTAGACAGATCATTTCCACAACTTAATAAATAATGGATACGAAGGGTTATTCACCAGGTATATGGAAATCCGCGTATATAGGTTATTACATATTTTACCTTAGTAGAAGACTAAATCTGACTGGTATAACGGAGATTATCTTGAGGAAATCTTGCACTACACTCAAAGTATCCTTATACTCAAAAGAAATACGCACAATATTATAAAAGAAGAATTCTCTGATTCTGTTGTGATTTTCCTTTCATAACTAAGCAACCTATTTATAGGAGAATGGCAGGGAACTATTTAAAATAAAATCATGGACTAAATAGTAAACATTCACAGATTTTCTAAATTGCGTCTGATTTTTACTATTCATCACTATTCATCTAAATTATTCTAATAAAAAAATAACTTTATATATATTATAAAAATTTTCCGTTTATTACAACTATAATAATAATAAAACAAAAACTGAAATAATTTTCTGTCGACGGTTTAAAAATTAGCACGTTCCCCCATGAAATAATGAGTCAAACTTACAACAAACGCCTCATGACAAACCTCTCTATTTATATAAAAAATTGAATAAATATCTATCACCAATCACTTGTCTTCAATCAACACATTTTTAATATATCAACAATTATTCATCATTAATATTATAACTCACAATATTGACAACCAGATCGTTCCCTGGAAAGAGGGGGCTTTCCGATAAGGATTTCTCCTTACTGGCGCACAATTAAATAACCTGACCCCTTTTCTCAACAGAACTTTCTAGACATTATCAATAATGCTAATAATAATATGAGTAACTGTGTCGTATCAATTATTGATTCAATAATATAAAATATTATGCAGACGTTACTATAACAATTATTGAATCAATAATATGAGATACTATGCAGTAAGTATTGTGACAATTATTGAATGAAATATTGAGTGACTTCTTACGTAAGAATCAATAATTAGAGATATTGTGCAATATCGTGTGCTACTGTGCAACAACGAGTATTACTATACTTTTATCACCGGGTATTTCAACAGTTTAATAGTAAAAGTTTTGCCGTTATTTTTATAAAATGTTTATTTCTGTTATTTTCTATATCCGATAGTTATTCTGTTGTGGGGTCCACCAATGATTGCGTCGTCGTACAAATATTTCCTGATAAAACGAATATTTTATGACAATTTGCTTACTTTATAAAATTTGCAAATATCACCCATAACAATAGCATTTATTAAATTATCACCTTACTATTTACAATACTATTCAGAGAAAATTAATCTTTATTCATAAAAAGTTAGGGTCTTACAACCTCCCCTTCTTATGAAATTTCATCCTCAAAATTGATGTACGTACCTAGTATTTTGAAAAGGTGAGGATACCTTACTTTCATTTCAGATTCTAGCTTCTAGGTCATTTCCTCAATATCATAGTTTTTTCATAAAACTTTGACTTAAGGTATAACATTTGAGCGTAGAATATGTTCCTTCTTATCCAAGATCTTGACAGGTACCTCCTCATACGTTAAATCTTCTGATATCTCGTCTGGTTCTAATTTAATAATGTGGTTTGTGTCTTCCACATATTTACGTAGCATGGATATGTGAAAAATGTTATGAACACGATACATGTTTGGCGATATGGCGAGTCTATAGGCCCCAACTCCTACTCGATCTAGAATTTTAAATGGACTAATAAATCGAGGGTTGAGCTTTCCTCTCTTTCTGAATCTCGTAACTCCTTTAAATGGAGCAACACGTAACAATACATGGTCTCTGACATTGAATTTCATGTCCCTTCGTTGAAGATCAACATAACTCTTTTGTCGGTCTTGTGCTGTTTGTGTTAGTTCCTAGTTGGCACAATAGTTATCTAGAAGGGGGGGTTGAATAGATATTTAAAAATCTTTTCGTTTTAAACTAGTTCTTTGATAATAATTAAAACTTAGCGGAATTAATATTTGTTTTAATCTTCATTACCAAGCACTGGAGTTATGAGAGTGAGGCAGTTATGGCAGATATAACAGATATGTCAGTTATGGTATGAACTTAAAAGACACAATCATTTTTAAGTGGTTCACAGCACTTAAAGCTCCTAGTCCACTCTTCTACTCAACGAGAAGGATATCCACTAAGGATGTCTGTTATAACTTCTGAATCACACAGATTCCTTCTTGACCAGCAGTCTAGGAACTTCTTAGTTCACTCTTGAACTCTACAAGTCCAGCAGACTTGGCTTTCTTATAGTTCACTACGAACTCTTCAAGTCCAGCAGACTTTGTACTCTTCTTCAGTTGGTTGATAATGTTGAGTTCTTGATGGTTGCTACTCAGTTGCTGTGTAAGCACTTGTTCTAAAGAACTGAGTAGCTGAGCAAGCTTTGCAATATCTCAGATCGTAGAGTTGAGCTTGAGAGAGATGTTCACGTTATTTGTTCAATACTTGCTTAATCCTCTCTCATCTATCTGATCTGCATATATGTGATCTTGAAAACTATCCGTTGGATCCATCCGTTGAGACATTAAATGTATTTGACTTTTCTGATCTTTTATGGAGACATTTCTGCACATCTTCTGAAACTGCATTCTGGCCCACTGACACAGCAGACTGCTTTCTCACCTAACACCTGAAAAGGTGTTTTTCCCCCTTACCTATGGTACTTTCCTTAGCTTCTTCAATACGCTTCTTTGTTGTATACTAAGGATATTTTATATTACTTTGGGACTGATGAGTACTGCAACGTCTAGAATCCATTCCTCATATGTTGGAATCTCTCTTCACTCAGATCATAAGGCTCGACGTTCTCTGACATAAGACAGATGCTCTACGATTCATGTCATGATACTCTACGATTCAGATCATAGTGCCTTATCATCTTGGTGTCTTGTCTGATGTTATTAGCCGAGAGCACTACGATTCTTCTTAAACCTCTGCACACTATGATCTTCACTTGCTCGTGTTGTTGACTCTACATTTTCGAGAGCACACTACGATCGTTGACTTGTAAACTCCATGTTTCCTTCAGCACACTACAATCGTTGAGATGGCTCGACAAATGTTGGGACCACTCTACGATTTCCGAAGAGTCCCTTCAAGACAAGCACATTACGATCTTTGAAGCTCTACGTTTCTGCCTTGACTTCTGCAATGTTGATTGAATGATACACTACAATTTCTTCAAAGCCTATCTATTACATCTCAAGATTAACTTAAAAGCTTTGATCTTTCTATCTATACATTCTATTACAGAATGATATACGTTAAGATCTTAGATCAACCTAACAAATTTGATCTATCACTAAGTCCTTGTACATATCTTACTTGGAAGGACTTTACAATTAATCATGAGCATATACATTAAAACATCAAATCATAATATACATTCTCCTAACAATCTCCCCCTATTTGATGTTGACATAACCAAGGAGATTTCTTGTCATGATTATTAGTGACTAGATGCATTTGCAGGATATTTAAATATGACTTAGTATTTCAGTGAGCAGCTGAAATTTCTAGAGGATAAGCATGAATTTATTGATGATCAAGAGATATTACAGTTTAGCATTTACATCAATCAGAAATTTAAACTTATCTCTATTTCTTTGACCTCTTTCTTGCAGGTGGGTTGGCATACTCCTCAGCCCTTCTTTTTCTGCAAGCTTCCTCGTTTCTGGCCAACTCTTCCAGCTTGCTTGGACTTAGTCTTGGATTTTCCTCATGCTTGTACATGAATGCAAGATCTCCAGTTGGCATTCTTATGCATACAGTAGACACATCTCGTGAGCTGGGAGTTGACTTCTGACGACTTAAAGGTATAGCCATTAAAATTCCCTGCTGATCAGATCGTTGAGTCTGATGGTGGAATTATCTTGCAGGAGGGCTTCGTGATTCTTGAGCATGAAATTGTCTTCTTCCCCTTTCTTGGTTTCCTTGACCTCCTTGACCCCCTCTACCTCTGCCCTGATCTCCATGTGCTCCTTGAACTCATTTCCCTTTATTCTCCCCCTTTATATCAGCATCAAGGGTTCGAATGTCTGCAGAAAGTCTATTGACTCCTTGGAAAAGCTCATTCAGTTGGCTTTGTGTCTGAGAAATG
Source organism: Panax quinquefolius (assembly GCA_020205615.1). Lineage (NCBI taxonomy): Eukaryota > Viridiplantae > Streptophyta > Magnoliopsida > Apiales > Araliaceae > Panax > Panax quinquefolius. Next base: position 35,252,996 of record CM035164.1, read on the forward strand.
TCCTCTCGACTTTCCTTGATCTGTTTTTCAGATCTAGCTTCTTTGTTTCGGAGGGCAGTGAGAATAATGTCATTCTGTTGTTCCTGATTGACATAAGATTTCTAGAAATCATGGATTGAGGCTTTCAAGTTGATGAAGTTCTCCAGCATAAGTTTATTTTGAACTTCTTGATTTCTCTGCATTTCAAGAACAGCCTCTCTTTTCTTGGCGGCTATCTGGAAGTGAATCTCATCTCTGTCCTTCATGCTCTTAAGAATTTCTTGGATAATTTCCCTCAATTTCTTTGTAAGCTCAGCATTTATAGTGTCAGGATAGTTATTTGCAGCTGTGATCATTTGATTTAGCCGGATATGAATGAGGCCGGAGTGATTTTCCAGGCTTTCTTCTATATTCTTGACCATATCCTTGGTTACTTCCTTTAAGTCATCCTTTGTTGGCAAATTTGGGAGAGCATCATTGGTTTGAGGATTGTTGATTGGAGGGGTTGTTTGCTGGGATTGATCTTGCAAGTTGTAAAGAGCAAGATCAAGACTAAAGTAGTCATTTGAGGAGGAGGATGGTATGTCTAATGGAGGGGTCTGAGTTTCAATGTTTGGACTATAGGGCTCTACGATATCTATTTGGGACTCTACGACTGGGCTAGAGTCAGGGATCATAGAGATGGTGGTTTGTGGGAGCAAAATAAGGTTGGTTGTATTTGGTTCTTCAGTTACAGAATTTTGGGATTCTGTAACTGGGAATTGATTCACTAGATTGTGAATCACTTCCAACCATCGAGGGAATTCATAGAATTGACTAAATGATGATGATGGCAAGTGATTAACTTTGAAGTGAATAAGGATAGATAATACCTCAAGTTTACCCTTTGAGGAAGAGGTGTTGGTAATCAACTTCTTTGCAAAGTGGACTCTCCCTGGGAATCCATGAGCCAGCACTGAGATGGCCGGATATTCTTTGAAACTCTAGAACATGTGATCCCAAGAGTTGTTGATTTGGGCTTGATGGTATGGCATCATAGGTAGGTATGAGAACATCTGATTGTAAAGGTAGCTTCTATACCCATCTCTGCCTACACCAGTGATCTGAAGATCATCATCTTCTTCTTCCTCTTCTCTTTCTTCGGTGGAGGACTTCATTATCTCATTGGGTTCTTGATGATCTTTTACTGGTTCCTCTTCATTTTGGGCAGGGACATCTTCTTCTGCCATGGGGATATCTTGAGGCTCCCCCTCAACTTGATCATCTTCTTATAAGATCAAAGGCTCACCCTTAAGTGGAGCATTTTCTTGAGCTTCAGCCATCTCCCCCTCAACTGGTGTATTCTCTATCATGAGAATTTCAGGGATCTCCCCCTCAGCTGGAGCACTGTTTTCTTGACTTGCTCTGGACAGTTCCTTCTTAGCAGCCATGCTCTTTGCTTCATTCTTCAGTACCTTTTCATTTTCAAGAATGTACTTCTTGACCAACTTTCTCCTTGCTTTGCTGGGTTTAGTCACAGCTTCAAGACTCTCTTGAATCTTAGCTTTGTCCTGTTCAATAGCCACTATGCTTGAAGCAGCTACCTCCTTATCTGCCATACTTGGTCTGGTCTCCACGAATAGTGGAGACTCTACGATTGAGGTGACTGATGGCCTTTTGGACTTATGACCAACTATGTTTTTCTTCAGGATCTGGGATATGGTAGCCTGATCCTCATCTGCTTTATCTTCCTGCTGCTTTCTCCTCAGCATCCTCAAAGTCTCTATATCAGAGGACTCTACAGGTATATCAGTAGTGGATCCTTGAGGCTCTTCCATCTGTCTATCCCTTAGTTTCCTCTTGCCCTTGCTCTTTCTGGTAAGGACAGAGGGTTCTTCTTCTTTGTTGATTTCTTCTTCTTCTTCTTCCCTGACAACGGACATGTTTCCTGGAATGCCTGAGTTTTTTAGTTCCTCAGTTCTTCCACTGGATTATGTCATCATTCGTACATACTCAGTAGGGTTCCTCTTCAAATTTTCAAACAACTGTTGGGTCATTCTTCGATTTGGGTTGATGATTTCTCCCTCTTCATCCCCAATTTTGTCGCCCAGTGTAGATTGCAGAATGATACTTAAGAAACGCCCATATAGCATCTTCTGAGGGCTTTTTGATTTCTTCAAGTTTGCTATCCACTTACCAACCCATACGAGCAGTACAGCTCCATAGTTGAGTTGTATACCATAGTACATGACAGTCATGAGCTTAAGTTGAGCTTCATTCACCGAGTCATGTCCTGAGCTCTTGCAGCATATACATTTCCCAATAATATCAGCTAAAAATTCATACCTCTGGGGGAACTCCTTCTTCTTGTACCCTTTCACAGAGGGGTTTTTCTTGTGATGCATTTTTCTTAGTCCCTCTTAGAAGTCTACAGAATCTAAGTGTGGATTCCCTTCATTCTTGAGACCTAGGGCAAGATTGAAGTCTTCTTCCTTTAGTCTAATTTCTACTTCCCTTACTCTTGTAGTGATGATGTTGTTTTCAAACACACCATTTTTGTAGAACTCTTTTACTAGCTTGGGATAGATAAGGGTGTCTGTGCTCAGAGCCTCCTCGAGACCCGCCTTCTTCAGCAGCGCTAGGGTCTTGTGAAATTTTGGTGGAGCTGTTTTGAACTCGTCAAAACAGAGTCTGTAGCCGGATACCACATTTGAAGCAGCCATTGATTCTTTAGTTGGAAGTGAGATACGTCTGAGCTTTCTGCTGATTTAGGGCTTTTGCTTTGAGAGAGAGAGAGAATGAGAGAGAGATAATCTTTTGGACTTCAGATTTCAAAAATGTGATTTCAACTTGTACTTGTAACTTCCCTCTCTTCTTTTTCGCTTAGTGGGACAGGTGTCAATTTTTGCTTGGCTCTATGATTTTGACTGTGCATGAATGTACTAATTTTTCCTTGGCTTCTTCAGAGCTGAGGTGTCCTTAGGAAGACTACGATTATTGAGGTAGTCTTATGTTCGTTAAGTTTGTCATGCGATCGTCGAGTCTGTCCAGTATTCGTTGAGTCTGTCCTACGGTCGTTGAGTCTGATCAATCATTCGTTGAGTCTGTCCTGCGATCACCGAGTCTGATCAATCATTCGTTGAGTCTGTCCTGCGATCGTCGAGTCTATTCGAATCCTTGTGATGAGTTTTTGATAAAGCATTCTTTTAAGGTAACTCAGGAAGGCCAACCTCTTGGAGAGATTCAAGGGTTAGGTTTGTTCCTGAGGCACCTCTTAGAGAGATTGCTTTGTTATGAAGCTTGTCATCATAGGATACATTTATGATTTGTGGATGGGGCTTGTGTCATCGTTGAGTCTGCACTACGATAGTTAAGTCTTTGCTACGATCGTTGAGGTAGTTTTCTTTTTAGCTCTACGATCGTGAGCTTTCCTTGATCATGTCTATGATTTTGAGTTCAGCCTTTGTATCTTTCATGGTTAGCACAATCTAGAGCATATATTTCATGGTTGTAGATTTAGCATTCCTAGCTCACTTATTAACATATTAAATCTGGATTCATCTAGTTTTTTTGTAAAAACATCAGCAAGTTGATTTTCAGTAGGGATATATCGTAAAGATATAGTTCCATTTTGTTTCTGAAGACCCACTTAGTTCCTATCACAGGATGACTCTTTGGTCTTGGTACCAATCTCCATACTTTACTTCGTTCAAATTGGTTGAGTTCTTCCTGCATTGCTTCTATCCAGCTAGAGTCTTCCATAGCATCCTCTATCTTCTTTGGCTCTATTTTTGACAGGAAGCTTAGATAAAAGCATTCATTCTGAGTAGCAGCTCTTGTTTTGACTCTGGCACTCGGATCTCCAATGATTAGATCCTGAGTGTGATCTCTTGCCCATCTGTTATCGGTTGGGACATCTGTCCTGATGTCTTCTTATCTTTAATCTTCAAGGTCTATCTCTTCTACTTGGAGTGGAGGCTCGTTGTCTTGCATTGACCTTTCTATGATCACGTTCTCATGCTCTATGATTTCACTGTCTGGTACTACAATCGTAGTGTTGAGCTCGACGACTTCATTCGTAGTGTCTACACTATCCATCGTAGTGTCTTGAGGCACTGTTTTGTCTAAATTAGTTTCATTAAAGATGATGTGTATCGAGACTTCAACATTCAGCGTCTTCTTGTTGAACACTCTGTAAGCCTTGCTGTTTGTGGCATATCCAAGAAATATCCCTTCGTCTGACTTGGGCTGGAATTTCGTCAGATACTGCTTTCCATTGTTGAGAATGTAGCATGCACAGCCAAAGACATGGAAGTAGCTGACACTTGGCTTTCTTCCTTTCCACAGTTTGTAGGGCGTCTTCTTGATCGTAGAGTGTATGAGTGATCTATTCTGCATGTAGCATGCAGTGTTGATAGCTTCTGCCCAAAAGTATTCAGGCAGATGGGCTGCAGCTAGTAGAGTTCTTCCAGCCTCTATCAAGGTTCTGTTCTTTCTTTCAGCTACTCCATTTTGTTGAGGAGTTCGTGGAGCTGAGAAGTTGTGACTGATCCTATTGTCTGTGCAGAACTGATCCATTTTAGAGAAATCGAATTCTCTGCCATGATCACTCCTTATGGCCTTAATTTTCTCTCCTTTCTCGTTCATCACCAGTCTGAACATCTTGATTAATTCGGAGCTTGTTTCATCCTTTGAAGTTAGGAATAATTCCCATGTGAATCTGGTGTAGTCATCAACTATGACTAGAGAGTATCTTTTTCCTCCAAGACTAGTTGTTGGGATTGGCCAAAAGAGGTCCATGTGGAGTAACTGCAGGGGCTTGTCAATAGAGTTGGCAGTCTTTCTTTTGAATGAGCTTCTGGTTTGCTTTCCAAGCTAACAGGCATTGCATGGCCTTTCCTTCACGAAGTTGAACTTGGGTAGGTCAGCTACTAGGTCTTTTGATGCCAGTTTGGACATGCTTTTGAAGTTTAAGTGAGACAACCGTCTATGCCATAGCCAGCTCATTTCTTCAGATGCTTTTTCCATAAAACATATCGTCTCATCTGAGCTTAGTTGACCAAGATCCACTGTGTAGACATTTCCTTCTCTTGTCCCGGTTCGCTTTACAGCAAATGTCTTCAAATCTCTGACTTGACATTGGTTGTTGAGGAATGTCACTTGATGACCCTTGTCGCAGAGTTGGCTGATACTTAGAAGGTTGTGTTGAAGGCCTTCCACATAGGCTACTTTGCTGAAAGATACTGCACCATTGCTAGCAAAGCCATATCCTCTTGTCTTGCCCGAGCCGTTATCTACAAAGATGACATAGGGACCCTCCTTTTCTATATAATTAGATAGTAGGGCTTTGTTCCCTATCATATGCCTTGAGCATCCACTGTCCAGATACCATGTTGAGATCGTGGAGCTCTTTTCCTGTCAAAACATTTGAACCTTCATTTTGGTACCCATATTTGTATGGGTCCTTCTTTGTTAGTATCTTTGGGGACCCAAATTTGTCTAATCTTGGGTCTCACATGCATGGAATTATAATAACACTTGGCAGCCCTATGACCATATTTATTGCATATGAAACATCTATTATGATGCATGCCTGTGTGTGTATGATGATTCATCCTCCACTTGGACTTGTGTGGTTCCTTAAGTATCCTTTTGTTAAACTGATTCTCATTTTTCCACGTGTCCTTGGATTTCATAAATAGTGATGAATGTGCCTTCCCTCTACTGTACCTTCCCGGTTGATTCGTAGAGTTGATCTTGCTTGACTCTACGATTCTTCGAGGTTTGTGAGTAGAGGTTAGGTTACTCTTCTCTTTTATGGACCCCAGACCAGCATGAGATCTTATACTCCTATGAGTAAGAATAGAGATAGTAGGACAAGGTTTAACTGGTTCTTCTAACTGTGAGGATTTCACAAAGGTAATGCCTCTACTAAAAGTGCTAGTTACTAGTGCTAATTTCCTTTGTCTTTTCCACACAAGGCTCTGAGATGGACTCCCCAAAGCCTAGACCTGTTATGTCGAATGTGCTTCTCTGACTAGAGAGCAGGAAGTCCATGGATGATGAGGATTTGTTTTATGCAGAGATAGTCTTCTCTAGATCCTCAATTTTAGAGGTTAGATTAGATTCTCTTTGTGCATTGAGTGTGTTTGTCTGTTTTAAAGTTTCATTCTCAGCCTCAAGCTTGGAAAGAAGATTAGTACTTAGAAGGGCTGTTTCAAGCTCTTCTTGAACTTTCTTCTTCTCCTCTTGAAGAGGTGAATGATCTTTAGACAAGACTCTGAACCACTTCATATATTGATGTAGATCAGTGGTTATGCCATGCAGTGCAGTTCTTAAGTCATTCATGTCTATATCAGGTGAGTTGAAATCAAATACCTCGTTGAGACTTACATCATATATATTGAGGCTTTGCATGTTTGACCATTAAGCACAGATTGGCCATTTGTGGTTCTTCTTCATCTTCAGAGTCAGCATTTGAGTCATTATCTGAATCACTCCATGATCCTCCAGCTACCAGGCCTTTGTCTCTTTTCTGAGGCCTCTTATTTCCTTTGTATTCCTCCTTTGCATGTGTTTTCTTCTTTAGTTCTTCTTTGATAGGTTTGTTGCAGTTGGCGATGAAGTGGCCAGGCTTTTTACAGTTGTAGCATAGGTCATTCATTTGCTCTCGGGTCTTTGTAATTGTCTTGACCTTTCTTTGGCTTCATTGATTACGCTTTTATCGCATGAACCTTCTTAGTCTCTTTACCAGCATAGCAAAGTCTTCATCATCGTCTTCATCATAATCAGAGTCAATCTTAGTGATGACTTTTGATGCACCTTCATTTGCCTTGAGAGTAACACCCTTGTCTTTCCTTCTTCCTTCTGATAGGGTTTCAAAGACGTTGGGTCGGCTCCAAATCAGATGTCGAGAGATTGCCATATAGTTGTTGAACTGTCATCTCGTAGAGATTCTTTGACTCTCTTATTGCAGTGATCTTGGCATCCCATCTGCTTGGTAGTGAAAGTAGTATGCATACAAGCCAATCATATATGATGATAAAGCATATACTTTGTAATCAATCTTATTTATTTATTAATAAAAGAATTATTTATTAAAGGCATTTATTATCTATATGGTGCTGTTTTAACAATATGTGATAAACCCATAGTTTTAAGCAATGCTTTTAGAATCATGATGAGATCATGCTAATGAGATCTAAATTCTTAGATAGCTTAAAACTAAAATGTTCTCAATCAATGGATTACTAAAAAGGGGATTAGTGAATCCGGATAAATTGGTACGTACGTTGCTTGCTCATTGGATGAGGATGATTGATCTCATGATCATTTATGTGGAGACACTAAAGCAAGTATGTAGGTGCTTATTAGAGAATAAGTTCACTGAACGTGACTCGCTAAGGAATACTTAATGGAGTTTTACTTGTCTGTCAATAGAAATTCCTGTAGTGATAGTAGTACAAATGATCCTTAGACTTGAGATCATCATAGTATCTTATATATAATGAATTACACTTTGACTTATTCCTTAAGACTCTTAGAGTATATCAAAGGCTATGCTTGGGTGTAATAAGTTATATATGAAGATAGTGAATGATCAATAAAGAATCTACTACTTCTAGTAAAAGAAGAGAAATGTCCTATGTGATTCGATAAATGACAACTCAGGAATCCTTGGCCAAGGTGGAATGAAATTAGAAAATAGTTTCTAATTTGCATTCATTCGGAGTTGTGTATTTAGGAATCGAAATACATATAATTAAATAAAATAAGACTTGACAGTAATTCTATGTCTTATATTTAATTAGGACATTGTATGGTTGAAGGATTAAATTGTACGGTAACTATTAACTCAAAGGTTCTTTTATGATTAATGTTGAAATCTATATTATCTGTAAAGTCGTTGATCGCTAGGGAGGCTTATCCCTATTGTAGAAAAAATATTATTTATTTAAATAAATTAATCATTTTATTTATTTATTTATTTAAATAAGATTAGAATTGTTCTAATTGATTTATTCACAACCGGTTTAATATGGAGAACCTAAAGGGTCACACCATAAAAAGGAAGAATAATTATTTAAGAAGTTAATGGCATAATCGTAATAATATATTAAGTATATTTAATTTAATCTATGGTGATAGAATAAATTAAATAGCTTAATATTTATTATTTAATATTTTAGAAATATTAAATATAAATTAATAAGAGGAGTCTTATTAATATTATTACAATTATTATTATTTTAATTTCTAAAATAGTTTAGAAATTAATTTAATATAAGTACTCTCATTTATTTCTAATAGGATTAGGAGGGAAAATTAGTTAAAGGAGTTTAATTAATTATCCCTAATAAGATTAGGGAGCCCATTTAATTAAAAGAGTTTAATTAAATAAATAATACCTTATTTTAATTAAATAGGGTTACCTGATATCGTTATAAGAGGAGTCTTATATCATATATCAAATATACGTAATTCCAATAGTTGGAGAGTACGCCCCCTTTTTCTACAGAGATGGGAAAAATTAGGGTTTGAGCCAATACACCCTTCTTCTTGAAAATTCTTCTTCCTTGGTGGATCACCTCTAGAGGCCATACACTTGGGTGGCTTACATTGATCAAAGGAAAGAATCTACCCGGAGGTTCAAGGAGATCGCGAAAAAGTAGGAGTTGAACTCGTACCTGTGGAAGCTCGTATCTACAAGTGTATGATTACATAACTTCTTGTTCTTCGTTTTAATTAATAATATGCATAAAGGATGATCCGGGTAATTGATTTGTGAAAAAATTTAAAATCTGATTTTATTATGCTTCCGCTATTATTACAATTTGATTGCTATTTTGATTTTTACAAAACCTAACAGTGGTATCATGAGCCAAACTTTATGCGAATTATTAATTATTTTGATTACATATATGTATGGGTATGTATTTAGAATAATTTATTGGACATAATTTATTGTATAAAATTATTATTTTATGAAGAAAAAAAATTAATTGCCGAAAAGTTTTTCAGAAAAACGTTTTCAGATTCGGCGTACTGAATTATTTATTTATTTGTCTTTAACTGTGTCTACAAGACCTACTTCAGTAATATTGATTCTTTTGGTTCTGCGTGACGGCGTGGCTGTTTTGTTTCTCCAAAAGCATATCCTGTTGCATGTTATATATATTTTAAATATATATAAAATTTGATAGTTTAGTTTAAAAAAATAAAAAAAAAATCTTGGGTCACGTGAATCAATTATCATGTACTGCAGTATGATTAACTTAATAATATATATATATATATATATATATATATATTATTAAGGTATATTTTTTTCTTAATAATTTTATAATTAAAATAAAGAGTTTATTTTAATCTTGAAATTGGATTTCATGCAACTTGAAATTGCCCATTAAATGATACTCATATATATATATATATGGAATGATTTTATTTATTGATACATATGGTGATATGTATGATAATAAAAGGGATTAATTATAGACTATTGACCAATGTGATTGGATTTATTTTGGTTGGATGTTTGAATTAATGGGTTTTATTAAATGGAGTCTGCGTACCTCGTCTTTTCTGATTTTCTTCTTGATGTAAATTCTATCTCTCTCCTATGTACTTCCCTCGATCACGATCAAGGTTTCTATTTAAATTAAATAGTTTAATGTAATAGGATTAGTTAGAATTTTTTTTGGAGAACCAGAGATCAAGTAGCAAGGAGCGTTTGAAGACCCGTTTGTAATGGAGCCCTGGTTTAAATATAATAATTATATTTAAATATTTATTCTTGCACCCTAGGGTTTGACCTTTTGGTTCACTTGGTGGCTCTAGTGAACCAAACTAGAATAAAAGTCCATAATCAATCCGGGTAGAATATAGTATTCTATATTTGCATGCTAGTATTATATATATTATATATTATGCAAACATGCTTCGCATGTTTAATAATATGACGCGTATTTTATATATATATTTGCATGCACGCTAAACAAGATGAGACAAATAATAACAAATCCCTCAAAGTTTTTATATATTAAGTCTTAAGCGTTCAAAGATATTTAGAATATCGAACGTCGCCTTCTAGCATGATTAAATTAATAGAGTATTAAATATTTAATATGAGTTTGTTGTGTCACCACAATGCAAGTATTAATTATTTAAGATGTTAATTTATCACATTTGATGCTTATAAAGAAAATTAAACAATATTGTTTTGTTGTGTCACCACAAGGACAATATTTTTCTTTTTTGAATATATGAAAGTGCTAGGTTGGACTTAACTTAGACAATTTTGATTCGGATGTGTCACCACTTGATCAAAATAATCTAAGAGGCAAAACATAAGGAGTTACATGATGATGTAATTGACAAGGAGTTGTCTACCTATTTATTTATATATAGTTTGTTGTGTCACCACAAGGCTATATATATTTGAAATGGGATCCTTATTCTCACTAGCAAAAAAAACTTTAATTAGATTTTGCGAACTATATAAATGAGGGTAATATAGTTTGAAGAAAATAGTGGGAGATACCAATATAAAATAAGACCTAATTTATTTTGGTAATTAATTAAATGAATGTTTGCTAAAATATTATCTTTTTACATGCGAATTTTGAAAATGTCACATTCACTAATTTCATCACGTAGCATACTTGATGTTAACAAACCGGCCCTGGATCAAACTACACGGACCGTTAAGGAATCTGAGAATTGTTCTCACCGCTTTGAAAGATTTCTTATGTCCTAAATTAGCCGTGCACTGCAAAAAGTTGCGAAATAGCCTCTGAGGAAGAGATTGCTACTTTTAAGCGTTGGCAAGATGATGCATCGCTGGGCTCGATGCATCATGCTCGCATCCATGTGTAACGAGCTTGACGTCGACATGAAAACATGGATGCTCCTACTATCTTCTTGCACCTTCGAGACTTGTATGGTGAGCAAAGTAGAATTGCTAGATATGAAATATCTAAGGAGCACTTTCGATCTCGGATAACCGAGGGCACTACTGCTTGAGACTCATGTCTTAAAGATGATCAATCGATTGAGCGTCTTAGATACTTGGGTTCGTCGTGGATGGGGAGTTGAGTCAAGATTTGATCTTGCAAATACTCCCGACACCTTCTCACAATTTATTGTGAATTTCACATGAATAAGTTGGACGTCGACTTGCACGAGTTACTTAACATGTTGAAAATCTATTTGAAGGTCACTTCCCATCCAAGAAGAACCATGTCTTCTTGGTGGATGATTCTTCCAAAAGGAAGAGGCCCAAGGTATCTTCCGAAAAGAAGAATTCCAAGAAGGCTAAAGGAAAGGCGAAAGTGAAGGATCAAAAGAAACTCGATCCAAATAGCAAAGGAATTTGCTTCCATTGCAATAAGCCGGGTCATTTGGAAGAGGAACTGCAAGGATTATCTTCTTTGAACAAAAGCGAAGAAGCTTGGAGAAGCTTGAATCCTAATCAAGGTTTGTTTATGATTGAAGTTAATTTTTCCGAAAAGTCAATCTTCTACTTGGGTATTGGATACCGGCTGTGGTTCTCACATATGTAATAATATGCAGGGACTGGTCAAAAGTAGAAAGCTGAGCAAGGATGAGGTCGTTCTACGAGTGGGAAATGGAGTAAAGGTTGCTGCATTAGCTGTAGGGACTTATTGTTTAGCACTGCCTACGGGCAAGTTCATTAATTTAAATAATTGTTATTTTGTTCCAAATATCATTAGAAACATTATTTCTATCTCTGTATTGGATATGGATGGTTTTAATATTATAATAAAGAACAATAATTGTTCTATTTATAATGATAATGTTTTATATGGTGTTGGTAATTTGCGAAATGGACTTTATATACTTGACTTGCATGAAAATATACTTCAAATTGAACAAACTAAGAAAGGGAAAAGAGATGATGTTAATTATACCTTCATGTGGCACTGTAGACTCGGTCATATTAATGAAACAAGATTATGCAAGTTGCACAAAGATAGGCTCCTAGAGCTATCGGATTATGAATCATATCCAACTTGTGAATCTTGTCTCATGGGCAAAATGACTAAATCTCCTTTTAGTGGAAAATGAGAAAGAGTTACAGAGTTGTTAGCGTTGGTACACACAGATGTATGTGGACCTATGACAACGACTGCACGAGGAGGGTATTCTTATTTTATTACATTCACTGACGATCACTCAAGATTTGGATATGTGTATTTAAAGAAATACAAATCTGAATCATTTGAAAAGTTCAAAGAGTTCAGAAGTGAAGTAGAGAAGCAAACTGGTAAGAGTAATAAGATTCTTTGATCTGATCGAGGAGGAGAATACTTAAGTGGTGAGTTTCTCAATTGTCTCAAAAGAAAATGGTATAATCTCACAATGGACTCCACCGGGGACGCCACGGATGAATGGTGTATCTCGAAAGGAGAAATCGAACATTGTTGGACATGGTTCGATCCATGATGAGCTTTATTGACCTTCTAGTTTCATACGGGGATATGCCTAGAATACCGTTTGCATACCTACTTAACAAGGTACCTACAAAATCCATCCCCAAGACCCCATATGAGTTATGGATAGGGAGGAAACCAAATCTTAAGCATGTTAATACTTGGGGTTGTCCAGCTTATGTCAAAAAGTTTGAAAACGATAAGCTACAGACTAGATCAGAAAAATGTAGATTTGTGGGATATGTAAGACCCCAGCTTTTATAAATAAAGATGAATTTTCTATAAATATTATTTTTGAATATTATGGAATAAATTTGATATAATGTTATAGTTGTGGGTAATATTTATAAATTTTGCAAAGTAAGCAAGTTGTTATAAAATATTAGTTTGGTGGGGAATATTTTTTTGTTGGGGAATATTAAATGCGAAGGCTCAATCATTGGTGGACCCCTGTAACGGAAGTATTGTCGTAGTTAGAAACGACAAAATTATCTTTCTATAAAAATAACGGCGGAGGTGTTACCGTTAAAAGCTGTTGAACTACCCGGTGGTAAAAAGTACGATGTCTGGCATTGGTTGCATAGTAGCACTACGGTATTGATTATTGATGCTTACGTGAGAAGTCACTTAGCTATACTCAATTATTACTACGATAATTGTTGCATCATATCTCTTATATTATTGATTCAATTATTGTCACGAGATATCATCATGTATAATATGTTATATTATTAATTGAGACGACAAGTTATAAATGATTAATAATTGTTGAAAGATTAAAAATGTGTTGATGAAAAATAAAATGATTTGTGGTAATATTTATTCAATCCTTGATGTATATAAAGAGTCTCATTATGAGGCGTTTGTGGTAAGTTTGATTATTTTATGGGGGCCCCATATGTCATCATCTAAGAGTCTCTTCGTCGATAGTAATTACCTTTGTGAATAGTAATTACCTTTGTGAATAGTATTTACCTTAATCGATAGTATTTACCTTCACGATAGTAATTACCTTCTTCAATAGTAATTACCTTCGTCGATAGTAATTACCTTCGTCGATAGTAATTACACCTTCGCAAATAGTAGTTGTCCTTCAATATTACAAAGAGTTAAGCGCCTCTTGATTGTTCGAAGGGTTAATTACCCCTTCATGAAATAGTAGTTGTCTCTTCAATATTACGAAGAGTCATTTTGACCCTTCGTTAAGACCAAAAGCCACCCTCGGTTTTTCTATAAATAGAAAGCTCATTCCTTCATTATTTCTTACGAATTCAATTTGAAACTCTAGAGAGAGAAACTATAGAGAGAAAGAAGAAAAGTATTCTCGCTACTTCACTTTTCCAATATTTAGTTCTTCTAAGGTAGGGAATATTATTTGTTGTACTCGTAAGGGTGTTATTCTTTCTTATTCATGAAGAGAACTGTTGTTATTCCATTTCTTATTATTCTATTGGAATAACTTTGTATCTGCTGCAGTTTACCTATACTTGGTGACATTCTTCTATTATTCTATTAGAACATCACATGCATGTGTTTTACAGGACTGGTTCCGCTCTTTATTATTATTACATTTGGAACATCACATGCTGTGTGTTTTACAGGACACAGTTCCATTTACTATTCCGCCTTTACATTTTTGTCGGGATATCCTTTCATGCTATACGTCGGACTGGTTCCATTCTTTATTATTACTGTTGGAACATCCTCGTCATGCATGCGTTTCTGACGACTGGTTCCGTTATTTATTATTACGTAATAATAACTTTTGCTGTCTTGATCGCATCGCATGCATGGTGATTTCTTTTGTTATTCCATTCTTTATTATACCCAAATTGGTTAAAACTTTGACTTCTATACTCCATGAAATTAGTAGAATATCCTTGATATTTGCGTTTCATCCGATATCTTTTCATGGAAATATTCTTACGATCATTCTTGAATTTTACTCTACAAAAGCGATGTCATGTTGACAATTTGGGCGTTAATAATTCTGGATAAAATAATTCTTGAACTTGTTTTATTGAATTCTTATATCATTGTCATCATCCTCGTGTTTATATTATGTTGAAAGTCATCTCATGGCATGTAGTGCATAGATGGACTTGGTATGATTATGACCGAGAGACTATTCGGTGTAATCATGGTAGTAATGTTACAAATGATGTGGTAAAAATCCTCGATTAGGCGTAGTGCATTGATGGACGATTGTTGGCATGATCATGACCATTAATGAATACACAACTATTCTTGGCCGTAGTGCATGAATAATTGTGGTCGTGATCTTAAAGAATATCCTTGGCCGTAGTAGTGCGGGGGTGATTCGATGATGTGAAATATTTATTAAAAGTGAGTCTCAAACTATAACAAATGATGAAAAAAACCTTTTAAATCATAAAAGATAGTAGATTTTATTTTCTACTTGACTCTTTTAATGGATTGTTGGTTCCACGTAGTTAAACTTGATGTTCATTATATTTTATCGGTTTAACATTTGTTGTAGGCTAATGATAATTTATTACGCATTATCTTAGTCATAATATTTCTTCTTGAGCTAGTTGAGCTCACCCTTTCTTTCACCGTTCTCTTGAGAAATGAGAATATAAATTGGGACGAGCCTCGGGAAGCGGAGTAATGGTCCGAGAGGATAGCATTAGTAGTCCTCACTATTACGTGAAATAGTGTGATAATAATTGTAATGAGGACTCCTTTTGAGTTTGTATAATATCTAGTAGACAATATTTGTATTCAAACTCACGATTTATGTCGTATTGTATACATAGCGATTATATTAGTAAGTTGTATTTAAATTACATGCCATGTATCGACGACCCCCAAGATGGGTGATGTATACCTAATTTTGGGGCGTCACGGTTGGTATCAAAGCTTAGGATATGATCCTGGCTAACATGTGAGAATAGTACTAGGAGGGAGAGGCAGAATACCTTCGCTAGTATGACCTACCTAAGTTTATGTGCTATTTTATTGGTCAATGTCGAATACCTAGATAATTTGTTACATGTCAATTACCCTTTTGTTTTGTGGCGATGTCGAAAATGACATCTCGAGAATGTTGAGAATAGCAATGGAGCACAAAGCGATCGTTGATTCACCACATATCAATAATCGGGATAATGTGCATCGTGAAGGCGACAATCCTCATGCAAAACAACAACACCGACCAAATGATGAATGATCAAATGTTCGAGAGGCTTTATGCGATTTATGCAACAAAGAAAGAGAAGCGACTCTGTCCAAAACGTAGGTGGAAACACGGAAAACTCTCGGTGGTCACCGCTAAACAATTCAAGGAGCCGGGACCACCGGAGTTTAAGGGAGAGCAAAACCACTTCGGCGGAAGCATGGATAAAGCATATTACCAAGATATTTGATGTCTTGGGATGCTCCGAGGAGCAAAAGGTTCCTTTGCCACCTTTATGTTGCTTGGCGGAGCGATTCTTGGTGGGAATCGGTAAAACGTACTCAACTTCTTTGTCTTGAAGATATCTTGGGAGAAGTTCCAGGAGCTGTTCAATGACAAATACTTTCCTGAAAGTATTCGCCACATGAAGGAGGTGGAGTTTATCAAGTTGGAACAAAACAATATGACCGTGTCACAATACAAGGCAAAATTTGCGGAGTTATCACGGTTTGTGTCCCACTTGGTGGATAATGAAGAGAGAATGGCGCGAATGTTTTTAAGAGGTTTGAAGCCGGATATACGTCAACATCTTATTTCTCATAAACTGTGTTTATATTCAGATGTTGTAAATAGGGCTCAGTTAGTGGAGCGCGATAACGAGTCAACGTTGACTAAAAGAGAGCGGTAAGCAAAATTATAATACCAAATGCGAGTAGTCATCGAGCGGTGACAACAAGCGTGGAGGAATCAACAAGCGGATATGGTAACCACTTGGTGGTAATCGGGCCAAAACAATAAGAATGGACATTTCAAGAAAAGGAGATTCAACAATGATGGAAAGCGTCGGCACCATCACCCGTTGTTAAGGAAGGAGAAAGACCACCTATCATATGCTTCAAATGCGGAGGAGAGGGACACATCGATCCGAATGCGCGCCATGCCGTCAAAGCATGTTATAATTGTGGAAGAGAAGGTCACTTAGCTCGATTTTGTGCCATTCAAGACAAATTCAACTAGGATGGAGGCACCAAAGGTCATCCAAAAAAGTCAAACCGGTAGTGCAAGGGAGGCGTTTGTTGTGACCTCCCGAGAGCAAGGAACCCAATGAGGTCATCACGGGTAAGCTTATCATAAACTCTAACGAAATCTATACTTTATTTGATACCGGTTCTACCCATTCTTTTATTTCTCTACTTACTTGTTGATCGATTAAATTTGACTCAGGAGAAATTAGACTTTGACTTATCTGTGGAAACTCCGTTGGGAGAAACCTTCATTACATCCACTGTTTATAAGTCTTGTTTGGTTCAAATCGGTACCCTCACACTACCTGTAGATCTTATTTCATTGAAAATACTTGCATTTGACGTGATTCTATGGATTGATTGGTTAACTACTTATCATGCAAAAATTGATTGTTTTCGTAAGGTTGTTAGCTTTCATATTCCTAATCAACCTATTATGCGAATTCAAATGACCAAACCATTAAAATCAATCACGGTCATCTCAAGCCATAAAGCTATTCGTTTATTGAAAAAGCGGATGTCAAGCTTTCTTAGCTCATATCACGATTTAAACAAAAATACGTCGATTTTTGAACGATATTTCTATTGTTAATAAATTTCTGACGTATTCTCCGAAGAACTTCTGGCCTACCCCGAGCGTGAAATTGAATTTTGTATCGACCTTGAACCCGTCTGACAAAACCTATTTCCAAAGCCCCATATCGAATGGCTCTATTGAACTTCGAGTTAAAGACCCAACTGCAGAATTGTTAGACATTGGCTTTATTCATCCTAGTACTTCTCCTTGGGGTGCTCCTCTGTTCTATTCGTGAAGAAGAAAGATGGGAGTATGCGACTTTGTATTGATTATCGGGAGTTGAATCATGTCACCATCAAAAATAGGTATCCATTGCCACGTATTGATGACTGTTTGACCCGATTGCAAGGAGCCAAATTCTTTTCAAAGATTGATCTTCGTTAGGATATCACCAATTGAAGATTAGAACCACCGACATTCCAAAGACGGCTTTCGAACTCGATGCAGGGAATTATGAATTCCTAGTCATGTCCTTTGGATTGACTAATGCTCCTCTTTGCCTTCATGGATATGATGAGCAGAGTATTCAAGGAATATTTAGATCACTTTGTGGTCGCGTCTTTATTGATGACATCCTTATTTATTCCAAAAGCCGTGAAGATCATGAAAGCAACACTTGAGGTGACACTCCAAAAGCTTCGTGAATATAAGCTTTATGTCAAGTTGAAGAAATGCGAGTTACGGCTTGAAGAAGTAGCATTCCTTGGGCACGTGGTATCAAGTCATGGAATATCTGTTGACCCAAAGAAAGAATGAAGCTATTCAAAGTGGGAACAACCTAAATCGATGGTCAAGTATGCGTAGCTTTCTCGGTTTATTTGGTTATTATCGGAGATTCGTGGAAAGATTTTCTCGAATCGCTACTCCATTATTTCGGTGACTCGAAAAGATACAAAGTTCGATTGGAGCGAAGAATGTGAGAAAAGTTTTCAAGAACTCAAGAGGAGACTTATTTCAAAGACTTTGCTACGACAATACCATCCGGCTCGGAGGGATTTGTCATCTACAAATGATGCTTGAGCAAAAGGTTGGGATGTGTTCTCATGCAACATGGAAAAGTTATAGCCTATGCCTCACGACAACTCAAAGAATATGAGAGGAATTATCCTACTCATGATCTAGAGTTAGGCGGTATTATCTTTGCACTTAAAATTTGGAGGCATTACTTGTATGGGGAGAAAGTGGAGATCTTTACGGATCATAAAAGCCTCAAATATTTCTTCACTCAAAAAAAACTCAATATCGACAACGACGTTGGCTTGAATCTGATGAAAGATTATGATCATACCATCCAATACCATCCTGGAAAAGCGAGCGTGGTAGTAGCTTACGCATTGAGTAGAAGATCATATGCAAGCAATCTGAGTGCGTTATTGTCAACGCAAGGCCCATTTTGTGTGACTTGCAAAGGATGGAGATAGAGTTAAAGACTCGAGGGACGCATGTGATGATAAGCGAGTATCTGAGTAAAACCGACTTTAATCGATAAAGTTAAAGTTTGCTCAAGCTACGGACACTGAGTGATGCGTATGAGAAAAGAAAGTGCAAGAAGGTGCTATCTTAGGAAGCAAGAATCGATGAAGAAGGAATACTTGAGTCAACTCCGGACTTTGTGTTCCTAATGACCGATTTAAAGTATAATATCATGATGGAGGTGCACAACACACCATTTGCAATCCATCTGGGAGTACCAAATGTATCATGATATTAAATAATACATTTTGGTGGAGCAATATGAAGAGAGAGATAAGCTATTGTTTATCTCAAGGTGTCTAACTTGTCAACGAGTTAAAGCGGAGCATCAAGTACCAAAAGGTCCATTGCAACCACTTGATATTCCGAATGGAAGTGGGAGCACATTACCATAGATTTAGTTCTGGGTCTTCCTAAGGTTTCTCAAGGCATTGATGCGATTTGGGTCATTGTTGATAGATTGACCAAAGTCTGCTCATTTCTTCTGCGATCGAGAAACTTATACACTTGAACGTCTTGCTTCATATGTACATAAACGAGATTGTAAGATCGCATGGTATCTTAAGGTATCCATAGTTTACGATCGAGACCCAAGATTCACTTCACGATTTTGGGTTAGTTTGCAAAAAAGCTATGGGCGCAGACTTACGATTTAGCTCGGCATATCATCCTCAAAGCAGGACGGACGATCGAAGAGGACTATTCAAACTCTTGAAGATCTATTAAGACTACGTGTCCTTGATTTCAAGGGAGTTGGGACAAGTTCTTACCATTGGTAGAGTTTTCCTCTGACAACGATTATCAAGCAAGTATTGGCATGGCTCCATTCGAGCGTTGTATGGAAGAAAGTGTCGTTCTCGATTATCTTTGGGATGAGGTGGGTGAAGCAACGTTGTTGGGACCGGAGTTGATGCGTGTATGACTACGGAAAAGATTGAAACGATCCGACAACGTATAAAAACCTCACAAAATCGACAAAAAGAGTTATCTTGATCTTCATCGAAAGGACGTGGAATTTGATATAGGAGATCATGTGTTGTTAAGAGTTGCTCCATGGAAAGGAGTTACAAGATTTGGAAAGAGAGGAAAACTTAATCCTCGATTCATCGGTCCATTTTAATCCTAGATCGAGTAGGAGCGTGGCCTATAGACTCACTTTACTGCCAAATATGTCTCGTGTTCATAACATTTTTCACATATCCATGTTACGTAAATATGTGAAAGACCGAACCATATTATTGAGTTAGAACCCAGATCGAAATAGCGGAAGATTTGGCGTATGAAGAGGTTCTGTTCAAATTTTGGATAAGAAGGAACATATTCTACGCTCGAGTTATACCTCAAGTCAAAGTTTTGTGGAGGAACCACGATGTTGAGGAAATGACTTGGGAGTTAGAATCAAATGAAATCAAGGTATCCTTACCTCTTTGACATACAGTCGTACGCCTAATTTCGAGGGCGAAATTTCATAATAAGGGAGGTTGTAAGACCCCACTTTTATAAATAAAGATGAATTTTCTATAAATATTATTTTTGAATATTATGGAATAAATTTGATATAATGTTATAGTTGTGGGTAATATTTATAAATTTTGCAAAGTAAGCAAGTTGTTATAAAATATTTGTTTGGTGGGGAATATTCTTTTTGTTGGGGAATATTAAATACGACTACTCAATCATTAGTGGTGGACCCCACAACGGAAGTATTATCGTAGTTAGAAAAGCGATAAAATTATCTTTATATAAAAATAACAATGGAGGTGTTACTGAATTAAAAAAGCTGTTGAACTACCCGGTGGTAAAAGTACGATGTCACGCTTGGTTGCATAGTAGCACTTGCAAGATTGATTATTGATGCTTACGTGAGAAGTCACTTAGCTATACTCAATTATTGCTATAGTAATTCTTTGCATCATATCTCTTATATTATTGATTCAATTATTGTCACGATGTATCATCACATATAATATGTTATATTATTAATTGAGACGACAAGTTATGAATGATTAATAATTGTTGAAAGATTAAAAATGTGTTAATTAAAAATAAAATGATTTGTGGTAATATTTATTCAATCCTTGATGTATATAAAAGAGTCCATGTATGAGGCGTTTGTGGTAAGTTTGATTATTTTATGGGGGGGCCATATGTCATCATCTAAGAGTCTCTTCGTCAATAGTAATTACCTTTGTGAATAGTAATTACCTTTATGAATAGTATTTACCTTCAATCGATAGTATTTACCTTCGTCAATAGTAATTACCTTCTTCAATAGTAATTACCTTCGTCAATAGTAATTACCTTCGTTAATAGTAATTACCCCTTCGCAAATAGTAGTTGTCCCTTCAATATTACCAAGAGTTAACTCGCCTCTTGATTGTTCCAAGGGTTAATTATCCCTTCAGTAAATAGTAGTTGTCTCTTGATACTACCAAGAGTCATTTTGACCCTTCATTAAGACCAAGAGCCACCCTCGGTTTTTCTATAAATAGAAAGCTCATTCCTTCATTATTTCTTACTTAATTCATTGAAACTCTGAGAGAGAAACTATAGAGAGAAAAGAAGAAAAGTATTCTCGCTACTTCACTTTTTCCAAAATTCATTCTTCTAAGGTAGGGAATATTATTTGTTGTACTCGTAAAGTAAAGGTGTTATTCTTTCTTATTCATGAAGAGAAGCTGTTGTTATTCCATTTCTTATTATTCTATTGGAATAACTTTTGTATCGTGGTTTACCCTATACTTGGTGACATTCTTCTTATTACTGTTTTGGAACATCCTCATGCGTGTGTTTTACAGGACTTGGTTAAAATCTTTATTATTATTTGGGAACATCACATGCGTGTGTTTTACAATACGACTGGTTCTATTATTATTCCTCTTTACATTTACAGCCGGAATATCCTCATGCATGTTATATCTGCGGACTGGTTCCATTCTTTATTATTACATTGGAACATCACATCACATGCGTTTCTGTGCTTGGACTGGTTCCGTTATTTATTATTCATCGGAATAACTTTTGCTGCTGTCGGTCTATCGCATGCATGGTGATTTCTTTTGTTATTCCATTCTTTATTATACCCAATTGGTTAAAACTTTGACTTCTATACTCCATGAAATTAGTAGAATATCCTTGATATTTGCGTTTCATCCAAAGATCTTTTCATGGAAATATTCTTACGATCATTCTTGAATTTTACTCTACACAACGATGTCATGTTGACAATTTGGGCGTTAATAATTCCTTGATAAAATAATTCTTGAACTTGTTTTATTGAATTCTTATATCATTGTCATCATCCTCATGTTTATATTTATGTTGAAAGTCATCGTATCAGTGCATAGATGGACTTGGTATGATTATGACCGAGAGACTATTCGGTGTAATCATGGCCGTAATGTTACAAATGATGTGGTAAAAATCCTCGATTAGTAGTAGTGCATTGATGGGCCGATTGTTGGCATGATCATGACCATTAATGAATACACAACTATTCTTGGCCCGTAGTGCATAAATAATTGTGGTCGTGATACTAAAGAATATCCTTGGTAGCGTAGTGCGAGGGGTGATTCGATGATGTGGAATATTTATTAAAATTTGAGTCTCGGCTATATGATGATGAAAACCCTTTTAAATCATAAAAGATAGTAGATTTTATTTTCTACTTGACTCTTTTAATGGATTGCTAGTTCACGTAGTTAAACTTGATGTTCATTATATTTTATCGGTTTATCAATAAAGATTTAAATTTTGTTGAAATAATTTTTTAATATTATGGTGTGAATTTAAGATAATATTATAGTTGTGGGTAGTATTTATAAATTTTGCAAAGTATGCAAGTGGTTATATTCTATTCGATTGGTGGGGAATATTCGGTTTAGCGAGGAATATTAAATGCAACGACTCAATCATTGGTGGACCCTACAATGTTATTATCGGATTGAAAAATGACAAAAAATTTTATTGAAATAACGGCGGAAGTTTTACTGGTAGTTCTTGTTGAACTACTTTCGGTAGTAAAAGTGCGATATGTCGTTATGTGGTTGCATAGTAGCACTGCGGTATTGATTATTGATGCTTATGTGAGAAGTCACTCGGTTTGATTCCATTATTGTCGATTAATAATATGAATTATTATAAGCGATAATGACGTTTTGTTTTATTATTATTAACGTAATAAAATGAAACATCTTTATATATAAATAGAATACTTTATTAAAGTTATTACATAAATAGAATATATTATATTTTATTATGCATAGTGTTGCATAGTGTTTTGCATAGTGTTTTGCATAGTATTGCATAGTGTTTGCATAGTAAAATGTTTTTATATAAATAGAATATATTATATTTTATTTAAAAGATTTTTCTTTAAATATGGACCGTCGATTAAAGTAAATCAATCTGGACCGTTCATGGATTAATTACTTATGCATTTCATTTTCCTATAAATAGAAGCTCATTCCTTCATTATTTTCTTACGAATTCATTGAAACTCTAGAGAGAGAAATTATAGAGAGAAGCTATAGAGAGAAAGTTATAGAAAGAAGAAGAGTATTCTTTACTTCACTACTTCTATATTCAGGTTCTTTTACTAGTGGGGTGTTATTCTTTCTTCTTGAAGAGAACTTACATTATTCCATTCATTATTATTACATTGGAATAACTTTTGTAAAAGTGGCATACCCTATACATAACTTTGTATCATGGCAGATACCCTATACTTGGTGAAATCCTTATGTTATTCCATTGCTTATTATTACATTGGAATAACTTTTGTATATGTGATTTACCTATATACTTGGTGACATTCTTCTATTATTCGCTTGGAACATCACATGCATGTGTGTTTACACCCGACACAGTTCCGCTTTTATTATTACATTGGAACATCACATGCATGTGTTTTACACCTCGACTGGTTCCGCTTCTTTATAATTACATTTGGAATATCCTATCATGTGTTTTACACCGGATCCGGTTCCATCTTTATTATTACATTGGAACATCCTGTCGGTGTGAATTTCACGACTTTGGTTCCGTTATTATTATTACATTGGAATAACTTTTAATCATGCAAGCATCGCATGCATGTGGTGATTTCTTTTGTTATTCCATTCTTTATTATACCCAAATGGTTAAAACTTTGACTTCTATACTCCATGAAATAAGTAGAATATCCTTGATATTTGCGTTTCATCCAATATCTTTTCATGGAAATATTCTTCCGATCATTCTTGAATTTTACTCTACTAAACAAAGATCATGTTGACAATTTGGGCGTTAATAATTCATGGATTAAATAATTCTTGAACTTGTTTTATTGAATTACTATGTCATTGTCATCATCCTCATGTTATATTATGTTATCTTTGGCTTACGTGCGTAGATGAACTTAGTATGATTATGACCGAGGATCATTCGGTATAATCATGACTTGATATAAACGATGTGACAAAAGTCCTCGGTGGCTTTGTAATGCGATGATGGATAGTTTTGGTATGATTATGACCGGGGGTGATTCGGTATAGTCATGACCATTGATAATTTGATGAAAATCCTTGACCGTGAGTGCGAGGGGATGATTAGATGTGGTGGTTTATTTATTAAAATTGAGTCTCGTGAATAAAAATTGATGAAAACCTTTTAAAACCTAAAAGATAGTAGACTTTATTCTCTACTTGACTTTTTTTTAATGGATTGCTTATTCAAGCTACAGATTAAAGCCGGTTGTCTATTGTATTTTATCGGTTTAACATTGTTGAAGGCTAATGATAATTTATTACGCATTATCTTAGTCATAATATTTCTTCTTGGGCTAGTTGAGCTCACCCTTTCTTTCACTGTTCTCTTGAAATGAGAACATAGCCTGGGACGAGCGGGAGCAAGTAATGGTCCGAGAGGATAGCATTAGTAGTCCTCACTATTACGTGAAATAGTGTGATAATAGTTGTAATGAGGACTCCTTTTGAGTTTGTATAATATCTAGTAGACAATATTTGTATTCAAACTCACGGTTTATATCGTATTGCATACCACAGTTATAATAGTAAGTTGTATTTGAATTTATGTACCATGTAAGTGGCGACCCAAGATGGGTGATGTATACCTAATTTTGGGGGCGTCACGGTTGGTATCGAGCCATAAGTATGAAGAGCCCCCCGAGCCTCTCATTTGGTGACTTCTGTTGATGGGGAATGCAAAGAAGCCCGGACTCTCCGTAGGGGACGCCTGCTCTTTCGGTGGCAAGGTGATAGTACCAATGTGAGGTCTTGACACGGGTTGGTGTCCGAGTTACTGATTGGTATCGAGCTTAGGATATGATCCACAGCTAAGATGTGAGAATAGTACTAGGAGGGGAGAGGCGGGGAATTCCTTCGCTAGTATGACCTACCTAAATTTATTTGGTATTTAATTGGTCGGTCGAGTATAGGGATAATATGTGATATGTTAATTAACCCTTGTTTTGTGACAAAGTGTTTGAGAATGACATCTAAAAATCTTTGAGATAAGCAATGAAGCACATGAGAGTGTTGATTCACTCGAACAAAAGGTAACGACCAACAACACGATAATAATCATCTTTGGTGGCAGCAATTTATCGAACAATGATAACCATCGTGGGGAAATTATCATGCTAGGAATGGTAACCACTTGATGGTAATCATGGCAAAGATAATAGAAGTGGAAATTGCAAGAAGAGAAGGTCATTTAGCTCAATTTTGTTGTGCACCAAAGTCAAGTCTAGGCGGGACGGTGGCACCAAAGGTGGATATGGACAAAACAAAGTCGTTGGTTTTAGGAAGTGCATTTTCATGACTTCTCAAAAAGTCGAGTAAACCGAACGAAGTTAGTTAGCAAGTTAGTTAATTATAAATTGCGAAGTCTATACCTTATAAGATCTGGGTTCTACCCATTATTTTATCTCTCTTGCTTTATGCGTTCAGCGTATAAATTTGACTCAGAAGAAGTTAGACTTTGACTTATTGGTTGAAACTTCGTTAGTAGGAGCCTTCGTTACCGCTTACTATTTTAAATCTTGTTTGGTTCAAATAAACATTTTCACGTTACTGTCGATCTTATCTTTTTGAAAATACTTGCCTTTGATGTGATTTTAGGAATCAATTGGTTAACTTCTCATCATGCTTTTTAAGTAAGGTTGTTAGCTTTTATATTCATAACCAACCTTGTTATACTGAATTCAAAGTAACCAAACCCTAAAGTTAATCATTTGTTATATCAAGCCATAAGTAAAGAGCCCGATCCTTTCGTTATTGACTTCCTTGTGTGGAATGCACCGAAGCCGGGCTTTACAGAGACAACATCGTGAATGAAGATGGCAAGTTTATAGGTATCATTGTGAGGTGCTATCTAGGTTAAGGGATAGAAGTCACAGTTGGTATTAATGTGACGTACTATCCAAGTCTTGGACGAGAGTAACAATTTTGAATGATATTTCTATCATTAATAAATTTCTTGGCGTATTCTTGAAGACTTCCTAGCCTACCCTAGAACGTGAAATCAAATTTTGTATTGACCCCATCACAAAACCCATTTCTTAAACCCTCAAATATTTCTTCAACTAAAATGAATGGTTTACGTGGTTTATGATGAAAGTCATAATAAAAGCATAGAAATGATGAAAATCATGGGTATATGAAGTATTAGTAAGTTTTAAGATGAGTTATGTGGTTAGTATGTGAAAACATGAAAGTTTCTTAGAAATCACAAAGAGTTGAAAATCAGATTTTGGTGAAAAACGTAACATGAAATTCAATTGACCATATCTCCTATTATATTTTGAATTTTTGAGTATGGTCAAGTCCTAGAGTTAGATCTATGAGTTACCTAACTAATTCAAGTGGAATTACTGGAAAAGGTGTTGTAAATTTTTGTGTGGACTGATTTTAGCAAAGAAGGCCAAAGCTGTAAATTTCGAAAATGCTACTGCCCAGAAACTTTAAGGGGCTGTTTCGGCCACTTAAATTATGAGAAAAATTCTGGCCTTTTGGGACATGAAGGTATATGGTATAAAGTATCTCCTGTCCAAAAATGAGCTCATTACGACTTAAAATGAGCAAGTTATGACTATTTCAATATTTAGGCTTTTAAAATGACGCTATAACCTGAGTTCTATAACTCAGATGACCATAAAATTTAAACTGGAAGCTCACGTTAACATGTGTAAGGTCCTGCCAAGATTTGGGAATTTTGGAGTTAAACTTGAGGTAGCTAATTTCTTAAGGAATTAATTAGAAATTGATTTTTGAAAAATAATAAATAAATTTTAAAAATTCCGAGAAAAATATATTTTCATTATGGGACTATATTATGCTAAATCCCAGAAAAAAATATTTTTGGGACTAATTTGGTATTTTTCATGAAAATAGTTTAATTCTGAACATATGAGTTAAATATGTTATGTGAAGTAACAAAGTTGAAAATAGGATATTATGGCTAGAGAATCCTATATAGAGTATATGCATATTTTTGAGAGATTTGATAATTGGTGATGATATCTTATGAGTATGGCATTTTGAATGATTAAATGCATTATATGGTAAAAGCGTAAACAATTAAGATAAATTGTTTATAAATTTAAGAAATGATTAAAATATTGTTATAATATTAATGATATTAGATTATGAGATTATTAAGTGATTGATAACATGGGGATATTCTTGAATCTGGATAAATTATATTATAAATGTTTAATATTTATCCTTTATCTCATTTGATTGATTCTTTATATCATTATCCTCATTACTTATATTATGTTGAAAGTCATCTGTGGCTGTAGTGCATAGATGGACTTGGTATGATTATGACCGAGGATTGTTCGGTATAATCATAACCGTAATTGAATACTACGATTATCTTTGGCCGTAGTGCATGGATAATTTGTGGTCGTGATACTAATGAATACACGATTATCTTTGGTAGTAGTGCATGGATAATTTGTGGTCGTGATACTAATGAATACACGATTATCTTTGGTAGTAGTGCATGGATAATTTATGGTTGTGATACTAATGAATACCACGATTATCTTTGGTAGTAGTGCATGGATAATTTGTGGTCGTGATACTAATGAATACACGCTTATCTTTGGTAGTAGTAGTGCATGGATAATTTGTGGTCGTGATACTAATGAATACGATTATCTTTGGTAGTAGTGCATGGATAATTTGTGGTCGTGATACTAATGAAACACAGTTATCTTTGGTAGTAGTGCATGGATAATTTGTGGTTGTGATACTAATGAATACACGATTATCTTTGGTAGTAGTGCATGGATAATTTGTGGTCGTGATACTAATGAATATCCTTGGCTTTGTAGTGCGGGGATGATTCGATGATATGGATTAATTATTGAAATGAGTCTCAAACAATGAAATATTAATTCATGGATGTGGTAAAAAATCATCTTTGGTAGTAGTGCATTGATAGACTTGGTATGATTATGACCAAGGATTATTCGGTATAATCATGGCCAGTAATTGAAAACACGAATATCCTTGGCCAGTAATGCATGGATAATTCGTAGTCGTGATACTATTAAGCTGCGTCTCAGCATTATTGGTTTTACAGTTGTATATCTTTAGCATGTAGTGCAAAGATGAATTGTTAATGAATATCTTTGGCCGGATTGCAAAAATGAATTTAATGTTTTCAACGATAAAGGTATTCAAGGTATCCTCACCTCTTTATCATATCGGTATGTACCCTAATTTCGAGGAAATTCCATAAGAAGGGGAGATTGTGAGACCCAGTTTTATCAATAAAGATTTAAATTTTGTTGAAATAATTTTTTAATATTATGGTGTGAATTTAAGATAATATTATAGTTGTGGGTAGTATTTATAAATTTTGCAAAGTATGCAGTGGTTATATTATATTAGATTGGTCGGGGAATATTCGGTTTAGCGGGAATATTAAATACAACTACTCAATCATTGGTGGACCCTAGCGAAATTATTATCGATTGAGAAAACGACAAAAATATTTTATTGAAATAACGGCGGAAGTTTTACCGTAGTTCTTGTTGAACTACTTTCGGTAGTAAAAGTGCGATGTCGTGTGGTTGCATAGTAGCTACCAGTATTGATTATTGATGCTTATGTGAGAAGTCACTCGGTTTGATTCCATTATTGTCGATTAATAATATGAATTATTATAAGCGATAATGACGTTTTGTTTTTATTCAGTATTATTAACGTAATAAAAGCGAAACATCTTTTATATAAAATAGAATACTTTATTAAAGTTATTACATAAATAGAATATATTATATTTTATTATGCATAGTGTTGCATAGTATTTTTTGCATAGTGTTTTGCATAGTATTGCATAGTGTTTGCATAGTAAAATATTTTATATAAATAGAATATATTATATTTTATTTAAAAGATTTTCTTTAAATATGGACCGTCGATTAAAGTAAATCAATCTAGGCCGTTCATGGATTAGTTACTATGCATTTCATTTTCCTATAAATAGAAGCTCATTCCTTCATTATTTTCTTACGAATTCATTGAAACTCTAGAGAGAGAAATTATAGAGAAAAGTATAGAAAGAAGAAGAGTATTACTGCTACTTCACTACTTCTATATTCAGTTCTTTTCTGACGGTAAGGGGTGTTATTCTTTCTTCTTGAAGAGAACTTACATTATTCCATTCATTATTATTACATTTGGAATAACTTTTGTAAAAAAGTGGCATACCCTATACATAACTTTGTGTACATGGCATACCCTATACTTGGTGAAATCCTTATGTTATTCCATTGCTTATTATTACATTGGAATAACTTTGTATCTGTGATTTACCCTATACTTGGTGACATTCTTCTATTATTCTATTGGAACATCACATGCATGTGTTTTACAGGACTGGTTCCGCTTTTTATTATTCTGTTGGAACATCACATGCATGTGTTTTACACGACTGGTTCCGCTCTTTATAATTACATTGGAATATCCTATCTGTGTTTTACACCTGGGATCAGGTTCCATCTTTATTATTACATTGGAACATCCCATGGGTGTGAATTTCACGACTTTGTTCCGTTATTATTATTACTCATTGGAATAACTTTGTCTATCGCAATCTACCGCATGCATGGTGATTTCTTTTGTTATTCCATTCTTTATTATACCCGTTGGTTAAAACTTTGACTTCTATACTCCATGAAATTAGTAGAATATCCTTGATATTTGTGTTTAAATCGATATCTTTTCATGGAAATATTCTTCCGATCATTCTTGAATTTTACTCTCTGAAAGCGATATCATGTTGACAATTTGGACGTTAATAATTCATGGATTAAATAATTCTTGAACTTGTTTTATTGAATTACTATGTCATTGTCATCATCCTCATGTTATATTATGTTATCTTTGGCTTACGTGCATAGATGAACTTAGTATGATTATGACCGAGGATCATTCGGTATAATCATGACTTGATATAAACGATGTGACAAAAAAGTCCTCGGTGGCACATAATGCGATGATGGATAGTTTTGGTATGATTATGACCGGGGGTGATTCGGTATAGTCATGACCATTGATAATTTGATGAAAATCCTTGGCCAGTGGTGCGGGATGATTAGATGTGGTGGTTTATTTATTAAGTGAGTCTCAAGAATAAAATTGATGAAAACCTTTTAAAACCTAAAAGATAGTAGACTTTATTCTCTACTTGACTTTTTTAATGGATTGCTTATTCCACCTGCAGTTAAAGCTGGTTGTCTATTGTATTTTATCGGTTTAACATTTGTTGAAGGCTAATGATAATTTATTACGCATTATCTTAGTCATAATATTTCTTCTTGGGCTAGTTGAGCTCACCCTTTCTTTCACCTTTTTCTCTTGAAATGAGAACATAGGCTTTGGACGAGTCGGGGAGCGAAGTAATGGTCCGAGGATAGCATTAGTAGTCCTCACTATTACGTGAAATAGTGTGATAATAGTTGTAATGAGGACTCCTTTTGAGTTTGTATAATATCTAGTAGACAATATTTGTATTCAAACTCACGATTTATGTCGTATTATTACACTGCAGTTATATTAGTAAGTTGTATTTGAATTTATGTACCATGTAAGTGGCGACCCAAGATGGGTGATGTATACCTAATTTTGGGGGCGTCACAAGTAAGATATATCTTGAAGAGGTTCAAGAACCACAAAATGCTACAGATCAAAGTGAGGTACCTAACCAAGTAGAGATTCCTTCTGTACCACACCTTATTCATAAATCTGGAAGAGTACCAAAGATACCTTATAGGTATGGACTTGTCATAGAGGATGTTGATGAGGTACGCATCATAGATGATGATGATCCATTGAATTACAAACAGGCTATGAGTAGTAAAGACTCAGAGAAGTGGCAAGATGCCATGAAATCTGAGATGGACTCCATGTATGAAAACCAAGTATGGACTTTGGTTTCACCACCTGAAGGCATTAAGCCTATTGGGTGTAAATGGGTCTTTAAAAAAATCGGAAGCGGACGGCAAGGTAGAGACCTATAAGGCCCGACCGAGTGCAAAAGGTTTCAAACAAAGACAAGGAGTTGACTATGACGAAACCTTCTCACCATTAGCAATGCTCAAGTCTATTCGAATTTTGCTTGTGATTGCAGCTTACAGTGACTAAGAAATCTGGCAGATGGACGTGAAAACGGCCTTCCTCAATGGGAGACTTGAGGAGGATGTGTATATGACACAACCAAAGGGATTTGTTTCAAAGGTTGGAACAAATCAAGTCTCGTTAACTTCTGACGATCCATTTATGGATTGAAGCAAGCTTCTCGTAGGTGGAACATCCGTTTTGATGAGACAATCAAAGAGTTTGATTTTATCAAAAATGAGGATGAACCATGTGTGTACAAGAAGGTTAGTGGGAGTGCTGTTTCATTCCTCGTATTATATGTTGATGATATATTACTGATAGGGAATGATATTCCTATGCTACAATCAATTAAAATCTGGTTATCTAAACACTTCTCCCTGAAGGACTTGGGAGAAGCATCCTATATTTTGGGGATAAAGATCTATAGAGATAGATCTAAAAGGATGCTTGGCTTGTCCCAAGGAACGTACATTGACTCGATGCTAAAGAGGTTTAACATGGAAGATTCCAAAAGAGGTCTCATGTCGATGAGTCATGGAATACATCTCTCCAAGAAACAGGCCCCAAAGACACCTGAGGAGAGAGACCGTAAGAGTAAGATTCCTTATGCTTCAGCAATAGGATCTATCATGTACGGTATGATATGTACTAGACTAGATGTCGCTCATGCACTTAGTGTAATAAGCAGATATCAGTCGAATCTAGGAGAAGAGCACTGGAAGGCAGTGAAAAATATCCTAAAGTACTTAAGAAGAACTAAGGATGTATTTCTTGTCTATGGTGGGTCTGAATTGAAACTAGAGGGCTTCACAGACTCAAGTTTTCAAACGGACCAAGATGATAGTAAATCTGTTTCGGGGTATGTGTTTACCTTGAATGGTGGTGCAGTGAGTTGGAAAAGTTCCAAACAATGAAAGCGATTCTTGATTCGATGGATGAGGCGAGTACATAGGCGCAAGTGAAGTCGCAAAGGAAGTCATTTGGATGAAGAAGTTCATTATCGAACTTGGTGTGGTTCCTAGCATTACAGACCACCAATTACCTTTATTCTGTGACAACAACTTTGGAGTACATTACATGAGCTAAGGAACCCAGTCTCATCGAAATCCAAACACGTGTTGCGGCGGTTTCATTTGATCAGAGAGATCATTGAAAGAGGAGACGTCACCCTGGAGCATGTGGACTCTCAAGATAATATTGCAGATTCATTTACTAAAGCGTTAACACAACAGCAGTTTGATCATCACTTAGAGAAGATGGGTATGAGATACCACTACGATTGGCTTTAGTGCAAGTGGGAGATTGAAAGTAGTATGCATACAAGCCAATCATGTATGATGATAAAGCATATACTTTGTAATCAATCTTATTTATTTGTTAATAAAAGAATTATTTATTAAAGGCATTTATTATCTATATGGTCTTTGTTTTAACAATATGTGATAAACCCATAGTTTTAAGCAATGCTTTTAGAATCATGATGAGATCATGCTAATGAGATCTAAATTCTTAGATAACTTTAAAACTAAAATGTTCCCAATCAATGGATTACTAAAAGGGGATTAGTGAATCCGGATAAATTGAATACGTGCGTCGTTGCTTTACTCATTGGATGAGGATGATTGATCTCATGATCATTTGTGTGGAGACACTAAAGCAAGTATGTAGGTGCTTATTAGAGAATAAGTTCATTTGAGCGTTGACTCGCTAAGGAATACCTAATAGAGTTTTACTTGTGCATCAATAGAATTCTGTAGTGATAGTAATACAAATGATCCTTAGACTTGAGGTCATCATAGTATCTTATATATAATGAATTACACTTTGACTTATTCCTTAAGACTCTTAGAGTATATCAAAGGCTATGCTTGGGTGTAATAAGTTATATATGAAGATAATGAATGATCAATAAAGAATCTACCACTTCTAGTAAAAGAAGAGAAATGTCCTATGTGATTCGATAAATGATAACCCAGGAATCCTTGGCCAAGGTGGAATGAAATTTGAAAATAGTTTCTAATTTGCATTCATTCGGAGTTGTGCATTTAGGAATCGAAATACATATAATTAAATAAAATAAGACTTGACAGTAATTCTATGTCTTATATTTAATTAGGACATTGTATGGTTGAAGGATTAAATTGTACGGTAACTATTAACTCAAAGGTTCTTTTATGATTAATGTTGAAATCTATATTATCTGTAAAAGTCGTTGATCATTGGGAGGCTTATCCTATTGTAGAAAAAATATTATTTATTTAAATAAATTAATCGTTTTATTTATTTATTTATTTAAATAAGATTAGAATTGTTACAATTGATTTATTCACAACCCAGGTTTAATATGGAGAACCTAAAGGGTCACACCATAAAAGGAAGAATAATTATTTAAGAAGTTAATGGCATAATCGTAATAATATATTAAGTATATTTAATTTAATCTATGGTGATAGAATAAATTAAATAACTTAATATTATTATTTAATATTTTAGAAATATTAAATATAAATTAATAAGATGAGTCTTATTAATATTATTACAATTATTATTATTTTAATTTCTAAAATGGTTTAGAAATTAATTTAATATAAGTACTCTCATTTATTCTAATAGGATTAGGAGGAAAATTAGTTAAAGGAGTTTAATTAATTATCCCTAATAAGATTAGGGAGCCCATTTAATTAAAAGAGTTTAATTAAATAAATAATACCTTATTTTAATTAAATAGGGTTACGATATCTTTATAAGAGGAGTCTTATATCGGGATATCAAATATCGTAATTCAATAGTTGGAGAATCGCCCCTTTTTCTCTGAGAGATAGGAAAAACTAGGGTTTGAGCCAATACACCTTTCTTCTTGAAAATTCTTCTTCCTTGGTGGATCACCTCTAGAGGCCATACACTTGGGTGGCTTACATTGATCAAAGGAAAGAATCTACCCGGAGGTTCAAGGAGATCGCGGAGAAGTAGGAGTTGAACTCGTACATGTGGAAGCTCGTATCTATAAGGATATGATTACATAACTTCTCGTTCTTCGTTTTAATGAAAAATATGCATAAAGGATGATTCGGGTAATTGGTTTGTGAAAAATTTTTAAAATCTGATTTTATTATGCTTCCGCTATTTTTGCAATTTGATTGCTACTTCGATTTTCACAAAACCTAATAGGTAGGGCTCTCATGAACTTTATGGTCAAGTCTTTGTTAGGATAGACCTTTCCACATTCTCGTAGAGAGTTGAGCAGAACGTTGAATCTTTCATAGGTGGCAGTTACATTTTCTCCTTGCACATGAGCGAACATTTCGTACTGTTGTGTTAGGAGAGACTGTTTATTCTCTCTAACTTCTTCAGTTCCTTCGTGCATGATCAGCAGTGCTTCCCAAACTTCCTTAGGTTTTTCGTTGTTTACAACATTTTCAAACAGATCGTCCTCTAAGGATTGGAACAGGATGTTCTTAGCATTCTTATCAAGTTGGACAGCTCTCTTCTCGTTGTCTGTCCACTCTTCTTTAACTTTGATCTGTATTCGGTTTGGATCATCAGTGGTTGGTGCAAGCTTGGTTGGAATATAGGGTCCATTTTGAATGGTCTCAAATAGATCTTCATCTATTGAGTCCATGTACGCTTACATCCCCGACTTTCCGGTTAGCAAATTTATCTTTATGCGCACATTGGTGGCTTCTTTGCCTCCCCGGTCTGGATTAAGCTTAAATGCAGTGCCATTGGATCTACTAAAGCTTGTGGTCGTAAAATAGAACACGCTTCGATACCAATTATTAGTTCCTAGTTGGCACAATAGTTATCTAAAACGGGGGGTTGAATAGATATTTAAAAATCTTTTCATTTTAAACTAGTTCTTTGATAATAATTAAAACTTAGCGGAATTAATATATGTTTTAATCTTCTTTACCAAGTAGTGGAGTTATGAGAGTGAGGCTGTTATTGTGACGCCCCCAAAATAGGTATACATCACCCATTCTGAGTTGTCAATACATGAGTGCAAAAACAACTACAACTTTATTATTACAACATATAAACTGTGAGTTTAAATACGAGATATTGCCATCTGAGACAATATCCACACACAAATAAATCCCCATCATAATTATTGATACATTATTTTACAAAAATGGTGAGGACTACTAAACAACTCTTTCTAGAACCTTCCTTCCATACCCCGACTAGTACTACTACATTCTACGCCTTACGAGAAGAAAAATGGAACAACAAGGAAAAGGGTGAGCTCAATTAGCCCGATAAAAAGATATCATGACTAAGATAATATACAACAAATTATCATTAGTCTTCAACAGAAAAAAAACTAATAGAATACAATAGAAAACAAGTTTTAAACCAATATTCGCAGCGGAAATAATAATTCATTATAAGAGTTAAGTAGAGAATGCAAACTACTATCTTCTATGTATGTATTTAAAAGTTTGTCGTCTATCTTTTATCCACTGTAACATCAATCGATATACATCCGGAATCAAATATTCATCTTTGCACTACTGAGCCGAAAGATATTCATCGATTAGCCATGTTCATCTAAACACTGTTCATCTTTGCACTACGGGCCAAAGATATTCATCGAAATCATTCATCTTTTGCACTTTCTGAGGCCAAAGATATTCAATAATATCATCATTTAAGGCGAGGATGATAAAAATATTTTTAAAAAGCGAATCCATTGAAACAAAATGACAAGGATTAAGGATTAAGGATTAAGGATTAAGGATTAAGGATTAGTACTTTGTTTTATCCATGTCCAACAATACCTCAAAAATAATCATAGTGGTGTAAAATTCAAGAATGATCAAAACATGGATACAATCAAAGCTAGTATCCGAATAGATATTTTGAATGAAAAGAAAAATTTTCATTTTTCGATGAATAGTCTTAAATTCATTAAATAAATATATATGTATATCGTGAATAGTCTTTATATCGTGAATAGTAACTCAGACACCAAAATTTCCAAATTTGATAAAAACTTGAGATCAATATTTGAAAGATAATTATATTGAAGAAATAATATATTCTGAAAAAAATAATATCCCTTACCTCACAAAGACAATCTTCTAGTTGTAACAGGATATATAAGCTATGACTTGAACTTGCACCGTATAGCAATACTCAAAATATACTCAAAATACTCACAAGAATAAACTCGATAATATAGAGAGAAAACTTGATTTAACGTGTGATTTTCAATTCTAACCTAAGCACCCTATTTATAGAAAATGCTTAGAACACCAAAGCGAAAATTTAATAAAAAATATATATATATATATCAAATTCATACGCCCACTTTAGAATTCACTCCTAGCATTTCCCACATGCCACCTTCTAGAAAAGTAAGAATAAAAACGTTTTTCATAAAATAAATAATTAAAACTTCCAAAATCAATTATTTGAACTTGAAACTTCAATAATTCATAATAAATAGCTCCTTTATCAGAAAATTCGAATCTCAAGGCTTTTTATAGGAAATTCAATTCTCTACAACTGCGAAGAAAGTTTTCCCAAATTCCAAATAGAAATTGACCAAAAATACACAAGCAGGCGATTTTACATCTTATAATCAAATTTCGATTCGATAAATGGGGCCCACCAAGCATGTTTAACATGTTTTAAACATTTATTACGACAAAATACTCTTCCTCCTCGTATACTCATATATCCCACATTCGTTGTAAAAATATCACCATTATTATATTATTAAAATATAATAATATATTTAAATAATTATTTTATCGAGAAAAAGATAAAATTTCAATTTTCAACAATTGTCACATTAAAAATTTTCTCCATCTATATCCACATAAAATCAATATTTTCCTCATCATATGAATCAATAATTAATTATTCACAAATAATATTACGAAATCACAATATTGACAACCGAGCGGTTCCGGAAAGAGGGCTTTCGATAAAAATTTCTCCTTCTTGGCGCATTGATTAGGTGACCAAACCTCTCCTTAGAGCGAACTTTCTAGACATTGCCAATAATGTTATCTAATAATATTATTCAGATAATATGAATTATTGCTTCGATAATGAAAAATCTTGTGTAATGACAATTATTGAAACAACAACAATATATAAAATATCAATGACAATTATTAAATCAATAAAATAAAATCTTGAATAGTAATTCTTGTAACCATTATTGAGTAGTGCCTTCTTACGTAAGAATCAATAATTGGTGCAATCTGGTAATGTCTTCTTGTGTTTTAACCATAGAGTATTTTAACGATTATACTTGAATAACTTCTGTAATTATTTTAAACAACTTATATTTATCGTTTTCTTCATCCAATCACTTTTCGTTATGGGGCCCACAAAAATTTGCGTCGTCATCATGCGAATATTCCCAAGCAAAGAAGAATATTCCACGACCAAACGAATATTCCCAACAACAATGAATATTTTATAACCACTTGCTTATTTTGAAATATTTGCGTATTTTACCCATAACTATCCACATTAATCAAATCAACCCTTACTATTTAAAAATAGAGAAAATTAAATTTCATTAATAATAAGTTGGGGTCTTACAACCTCCCCTCCTTATGAAATTTCATCCTCGAAATTGACGTACGTACCTGGTGTTTCAAAAAGGTGAGGATACCTCGCTTTCATTTCCGTTTCCAATTCCCAGGTCATTTCCTCTATAGCATGATTCCTCCACAAAACTTTAACTTGTGGTATGACCTTTGCGCGTAGGACATGTTCCTTCCTATCCAAGATCTTAACAGGTACCTCCTCATACGTTAAGTCTTCGACTATTTCGTCTGGTTCTAACTCTATAACGTGGTTCGGGTCTTTCAAATATTTACTGAAATGAGGATATGTGAAACACATTATGAACACGAGACATACTCGAAGGTAACGCAAGTCTATAGGCTACATTTCCTACTCGGTCGAAATTTGAAATGGACCAATAAATCGTGGATTGAGCTTTCCTCTCTTCCCAAATCTTGTAACTCCCTTCCATGGAGCAACTTCATGACAATCACATGATCCCCTATACTAAATTCCACGTCCTTTCGATGAAGATCCGCATAACTCTTTTATCCGATCTTGTGCCGGTTTGTATCGTTGTCGAATCATTTGGATCTTTTCCGTAGTCATACGTACCAAACTCGGGTCCCAACAATGTTGCTTCACCCACCTCATCCCAACATATCTTTGGAAGCGACATTTTCATCCATATAATGCTTGAATGGAGCCACACCTATACTTGCACGATAATTGTTGTTGTAGGAGAATTCCACCAATGGTAAATACTTATCCCAAGCGCCTTTGAAGTCTAAGACACGAGTCTTTATAGATCTTCAAGAGTTTGAATAGTCCTCTCGATTGTCCGTCCGTTTTGAGGATGGTATGCGAACTAAATCGTAAATCATGCCCATAGCTTTTTGCAAGCTAACCCAAAATCTTGAAGTGAATCTTGGGTCACGATCCAAAACTATGGATACGGGCATGCCATGCAACCTCACAATCTCATTCACGTACATACTAAGCAAGGCGTTCAAGGGAATAAGTCTCCGTATCGGCAAGAAATGAAGCGAACTTGGTTAATCTATCAACAATAACCCAAATAGCATTGATGCCTTGAGAAACCGTAGGAAGACCCATAACGAAATCCATGGTAATGTGTTCCCACTTCCATTTCGGAATCTCAAGTGGTTCTGAACGGACCCTTAGGTACTAGATGCTCGCCTTTTACACGTTGACAAGTTAAACACATCGAGATAAACTTTACAATCTCTCTCTTAATATTGTTCCACCAAAATGTATGTCAAGATCACGATACATTTTAGTACTTCGAGATGGATTGCAAATGGTGTATTGTGTGCCTCCATCATAATCTTGTACTTCAAATCGTAGTCGTTAGGAACACAAAGTCTAGAGTGGACTCAAGTATTCCTTCTTCATCAATTCTCGCTTAGGAATAGCTCCTTCTTGTACTTTCTTCTTCATACGCATCATTTCAAGATTGGTGGCTTGAGCAACCTTAACTTTTTCTATTAAAGTTGGTTCTATCGCGTATACTTGACATCATCGCACTTGTTCTTGCATATGATCTTCTACTCAACGCGTCGGCTACCACGTTAAACTTTTCGGGATGGTATTGAATAGTGTGGTCGTAATCTTTCAATAGCTTTCGAGCCAACGTCATTGCCGCGTGTTGAGTTCTTTTTAGTGAAGAAATATTTAAGGCTTTTATGGTGCGAATATATCTCCACTTTCTCCCCATATAGATAGTGCCTCCAGGATCTTTAAGCGCAAAAAAACATTGCTTTGCCAACTCTAGATCATCGGTAGGATAATTCCTCTCATATTCTTTAAGTTGTCATGAGGCATAGGCTATGACTTTCCCACGTTGCATGAGAACACATCCTAACCCTTTGCACGAAGCATCATTTGTAGATAACAAATCCATCCGAACCGGATGGTATTGTTAAAACAGTGCTTAGAAATAAGTCTCCTCTTAAGCTCTTGGAAACTCTTCTCGCATTCTTCGCTCCAAACAAATTTTGTATCCTTAGGAGTTAGTTGGGTTAAT
The DNA here is from genome assembly GCA_020205615.1 of Panax quinquefolius. Taxonomy (NCBI): domain Eukaryota; kingdom Viridiplantae; phylum Streptophyta; class Magnoliopsida; order Apiales; family Araliaceae; genus Panax; species Panax quinquefolius. The sequence goes on from CM035164.1 coordinate 35,292,836, forward strand.
GGAGTAGCGATTAGAAAACCCTTCCACAAATCTCCGATAATAACCGGCTAAGCCCAAAAAGCTACGTACTTGATCCACAGGCTTGGTTGCTCCCAACTTTGTATTGCTTCAATCTTGGCCGGATCAACAGATACTCCATGTTTTCGACACCACGTGCCCCAAGGAATGCTACTTCCTCAAGCGAACTCGCATTTCTTCAATTTGGCATATAGTTTCTTTTCACGAAGCCTTTGGAGTACCAGCTTCAAATGGTGCTCATGATCTTCACGACTTTTGGAATATATGAGGATGTCATCAATAAAAATAACAACGAACTAATCTAAATATTCCTTAAATACTCGGTTCATCATATCCATGAAAGTCGCAGGAGCATTAGTCAATCCGAAAGACATGACTAAGAATTCATAATGCCGTGTCGAGTTCTAAAAAGCGGTCCTTGGAATATCCTCGGTTCTAATCTTGGTGATGATATCGAGCGAAGATCAATTTTGAAAAGAATTGTGCCCTTACAAGCTGGTCAAACAAGTCATCAATACGAGGTAGAGGATACCTATTCTTGATCTTGACATGGTTCAATTCGATAGTCGATACAAAGTCGCATACTCCGTCTTTCTTCTTTCTGAATAAAATAGGAGCACCCCAAGGAGATGTACTAGGATGAATGAAACCGATGTCCAACAATTCTCGTAGTTGGACCTTTAACTCCTGAAGTTCAATAGGAGCCATTCGATATGGGGTTTAGAAATGGGCTTTGTGCGGGTTCAAGATCAATAAAGAATTCAACTTCACGTTACGGGGGTAGGCCAGGAAAGTTCTTGAAAATCGTCGGGAAAGTCGATAACAACAGGAATATTATTCAAATTTGGCGTGTCTTTATTCAAATCCATAACATGGGCTAAGAAAGCTTGACATCCGTTTTTCAATAAGCGAATAGCTTTATGATTAGATATGACGATGATTGATTTTAATGGTTTAGTTACTTGAATTAAATAACAACAGGTTGGTTAGGAATATGAAAACTAACAACCTTACGAAAACAATCAATTTTGGAATGATGAGTAGTTAACCAATCAATCCCTAAAATCACATCAAAAGCAAGTATCTTTAAAGAGATAAGGTCAACGGTAAGGTGATGGTGCCAACTTGAATCAAACAAGATTTATAAGCGATGGATGTGATGAAAGTTTCTCTAGCGGAGTTTCCACAGAGATAGGTCAAAGTCTAATTTCTCGGAATCCAAGTTTAAGCGTTGAGCACAAGTAGGAGAGATAAATGAATGGGTATGCCGGTATCAAGTAAGGTATAAACTTAGCAAGAATTTATAAATAGCTTACCGTGATCACCTCGTTTGGGTTCCTCGCATTTTGACCAGATCACAACAAAGCGCTCTTCCGAGAACAGTTGACTTTGACTTTTACGGGACGATCTTTTGAGTCACCATCCCATTGAACTAGGTTTTCGCTCTGCGTACAATCTCGGCGATATGTCCTTCTTTTCCACAATTATAGCATACCTTGAGCTGTTGTGGGCGGTTTGAAGTGATATGTCCCTCTTTCCGCATTTATAGCATATAATGGGTGGACGTTCTCCTCCCTTAGAACCGATTCTTTGCTTGTCCTTTGTCGTCTTCACATAGTCGTTGTTAAATCTCCTCTTTTAAAATCTCCTCGACTCGCTTCTTCTATTTTCATGGCCATGATTACCACCAGTGGTTACCATTTTGTCATCTGTCTGTTTCTTTCCCATTTGGTTATCGTTATTACATTGTTGCTACTATCTACGGTATGATCCTGGTTATGGTCCTTTGGTTGAACATACTCGTTATCTCGCTCTAACAATTGAGCCACAGTTAACAACATCTCTCGAATAGAGAAAATTTATGAGAAATGAGATATTGTCGTATCTTGGGTTTCAAACCTCTCGAAACATCTGCGTCATCGTTCCTCATTCTCCACCAAATGAGGTGCAAACTGGATAACTCTGCAAACTTTGCCTCGTCTTTGAGACAAATCATGTTATTTTGTTCTAATCGATGAACTCCACTTCCTTCATATAGCGAACACTTTCGGAAAGTATTTGTCATTAAATAGTTTCTGAAACGTCTCCCAAGACATCTTTGAGTCTTGGTTTTGGATGTATACGCTTCACGAGACTCCCACCAGTGATCCGCCTCGCCACTTGAACATAAAGGTGGCGAATGGAACCTTCTGTTCCTCCATGCATCCCAAGACATCGAATATCTTGGTAATTTGCTTGACCCATGTTTCCCGTGATCGGATCTGGCTTTCCCTTAAATTACGGTGGTCCCAACTCTTTGAAGCGCTTGGTTGTGACAACCCGTGAATTGCTATCATTTCCTCCTCAGATTTGAACACGAGTTTCCTCGTCGATTTTGCATGAACTGCAAAAAGCTTCTAAACATCCCCTCGTTCATCATCTCGCTTTCGGTGGTGTTGTTCACGGGAGGAACATTGCCCGACTGTTGCACGTTCTCCTCATTGGTGAGTACAGCGTCTCCACGGTCTCATTTCCATTGTTAATATTCTCGATCGATATTCTCAAATCTTGTCATAAAACAAGGGTTAATTAAGGAAATCAATATATCACATAATATCCCTATATCTTGACCAACTAACAAATAAGCTTAGGTAGGACACACTAGCGAAGGATTTACTCGTCTCTCCCTCCTAGTTCTATTCCCCGATCTCCGCCAGAGATCATATCCTAAGCTCGATACCAACCGTGGCGCCCCCAAAATAGGTATACATCACCCATTCGAGTTGTCGATACGTGGTGCGAAACAACTACAACTTTATTATTACAACATATAAATTTGTGAGTTTAAATACGAGATATTGTCATCTAGACAATATCCACACGCAAATAAATCCCCATCATAATTATTGATACATTATTTTACAAAATGGTGAGGACTACTAAACAACTCTCTCTAGAACCTTCCTTCCATACCCAGACTAGTACTCGCTACATTCTCGCCTCCACGAGAAGAAAAATGAACAACAACAAGGAAAAGGGTGAGCTCAACTAGCCCGATAAAGAATATTATGACTAAGATAATATACAACAAATTATCATTAGTCTTCAATGAGAAAAAAAAACTAATAGAATACAATAGACAACAAGTTTTAAACCAATATTCGCAGCGAAAATAATAATTCATTATAAGAGTTAAGTAGAGAATGCAAACTACTATCTTATGTATGAATTTAAAAGTTCATCGTCTATCTTTTATCCTGTAACATCAATCAATATACATCGGAATCAAATATTCATCTTTTACTACTGAGCCCAAAGATATTCATCGATTAATCATGTATTCATCTAAACACACATTCATCTTTTGCACTACGGGCCAAAGATATTCATCGAAATCATTCATCTTTGCACTACTGAGCCAAAGATATTCAATAATATCATCATTTAAGACCGAGGATGATGAAAATATTTTTAAAAAAAACGAATCCAATTGAAACAAAAAGGCAAGGATTAAGGATTAAGGATTAAGGATTAAGGATTCGTACTTTGTTTTATCCATGTCCAACAATACCTCAAAAATAATCATAGTGGTGTAAAATTCAAGAATGATCAAAACATGGATACAATCAAAGCTAGTATCCAGAATAGATATTTTGGACGAAAAGGAAAATTTTCATTTTTCAATGAATAGTCTTGAGTATTAAATAAATAGTGTAGAGTATCGTGAATAGTCTTAGTATCGTGAATAACAACTCCGACACCAAAAGTTCCAAATTTGATAAAAACTTCAGATCAATATTTCAGCATAATGATATTGAAGAAATAATATCATTACGAAAAAAATAATATCCCTTACCTCACAAAGACAGTACTTCTAGTTGAAACACCGGATATAGGCTATGACTTGAACTTGCACCGTATAGCAATACTCAAAATATACTCAAAATACTCACAAGAATACGCTCGATAATATAGAGAGAAAACTTGATTTACGGTGTGATTTTCAATTCTAACCTAAGCACCTATTTATAGGAAAATCTTTAGAACAAAAAGCAAAAAATTTAATAAATTAATATATATATATATATATATATATATCAAATTCATCATACACTTTAGAATTCAGCTCCTAGCATTTCCCACATGCCACCTTCTAGAAAAGTAAGAAAAAAATGTTTTTCATAAAATAAATAATTAAAACTTCCAAAAATCAATTATTTCGGAGCTTCAGAACTTCAATAATTCATAATAATTAGTCCTTTTATCCGAAAATTCGAATCTCGTGAGTTTTTATAGGAAATTCAATTCTCTACAACTTTACAGAAGAAAGTTTTCCCAAATTCCAAATAGAAATTGACCAAAATCCATAAACGGGCAATTTTACAAGCTATAATCAAATTTCAGTCAGTAAATGGGGTCCACCGACATGTTTAACTTGTTTTAAACATTTATTGCAACAAAAATACTCTTCCTCCTCGTATACTCATATATCCCACATTCAGATTAAAAATATCACCATTATTATATTATTAAAATATAATAATATACTTAAATGAATTATTTTATCAGAAAAAGATAAAATTTCAATTTTCAACAATTGTCTCATTAAAAATTTTCTCCATCTATATCCACATAAAATTAATATTTTCCTCATCATATGAACCAATAATTAATTATTCATAAATAATATTACAGAATCACAATATTGACAACCAGGTAGTTCCCAGGAAAGAGGGGGTTTTCCAATAAGAATTTCTCCTTAATGGCGCGCAATTAGGTGACCAAACCTCTCCTTAGACAGAACTTTCTAGACATTGCCAATAATGTTATCTAATAATATTATTCAGATAATATAAATTATTGCTTCGATAATGAAAAATACTGTGTAATGACAATTATTGAAACAACAACAATATAAAATATCAACGCATCAATTATTAAATCAATAAAATAAAATCTTGAGCGATAATTCTTTGTAACCATTATTGAGTAGTGCCTTCTTACGTAAGAATCAATAATTGGTGCAATACTGCAAAGTATTTCTTGTGTTTTAACCACAATTTAGTATTTTAACGGTATTAATTGAGTAACAACTTCATTATTATTTTTAAACAACTTATATTTGTCGTTTTCTTCATCCAATTGCTTTCCGTTATAGGGCCCACAAAAAGGCTAGCGTCAATCGTCAGCATGCGAATATTCCCCGAGCAAATAAGAATATTCCACGACCAAATGAATATTCCCAAACAACAATGAATATTTTATAACCACTTGCTTATTTTAAAATATTTGCGTATTTTACCCATAACTATCCACATTAATCAAATCAACCCTTACTATTTCAAAATAGAGAAAATTAAATTTCATTAATAATAAGTTGGGGTCTTACAGTTATGGCAGATATGGCAGTTATGGCATGAACGTAAAAGACAGTCATTTTTAAGTGGTTCAGAGCACTTAAAGCTCCTAGTCCACTCTTCTACTCAACGAGTAGGATATCCACTAAGGATGTCTGTTACAACTTCTGAATCACATAGATTCCTTCTTGACCAGCAGTCTAGGAACTTCTTAGTTCACTCTTGAACTCTACAAGTCCAGCAGACTTGGCTTTCTTATAGTTCACTACGAACTCTTCAAGTCCAGCAGACTTGGTACTCTTCTTCAGTTGGTTGATAATGTTGAGTTCTTGATGGTTGCTACTCAGTTGCTTTGTAAGCACTTGTTCTAAAGAACTGAGTAGCTGAGCAAGCTTTGTAATATCTCAGATCGTAGAGTTGAGCTCGAGAGAGATGTTCACATTATTTGTTCAATACTTGCTTAGTCCTCTCTCATCTGTCTGATCTGCATATATGTGATCTTGAAAACTATCCGTTGGATCCATCCGTTGAGACATTAAATGCATTTGACTTTTCTGATCTTTGATGGAGACATTTCTGCACATCTTCTTGAAGCGCATTACGGCCCACCGACCACAAAGATGCTTTCTCACCTAACACCTGAAAAGGTGTTTTGCCCCCTTACCTATGGTACTTTCCTTAGCTTCTTCAATACGCTTCTTTGTTGTATACTAAGGATATTTCATATTACTTTGGGACTGATGAGTACTGCAACGTCTAGAATCCATTCCTCATATGTTGGAATCGATCTTCACTTAGATCATGAGGCTCGACGTTCTCTGACACAAGACAGATGCTCTACGATTCATGTCATGATACTCTACGATTCAGATCGTAGTGCCTTATCATCTTGGTGCCTTGTCTGATGCTATCAGTCGAGAGCACTACGATTCTTCTTAAACCTTTGCACACTACGATCTTCACTTGCTCGTGTTGTTGACTCTATGTTTTCGAAAGCACACTACGATCGTTGACTTGTAAACTCCATGTTTCCTTCAGCACACTACGATCGTTGAGATGGCTCGGTAAACATTGGGACCACTCTACAATTTTCGAAGAGTCCCTTCAAGACAGGCACACTACGATCTTTGAAGCTCTACGTTTCTGCCTTAACTTCTGCAATGTTGATCGAATGATACACTACGATTTCTTCGAAGCATATCTATTACATCTCAAGATCAACCTAACAGCTTTGATCTTTCTATCTATACATTCTATTACAGAATGATATACGTTAAGATCTTAGATCAACCTAACAAATTTGATTTATCACTAAGTCCTTGTACATATCTTACTTGGAAGGACTTTACAATTAATCATGAGCATATACATTAAAACATCAAATCATAATATGCATTCTCCCAACAATTTGTATACGTTGTCGGATCATTTGAATCTTTTGCGTAGTCATACGTACCAACTCTGGTCCCAACAATGTTGCTTCACCCACCTCGTCCCAACATACTGGAGAACAACACTTTCATCCATACAATGCCTCGAATGGAGCCATGCCTTTACTTGCTTGATAACTGTTGCTGTAAGAGAATTCCACCAATGGTAAGTATTTGTCCCAACTTCTTTTGAAGTCTAAGACACAGAGTCTCAATAGATCTTCAAGAGTTTGAATAGTCCTTTTTGATTTCCCGTCCGTCTGAGGATGATATACAGAACTAAATTGTAAATCAGTGCCCATAGCTTTCTGCAAGCTAACCCAAAATCGTGAAGTAAATCTAGGCTCTCGATCAGAAACTATGGATACTGGCATAACATGCAGTCTTACAATCTCATTTATGTACATACGAGAAAGACGTTCAAGTGAATAATTTTTTCGTATAGGCAAGAAATGAGCAGACTTGGTTAATCTATCGACAATAACCCAAATTGAATCTATGCCTTGAGAAACTTTGGGAAGACCTGTAATGAAATCCATGTTAATGTGTTCTCACTTCCATTCTGGAATTTCAAGTGGTTGCAATGGACCTTTTGACACTAGATGCTCTGCCTTGACACATTGACAAGTTAAGCTCCTTGAGATAAACTCCGCAATCTCTCTCTTCATATTGCTCCACCAAAATGTATGTCGAAGATCACGAAATATTTTGGTACTTTCACGATGGATTGCAAATAATGTGTTGTGTTCTTCCATCATGATTTTATACTTCAAATCAGAGTCGTTAGGAACACAAAGTCTGGAGTTTCTTCATCGATTCTTGATTCTGAAATAACATTTTCTTCATATTTATCAGCTCTGGTTCTGTAGCTTGAGAAGCTTTAACTTTATCAATTAAAGTCGGTTCTACTCATATATTTGACATCATCATGTGTGTCCTTGGAGTTTTTAACTCTATCTCCATCCTTTGTAAGTCATATAAAATGGGCCTTTTCTTGACAATATCACACTCGTACTCGCATATGACCTTCTACTCAACGCATCAGCTACCACGTTCGTTTTTCTATGATGGTATTGGATAGTATGGTAGTAATCTTTCAATAGCTCAAGCCATCGTCGTTGCCACATGTTGAGTTCCTTTTGAGTGAATAAATATTTAAGGCTCTTATGATCTGTATATATCTCCACTTTCTCCCCATATAAGTAGTGTGTCCAGATCTTTAGCGCGAAAATGACTGCTTCCAACTCTAGATAATGAGTAAGATAATTCCTTTTATATTCTTTGAGTTGTCGTGAGGTATAGGCTATGAAATTCCCATGTTGCATGAGAACACATCATAAAACTCTGCCTGAAGCATCACTATAGATGGAAAATCCCTCTGAACCTGATGGTAATGTCAGAACAGGTGCTTAAATGAGTCTCATCTTGAGATCTTGGAAGCTCTTCTCACATTCATCACTCCATCCGAACTTTGTATCTTTTAGAGTTAACTGAGTTAATGGAGTGGTGATTCGAGAAAATCCTTCCACGAATCTCCAATAATAACCAGATGAGCCCAGAAAGCTACAAATTTCAATTACTAACTTAGGTTCCTCCCAACCTTGTATTACTTCAATCTTCGTCGGGTCAACTGATATTCCATGTTTCAATATCACCTTTCCAAGGAATGTTACTTCCTTAAGCCAGAACTCGCATTTCTTCAACTTGGCATATAACTTATTTTCACGAAGATTTTGGAGTATTAGCCTCAAGTGTTAATCATAATCTTCATGACTTTTGGAGTAAATGAGGATGTCATCAATAAAGATAACCATGAAATGATCCAAATATTCTTTGAATATCTGGTTCATCATATCCATAAAGATAGCAGGAGCATTAGTCAATCCAAAAGACATGACTAGGAATTCGTAATGCCCGTACCGAGTTTTGAAAGCAGTCTTTGGAATGTCATGATCAGTTTTAATCTTTAACTAATGATACCCAGAACAAAGATTGATCTTTGAGAAGAATTGAGCACCTTGTGATGGGTGGGATTTATACCCACGAATCGGATACTTTATTGCTTAAATAGTTGCTTGATCTTCGTAGATTTTATATAGTTTTTATATGATTATAGTATTATTTTGCATAACCGATGTATTGCAGGGCCTAATAGGTCTTTTTCAACTTTCAGGGGCAAAACGGTCATTTTTCATACACTTGCGCTGCAGCGCGACCTCCTGGTCAATGATGACGTCACCTTGGCGCTGCAGCGCCCCAGTTCCTTCATGGACTCGCGTTGTAGCGCGAATACCTCAGAGTGTTTTTGATCTTTGATGTGGTATTTGCTGCTTACCACCCTAAGCTTTACTCCTCATGTGCATGTGACCTCCGATATCCCGATAGTGAAAAGATGGTTTTGACCTAGCAAAGGGTATATATATATATATATATGAAGCTAGCCTCTGCAGAGGAGGATCGGATAGAATATGATAGACAATCGATTATTTCCCCCTCTAGGATAGTCTCTCTCTCCTGTTTTGTAATTTCTCTCTTTATCTCTTAGGTATTATCTGTAAATATAGATTAGGTAGTTTAGGGAGAAGTTTGGGATTCCTTAGTGCAATGAGAGTAGTGAGCAACACGGATTGGAAAGCTTGAAAGGATTAGAATTCGTGGAGACTGAAGAGCCTCGACAGAGTTTATTCTTATCCATTTATTTCCTCTGATTTTGTAATCCATAATTGTTGTCTTTATTACTACTTATGTTATGTTCAAGAGCTATGAACTAAGTATTAGCTCTAAGGTTATAATGGAACCCTTTGTTATTTAAATTGAATGTCTTATCTCTTTGGTTAGCACCATATAGTTTGGTATAATATATTCATGCTTAATGATTCTCGCTAAGATATTAGTGATGATTTTGGTAATCTATTTGATATTGAAAGAAGGATTATAGATTTACACCTAAATATATTGGCATGTGATTATGGGTTGTCGATTTGTTTTGACTGCATAAGTTGTGTGTAGAATAGACATGTATATGTGCACCACGTGTGACTTAATTGAGAACTTATGCTTAAATCCTTGTTATGGTTAATTCGCATAGACATGTGTAGGATTATCTACTAGCTTGGATGTTCTTTTTTGTTCTATTCCCTATGGGGTGGATCTAGAGAGGATATGTTTATGCATACCTCGACAGAGGTGTATAAGCACTTGTGTGTTCTCGGTCGACAAACTGTCGTGACCATTAAGACCAAAGAGAGAAGGGTAGGAAGTTTGATGAAGCATAGCACACCAGGTGTTTGACAAAATGCATGTGTGGGGTGAAGTTGTGACCTTAGCTTGTAGCACCTTCGATACCATTCGTTATCCATTTACTTTCTTTGATAATTAGATATAACTAGATTAATCACACTTCTATTAGTCTGATGTTTGAATAAGACTTAAGCGAAACAAATTCGGTATTTGGTAAATATTAGTGATAGTTCCTCGTGGGTACGATACTTTCCTTATCACTGTAGTACTTGTTAGGCCACGTATACTTGCGCGTGTTTAGTGATCGGTTTTTCGACCAACAAGTTTTTGGCACCGTTGCTGGGGAACTATTATTCTAATATTGTCCAATATTGATTTCAATCAATATAGTCTTAATTTGAACGTATATATATTTCTTTTATTTGTTTGATCTTCCTTTTTGTTTTTAAGTTTACATGTTATGGACGATCATTATTAGCAATGGCCTTATGAGAGGACAACACAACCAAGCTCGGAAGAAGGACTCGAGCAATTGCAAGTTCAAATTGTAAATCTCTTGAGGTTTTTCGACCATCTTGAGTGTCAGTCCACTTAGACTGCCTACTGTCAGGAATAAGCTGACATTGAACCGCATTACTATCATCCAAACTGTCAGGGTTATCCAAATTCTTGGGACTACAATCAAGAGCAGTATCATGATCCGAATTATTCCAATCTGAATCAATTTGAATATCAGTCTCCACCGCAGTATAAGGTGACATTTCAAACCAATGAGAGCTTGTCGGTAGACTCAAAAAAAGAAGAAGAGAAAAGGCTTGAAGTGCTCCTCACCAACTTTATAGAGAGAAATGAGTTTCGAATGGCAAGCCAAGACGCCGCATTGCAGAGCCTCGAAAGTCAATTGGGGCAACTCGTCAATGCCATCACAAATCCATCGCAAGGCAATCTACCGGTTATAATGGATCTCAACGATGAAGGAGTAGAGCATTGCATGATCGATACACAAGGAGAAGGCGATGAGTCTCACACAGTTGTTGAGGGAAATGTCAAGGTGAAAATTGACCAACCTGTGGAGTATGAAGTCGGAGAAGAGAGGATCAAGAGTGGTTGTAATGTGATGACCAATAAAATGTTGGAAACCACACTCACGATTGTGGAAACCCTAGAGGGCCCACTAGCGCACAAAGAGCGTTTTCAGATTGATGAAAAAGGTGAATTAGTGGATAATTCCAGTGGTGAAAGATTCTTTGTGCCGATGGGTGAAGGAAATAGGGATGGCCAATCATCCATGTCTGCCATAAATATAAAGGAATTAACAAATAGACTGCATGAAATGGTCGTTTTCGCTTACGAGTCGGATTGAACGACAACGGAATAGTCAAGCCGACGACTTTAAAACAAGCGCTTGGTGGGGAGGCAACCCCATCTCAATATCAATTTTCTCTATTTTTCTTTACTTATGTCTAGTTTACATTGTGTCTTTTCCCTTTAGCATGTTTTTGTGGCTATCATATGTTTATTGTGTGTGGTATTGTATATTTAGTTATTATGTTGTTTGTAATTTTGTCTGTTTGCTTTGTAGTATATTCTCTTATCCTTGTCTTGGCATGTGCAGAAAATAGGTAGAAAAACATTTATTGAAGGTCGGCGTTGCAGCGCCAGATTTTGCACTGTAGACCACGCCGCAACGCCAGGGTCTTCACTTCATTTCACTATCTCGCGCTGTAGCGCCAAGTAACCAAGGGGACCTCACGCCGCAGCGCCACTATATAGCCTGACCCACTTCATACTCGCGCTGCAGTGCCATCAAGTTGCCTACGACTTGGCAACAGAAGGCCACCCTGATTTTAGACCTTACTATTTTCTCGCTGTCAGCACTTCAAGCAAAGAAAGCACACCATACCATGAAGACCACAAGCGAGTTTTTGTTTTTTAAAAACAGACTAAGGCCAGCACTTTTAGGCCACTACTCCCCTCCTCTCTTGACATATCTTGACAGACCTCGACAGCTTAAGCCAACCCAACCATCGCCCCACCCCAAAAGCCCTAGCAGTCGATCGAGTAGCACTGATAATTACTTGTCAGAGCTTTGAGCCAAGACTGCTTCTAACCTAGGGTTTGGAATTTGAAGGTAAAGTGAACTTATTCTCAGCAAGTAGTGTCCTTTTATGTGAATTCCTTGTTTGGGTTTGGTTTTATCTGTGATTTGGGGTGATTTCCACTAACGGAAATCTGGATAGAGCACTTTCAAGCAAGGGTTGTCCAAGTGGGTTTATAGAGTGCACTTGAGGTGTTCGACAGATTGCTTGAGAGAAAAAAAATTGACTATTTAAACTGTTTTGGCATTGGATTTGTTGGGGATATTCTAGCCTGAGTTTGGGATTGAGTCTTCTATTTTTGTTCAAATCAATTGTTGCAATTTCTGACATGGCTAAAAAAAGGCAACGACTAAGCGTCGGCGGTTCCTCGTCTGCAGCACCACAGGCTTGGGACAATGCCAAATTTGTGAGCGAAGAGGCATGTAAACGATACAAGAATTCTTTTGCCCAACGGAACTTGATTCCTGAACGGGGGTTGAGGCCTGCTAAAACAAAGGATGGCGAGCTGGCGGCCATGATCTTGGGACGCCAGTGGGTGCACTTCACAAAACCACCCGAATCAGCCATCGTTTCTGTGGTCCGCGAGTTCTATGCAAATGCCAGACCCGAAGGTCCTGCTGTTGTTTACGTAAGAGGGCGATCATTGGCGTTTGGAAGCCAAGCCATCAATGCACTATTCACGACGCCTAGATATGAGAGCAATGACTATATGGAGTCAGGACTTCGCCGCTATGACTTGAACGATATTATTAGGAGGCTTTGCAAGCCCGGGACAACATGGAAAACAAATAACATGACGGGTGAGAGGACCAGTTTCCCACATGATGCACTCAGTCGCTATGGGAAGGCATGGTTCAGTTTTATATGTGCCAACATGATCCCGACTCGTCACCTGAGCGACGTGACTAAGGATATAGCGATCCTATTATTCGTCATTATCACGGGTCTGGACGTGGATATTAGAGTTCTCATTCATGAGTCCATCTTGAAGGCGATCAAGAGCACCACCTCTGCGGAACTCCCACATCCATCCTTGATCACCCGGCTATGCAAAAGGGTAGGTATCCATTTGGGGCCAGAAGAGATAGCTTTTCCGCCTATGTCAGTCACCGACCATTAGATCATCTCACGCTTCAATGTATGGGACGGGGCGGTTTCACATGTCAGAGGTGAAGGGTACGGGCCACCTACTAAGCCTCCTCCCGCATCAGAGGACGAGCACTTGCAACCACCAGACGCAGGCCCAGCTTCGCAAGGACTACTTGCAAAGATTATGGCATCCCTCACCCTGCTACATCAGAACCAAGACGTTAATGCTCAGAGGCAGCAGAGGCACATAGCAGCGGTTTCCCAGAGGCAGGACATCGCAATTCAGTATCAGGACATCGCGATGCAGTATAAGGCTGAGTTGGTCAACACGATGCAGAGCATCTACACTGTGTATGATGGCCAGGATGCTGAGTTCACGCCATTCCAGTTCCCAAAGCCTCCTGTTTTCCCACCATACCCTCCACCATCACCGCCCGCCGAAGCTGACGAGGATGCTGCTGCTGCCGAGTGACCAGACTTCAGGGAAGCCCTCTTGTATTGATTGATATATGCTTAGCAATGAGGGCATTGCTCAATGTTAAGTTTGGGGATGTTATGGTTCATTATCTGTTTTATTTTGTCTACTGCCATGACAGGTTGCCATATTTAGTATTGTGCTTATGTTTTTTTATCGGTATTGTAGTGCTATCATGTATGAACTGCGGTTTTGGACATCATTTTGGGCTTTATTAGCCGTTGGTTTATTATGTTTTGGTATTATTATGGATGGATGCCATGAACAGATTTTAGTATTATGTATGAATGCTTTGATTATTATCAGCATGTTTGTTTGGTTTATAACCATCTTTTTGGGGCTTTTACTGTGACACCCCCAAATCTCGGTACTTCATTACCTCAAAATTTGGTGTTCACTTAATCAAAACATTCATATCTAACTACCCAATCATAATATAATTGAATAATAAAACCTGCCCATACAGGATTACATTAATAAAAACATTATCTCTCAGGTTATCTAACCTTTAATTACAATCATTCAAATGCGGAAATTAAATAAATACTTTATTACATCAATCAAATTAAAGTCTGATAAATAACTATCAACATATTACAAGTCTTCAAAACTTGTTCATCTTCCCTTTGCCCTTACCGGTGCTAGGTACATCTACCTTTTCATCCTTAGTTGTAATGGTTATCTAAGCAAGAGTGAGTAAACAAAGCTCACTTGAAATAAGAATGAATAACTTTATAATATTTCCAAATAATAGGCTCAATAAAACTGAATGATATGTTCTATTAACATTCTGAAATATACTACTGAGGGTCTAATGACCACGAACCATGTCCACAGTTATAAGTAATCTTTCAACTTTAACTTTAACAGTCATATGACTATAAGGACTCCACATACTTAGGGGGGTCAATCCTTCGTACAATGTATTGTGCACAAACATTTCAACGCTAGGCGTAAACCCCTAAAAATAAGGTTATTCATCTCAGTATTTAGATTACAAGTCCGTAGCAAAGAAAGTTTGGTTTGGATAAGCTTTTAAGGGTAATTTGAAGTTTAACGATCATCAACTAGGGGACTAGTTGAATCAACAATACTTGATAACACAATAGTTGTTTAATAACAACATAACTTAGAACATTTGAGAATCATAGGTGAACTGACTATATTCTAGACTCATGCTTGAAATAACTAAAGAGCATAAGTATTGATCAAAATAAAGAAATGATAAACCTTGGCTTGAACTGTAACGCCCCCAAAATAGGTCCAATCTAACCAACCTATTTTGAGTCGTCAAAAACATGGTACAGAAATAACTACAACTTTATTACTACAATTGTCGTGCAAAATACAACAACACATATGTTGTGAGTTTTCATACAAATATATATCAACTGTGACTCATGTCCCAACCTTGGATAGTACGTCACAATGGCACCTTACATAAAGGTACAGTTAATAACTGTTTTAGAAATTAAAATCTTTGGGAAGTGCTCAAGGAAACCTTCATTCATGGGAGGCCATGCGTCTAGGTTATGATAGATATCATATGCCCACAGAATTATCCTTGGTTGACCCAATAAACCCTAAAGAAAAATGAGAAGATTACTATCATATTCTTTCCAATGGTGAGTCTTCTCTTGACATATCATTATCTCCATCGTCTCTAATTGAGAATTATACTTCAACCAAACTCCAAGATCATATAGATAGTGCTTGTAGATATACTCAGCAAGTGGATGTGCACAACCTTGTCTTATGATAACACGAGGTTGTATGTCATTAGACATCTTGTATGAACGTTGGATTCGCCTCACCCTATTTGATTCACCAAATATAACTACTAAATGATGTATAGTGTAAGACCCCGAAATTTTTTAAATAAAAAGGAATTTCCTTTATTTATAGTAAGGGTGGATTTGATTAATGTGGTTAGTTATGGGTAAAATGCGCAAATATTTTAAATAAGCAAGTGGTGATAAAATATTCATTATTGTCAGGGAATATTCGTTTGGTTGTGGAATATTCATACCGTTTGAAATATTCGCATTTACGCATAGCGATCTTTTGTGGGCCCCATAACGGAAAGCGATTGGATGAAGAAAATGACAAATATAAGTTGTTTATAAATAACGGCGTAGTTGTTCATCAAGATTATCTTGTTGGAATACCCGTGGTTAAAAACACACTAATACGCGTTGTTGAACAAGAAGCTTTGCGGTATTGCACCAATTATTGATTCTTACGTAAGAAGGCACTACTCAATAATTGTTACGGTAATTACTGTTTAGTATTTTATTTTATTGATTCAATAATTGCTGTATTGATATTTTATATTGCTGTTGTTTCAATAAATTGTCATTACACAAGATTTTCCATTATCTGAGCAATAATTCATATTATCCTAATAATATTATTAGTAAATATTATTGGCAATGTCTAGAAAGTTCTGTACAAGGAGAGGTTTGGTCACCTAATCATGCGCCAAGATGGAGAAATTCTTATTGAAAGCCCCTCTTTCCTGAACTACCGCCACATCTTTGTGATTCTCAGAATATTATTTGTGAATAATTAATTATTGATTTATATGATGAGGAAAATATTGATTTTATGTGGATATAGATGGAGAAAATTTTTAATGTGACAATTGTTGAAAATTAATATTTTATCTTTTTCTGATAAAATAATTCATTTAAATATATTATTTTAATAATATATTAATGGTGATATTTTTACAATGAATGTGGGATATATGAGTATACGAGGAGGAAGAATATTTTTGTGGCATTAAATGATTAACACATGTTTTGTGTGTCGGTGGACCCCATTTCTTGACTGAAATTTGATTATAGCTTGTAAAATCGACCGTTTGTGGATTTCGGTCAATTTATGTTTGGAATTTGGAAAAACTTTCTTCTGTAAAGTTGTAGAGAATTGAATTTCCTATAAAAAGTCGCGAGATTCAAATTTTCTGATAAAAGGACTATTTATTATAAATTATTAAAGTTCCGAAGCTCCGAAATAATTGATTTTTGGAAGTTTTAAATATTTATATTCACAAAAACGTTTTTTGTGTTTGGTGGGCATCTTTAACACATGTCATGTTGCTGAATTCAGATGCTTGATGCGTAGGAGGATGTGAAAAAAAATTATAATATTAATTTATTAAATTTTCTACTTTGGTGTTCTAAGCAATTTCCTATAAATAGGGTGCTTAGGTTAGAATTGAAAATCACACCAGAAACTGAAGTTTTCTCTCTCTATATTATCGAGCGTATTCTTGTGAGTATTTTGAGTATACTTTGAGTATTGCTATACGGTGCAAGTTCAAGTCATAGCCTATATCCAAAGTTTCAACTAAAGCATCGCTCTTTCGAGTAAGGGATGTTATTTTCATCTCAAATGATATTATTTCTTCAATATCATTATCTTTGAAATATTGGTTGAAACTTTTTATCAAATTTGGAACTTTTTCATGCTCCGGGTTACTATTCATGAGTTACTATTCACGAAGTTACTATTCATGAGTTACTATTCACGAGTTACTATTCACGAAAGTACTATTCATGAAGCGTGAAGATGTTTTTTTGTGGAATTTCTATCTTTTGGTGTCTGAGTTACTATTCACGATATATGGCACTATTCACGATACTCTGACTATTCACGAATACGGACTATTCACCAAAAATGAAAATTTTTCTATTCGCCTAAAATATCTATTCGGATACTTGGCTTTGATTGTATCCATGTTTTGATCATTCTTGAATTTTACACCCCTATGATTATTTTTGAGGTATTTTTGACGTGGATAAAACAAAGTACTTAATCCTTAATCCTTAAACCTTGTCATTTTGTTTCACTTTGGATTCGTTTCTTTAAAAATATTTTTCATCATCTTCAGTCTTAAATGATGATATTATGGAATATCTTTGGCTTGTAGTGCAAAGATGAATGATTTCTGAAGAATATCTTTGGCCCGTAGTGCAAAGATGAGCAGTGTTTAGATGAACATGACCAATCGATGAATATCTTTGGCCCAGAGTGCAAAGATGAATATTTGATTCCGTATGTATGTTGATTGATGTTACAAGGATAAAAGATAGATTGACGAACTTTTAAATTCATATATAGAAGATAGTAGTTTGCATTCTCTACTTAACTCTTCTAATGAATTATTATTTCATTATGAATATTGATTTAAAATTTGTTGTCTATTGTATTCTATTAGATTTTTCCCTGTTGAAGACTAACGATAATTTGTTGTATATTATCTTAGTCATAATATTCTTCTTTCTTGGGCTAGTTGAGCTCACCCTTTTCCTTGTTGTTCCATTTTTCTTCTCGTGGAGGCGAGAATGTAGCGAGTACTAGTCGGGTATGGAATGAAGGTTCTAGAGAGAGTTGTTTAGTAGTCCTCACCATTTTTTAAAATAATATATCAATAATTATGATGGGGATTTATTTATGTGTGGATATTGTCTAGATGGCAATATCTGTATTTAAACTCACAGCTTTATATGTTGTAATAATAAAGTTGTAGTTATTTACATCACCATGTATTTGGCGACTCGTAATGGGTTGGTTGAATGGACCTATTTTGGGGCGCCACATATAGAATATAACACACTTTTCTATACTATTTAGGAAAACCTCCACATACCATGAGACCATCGCTCTATTCCCTCATACCCCCCTTCGACCCAAATTACACTCTTATTACACGAAAGGAATTGTGAAGCAAAAGGGTGAGCAAAACTAGCTCAGTAAAGAATATTATGACTAAAGATAATTAAATTCTCAATAGCCTTCATCAATAATAAATCAGAGATTTAGAACATATGGTAGATGATAAAACTTTTCAACCATAGTTGCATGCAGAGAATCAGGTAATCCATTAGAAGAGTCACATAGACCATAAAATCTATTATCTTCTCCATGTTAAAAGTCCACCAACAATGTTTTAACCCTGTAACATCAATCAATAGTTCCTGTCCACAATCATGTGAATAACTCAAAATCATAATTGTAGTTATAAATTCCTTTTCGCATTCAGGACGAAGATAATTTTCATCACCTGTCTTTACCTGAAACATCAAAGATCATGGTTATACCAAATCACAGTTCCTGTTCATAATCATACTAATAAATTCATCTTTGCACTACGGGCCAAAGATATTCATCAACAGTTCATCTTTGCACTACAGGCCAAAGATATTCAACAACATGTCATCTTTGCAATACGGGCCAAAGATATTCATCAACAGTTCATCTTTGCACTACGGGCCAAAGATATTCATATCTCAAAGAAATACATAATCATTTCAGAATTTATATAAACCATAATTATAACCATGTTAATCAATTCACCTTTGCACTTAAGTTAAAAATATTCCATTGTAAATTCAATGGTCATGATCATACCGACCAACAATTCAACTTTCAGACTTTCTTGGCCAAAGAGAACCCATAGTCAGGATCATACCAATACTTTACCCATCTTTACACTCAAGTCAAAGAGAAATTCCATCACCAGGGTTATAAAAATGTTATATATGATAATAAAAACAATAGGATCAACAACTACATTTAATTTCAAGAGCAATATTCATAAATCAACGATAATTTGGTCAGAAAAAGAAACCAATTTTGTCGTGAATAGTACCCGTGAATAGTAACTCATGAATAGTAACTCGTGAATAGTAACTCATGAATAGTACTCCATATTCGTACATAGTACAGTATACGTAAATAATATCATATACGTAAATAGTGCCATATACATGAATAGTGCCGTATATGTGAATAGTGTCGTATACGTGAATAGTAACCCCGACATGAAAAAGGTAAAAATTCCACAATAAAATCCATACCAATATTTTGGTATAATAATATTGAAAGAATAACATCATTACGAAAAAAATATCCCTTACAATCCCTTACTATCCCTTACAATCCCTTACCTCAAAAAAGACAAGATTTCCGATTGAATAATCGGATATAGTCTTTCAAGGAAACTTGTACCATATAACAACACTCAAAGTATCAAAATACTCACAAGAATACGTTCGATAATATAGAGAGAGAAAGAGAGAGAAAACTTCAGTTTCTGGTGTGTTTTTTAATTCTAACCTAAGCACCCTATTTATAGGAAAATGCTTAGAACACCAAAGCAGAAAATTTAATAAAATATTAATATATATATATATTATAAATTCCTACGCACACCTCCACTGATCCAAAACATCAGCCACACATGTGCCAAACTCACCAAAAACGTTTTTCATAAAATAAATAATTAAAACTTCCAAAAATCAATTATTTCGGAACTTCGAAACTTCAATAATTCATAATAAATAGCCCTTTTGACAGAAAAATTCGAACCACATGTCCTTTCCGTATGAAATTTCATTCTCTACAACTTTTTAAGTTTAAGTATTTCCAAATTCCAAACAGAAATTGACCGAAATCCACAAACGGGCGATTTTACAGGCTATAATCAAATTTTAGTCAAGAAATGGGCCCACAAACATGTTTAACATGTTTTAAACAATTTTTATAACAAAGATACTCTTCCTCCTCATTTATTCATATATCCCACATTCATTGTAAAATATCACCATTATTATATTATTAAAATATAATAATATATTTAAATGAATTATTTTATCAGAAAAGATAAAATATCAATTTTTCAACAATTGTCACTTTAAAATATTCTCCATCTATATCCACGTAAAATGAATATTTTCCTTATCATATAAATCAATAATTAACTATTCATAAAAATATTACGTAATCACAATATATACCGGGCAACCAGTAGCCTTGTAGAAAGAGGGCTTTCCAATAAGAATTTCTCCTTACTGGCGCGCAATTAGGTGACCAAATCTCTCCTTAGACAGAACTTTCTAGACATTGCCAATAATGTTATCTAGTAATATTACTAAAATAATATGAATCATTGATTTGATAATGGGAAATATTGTGTAGTGACAATTATTAAAACAACCATAATATAAAATTTTAACGTAGCAATTATTGAATCAATAAAATAAAATATTGAACAGTAACTACTGTAACAATTATTGAGTAGTGCCTTCTTACGTAAGAATCATTAATTCAAAAAAATACTATACAATACACTGTGCTACTGTGCAACGACGCGTATTATTGTATTTTAACCATTGGTATTCCAACAGTGTTAACTATAACAACTACGCCGTTATTTATAAAAACTCATACTTGTCGTTTTCTTCATCCAATCGCTTTCCGTTAGGGGGCCCACAAAAGGCTGCGCCGTCGTATGAATATTCCCCGACAACAATGAGTATTTTATAACTACTTGCTTATTTAAAATATTTACATATATCACCTTTAACTTTAAACTTTTATCAATTTAACCATTTACTGAATAGTAATTATAAGAAAATTGAATACTTTTATTTCATAAAATTTGGGGTCTTACAATCTCTCCTCCTTATGAAATTTCGTCCCCGAAATTTACGTACCTGGTATTTCAAAGAGTTGAGAATAACTTGCTTTCATTTCAGATTCCATCTTCCCTGTCATTATAATTTTTCCATTGCTCATCTCCGGTATTTCAGATATCATTCTAGAATACAGCTTCAAAACAAGGGTTAATTGAACAAATTAGCATATCACATAATATTCCGATATTATGGCTGACCAACAAATAAGCTTAGGTAGGACACACTAGTGAAGGATTTACTCGTCTCTCCCCTCCTAGTTCTATTCCCTGATCTCCGCCAAAGATCATATCCCTAAGCTCTGATATCAAATGTAACGCCCCCAAAATAGGTCCAATCCAACCAACCTATTTTGAGTCGTCAAAAACATGGTACAGAAACAACTACAACTTTATTACTACAATTATCGTGCAAAATACAACAACACATATGTTGTGAGTTTTCATACAAATATATACCAACTGTGACTCATGTCCCAACCTTGGATAGTACGTCACAATGGCACCTTACATAAAGGTACAGTTAATAACTGTTTTAGAAATTAAAATCTTTGGAAAGTGCTCAAGGAAACCTTCGTACATGGGAGGCCATGCGTCTAGGTTATGATAGATATCAATATAATAATAATTTCCTTAACTCATTAATTATTTATTTAACTCGTTAATTATTTATTTAACAAATAATTAACTAAACAAAAATTAAATTAATTAAACAAATATTTATTCAACGATAAACACATCCATTAAATATTTATATAACTCAATAAATATTTAATATTACAATTAAAATTCTGGAATGTTACATTTACATATTTGGATGCTTGTGCCATGTGAATGGCCTTATTACCCTATTTTGAGCTATTATTATGCAAGGGTGGTATATTTATCATTAATTTTTTATTGTGGCTAATGACAAGCGCCAAGTAATTATGTATATCTCTTAGAGTCGTGTCAAGCATGTATGCGCTAGGGGTTTGTTCAATTGATAAGTTGAGACTGTTATTGATTTGTCCTTCTTATCAAGCACCGACCAACTATTTTAACTAGTTATATTTCGATTTTAGTTGCGTGTTTATTTCTTTGAGAATATGTTCACTCTTTTAAACTTTCGTTTTTACAAGGTAATAAAAGACTTTGACGCTTATACAGTTTCGGATCTTGGTTTCTGGCATGTTGACATATAAAAATAATAATAAAAGAAAAGAAAAGATATAGAAGAATAAATATGGAAAATCTTGTGGTGGGTCGAGATGGAGCGTGAAACGCACTCGCCCATAAACGCATGACCGATGTTGAGATGGAGCATAAAATGCACTCACCTAATAATCTTCAGATTTCGTAAAGTCTATTTTGGCTTATGTTGATTACGTGGCCTTTGTTGCTCGAGTTATTAGATTTATAGGGGTGTTCTACACCTAGTGCCCTAAATGTAACGACCCCAAAATTCATACAATTTAATTCTCAACTTTGGTCGTTAATTACACAACTACCTTCTGATTTTACATCATTATTCGATGTTAAACTTCATAAAATGAGGAATAATTTAAACTTTATGTCATCTTACTTTAATTCCCTGAATCAAAACCTTTATCATCTACATGTCTTTGAATCAATATTATTTTATGATTCGCTTTATCAGTGTTATTATATAAAATTTTACATTTCAATCTGATAACCTTTACATATCAGATAACTCTAACTTTAGCTTTACAACTCAACATAAAACTACACATCATAAAACATTTAGTACATCTCATGAATCTTAATCATGGTATAAAGAAATAACAACTTTAGCTAAAATATTAATCTTCGTGTATTATTTTTGATCAACGTCATTCAAGTAGCACATAGTGTTACCTTCAATCCTTAACCTGCAAAAATGGTTATTTGCAAGGTTGAGCTCAACAACCCAGCAAGATCTAACAATTTTCATGCATCACATAGCACATAATAACATGCTCAACATATAACATACATGCTGCAGTTCATATACCAAATATAAAGATTGAGTTCCTTACTCAATCAGCATGCTTTAATCAATCAGCGTAGTCATAAATTGACTTTAACATTTCATATTTTCAACATATAAATAACACATCACGCTCTTTGCAATAAAGATTTAAAACAGTTAATCATCAAGTTCACATAGCAAATAGGAACTGAAAGACTTGCCTTTACCGGCATTTTACCAACACGCTAATACTTCGCATCCTTGCATAACCTACATTGTATGTGAGATTGATAATAAATAAAATCAATACTCGATCTCATGGTCAAATTTATTCTAAGACCTTACTTAATCTTATTATCCTTTATAATGTCTTTATAGACATCTAACTGTGTTTTATATGCAACTCGGTTTTATTTTCATTTTCATCACCACACATGCTAGACTATTGCACTTGTAGTTTAATGTGCGTATATCACACCATTTTATTATACCACTTTGGTTTTAAAAATGCATATTCAACACATTGTTTACATGTTTAATTTTCCTTCAAAAATCTCCCTTTTCAATTTCTTTTCATTATTATTCTTGTATTGTCATCTTTTCATACTTAGATGCACATAACATCCAATATTAGCCATAAGTTAGACACTTTGTATACCAAAGTTTAGAAACATTATTACTCTTAGGCATTTTATCGAGCACGTTATGTGCACACATTAACTTATCTAAACTCTTGATCTTAAATGGTTAATTATGCATAGAATGTGATAACACATATCTATATTCATTACATATGTCAAAACATATTTTTAATCATCAAAATATACCATCACCCAAAATCTTAATCCAAACAGAATTATAAAAATCATCTTTACAATTTCTTTAACAAAACATTATTTTCGTTTTTAACGTAACTCCTTCGTTACATGTCCATTTGTTCCTTCTTATATAGAATTAACCCTTACTCAGTGCACTACAACCTCATCTAGGCCTTAAAGTCAGACCCTTGTCCATCTAAAACAGATTCTGCAATTCATCAACTTGTCTATAAAATTTCATTTTCTGGACAGCCTTACTAAACAATTTATTTCGGACATGCTCCGGTCCATAAAATGGCTCAATCACGCAAGTCTAGCTAGTAAACTTCCATATCTACAACTTTTCAATTTAAAGTGTTTTTAGAATCAAAATACACAAATTTATATCAATTTTTCAAAGTCAGAAACTATAACAGTTTTGATTTTTTTGGGCAGATTATTTTCCCTTCGGACCATCCTTACTAAAATAGACAGTGCACAAAATCTACAAGGAGTTTTCATGTGATTCCACTTTCAGAATATAGCCTACTTCTATAGCTTCAATTTGATATAAGGCTCACTTTCTAACTCATTATACTCAAAGAGATATGAATTTCACAAGATCTGTCCACAATTACTCAAAACCTACGAATTTTGTTCTTCAATTTTCTTTCCATTTCATTTTTTTCTTGAAACCTCTTGTTTGATTCTTGATAATCCAAGATTAAACAAATACAAACAATATTAAGCATGATCTACTACCTTAGAACATAAATCTACCCAAAAAATCAAAGATTAAACAAGGGTTTAGAAGTTACCTTCTAGCTTTTTCTTCTTCTTCTTCTAGCTCCTCTCAATTCCTCTATTTCTCTCTATCTCTCTCAATTTCTCTATTTCTCTCTTCCACCAAGACTCTTGCTCTAAAAAACTCTAGGATTTCTTCTTGTGTAACTCCTCATTTGGGTAATAGTTATGTTAATAATTAATATAATAGTAACCCCCGCTAATAACATAAGGCTTATGTTACAAAACTCTTACATGCATGACCAATATCACATTAAGCCATCTTAGTAGCATAACCTCACTTTTTCATCATTAGTTAAGCAACACAATGGTTAGGCTATTCATTATATACTATTATTACTTTACTATAACATATAACATATTTCTAATGTCACACTTAAATAATTTAAAGTTATTTTATTAGTAAACTCAATTAAACTTTAATAATAAAATGCACATCAATTATAAAATTATCTATCAAATTATAACGCTTAATTAAATTAAGCCATAACAACCAACATCAAATATTTATTATTCAATAAATAAATCAACTAAAATATTTATCTAACTCAAATAAATATTTTAATTAATTATAAAAATCACATTCGTTACATTTTTCCCTCCTTATTAGGATTCCGTCCTCGGAATCACCGAAATCTCCCTTACCTAGTTTTCATCTCGTCTCTTTTAGAAGTCTATTATAGAACAACTTCAACGCATTACCTTAACATAGGTTCTATATTTTCTGTTCCTCTCAACAATTCTTGCAAGTTTTTATTTCATAACATTTACTTAGACTTAACTATATTATGAGTATTATACATTCTTTAATCCATCCATTATCTTTTATTCAACTTATAAACACTCAGGATATTACATTCACCCATTCTTCTATTCTTCTAAGAATTCCGTCCTCAAAATTTTATTTATTAATATCCATTCATTCGATTTATCAAAATAGATTTTGCATTACTCTTCATTTATTAATTGGGTTCTATGACAAAAAATCCCTCCTCTAAGGATCTTCCCATCATCACCATAATCTTCACATCTCATTCTTCGAAGAACTTCATATTCTTTCTAGATAATTCATCTCTTTCTTTATTTACTTCGTTTACAAATTTATTATAGTTTTCTCAATTCTCCCATCACCACATGTCATATTCTCCAACTTTTCTTTTCTAAGGAATACTCTCCTTTTCACTACCATCTTGCAGAATAACAAGAATCTTCCACAATTGTTCAATAATTGAGAAGTAGTATGAATAACTCAGGAATTTAAAAGATTCCAAATCATATTGAGGGGTTATAAGACCTTGAACTCTTCTCTAGGTTTAATAGTGCATCACCACTATAAACCATTTTTAACAGAATATTTAGCAATCACACAGACTGAAAACACTCTCTGCAAGTACTCTAGGTGACCAGTCTATCGTACCCCTACGTCGTGCACAACGTATTACATCTTAACATCGTAATGACTATATGTGTTACTTTCAGAACCATTGTCTACGATAACATGTCCCCTTTTTATAGGGTTGTTCACCTTAGCTTCTTAATATATGAATCCGCACCAACAAATTTGGGTTGGCATAGTTTGACAAAGAACGCTTGAATTTCTTGAACATCTTTCAATATTCGTCTAGCGGAATCAAGTAGCATAGACTTCTAACAATAACTCAGAGATCAATCAAAATATATATATATATATATATATATATATATATATCCATATTATTTTTAACCAACTCAATTAGTATACGTTTCTTAGTTTAAAGAAAATAAAATAAAAACTTTTTATGACGTCATGATACCGTACCATCTCAATAGTATGTTGAGGATTCCATCATTTTGTGACTTCGTCATACTACATCATACCATAGTGGGCTGACGATCCGATTATCACATCCAACACCAGGTTCAATTGTATTGATGACTCCATCATTTATTATTTCTACACTATATTAAATGGTGTACACGATTATACAAAATATATTTTGATATTTTTAAATTATTTTTGTCTAGCCGAAATAATTAGCATAGACATACGAATAACAATGTTGTTTTTAAAACTCATTGGTTCCATTATTTGATCCAATGTATTTCAAGAAAATAGAAGTGCAAACATCAGCACGAAGTCCATAAATTTTGAAAATCGAAGATTAAACAAATACAAACAATATTAAGCATGATCTACTACCTTAGAACATAAATCTACCCAAAAAATCAAAGATTAAACAAGGGTTTAGAAGTTACCTTCTAGCTTTTTCTTCTTCTTCGTCTAGCTCCTCTCAATTCCTTTATTTCTCTCTATCTCTCTCAATTTCTCTATTTCTCTCTTCCACCAAGACTCTTGCTCTAAAAAACTCTAGGATTTCTTCTTGTGTAACTCCTCATTTGGGTAATAATTATGTTAATAATTAATATAATAGTAACCCCCGCTAATAACATAAGGCTTATATTACAAAACTCTTACATGCATGACCAATATCACATTAAGCCATCTTAGTAGCATAACCTCAATTTTCATCATTAGTTAAGCAACACAATGGTTAGGCTATTCATTATATGCGATTATTACTTTACTATAACGTATAACATATTTCTAATGTCACACTTAAATAATTTAAAGTTATTTTATTAGTAAAATCAATTAAACTTTAATAATAAAATGCACATCAATTATAAAATTATCTATCAAATTATAACGCTTAATTAAATTAAGCCATAACAACCAACATCAAATATTTATTATTCAATAAATAAATCAACTAAAATATTTATCCAGCTCAAATAAATATTTTAATTAATTATAAAAATCACATTCGTTACACTAAAGTCATCTAGCTTGGGAGTCATTGATCAAAAGCTCATTAATGGGTAGTTCTGAATAGCCTAAGGTAATTAAGGACTGTTCGAGTCAGATTTTATTGTCTTCATGCTAGTCTTTTGATCCTTTCCTGCACTTGCGTCTTATTCTTAATGCTTGTTGAATGCTTAAGTTACAGAGTGTGCATATTGGTATTAACAATCGACTGTGCGAACTTATTTGAGCTACAATTAGTTAGGATGGTTGGTCTCCACACACACACATAGAATGGATCGAATACAGTCTTATCCTTGAAATTGAATGAACCCTTACTCATATCTGTGTTTGGCCTATTCTCTAGGAGTAGCTATGATTGATCTTAGAAGCTATGATTGAGCTTAGAAGCCATGATGCTAGTATACAGTTTTATTTTTCTTTCGCGTGTTAATTTACTATTATTTTTTTTGTGTTAGATAGTTTGCTTGAGGACAAACAAAGACTTAAGTTTGGGGGTATTTGATGAGTAGGATTTATACCCACGAATCGGATACTTTATTGCTTAAATAGTTGCCTTATCTTCGTAGATTTAATATAGTTTTTATATGATTATATTATTATTTTAATTAACCGATGTATTACAAGGCCTAATAGGTCTTTTCCAGCTTTCAGGGGCAAAACGGTCATTTTTCATACACTCGTGCTGCAGCGCCAATGCCAAGCTTTAAGCTCGCGCTACAGCGCGACCTCTTGGTCAACAATGATGTCACCTTAGCGTTGCAGCGCCCCAGTTCCTTCATGGACTCGAGCTGCAACGCGACCTCCGGTGTTTTTGATGCTGACGTGGCGCTACAGCGCCACCCTAAGCTTTACTCCTCGCGCCGCAGCGCGACCTCCGGTGTCCTGATAGTGAAAAGATGGTTTTGACCTAGCAAAGGGGATAGATATATATATATATATATATATATATATATATATGAAGCTAGCCTCTGTAGAGGAGGATCGGATAGAATATGATAGACAATCGATTATTTCCCCCTCTGGGATAGTCTCTCTCTCTCCTGTTTTGTAATTTCTCTCTTTATCTCTTAGGTATTATCTATAAATATAGATTAGGTAGTTTAGGTAGAAGTTTGGAATTCCTTGGAGCAACGAGAGCAGTGAGCAACACGGATTGGAAAGCTTGAAAGGATTAGAATTTGTGGAAACTGAAGAGCCTCGACAGAGTTTATTCTTATCCATTTATTTCCTCTGATTTTGTAATCCACAATTGTTGTCTTTATTGCTACTTATGTTTTGTTCAAGAGCTATGAACTAAGTATTGGCTCTAAGATTATAATGGAACCCTTTGTTATTTAAATTGAATATCTTATCTCTTTGGTTGGCACCATATAGTTTGGTTTAATATATCCATGCTTAATGATTCTCGCTAAGACATTAGTGATGATTTTGGTAATCTATATAATATTGAAAGAAGGATTGTAGGGCATGTGATTATGGGTTATCGATTTGTTTTGACTGCATAAGTTGTGTGTAGAATAGACATATATATGTGCACCACGTGTGACCTAATTGAGAACTTATGCTTAAATCCTTGTTATGGTTAATTCGCATAGACATGTGTAGGATTATCACCTAGCTTGGATGTTCTTTTCTATTTTATTCCCTATCGGGTGGATCTAGAGAGGATATATTTATGCATACCTCGACAGAGGTGTATGAACACTTATGTGTTCTCAGTCGACAAATTGTCGTGACCATTAAGACTAAAGAGAGAATGGTAGGAAGTTTAATGAAGCATAGCACACTAGGTGTTTGACAAAATGCTTGTGTGGGTGAAGTTATGACCTTAGCTTGTGGCACCTTCGATACCATTTGTTATCCATTTACTTGCTTTGATAATTAGATATAACTAGATTAATCACACTTCTATTAGTCTGTTGTTTAAATAAGACTTAAGCGATACAAAGTCGGTATTTGGAAAATATTAGTGATAGTTCATCGTGGGTACGACACTTTCCTTATCTGTATTACTTGTTACGTCGCGTATACTTGCGCGTGTTTAGTGATCAGTTTTCCAACCAACACCTTGCAACTGGTCAAATAGGTCATCAATGCGAGGTAATGGGTACCTATTTTTGATGGTGACATGGTTCAACTCCCAATAGTCAGTGCAAAGTCTCATACTCCCATCTTTCTTCTTTACGAATAAAACAGGAGCATTCCAAGGCGATGTACTAGGACGAATGAAACCAATGTCTAACAAATCCTGTATTTGGGCTTTTAACTCCTGAAGTTCAATAGAAGCCATTCGATATGGGGTTTTGGAAATGAGTTTTGTACCGGGTTCAAGGTCAATATAAAATTCAACTTCACGTTTTGGGGGAAGGTCGGGAAGTTCTTCGGGAAATACGTCAGGGAATTTATTAACAACAGAAATATCATTCAAATCTGACCTATTTTTATTTAAATCAGTGACATGAGCTAAGAAAACTTAACATCTGTTTTTCAATAAACGAATGGCTTTATGGCTAGAGATGACAACGATTGTTTTTAACAGTTTGTTTACTTGAATTCTCATAACAGGTTGATTAGGAATATGAAAACTAATGACCTTATGAAAATAATCAATTTTAGCATGATGGGTAGTTAACCATTCAATTCCTAAAATCACATCAAATGTAAGTATTTTCAAAGAGATGAGGTTAATAGGTAATGTGGGGGTGACGACTTGAATTAAACAAGATTTATAAACAGTTGATGTAATGAAGGTTTCTCCTAACGGAGTTTCAACAGATAAGTCTACGATTCTGCCTTGATAGCTCTCGAGTTTTCCTTGACTCTCATGGCAGACTACGATTTCTAGTACAGTGCTCGATGATCAGACAAGCCTATCTATTATATCATAAGATCAACCTAACATGCTTGATCTTTCTATATTTATAGTCCTTGTACATCATTTCTTTTTAAGGACCTTACAAAGCTGTTTTTCTTATGTAGGGACAACCTGAAATATTTATCAATTTATTCTATGTCCTTGTACATATGTTTCTATTATCTATCAAAGGACTTTACATCTTTTCTTAATGCAAGCATACTTGCATATTCATTCATATATATCATAATCAAATCATATGTAAATAGGAATATCATTCACATGCTTATTCCTGACAAAATGGATAAGAATAAACTATGTCAATGTTCTTCAGTCACTAAGAGAAAGAGAGAGAAATTATAGAAGAAATGAGAAAACTACTCTATCCTAAGCTAAGCTATATGATTATATGATGTATGGTCTGATATATCGTATGCAGAGGTTGGCCTTCATATATATATATATATATATATATATATATATATATATATATATATATATATCAGTTTCCTTATTGCTAGGTCAAAAGCTAGCTTTCTCTCTGCTTTTAGCACGGAGGTCGCCTCTATGCCAAGTCTATATTAAGGTGTATATTATGACTTCGTTAGCACCAAGAGACCGAAGGTCGCGCTGCAGCTCAAGCCCATAAAGGACCAGTGGCTCTACGGTGCCAAGGTGACGTCAGGCTGGACAGGTGGTTGGCGTTGCGGCGCGAGATTAAGGCATGGCATTAGCGCTGTAGTGTGAGTGTATGCAAAATGACCATTTTGTCCCTGAAAGCTAGAAAAATCCTGTAAAGCCCTGCAATACGTCCGTTAAGCATAATAATATAATAATCATATAAAACTATATAAAATCTACGAGATCAGACAACCATTTAAGTCATAAAGTATCCGATTCGCGGGTATAAATCCCACTCATCAAATACCCCCAAACTTAAGTCTTTGTTTATCCTCAAGCAAACTATCTAACACAACACTAACACTAGTAAAACACACGCAAAAGAAAAATAAAACTGTATACTAGTATCATGGCTTCTGAGCTCGAACATAGCTACTCCCAGAGAAGAGGGAAAACACAGATATGAATAAGGGTTCATTCAATTTCAAGCATAAGACTGTATTCGATCCATTCTATGTGTGTGTATGGAGACCAACCTTCCTAACTAATCATAGCTCAAATAAGTTCGCACAGTCGATTTTTAATACCAATATGCACACTCCGTAACTTAAACATTCAATAAACATTAAGAATAAGATGCAAGTGCAGGAAAAGATAAAAATACTCTAGCATGAAGACAGTAAAATCTGACTCGGACAGTCCTTAATTACGTACCTTAGGCTATTCAGAACTACCCATTAATGAGCTTTTGATCAGTGACTCCCAAGCCATATGACTTTAGGGCACTAGGTGTAGAACACCCCTATGAATCTAATAACTCGAGAAATAAAGGCCACGTAATCAACATAAGCCAACTGAGACTTTACGGGAAAAAAAAAAGATTATTCGGCAAGTGCATTTTATGCTCCATCTCAACATCGGTCCTGCGTTTATGGGCGAGTGAGTTTTACGCTCCATCTCGACTCACCGCAAAACTTTCGATATTCAATCTTCTTTTCTTTTTATTCTTTTATTATTATTATTATTATTATTATTATTATTATTATTATTATATATATGTCAACATGCCAGAATCCAGGATCCAAAACTGTATATGTGTCTACGTCTTTTATTACCTTGTAACAATGAAAGTTTATAAGAGTGAACATACTCTCAAAACAATAAACATGCGAACTAAATTCAAAAACATAACTAGTTAACACAGTTAGTCGGTGCTTGCTAAGAAGGACGGATCAATAACAGTCTAAACTTATCGATTGAACAAACCCCTAGCTCATACATGTTTGGCACGACTCTAAGAGATAAACATAATTATTTGGCGCTTGTCATTAACCACAATAAAAAATTAATGATAAATATAACACCATTGCTAATTAGCAGCTCAAAATAGGGTAAAAAGGCCATTCATATAGCACAAGCATCTAAATCTGTATAATCCCCAAAAAGATGGCTATAAACCAAACATGCATGCTGATAATAATTCAAGCATTCATTAATAATGACCAAAAACAGTTCATGGCATCCATAATAATTAAAATCCAAAAAATAATCCCGCAGTTCAAAACGACTGCACCACAATATTGATAAAAACATAAGCAAAGTACTAAAAATGGCAACCTAACATGGCAGTAGACAGAAATAAACAAATAATACGCCATAACACCCCCAAGATTAAGGTGAGCAATACCCTCATTGCTAAACATAAATCAATCTTATACAAGAGGGCTTCCCTGAAGTTCGCTCACTCGACAGCAGCATCGTCCTCGTCAGCCTCGGCGGGCGGTGATGGTGGAGGGTATGGTGGGAAGACAGGAGGCTCTGGGAACTGGAATGGCATGAACTCATCATCCTCGCCACTATACACGATGTATATGCTCTGCATCGCGTTGACCAGCTCAACCTGATACTGCATCGCAATGTCATGCCTCTAGGCTACTACTCTAATGTGTCTCTGCGCCTTCTATGCCTCGGTAATACGTGTTTTCGATGCAAAGAAGGTGAGGGATGCCATAATATCTCGCCATGAGGACACAGAAGTCGGGCTCATGCGTCGTAGTCTGCGATGGCTCGGGCTCAGCTGTAGGAGGTGGCTCGGTGAGTAGCATGAGAATCTGCCTCGTCCCACACATTGAAGTGCGAGATCGTCTGATGGTCAATGACGGACATGGGCGGCAGAGCTATTCTTCTGGCCCCCAATGGATACCTGCCCTCTTGCACAGCCGGGTGATCAAGGATGGATGTGGGAGTCCCGCAGCGACGGTGCTCTTGATCGCCTTCATGATCGACACATGGATGAGAACTCCAATATCTATGTTCAGGCCCGTGACAATGGCGAATAAGAGGATCGCTCTATCCTTAGTAATGTCGCTCAGGTGACGGGTCAAAATCATGTTAGCACAAATGAAGCTGAACCATTCCTTCCCATAGTGACTGAGCACTGAAGTCGGCAAACTGGTCTTCTCACCTGTGTAGTCATTTGTCTTCCATGTAGTCACGGGCTTGCAGAGCCTCCTAATAATATCCTCGAGGTCATAGCTGTGGAGTCCCGACTCCATATAATCCATGCACTCATAGTTAAGTGTCGTGAACAGTGCGTTGATGGCTTGGCTTCCAAATGCCACTGAGCGCCCCTGACTTGAACAACAGCAGGACCTTTGAGACTGGCATTTGCATAGAACTCCCGAACCACAGATACAATAGCTGGCCCGGGTGGTTTTTGTGAAGTGCACCCATTGGCATTTGTGACACCCCCAAATCTAGGTACTTCATTCCCACAAGATTTGGTGTTCACTGTTCAATCATTCATACTATCTACCCAAATAAAATAATATTTGAATCATAAAACCTCCCCTTAAATAGGGCTACATCATTAAATTCAAAAACATCCCAGATTATCTAACCTTTAAACATCATTCAAATGCAGAATTAAAATTATAACATTACATCATTAAAATAAAGTCTAAGATCATCATAATAAAAGTCTAACATCATGATCATAATCAAAATTACAAGTCTTCATCACTTGTACATTTTTTCCTTTCCTTTGCTAGTTGAAGGTTCATTTACCTTCTCCTCTTTAGCTGCAATGAATTTATAAATATGCAAGAGTGAGCAAAACAATTGCTCACTGGATATAATAGAGAATCAACAGGAGTATAACAATAATAACTGCCAATAATAGGCTCATCAAAAGTGAATAGTACTCTAACAATAATAATCAGAAACTGGAATCCAAAATATGGAATCTACATCACTGAGGGTCATAAGACCATGAACTACGTCCACAGTTGTAAGTAATCTTTCAACTCCAACTTTAACAGTCATAAGACTATAAGGACCTCGTACTTAGGGGGATCAGCCCTCCGTACAATGTATTGTGCACAAACATTTTAACGCTATGCGTAAGTTAACCCCTAATCATAACCATAGGGTTGTTCATCTCAATATTTAGAGTACAAGTCCGCACCAAAGGAAGTTTGGTTTGGATAAGCTTTCAAGGTAATTTGGAATTCAACGAACATCAACTAAGGAGTAGTTGAATAAAACCAATAACACTATACTATAGAATAATCGTGATTGAATCAATCATAGTAAACTAAAGTCATGCTTTAGGAATAATCTAATAGCATACAATTTGAATAACTATAGCATACCTTGCTTGAACAATACTAAGCCAAGGTTAATTAGAATTGAATACTAAGCTTGCATAGTAATTTGAACGATAGAAATGTTCAACGTTAGTATATATAGTTGTACATGCTAAACAACAAGTTAAATACAAGAATAACTTGCTTCAGAATAACTTACATCATTATATTGTAATCGAATTAAAAACAGTAATTGAATTAACAAGATAATAGATTAGAAAACTTGCGCAAAGATAGCTAGATATTTGCACAATTATAAAAGTAGAGTTAGAGAACTTGCCTCGTGCGTAGGTTAAACAATTACTACTCACGTTCACCCCAAGTCCTACACATACCATATGTATTGACAATACACATTAGTTATACTAACATTACCTTTATGAGTTACTTTATTACTCTTAGTATAGCTACTAACTAAGTTTAAGTTTAAACAACATCACATCTTTTCATGAACATTACTTTTTAGCTTTATTACAACTACTTAAGTGATCATGTCATTGCACCACATACACATTAACAACTTGATACAACATCCTATTACATGTCCAACATGTTATCATTAAGTTATACTAATACACAAAGGGTTGCACTTGCATTCGCGCATCCCGACGCCCTCCGATTGGCTCCAAATACACAACAGTCCTAAAGATGGCTATTTTGACCCTTCATAACGATTTCAAATTGAAAACATTAAATAAAAAAAGTTATAGGCCTATTCGTCCTCTTTCTGAATCATCTTGAATCACTTCAATCGAAGTTCGTATGAAAATGTTATGGCCATTTTACTACAGGAGATCAAAACTGTCCGATCCAGACCACTTTTCCAGCGCTGGGGCGCGAAATTTGGCGCTGGGGTTCAGAATTATAGAACACCCAAAACCAATTACAAAACCAAGCTACTATGTCTTAATTTCTAACACCAATTAACATGTATAACTTATGCAAATTACACATAAACTTCACCAAGCATACAAATACTAAATTCACACAACTTAAACCATAATTCTAGAAAAATTAAATACTAGAATAGCATATTTTAAAACCAAAAACTCCATTTTTTGATATTTCTTGACACAGTGAACACTATAATCATAATGATACACCAATTTTATTCTTTTGAACTAAGTTCTCTGTAATTCTTAACAAACTAACTAACATAGTCACAGTTCAATTTCACACACTAAATTGATCATCATAATTGTTACTTACATAAGCTATATAAGAAATACATATACTGACATTATTTCTTCCTACTATAAACCAAAATTTGCATGCGATTATTATTTAAACACCATATCTAATCACTATAAACATGTATAACCCCCATAACTTAATTACATAACAACAATTCGGAAGAAATAGAATTCACAGATCATAGAAAAATTTTGCCGTAGAAACCCATATATGCATAATAAGAGTATAGAACATACCTTTTTCTTCTTAACAGAAATCCTTGCTACACACTGGAATTGTTCTTCTCTGCACAAGCTCTCTCTCAAATTCTCTCAAGTCTCAATTCTCTCTATTGCCTAGCACAACTAGAATGAAGTTCTGATAGCTAGTATGTGTAACATAAGAAAACACAAACTGATATGGCCTTAATAGCCATCATCAGTTATCAAAATAACGTCTACAACATCAATACGTTATATTTATTATTTATTTTATTTTATTTATTTTATAAATTAGAAATATCAAAAGCCATAAGGCTTGTTTGGCAAACCATTTAAATTTTAAAGAATTTATATCCTTAAGCATTGTTTGGGTAAAACTAGATTAAAACTACTTTAATTTATTTTTAATAACTCCTTATACTATAGTTATTTGTCACACTTTATTTAATCAAGCTTTCATATTTAATTTAATTAATTCAAATAACCATTAATTAAATAATTCATTTAATCACATAACTCAATACAAATAATTAACCATCAACTTAAAATATCAATATAATAATAATTTCATTAACTCATTAATTATTTATTTAACACATAAATAATTAATATATTCAAATTAAATAAATATTTATTTAGCAATAAATACACCAATTAAATATTTATATAATTCAATAAATATTTAAAATTACAATTTAAATTTTTGGATTGTTACATCATTCCCTCCTTACAAGGATTCTGTGCCTAGAATCACAACTCAAACAAACAAATCGTCACAGCGTTCAAGTAGCATGGTTGTTAGCTCACCATCCTTTTTATCAGGCCTCAACCCCCGCTCAGGAATCAAGTTTTGCACGGCAAAAGAGCTTTTGTACCTTTTCCAGGCCTCTTCATTGATGAACTTGGTGTTGTCCCAAGCCGTTGGTGCTGCGGACGATGAACCGCCGATGCTCAGTCGTTGCCTTTTTGATGTCATGTCAAAATTTCAGTTGGTTAGGTTCAAAATCAGTCCCTAAGCAATGTCAGACTCTTTAGAAGCAACCCTTGAAGCAATGCACATCAAATCCCCAATGAAAACACACTAATTCTTTACCAAAACGGTCAAATATCTCTCTCAGACAATCTATCGAACACCTTAGGTGCATTCTGTAAAACCTACTTGGACAGCTTTTGCTTGAAAATTCTCTCCCCCAGATTTCCGTCAATGGAAATCACACAAATCACAGGGAAACCAAATGCACAACCAAGCAATTAAATCAAAATCTGTTTATGATTGAACGACAACCCCAATTACCTTAAAGGAGAAGAGTAGCAATCCTATGGAGCCTTAGATGTGCGATTGATTTAAAAATGAATTCGTGTGTTGGTGAACTTGGAGCAACAATCGCTTGAATATGATGAGGGATCGTGTTGGTAGGGGGGGGTCGTGCAGGGGAAAGGTATTTGATGAGAAGAAGGGTTGTTAGGTTGTCGAGTTATGTTGAGAGAAATGGGAAGAGTGGGCTAAACTGTTTCCTTAAAACTATTTTTTAAAAACCGAAACTCGTTGTCGGCGCGGCGGCGCAGCCTGACCTTCTTTTCTTGGCGCTGTGGTGCGAGTTAACAGTGGGAAAGGCTCATTGGTGGCGCTAACTGCTGACATATCCTTTAATGTCTTGGCCTGCGATCTTGATGCGAGTTAGAAGTTAAATTTGGGCTAATTTGCGGCAGAGATGTGCTTTTTATATCATGGCGCTTCTGTTATGAAAGTTGGAAAATCTGGCTTTTGGGCCCGGCACTACGACGCGGGTTCCAATGTATCTGCTGGCGTTGCGGCGCCAGCCTTATATATCAGTTTTTCCCTCCATAAATCAAGCCATGTTCAGCCATCATAAAAATACATATATATCCTAAAATAAACCCACATCATAACTAGCTTAACTATACTACTATATATAGAATAGCATCACAAAAGGAAAACATGTTGTCTGCAACCACAAAAACATGCTCAATAAAACATGGCAGTACAGTAACTGGCAGCAATGTTTACAGAGTAAAGACAATAGACATAACATATAAACTAGACATAAGTAAGGAAAAACAGAGAAAAATGATATTGAGATGGGGGCGCCTCCCCACCAAGCTCTTGTTTTAAAGTCGTCAGCTTGACTATACCGATGTCGCTCAATCCGGCTCATAAGCAAAAATGACCATTTCATGCCACCTATTCGTCAATTCCTTTAAATTTTTTGCAGACATGGATGATTGATCATCCCTGTTTTCTTCACCCATTGGCACAAAGAATCTTTCACCACTGGAATTATCCACTAATTTGCTTTGTTCATCAAGTTGAAAGCGTTCTTTGTGCGCTAGTGGGCCCTCTAGGGTTTCCACAATCATGAGCGTGGTTTCTGGTTGTTGATCAGTCTTGACTATACAACCACTGTTCATCCTCTATTCTTCTAGTTCAGCCTCCGTAGGTTGGTCAATTTGCACCTTGACATTGCCCTCAACAACTTGGTGAGACTCATCGCCTTCTCCTCGCGTATCCACCGTGCACTGCTCTACTACTTTATCGTTGAACTCAATTATGGCCGGTAGAAAGTTTGGCGGTGGATTTGTAATGGCATTGATGAGTTTCCCCAATTGACTTTCGAGGCTCTGCAATGCAGCTTCTTGGTTCGCCATCCGAACCTCATTTCTCTCAATAAAGTTGGTGAGGAGCTCTTCAAGCCTTTTCTCTTCTTCTTGTGTTGAGTACTAAGAAAAGCTCTCATTGGGTCAAGACGTCAACTCATATTGTGGCGGAGACTGATATTCAACTTGATAGGCATGATTTGGATCATGATATTTCTCTTGACTGTAGTCCCAAGAGTTCGGATAACCCTGACAGTTTGGATGATAGGAGATCGGTTCAATGTCAACTCATTCTTGACAGTAGGAAGTCTGAGTGGACTAACACTCAAGATTGTCAGAAAACCTTAAGACATTTGCAATTTGAACTTGCAATTGCCCGAGTCCTTCTTCCAAGCTTGGTTGTGTCGTTCTCTCATACGGCCATTGATAACATTGATCGTCCATAACCTGTAAACTTAAAAGCAAAAAGGAAGATCAAACAAATAAAAGAAATATATATATATACGTTTA
Organism: Panax quinquefolius; assembly: GCA_020205615.1. Classification (NCBI taxonomy): domain Eukaryota; kingdom Viridiplantae; phylum Streptophyta; class Magnoliopsida; order Apiales; family Araliaceae; genus Panax; species Panax quinquefolius. The sequence goes on from CM035164.1 coordinate 35,332,006, forward strand.
AATTAAGACTATATTGATTTAAATCAATATTGGACCATATTAAAATAATAGTTCCCCGGCAACGGCGCCAAAAACTTGTTGGTCGGAAAGCCGATCACTAAACACGCGCAAGTATACACGGTCTAACAAGTAATACAGTGATAAGTAGAGTGTCGTACCCACGAGGAACTATCACTAATATTTACCAAGTACCGACTTTATATCGCTAAAGTCATATTCGAACAGCAATAAATGGAAGTGGGATTATTCTAGCTATAACTAATTATCAAAGCAAGTAAATGGATAACGAATGGTAATCGAAGGAATTATAAGCTAAGGTTACAACTTCACCCCACACAAGCATTCTGTCGAACACCTGGCGTGCTATGCTTCATCAAACTACCTACCCTTCTCTCTTTGGTCTTAATGGTCACGACAATTTGTCGACCGAGAACACACAGGTGCTCATACACCTCTGTTGAGGTATGCACAAACATGTCCTCTCCAGTTCCACCCGATAGGGAATATAACAGACAAGAACGTCCAAGCTAGGTGATAATCCTACATGTTAGTTCCCAGAGGGCACAATAGATCTAGAAGGGGGGGTTGAATAGATCCTTTTTATTTCAAATACTTTTCTGGTTTATATTATATTGTTCATAATCAACATATGACAAGCATGAGAATCTTTTCAAGCACAGCGGAATAAGTAAAAGATCCCCTTCATTGATATATTCATAATCATACATACATTGTTCGTAGAGTAAGTTTAGTTGTAAGCGCTTTAAAACATACATACTTGATTATAGTAGTAGTTATAATACATAATGTAAATGACATAATGTAAAAGACACAAGGGGTTTTAAGTGGTTCAGAGACTCAAGCTCCTAATCCACTCTTCTGCTTTCAACTAGCAGGATTTCCACTAAGGAAGGGCAGCACCCTGAATCACTAAGATTCCTTCAAGGCCAGCAGCCTTGGGACTTCAGTTCACTTAAGAACTCTTCAAGGCCAGCAGCCTTGGAACTTCGTTTAGTCCCTCCGGACAAGGACCCTTCTGGCCCTGCTTCATTTAGTCCCTCTGGACAAGGACCCCTCAGGCCCTGGCTTTGTTGAGTTGTTTGTTTGTTGTTGTTGGAGTCGGTGCTGAGCTGCTAAGATGTCTTCATGCTCTGAACATCTTCTATACTTAGCAGCTTGGCTTGATCATCCTTGAAGTGCAGCTGAGTGTTGCATGATGCTCAGCTACTTTGGTTACTCAACCACTTCGGATGACCCCTTGTTGAACTGCCTTGAAGATCATTCTCCTTGGTACTTGATGTCTGCACATGAGAGGCTTCCAAGCTGACAGTAGGCCCTTCTATTAGGTACTTAGAAGCTTTCTTATGCTTGACACCAAGATGGCTTTTGTGATCTCCCTTCTGCTACTTGATGCCTTCTTATGATGGACTTGCTAAGATGACTGTAGGCTCTTCTCTATTGTACTTAGAGTCTTCCCATGATGGACACCAAGATGACATAATGCTCTTCTTTCTCTCGGCAGTTCTGAACACTCTTCATGTAGTAGAACTCTCACTTCTACAGAGTAGAACTCATACTTCTACTTCTTTCTTTATCTGACTTCTGAGTGTTCTTGGTGGATCGTAGAGTGAGCCTTCTGACTCACTATTTCACATATTTTAGATCAGTCCACCTTCTCTCCAAACTCGGCAACTCCAGCAACCTTTGATCTTTGAAGCTCTTCCTCATTTATACTCCTTCCCAATCCTTCCGTTGGAAAGTAGTCATTAAAGGCTATTCAAATCTCTTCACAGATCTCGAGTTGCTTGAGGTAGACTGCTTGATGTGACTTATCATACTTTTTTTGATGCTGCAGTCTACTGTTTCACCTACCCTATTAGATGTATCACTTTAATGTCTTGGGCAGGTTGAAGACTTTATTACCTCTTTCTGATTTCTCAATCAGAGGTTGTCCTATTGCATCGATGCTCTCAATAAGCACTTGTCCGAATATTACCCTTCAGATTGAACCTTTTCCAATGCTTCAGTCTTCAGTTATTCGGACTCTACAATTCTGATGCACGTCTTCAAGAACCTGATCGTTGTGTCTTGTTGAGTGTTGCTCATTGACTGGTTGAGTTAACACTACGATCTTGAAGAGTATTGATTGGATCTTCAATATAGAACACCTCTTCCTTGTATTATGCAGTGCTTCAATACTTTTGTTTGCTTCGACTGTTCTCAGAGACTGATGGCATAATTCTTTGCTCTGGTCCCCTTCTGAATATCAAGACACTTCAGATTTGTGGCGCGTCCAGCTTGTTTTCTCCTTGTGATCTTCTGCTCACTTATCATCAATGAACTGAACCTGCACTTAATCACTTTAGCCTTGCTCTTGGTGGCGGTATATCTCGTTTCTCCTTCCTTCCATCGCCTTCTCTGTTTGGCAAACACTACTATCTTGGTTGCTTCCAAGATCGTTGTCTTCTGCTTCACTTGATAGCTCTAATGTGATAAGTCGACTTTGCTTAGTCGACCAAGTCTTCTTTGGATCTCCTTGTGGAAGACTTCATCCCGAATGGCCTTACACCTCAATCTTAATGTTGATTGGGTTGGTGCTGAGATCTTCTGTTAGCCTGCATGCCATTCGTTGAGTGCTCTCTGATTTCCTTGGATGTAGCTTGCAGCTTGAACTAGAGGCTTCGTTCCTTTGGATATTCTGGGAGTGCTCATTTGTTGAGAACCGTATATGCTCTACGATTCTTCCTTGGCATTGTGAGAACTTCTTCTTAGATCGTAGTTCTGCACTCTACGATTCAGCTTCGGCTTGTGCAGACACTACGATCCCGAGATCAGATATTGATACTACGATTTCTGCCTTGTGCTTGTTGTCATCTGATCTTGTTTGACTATGATCTCTGCATGTAATCAATAGACTCTATGAACTCAGAGTGTGATCTACGATCCTTGACTTGGCTTTGGCATCAGTAGACTCTACGACTCGAGTGTAGTCTACGTTTTCGCTTCTTGGCTTCCGGTGATGACCGGCTCGTTACTCGTGAGCAGTTGTCTCTCACGATTCTCGAACACGACTTCCTCAAAGATACTATGATCCCGAGGAAGCTCTACTCGATACACTACGATCCTTCTTCGTTTCCCTGGCGATCTCTGAACTCCGAGATCTACTATCTTGCATACTCCTATTCCCGCCTCGATAGCTCTCGAGTTAACCTTGACTCACCCGGCGGATCTCGACTTACTTTCAGTGCGAAGACTCGACGATCGACTAGCCTATCTATTACATCATAAGATCAACCTAACAAGCTTGATCTTTCTATCTTTATAGTCCTTGTACATCTTTTTTTTTTAAGGACTTTACAAAGCTGTCTTTCTTATGTAGGATCAACCTAACATGTTTGATCAATTCATTCTAAGTCCTTATACATATATCTCTATTATTCATCAAATGACTTTACAACTTTTCTTAATGCAAGCATACTTACATATTATTCATTCATATATATATGTATATATATATATATATATCATAATTAAATCATATATAAATAGGAATAGCATTCACATGCTTATTCCTGACAATCTCCCCCTATTTGATTATGACAAAAATAATAAGTGCATATGCATGTTATGAATGAATCTTATATACAGTGAGCAGCTGTATTTCTAAAATAGTTAATCATGAGTGTGATTTATATTGATATGGCAATTTATACATTAAGACATTCTACATCCTGGATCCAGAACATACCTAACTAGTTAGAGATGTACCTCTTTGGCTCCATATATGTTTCCAGGATGCTTGTTGATCAGCTACTCATCTGATTATTCTTCTTGCTCGTGCTCCCCCTGGGATGATGACCTTTTGTCTTTGCTTGGGTCCTCTTCAGCATCTTTCTGATCATGCTCCCCCTCAGACTTTTCAATCTTGTTATCATCATCTTCTGGCTCCCCTTCAGATGATGACTCTTTATCTGCAGTTGCTTTCTTCTTCTTTGACTTCTTCTCTTTTAACCCTCTGCTCTTCCTTTGGTGCCTTCTGCTCCTCTTCTTTCTATGCCTCTTTTTCTCCCCCTTTTTGTCATCAATCATTTGAGAGAGCTGCTCCATGTTGGACATAAGCTGCTCCATCAGGTAGGAGGAGTTGGCAACTTCAAACTTTAGTTCTTGCTGGCCTAGCTCAAGTTGCACTGAGAAGGTCTGCCTCAATCAATCTTGTCAGAGAGGGCTTCGATCTGCTCTGCATTGGCCTTCTAAATTTGTAAAGCTTCTGCCTTCTGATCTTGTATGTCCTTCTGATAGATGTTATCTCTCTCTTGGAGTTTGAGCGATATCTCAGCCATAGCAGCTTGAATTCTATTTTGAAGAGAGTCATCCCCTTTTGATGTCAGCTTCTGTGACTCTGCAGTGAGTAGAGATATCTTCCTGCTTAGATCATCAGAGCTCTTTTGTAGTTCTTGCTCCAAAGTAATTTGATCCTTTTGTTGGGCAGCAGCTGGTTGAGTATCAGTTTGGACTCTACGATTTTCATCCTTAGACAGATTTTCAAAGGTCTGGAAAATCTGGATAATAGTTGAGTTCCAATCACTGGTTGAGGTTGAGGATGAGGGAATATCTGATAGTAGTGCTTGGGCATAAGGAGGCTTCTGGTTTTGGGCTAGAGCATCATCAGCAGTGGAGTGGCTAGATTCTACGGTCACCTCCTTTGTCATGTTCCTCCTCCCTTGAAAGTCCACTCTACGATCGTAGGGGATGTAGAGATTTCCAGCATGTCGATAGACCTTGAAGTGAGGCTGGTTTGTGATCATCTTTGTAGCATAACTTTTCACCCACAGGAAGTTTTGAGTCGCCAACTCGGACTTGAAATTGCTTGTAACACCAACTGAAGGAGCTTCCATCTTTTTCAGTGTGGGCCTTGAGTCATGGCATCCACTGGAAGAACCATCTCTCTGGTGTAGCATCTGTTAGATCATTTGACACTTCCTCTACGATCCTTCTGCTAAATCTTGCAGGGGAGAGTACTGGATAATCTTCTTGTTCGTCTTCTTCCTGAGGTGCAGAACCAGAGTCTTCTTCAATCTCTTCTCTCTCGGAGCCTAAACTTTCTTGATCAATTTCAGCAGGGAATTCCTCTTGCTGCATTTCATTCTCAGAACCTTCTTCAGCAAGATCTTCTTCAGATTCATCTTCTTCATTGGTGGTTTCTTCTTCAGCATTTTCTCCCTGGGATACAGACTCATCATCACTCAATTCAATGATGGCATTTGATTGACCACTGCTTCATTTGAAGGCAAACTTGGCTTGCAGTCTGTAGCTTTTCCTTCTTCTTGGAGGTTCAGGTATAGGAGAGTCAGACTCTTCTTCTTCTTGACTCTCGACTTCTCCGGTTCAAAGAGACAGACTTCTTTGAGGTTCAAAGACCGCATGAATGTGCAGACACTTCTTCCATCTATCTCATCAACTCTTGATTCAAAGAAGGTGGCTATCCGGATTGGTGGGGCAAGTTCTTCTTCTTCGAATACGACATTATTTGACCTATCATCTTGGGTCATTAGGCGATTGCATTTGGGGATGCAATTTGATCATCTTGGATTTCTTCTTTATCATCAGAGTGACTACTCTGAGAGTTAGCCACTGCGCTTGAACATTCTTCTTCATCAACAGCTTGACATCTGTTTCATTTTCATTTCTGGATACTGACTATGGGGACTGGACCTTGACATCTGTTTCTGTGACGAACAAGATTTTTGTAATTTAATTCTTAATATTTATTGAAGTAAATAAATATTTTTGATTATTTAATTATTAGATTAAATAATTAATTGATCTGATTAATAGTAGATGAATTTAATTATATATGTTACATTTATTAAATTAATGTGGGGAAATTTTATTATCGAAGTATGTCATTATGTGAGCCTATTGTATTAAAAAAATATTTAATAAGCCTAATGTTATTTTAATTAAATTAATTATTAATTAGAGAATTAATAATTTGACATTATTTATTATTGAAAAAAATTAAATATATGACTATGTGAATTTATGAGAAGTTATTATATTTATTTTATATTAAATTAAATAAGATATTTGAATTGGGTGTGACATGATTTAAACTATATTATAAAGCTTTTATTAAATTAAATGACTTTGAATCAATTAAGGGTTGCCAAACAAGGCCCTAGTAGAGGTTGGATGCAGTTACCCATGACTGGGATAACTAACCACTTCTGCTTCAGTTCTTCTCTTTTAATTCAGACGTCTTCTTTTTATTATTATTATTCTAAGTCTAGAAAACATAACAGAGAGAATTCAGAGAGAAAAGTTAAGAATTTTGAGTATGTGATTGAAGAAGAGTTTGAGAAGAGTTTCAATTCATTGTTTAACATTACACTTCACGCATACAGGTAATTTCTCCAAACCCAATTTCTAATTCACGCCATTAATTTTTATAAAAATGGCTTTCATATATTTTGTAAAATCTCTGTAATTGAAAAAGGGTTTGATTATGAGTTTATATATGGGTTAAGATATATCAAATCGTATTTTATTATATATATTATGTGAATTATCATGTCATCAGTTTCATAATACTATGAATTGCTATTTCAAAAATTTACAGAGTATGGGTTTTGGCCTTATGGCCTTATACGTGATATTTTATGTATTGATCGTATATTATCCCTAAATTTTACACTTGTATATTATTATGCATGTTGATACGAAGAGACCAAGTTTAAACGAAATCTGGATTCTTGTTATAACGAATCCGTAGTGTTAAATTTTTTGTTTTTGTTCAAAATCTTCAAGAACAGTACAATTTGCTTAATTTAATTATGTGATTATGTGTTTTAAATGGTTAAAGTCGTTATATAAATGTTGGGTTATGTTTATGCATGAATTACACCATATGGGTATGTCTAATTTCGAGTAGAAAATAAGAAATTGGCATGTTCTGCAATTTTTCATGAATCGCCATTTCTCATCATATCTGTACATGTAGCCATAATACGGCTACTGCTTATTTCAGCGCTACCAAGATGCCATATCTCGAGTCGGTATATACATGTACCATAGCCGCCAAGAGTCCTGTCATAGAATACCATCGTATGCAAATGAAAGACTAAGTATAACGATGGTAAATGCAGCCTACACTCTCCGTAAAGTTCGAAATGTAATTTTTTTAAAATGTTTAAGTCTAACAATGTGTTAGTAAATTAATGTAATGAACATGTAAACATGTTAGAAGTATAATGAGATGTAAATTAGATGTTTAACATGGAAATAACATAATTACATGTGGATTGAATTATTGAATACATAATTAGCTTGTTATTCATGATGTGTAAATTATGTGACAAAGTAGTAAATTAACTAAGTATAGTTAATAACCAAAGTTTAAACAAAAAGAATAATCATTGATGATTAGTTAAGTTATAATTAACTGGTATTGTGAATGTGAATGGTATGTAGGATTAAATTCAAAGAACGTGCTTAGTTAAAGTGTAATCTACGCACGAGGCAAGTTTCCTAACCCTACTTGTCATTATTGTTCAAGTTTATTATTTACCTCGAGTAAATTATCATTGCTATTATTCAAGTTCAAATGTTATATTAAAGATTGATTATCTTTTCAAAGCATGATTCAGTTATACAATAATTGTCCTATTGTATACTTCTTGAGATTATTATTCAAATTGAATATCATTATTGTTGAACCTTATTAAACTAGTGAACTTTATTGATTCAACTAGTCCTTAGTTGATGAACGTTCTAAAATTTCGAACCCTTATTGAATTATCCAAACCAAACTTCCTTTGGTGCGGACTCGAATGTCAAACTGAGATGAACAACCCTACAAAGGGATTTACTTATGTGTTAGCGTTAAGATATTATGCACAGTATGGTACTAAGGGCTGATCCCCCTAAGTACGAGTAGAAAGGTCTATAGTCTTATGACTGTTAAAGGTTTCAAGTATGACCCTTGATAACCTAGGACATAGTTCAAGGTCTTATGACCCTCAGAATTCTTTTGATTCTTGTTTTTCATTCTTGATTCAAAAGTTGAGCTTTTATTCAGATGTCTTTGATTTACTCGCATGTTATTATACTGTTATTTCATTATTATACTTGTGGGCATTAGTGCTCACTCTTGCTTGATAATAACATTGCAGTTAAGAACGAAAGAACTGATGAACCTTCCACTAGTAAAGGCAAGGGCAAAGTTAGCAAATGATGAAGACTTGTTATTTTATTTGATGATGTATTTATGTTTAAGACTTGAGTTAATGATGTTGTTTTAGACTTATTTGTTTATGATTCCGCACAGATGTTTAAGGTTAGTTTAACCTGGGATTGTATTATTATTATTCAGATGTTGTAACCCTTAAGGGGAAGATTTTTATTCTATCTATTGTATGGCTTGCATTTATTATGGGTAGATAGATAGATGATATTTGTACAGTGAACACCAAATCCCGTGGAATTGAAGTACCCGGATTTGGGTGTGTCACAGTTTCTTTTTCTTCTGCTGACTCTTCGTCCCTTTCTTCGTCTGATGTACTGATTTGGGAAGCTAAGGTTGGTGTGTCTTCCACCTTAGCTTTCTTGATAACTGGTCCTTAAAGCAACCTGCTGCTTCTTCTCTTTGTTGTTTCAGCAGTTAGGACTTTTTCTTCTTTATCCTTGTCCTTTGAGGAGACTCTCCTTGGTCGAGCCTGGGCTTTCTTCTCATCACCAGCTTTCTTCACAACTTTTGATTTCTTTCTGGCTGGTGTGATTTCTGCTTCTATAGAGTTATCAGACTCTGAGCTCTCTTCCTCAACTATCTTTCTCTTCTTTGCAGAGGCTTTACTGCTGCTCCTAGCTGTCAGCTTTTTGTTCTCCTTAGGGTTCTTCTTCCAGTTCTCAAATAATTGTGGAGACATAACTTTGTGCACATTCAATGTTTCTCCTTCATCATCCTTGATTTTCCCTCCTAGTTTCTTCTACAGTATAATACTCAGCATCCTTCCATGAAATACTTTGGTCAGTGGATTTCTTCTTCTCAGCCTTCTCTACCCACTTGGAGATTTGATCGAACAAGATAGCTCCAAAGTCAATTTGTTTCTTAAGAACTATAGCTGACATTATCTTCAATTGTTGGTCAATCACTGTATCGTGTGCAGTGTTTTTGCATAGTATGCACTTTCCAACAATTTCAGCTAGGAACTCATATTCTTCAGGAAACTCCTTCTTCTTCATGTCTTTGAAACTAGGGTTTCTTTTGTACCCCCATCAACTCCTTTGCTTGTTCAGTGTTGACATCTTCAAGGTTCTTTAGCCCTTGGTTAGGAAAACCTAGGCATTGATTTAGGTCAAAAGATTTCAGCTTCAGAGTCTGACCTTTAACCTTGGTAGACAGAGTTCCAGAGTTTATAGAGACGATTGAGTAGAACTCTTTAACCAGGTCAATGTACACACGAGTACTTGTCTCGAGACATTCTGAAAACCCAGCTTTCTTTACGAGTTCAAGAATGTCCCTGAACTTCTTCTCAGATTTCTCAAACGATTTGGTTCCGAGCTGAATGCCGCTGATAACTTGCCAGTTCTCTATATGAATAGTTCAAAGACTGTGGGTACTTGATTTAGAGAGGTTTATGCAAGATGACTGACTCTAATTTGATAGGACTCTAGAGGGTTAACTAATTTTGGCTTTTGAGAGGATTCTAGGGTTTGAAAATGGGAGGGAGAAAGGTTCTATAGCTTTTGGTAACTGTCTGCAGATTTGTAATTATCTTTAAGGCAGTTCCTTCTAACTCTGCATAATCAGTGATGTGTCAGCCATTCATTGGTTGCACGTTGCCCAGTAATGAGCTGTAACTCCCTCATAACTTTTCAGTTAGATATTTTCCTTTTAGAAGAGTAGACGTCTAATTGACGTGACTTTGACCGTTGACCTTTTGATTCGTAGAGTAGCATGATGAGGCAGCTATAGACTCTACGATGTCCTTTGTTGATCCAACAATCAACTTCTGAGAGATGCTGCAGTGGATGGCTTTGTCTTTTATCCTTACTTTGATGCAGCATAGCTCAATCACTGATGTATTCGAACTTATCTCCTCAACTTGAATAGTTTAGTAAATATCTCATTTTCCAAGCTCCTTGTGAACTGGAGTACCCTTTGGTAGGACTACTATCATCGAGTTCTATTCTACGATCGCTGAGGTTGTGCTACGATCATTGAGGTAGCACTATAATCGTTGAGGTTGCACTGTGATCGTTCAGTTCTTTTCAAACTCGACTCTACGATCATTGACTGACTTGGTCCTTGAGATGAACTAGATCAAACATTCCTTCTAGGTCAAGGTAGCTCAGGAAGGGCCAACCTCTTAGAGTGAGCTAAGGGTCAGGTTTGTCCCTGAGGCGCTTTCCAGATGGAATGTTATAGCAGTGATTTGTAATGACATCTCATTCGACCTCTTCTAATTGGGAGGTCTTCTACCAGCTTCAGACAACTGCATTGCTGAAATCGTGGTGTCCTCCTGCTTCTTACACTATGATCATATGTTTGATCGTAGGCACTTCACGATTATGGGTTAGGTGGCTGAAGGGTTATCAGTAGTACGTTTTAAGACGTTCCTACTGACTATGGATCTTCATTTGGTTCATCAGCCACAAAGTTTTGGGACTCTATAGCTGTACAACTTTTCATAGTATATCTCAGTGTTGTTGTTCCTTAACAGATCACTGCTCCTCCATTGTTGATGTTGTCTTCCCAGATAGATGTGATTCCCTCTTCTTCAAATTCATTTGAAGGCAGCCTTGCATGTTTCTCTCTGGCTGGAATCTCCATCATTACTTAGATCTCCATGTATCACAGAGATGAATATTTTCATGATATGTCACTCTACGATCATTTGCCATCACTACGAACGTAGTCTTCTTTGACAGTCTTGAGTTTGAGAAGTTCTTCTTCTTAATGAACTCCTCTTGAATGATGCTCGATAATCTTCTGTTGTGAGCTTCCTTGAGGATTCTTCCCATAAAGCATTCTTGACTGGCTTTTGAGCACATAAGACCCCTTCCTTCTTTGGCTGAATGGCTTGTTTCCATATACAGATTAGCAGCCTTGTAAGCTCCATTCTGGTTAGCTCAGAGGGTCTTCAAGGACAGGCTTGGACAGATAGGAACTCTATCAGAATCATCTCTGAATTGTCCTTAGCCTTCTGCTGGTTGAGTCTTCTTGACTGAAGTCTTCTGCTTCATCATTCCTTAGTGTGGTTAGACTGACCAAGTACCTGCAGGTTTAAATATATTTCTATTTTTGGTACCCATAATTAAATGGGTCCTGCTAGGTTAGTTTTCTAGACCCCTGTTCCTCTTATTTGGGCAATCATCATATTTATCACCAACAGACATATTCATGCATGCAACTATCTTAAGATAATACATTTTGAGATTCATGATGGTGAGTGAGTGTAGGATATGGCATTTAATAACGCACTCTCTATCTATGATGGTTTCATCATTTACTGGATTTTGTTTACAGTGTTTAAGTGTTCAGAGTAGGAATCAACTCTACGATTTATGAGTATCTAGTTGATCCATGGAGGTGATCAGTTTCTACATATCAACCAGATCCTTTTGTAGTACTGATCATACTCTGTGAGTTGTCAAACACTTAGAACATAGGCTTGTACATACATACTAACCCACCTACAACGATTACTTCACATAAAGTTTATTAGGCATGTGATGTTCTTATGACCTATTTTAGATTTCCTTCAAGATGTCATCTTCAACCAAAAACTTGGATGGAGAGAAAGTTTATAGTCATTTAAGTTTCCATCCTCAGGTTACTTTCTCTCTTCACCTTTTTAGGTAGATTATGACTTCTTGACAGAATCCTGTTATAGTTCATAAGGAGATGCAATTATGATATATGCATTTATAATAGTGAGGGACCATACCTTTTTACTGTCAGTTACTAAACAGTCATTTATCATGGATATACTAAGTTTAGGTATTGATGTGCTTAGCTTTACTTTTGCTCCCCATACTTTCATTGCTCTTGGCCTTTTAATCAATCAGTAGTGGTCTTGAAGATATAGGCCAAGAGAATCTCAGCATTAAGATCTTTGACATCCTTTAGATGACAGAGTTTACACTCAGCTGTTGGTTGGCCAGACATAAGTTTGAGAAGATCTTTTTTTTTCTCTCTCGATAAGCATTTCTTAGCATGTATGGCTTCTTCAACTTTCAGAGTGGTGGGTCCTCGACTCTTTGTCATTGATGTCTTTTGAGTTCTCTCGTCTGGTCTTAAGACTACAAGATTGACTGTAGGCTAGGATTGGTCTAGTTGATGTACCAATAGAGACCATGGACCAATCTGAGCAGCTTCAGGTGTATATACACATTTTACCTATACATAATATTTCCAACATGTGAGTTCATCTGCATATAACAAGTTACTTACTACTAAACTAAGTTTAGAACAATGTTAGTGCCTGGGATCAGACTCAAAGCGATTAGGTTTTGAATATAGCATGAAAACCTGCTCTGATACCAATTGTTAGTTCCCAGAGGGCACAATAGATCTAGAAGGGGGGGTTGAATAGATCCTTTTTATTTCAAATACTTTTCTGGTTTATATTATATTGTTCATAATCAACATATGACAAACATGAGAATCTTTTCAAGCACAGCGGAATAAGTAAAAGATCCCCTTCATTGATATATTCATAATCATACATACATTGTTCGTAGAGTAAGTTTAGTTGTAAGCAGTTAAAACATACATAATAGTTATAGCAGTTATAGTACATAATGTAAATGACATAATGTAAAAGACACAAGGGGTTTTAAGTGGTTCGTAGACTCAAGCTCCTAATCCACTCTTCTTCGCTTTCAACTAAGCAGATTTCCACTAAGGAAGGGCAAGACCTCAATCACAAAGATTCCTTCAAGGTCGTGACCTTTCGGGACTTCAGCTCACTTAAGAACTCTTCAAGGCCAGCAGACCTTGAACTTCGCTTAGTCCTCCCACAAGGACCCTTCCGCCCTCGCTTCATTTAGTCCTCTCGGATAAGGACCCTCGAAGCCCTAGCTTTGTTGAGTTGTTTGTTTGTTGTTGTTAGAGTCGGTGCTGAGCTGCTAAGATGTCTTCATAATCTGAACATCTTCTATACTTAGCAGCTTGGCTTGATCATCCTTGAAGTGCAGCTGAGTGTTGCATGATGCTCACTTACTTTGTTACTCAACCACTTGGATGACCCCTTGTTGAACTGCCTTGAAGATCATTCTCCTTGGTACTTGATGTCCGCATACGAGAGGCTTCCAAGCTGACAGTAGGCTCTTCTATTAGGTACTTAGAAGCTTTTTCATGCTTGACACCAAGATGGCTTTTGTGATCTCCCTTCTGCTACTTGATGCCTTCTCATGATGGACTTGCTAAGATGACTGTAGGCTCTTCTCTATTGTACTTAGAGTCTTCCCATGATGGACACCAAGATGACATAATGCTCTTCTTTCTCTTGGCAGTTCTGAACACTCTTCATGTAGTAGAACTCTCACTTCTACAAAGTAGAACTCACACTTCTACTTCTTTCTTTATCTGACTTCTGAGTGTTCTTGGTGGATCGTAGAGTGAGCCTTATGACTCACTGTTTCACATGTTTTAGATCAGTCCACCTTCTCTCCAAACTCGGCAACTCCAGCAACCTTTGATCTTTGAAGCTCTTCCTCATTTATACTCCTTCCCAATCCTTCCGTTGGAAAGTAGTCGTTGAAGGCTATTCAAATCTCTTCACAGATCTCGAGTTGCTTGAGGTAGACTGCTTGATGTGACTTATCATACTTTTTTTGATGTTGCAGTCTGCTGTTTCATCTACCCTGTCAGATGTATCACTTTAATGACTTGGGCAGGTTGAAGGCTTTATTACCTCTTTCTGATTTCTCGATCAGAGGTTGTCCTATTGCATCGATGCTCTCAATAAGCACTTGTCCGAATATTACCCTTCAGATTGAACCTTTGCTAATGCTTTAGTCTTCAGTTATTCGGACTCTACGATTCTGATGCACGTCTTCAAGGACTTGGTCGTAGTGTCTTGTTGAGTGTTGCTCATTAACTGATTGAGTTAACACTATGATCTTGAAGAGTGTTGATTGGATCTTCAATGTAAAACACCTCTTCCTCAGATTATGCAAAGGCTTCAATACTTCGCTTGCTTTCATTTGTTCTTAAAGACTGATGGCCTAATTCCTTGCTCTGGTCCCCTTCTGAATATCAAGACACTTCAGATTTATGGCGCGTCCAGCTTGCTTTCTCCTTGTAATCTTCCACTCACTTATCATCAATGAACTGACCCTGCACTTATTCACTTTAGCCTTTCTCTTCAGAAGCTGACCAGTATCTCGGTTCACCTTCCATTAGTTCCTTCTCTATTTGGCAAACACTACGATCTTGGTTGCTTCCAAGATCGTTGTCTTCTGTTCACTTGATAGCTACTGCATAAGCTGACTTTCCTTAGTCAGCTTCTGAAGTCTTCTTTAGATCTCCTTATGGAAGACTTCATCCCGAATGGCCTTACACCTCAATCTTAATGCTGATTGGGTTAGTGCTGAGATCTTCTGTTAGCCTGCATGCCATTCATTGAGTGCTCTCTGGTTTCCTTGGATGTAGCTTGCAACAACCGAGGCTTCGTTCCTTTGATATTCAGGAGTGCTCATTTGTTGAGAATCGTATATGCTCTACGATTCATCCTTGGCATTGTGAGCACTTCTTCTTAGATCGTAGTTCTGCACTCTACGATTCACCACTTGTGTCAGTACACTACGATCCCGAGATCGATATATCGACACACTCGATTTCGCGCTTGTGCTTGTTGTCTTCATCCGATCTTGCTGACTATGATCTCTCTGATGTAATCAATAGACTCTATGAACTCAAAGTGTGATCTACGATCCTTGACTTGGCTTTGGCATCGATGAGATTCTACGACTCGAGTGTAGTCTATGTTTCGCTTTAGCTCTAAGAGATGACCTATTCGGCCAGAGGCGCGGTTATCTCTACGATTCGAACACGACTTCCTCAAAGATACTACGATCCCGAGGAAGCTCTACTCGATACACTACGATCCTTCTTTGTTTCCCCAGCGATTCTACGAACTCCAGAGATCTACTATCTTGCATACTCCTATTCCGCCGATAGCTCTCGAGTTAACCTCGACTCACCCGGCGGACTCACGACTTTTTACAAAGGTTTCGGCGATCGACTAGCCTATCTATTACATCATAAGATCAACCTAACAAGCTTGATCTTTCTATCTTTATAGTCCTTGTACATCTTTTCTTTTTAAGGACTTTACAAAGCTGTCTTTCTTATGTAGGATCCACCTAACATGTTTGATCAATTCATTCTAAGTCCTTGTACATATATCTCTATTATTTATCAAAGGACTTTACAGCTTTTCTTAATGCAAGCATACTTGCATATTATTCATTCATATATATATATATATATATATATATATATATATATATATATATATATATCATAATCAAATCATATATAAATATGAATAGCATTCACATGCTTATTCCTGACACTACACATGTCTATGCGAATTAACCTAACAAGTATTTAGGCATAAGTTCTCAATTAGGTTGCACGTGACTTATAGATATATGTCAATTCTATGCACAACTTATGCAGTCGAAACCCATAATCACATGTCAATATATTTTGGTGTAAATCTACAATCCTTCTTTCAATATCATGTAGATTGCCAAAATCATCACTAATGTCTTAGCGAGAATCATTAAGCATGAATATATTAAACCAAACCATATGGTGCCAACCAAAGAGATAAGACAGTCAATTTAAATAACAAAGGGTTCCATTATAACCTTGGAGTCAATACTTAGTTCATAGCTGTTGAACAAAATATAAGTAGCAATAAAGACAACATTTATGGATTACAAAATCAGAGGAAATAAATGGATAAGAATAAACTCTGTCGAGGCTCTTCAGTCTCCAAGCATTCCGCTCCTTTCAAGCTCTCCAATCCGTGTAGCTCATTGTTCTTGATGCTCCAAGGAAATCCCAGACTTCTCCCTAATCTACCTAATCTATATTTACATACCTTAACTAAGAGAAAGAGAGAGAAATTACAGAAGAAAGGAGAAAACAACTCTATCCTAAGCTAAGATATATGATTATATGATGTATGGTCTGATATCTCGTATGTAGAGGCTGGCCTTCATATATATATATATATATATATATATATATATATATATATATCAATTTCCTTCAATTGCTAGGTCAAAAGCAAGCCTTCTCTTCCTGGGCACCAGAGGTCGCGTTGTGGCACGAAGTCTAAGGCTAAGGGTGGCGCTGCAACGCCACATCAGCACCAAGAGACCGGAGGTCGCTACCGCAAATAAGTGAACTCTATAAAGGACCAAGTGGCTGCATTTCGCTACGGTGACATCAGGCTGGATAGGTGGTTGGCACTGCGACGCGAGATTAAGGCATGGCATTGGCGTCGTGGCGCGAGTGTATGCAAAATGACCATTTTATCCCTAAAAGCTAGAAAAGTTATGTAAAGCCCTGCAATACGTCCGTTAAGCATAATAATACAATAATCATATAAAATTATATAAAATCTACGAGATCAGACAACTATTTAAGTCATAAAGTATCCGATTCGCGGGTATAAATCCCACACTCATCATGCACCACTAAATGTCCAAGGAACATATGGAGAGTCATTACTAGAGGCTCTCACATGCACACTATCCAGTTCTGCAACACACATGCATAAATGCAGTGCACTAGGGTAGTTTATATGAATATTTATAGTTAGGAATTCTATTAAAATCTGATTGTAATAAAACCTAGCTTAATAGAAGATTGTTGTTGAATCAATCAAGTTGATTGTTTATAAATAATTTAGTACAAATGTAATGTTTGAGCATCCAAAATTAAGTTACAATATTGATGTTTCTACAACTAAATAAATCGAAAGAGAAATTTTTGTATGCTAAATTCGGAGTGTTAATACTAATACACAATTCATTAGGTCAATAAGAGTATCGGGTAATTTTAACAACTTCACGCAAGGCAGTTTAAAAACTCTAGATCAAACCACAAAGTCCTAGATTTCAAAGGTTAGGAGCTCTAGCCAAGATATGTTCACAAGATCTAGGACATACTTGTGTAACAGTCTATAGATTTTCCATTAAGAAGAGACAATAGTTTGCCTGTTCTTCGTCATAACAAGAATCTTCAGTATAGTTTTCCACTAATCGAATATAAAGTTGCCTCAAACTTACCACCTATCACATGCTGGTATAGTGAAATTACTCCCTCATAATAACAATGAGAATTAGACGGGAGAGAAATTATATTGAGCCCGTCTAATAAATGGCATCAACACATTGCATCTCACATAGCCAACTATAGTCAAGCCTCCATTAAAAGCCTCTGTCATCCATATCATTGTTTATCATGATTTACAAAAGAGTGATACAAGGAGTCTCAAATGATGTCTCGCCATAACATTGATTGGATAAATCTC
The DNA here is from genome assembly GCA_020205615.1 of Panax quinquefolius. Lineage (NCBI taxonomy): Eukaryota > Viridiplantae > Streptophyta > Magnoliopsida > Apiales > Araliaceae > Panax > Panax quinquefolius. The sequence goes on from CM035164.1 coordinate 35,349,567, forward strand.
ATGTGATTAGCTATGACATAAATTATCATTAAAATAGTTAATGTCATGTCATTTAATACACATTTGAAACCAAAAAATTGAAACCCTTAGCATTATTCTTTTCAAAATTTAAGACGTAGACCATTGGGAGCTATCGTTTACACTCTTAAATTAACTTCACTTTCACTTCACGAATTCAAATAATTAATACAGTAATAAGTAGGGATCGATTTCACAGAGAGTGATTTATTTTATATTTATTCTAATATTCCTAACTATAAACAGAAAGTAACGATTTGGGGTTTTTTAATCAATTATAATTAATTAAAGAAAACAGATTTAATTAAAACTTCAGTTCTTTAGTTTAATATCACATTTTCACAACAATGGATTAATCAAGTATAATATTATTTACCCTTCAATGAAACTAATAGCTCTAGGTAACAACAAACTCTATTACCTGAAACTCCCCTTAGATTATCACTCGATGAAACAAGCTCTTCACAAGATTCTAACCATTATACAACCTAGAACAAGCTCTCTAGATTTAATATAACAACATCATTAAGAACTAGGGAATTAGACTATTCCAAGCAACAAACACATAAGCTCAATTTGTTTAACTTATCTTCTAATAATCATAACAATATTCAAAAGTTTGTCCACAATTAGGTATTACTAATTATTACTTGTGATTACGAACAATATCAATTACACGTAATATTATTCCTTAATCTAGCATATGATATTAGTTAATCAATTCAATTCTGCAGAAATCAAATCAAGTAAGTTAAATAGTATTTAACAATTAAATCAGATTATCAAGAATGAATTTCATATAAGAAGGAATAATTAATGAATACTCAATTAACTATTAATTATAAATAAGGTTAAACATCCCTTAAAACTGAAAATAAAGAACTTAGCTCATGTCTTCAATCTCCCAAGACTAAGGTTTACAATGGTGTAACTAAGACCATTATAATCTTGATTGTTACAATATATTTATAGTGCAAGTAAAGTCCTAAATCCTATGAGAACTAGAAATTAAAATCCTAAAAAAAATTACAACTCATAACCCTAGTTTCCATAAAGAAATAAAAACCAATTTAGAAATAGAATCTCAGTATAAAAGAAATCCTATTCTAATTCCTAATAGAAAACTCCAAAAAAATTGCAAAAGTCAACTCTGATCAACTCTCGTCAACCCAGACCTAGCAATGTCGCGTCAGGATTCTTCCTTTTTCATTACCGCCGCCGCCATCCTTCCAGAGATTCTCGAAGTTCCGCACAAGACGGACACGGGCCACAAAAAATCTGAGTTATTCATTGCATATGACATCTGATCTCTTTTCAATGACGACGATTGTTGATCTTTTCGTGTTTTAGCTCCAATTCAACTTGAAATCAATAAAACCCCTTAATAAGCTCGTGTACACAACAAAATATGTAATAAACTAAACATAAAGGAATCGAAATAAATGAATAATATGCACTCATCAAATTCCCCCACACTTAGCCTTTACACGTCCTCGTGTAAACAAAAGTTTGATTTCTAGAAAAATTCTACTGAACCAAATTTTTAAAAGAGTCAAGTTTCACATTATGAATATCAATACTAACAAACAGATATCCAATTAGCACCTCATCAATCAATGTATAACAACAACTTTCTCTTTCACCATTGAACTTCTTAGAATCAAACCGTATCCACATAAGTTTATATGATCCACACATATACTCAACTATATATATATCATGGAACAAAAAACAGGGTTAACTGACTTAGACTTTGGAGCAAAATTTCTCTGTTATTCATTTTTTTCCCTTTTTTCACCAGAACCCGCAAATTTCATGATTTTCAGGGAGTGCATTTTATGCTCCATCTCACTTTTTCCTTTCTTTAAATGTGCAATGTTTTCTTTTCTTAGGCTTTTAAGAGTCACCCATGTAGCGAACTTTCCACCAACGACTCCCAAACCAGATGGTTTTAATGTACTGGGTGTAGAGACATCTCTAGGGCTTACTTATCCAAGTAACAAAGGCCACAAAAGTCAACTAGTCAAGCTTCTATTATCTATCATACTTTTCAACGTGAATATTGATGCTTTCTGAGGCTTGGATACCCAGTTATTTCGTATAATGGACATTGCAGCAGTTATTGATATTTTCATCAAAAATTTTAGAATTTTTTTCATTCTTCTCCTCATATGGTTCTGCAAAGTGAGATAAAAGTTAAACAATTCCAAATCATGAAATCAGTGCACATAGACAACTTCACATATGACTTAGTCAAATAAGCATGTTTCTCATGTTCAAGTACTTATGCAGCACAAATTTAATTCAAATAAGTTATTATGAATCATGACTTATTTTTTATCATTCATCAATCAATTAAGCACAAACAAATTCTAAAATTTAGCATTAATATTCAATATATGACCTTAACTTTTGAAAACTTAGCCAAATAGAATCATAGAATCAAGGCCAAAAAAATTCAAATTTTCAAAAGCCATCAATTCTCTTTTTAAAAATTCTACCAAAAATGGATTAAAATGGATAAACTACTAAACCTAAAACATATACCTACCTAAACCTCCCCCCACACTCAAACATTACATTGTCCCCAATGTAATAGAATCATGCAAAGAAGAAAGTACTATTATCTAACATGCAACTAAAAAGTAAAGAGATAGAGAAATCAAATTTGAATCTTGGTTTGCCTCCCAAGCAGCTGCCCATGTTTATTGTCATTGGCTTAACATCATCCCTCTCATTCTATATAATTGAACTTGTGTACTTCAAGTGGACTGGTAACAGTCTCAGATCTAACTTAGGAGCATCCTTCAAATCATAATTCTACTCTATTTCAACCCTCAAATCCTCCTTGTATATTTGTATTCGATTAACAAATTCCTACACTGCAAGGTCAATATCATCAATAGCAAAAATAGAATTAATATTACCAAGATACCTCTTAGCCTTATATACGCCATCATCCAATTCCATGTTTAGGGTCTCATGATGTTTATCATTCAGTGTTTTTGTTGTTTGCACAGATGGAGATGTACCATCATTCATATCTTCTTTGTAAAAATCTGCAAAAATTATCAAATCATACTATTCTTCATCTTGCTCCTTCTCCTCAAACTCAATGTTGTCTTTGGAAATTTTATTGTCATACATAGCACTTCTACATGTTCCTGAAGTAAGCATTGACTCCTCTTGTTGCCACCTCTGCACCACTTGTCAAAGTAATTGCACTCACATTCTCAACAGTTTGAGAAGATAACCTCCCTACTATAGTTGCAAGCTGACCTACTTGATTTCTCAGATCTTGTACAAAAGTTCTTGTCTCATACTGGAACTGTTGTGTTTTATTCATGAATTGTTGTGTCTGACTCATGAATACTTTAAACATATCCTCCATAGATGTTCTAGAATTGAGAGGTGCTCCTTATCTAGGTTGGTACTGCTATTGAGCCTGTTGAAAACCTTGCTGCTTGGTTTGAAAAACACTTTGCATTTATGACATGTTGGAATAAGGATCATAACGATGTTGATGTTGTCCTGAGAATGTCCCCACAACATTAACTTATTGAACAGTTTCATCCGTATGCAATACTGGACAAGTATCCAAAGTATGCCCTGACATTGAACAAATTTCACACACCTTTGCTACTTGCATATTCCCTGTAGCCATTTGTCGAACCAAAACAGTTAAATCAGAAATTTGTTTCTCATATTACTTGTGCTTACCCCATTTACCCCTTGAGGTGTATGATCCATTCTAGTTCCATATTGTTGTGAATTGGTTGCCATCTCATTCCATGATCGTATCGATCCTAAAGGAAGATAGTATAACTAGTCTTTAGCCAAATTTGCTAATGAGAATGGAAAAATTTTAAGCTTGATTTGTTCATCTGTCACTCCTTGTGGTTTCATCGTGGAACACATTACATGGAACTCCTTTAGATGCTTATATGGATTTTCACCTGTAAGTCCACGAAAAGTAGGCAAAAGATGAATTAGTACAGAGTTAAGTTCAAACGCAACATCTAAAGTAGGATAACCAATACACAAGGATGGTTGATTCAGATCAGGAGTAGCCAATTCTTTTATAGTTATGTTGTTGTTTGGCACCGCCATCTCTTCCTCTTCAAGTGATGGAACAAGAGCTTCTTCTGTATCTGCAGTTTTCTTTATCTCTTGATAAAAATTTAAGTCAATAGAGTGAAAGGATTGAGTCATACAATAAATAAAAATAAAAATAAAAATAAATAAAAACAAATAACACTCTCCGACAACAGCGCCAAAATTCGAGAGCTGTCGTTTACACTCCTAAATTAACCTCACTTTCACTTCACGAATTCAAACAATTAGCATAGTAGTAAGTAAGAATCGATCTCACAGAGAGTGATTTGTTTTATATTTATTATAATGTTCCTAACTATAAACATAAAGTAAAGATTTGGGGGATTTTGAATCAATTATAATTAACTAAAGAAAACAGATTTAATTAAAACTTCAGTTCAATATCACATTTTCACAACAATGGATTAATCAAGTGTAACATTATTTACCCTTCAATGAAACTAATAGCCTTAGGTAACAACAAGCTCTACTACATGAAATTCTCTTAGATTATCACTCGATAAAACAAGCTCTTCACAAGATTCTAACCATTATACAACCTAGAACAAGCTCTCTAAATTTAATATAACAGCAACATTAAAAATTAGGAAATTAAACTATTCCAAACAACAAACACATAAGCTCGATTTGTTTAATTTTTTTTCTGATAATCATAGCAATACCCAAAAGTGTGTCCACAATTAATTATTACTAATTACTACTTGTGATTAGGAACACTATCAATTACACGTAATATTATTCTTTAATCTAGCATATGATATTAGTTAATCAACTCAATTCTGCAGAAATCAAATCAATTAAGCTAAAGAGCATTTAACAATTAAATCAGATTATCAAAAATAAATTTCATATAAGAAGGGATAAATAATGAATACTCAATTAAATATTAATTATAAATAAGGTTCAACATTCCTTAGAACTGAAAAAAGTTAATTCATATCTTCAATCTCCCAAGACTAAGGTTTACAATGGTATAGCTAAGATCATTATAATCATGACTATTACAATGCATTTATAGTGCTAGACAAAATCCTAAATCTTATGAGAACTAAAAATCTAAATCCTAAAAGGAATTACAACTCATTACCCTAGTTTCCATAAGGATATAAAAACCAATTTAGAAAGAAAATATCAGTATAGAAGAAATCCTAATCAAATTCCTAGTAGAAAACTCCAAAAAATCACAAAAGTCAACTCTGGTCAACCCCAACTTGGCGTTATCGCGTTAGGATTCTTCCTTGCATTGGCGCTACCGCGCCATCCTTCTAGAGATTCTAAGTTCTTGTTGCCGCGCGACCGCGCTGCATCCTAGGCCATTTCCGGCGCGGTCGCACCGAACCTCCATCAACGACGATTTTTGATCTTTTTCCCGTTTTATCTCCAATTCAACCTGAAATCAATAAAACACCTTAATAAGCTCGTGTACACAACAAAACAACAAAACATGCAATAAACTAAACATAAAAGAATCGAAATAAATGAATAATATGCACTCATCAACCATAAATATCCGTTCGATGTATTTTACATGAATGATTAAATCTCTACTAAACTCTACTGCCCATATGAAACTAGTTTAATGACGCTGCAAAGTCTGAAGTACAAACCAATAAATAAATAAAATTTAATTCAAAACATGTCAGCTGATGTACTTGAAGGAAAGGTAAAAGGAAATGTAAGCTACTTAGATCAGGACAATTATTATGAGTAATCATAACTATTCTAAACATAAAATTGCATAATGTGTCAGGGTCCTAAGGGCTTGAGCAACTAAAAATCAAAGCACTTATACTAAGACATATAACTGTGAAGAATATAAACATGTAGTGGAAATAATTGACTATGGAGAGAATTCTATAAAGAACCAACTTTATCTATGTCAGATAGAAATACTATTTTAAAAAGAATAAGGAAACCACTCTTGAATCCATTATTATATTTTAATTATCAAATAAATCAATTTGAATTATCATATTTTACTTATCAAATAAATCAATATGAATCAGATTTTGAATTAGATGAAGACAGTAGTTCTTCTGATGAAGAATTTAATCATGCGGCTTAAGCCAGTCAGAAACAGAGTAAGGGGAGGAACAGAGGAAGAAGGGGCAGAAAAAAAGAGAGATGGGGAAGGGAGATGATCTCACAACTCTAGTAAAAACTACATTTCCTAAAATATCCCCAATTAACTTGTGTCACACCCCAGACCCAAACACAAATCAAAGAGAGTAGTACGATCACAAACCTCACCTTTTTATGTCATGTATCGAGGCTTGACAATATAAAAGAGGGAGCCATTTGAGCAATTTTATTTGACTTTTAAAACTACAGGGATGTCAGGAGAGGACTAGCATAGGCCATAGGTTATTTTTTCCTTCTCTCTGGTATTTCATTAAGCAGGTAACATGTCATGCCCCTCATGCAGCATCGGCCCTGGGCTAAAGCCCAAAGTGCCTGGGCTTTAGGCCCACTAAAATTTATAAATTTTTAATGCCCCCAAGAGATATTTGTGTTATGTATATATATACCCAAAATAAAAGAGCCCAGATCACGTCAATTTAAATTTAAAGGCCCGCATAAAATTAACCCAATGAAATACGTCCAAATCTTAATGGCATGGCAGACTTGTATTCTTTCGTATTGATGCTCTTTTGTTCAGGGAAAGTTCTTAGTTTTTTTTTATGTCTATCTTAATAGCAATTCGCAAAAGGCCCATTTTTTTGTTGTCGCTTTAGGCCTTTAAAAACTCAGAGCCGGCCCTGTTGATAACTTACTCCTTCCTTCACTCTGTCACAAGAAAAATCCATATTACTTGCAATTATAATAAATTATAGCTTCAAGCTCAAATTTTCAATCAACTCAAAGGGGTAATCGGGACGAAAGCAAATTTAGAATATTGTCGACTTATAGCTTCGGTTTAATGACTCAGATATTAGTGGTGTACGTTACAGTGTAACTAATTCCCGAGATACTATTTACAGCATTCAGGGCAGGCCTGAGCTTTCCCTCTTTTCATGCTTAATAAATCTTCAAGCCGTAGCAGAGTCTTAGTCCTACAAATTAATTATCCCTTTATTTTTTCCCACCATGTAGCCTTAAAATCCCATCCCCAAATTCCTTTGTATATTAGCAACAGCCAAGTGCAGAAGCTCCAAGGAATCCTTAAAATCGACACTCTGTCCAATGAAAATGAGTAGGAAGGTAAACATTTATAAAACCATCTCATTCTTTATTTGGTCCAAATACTTCATTTGTTGTTCAACCATCATTCATGTCTGTCATTCAAACTCTAGCTTCCCCAAGTTTTCAAAAATTTAAAAATTGTCTTCTTCAAGTAAAACCTAACAAGTAAAACTTACTAGTTGGGAAAAGATGACCAGCTTTAATTTCTATCATTGGATAACAAGTACTCCCTCCGACCTCAAAAGCATGGCTTCAAGTACAAAACTTTTTGTCCACAAAAGTACGCCTAAAGGTACACAAATCAAAATATGTATAAAGACTAGTTTAACCTCAAAAGTATAATTAAATGGGGTGTACTAAGTTTAGAAAAGGCAAAGATTCATTACTATAGTTGCATGGGATCCACTATGGGTAAAAGTGGTATCTTTACTCTACTTTAATTTTCTTAATTTGGGTTAAATATGTACTTTGGACATCCTTACAAGGATGGAGGCAGTAATACAATAAACAAGAAGCCATGAAAACACCCATACCACCTTAGGACATGATATTCAACACCACCTGGGTTCACGGAGGAAACTGACACTACAACTCCAAGTAAACAATATTGGCATACAAATAACTTACTACAAAACATTTATTCAAAAATAAATCAAACAAAATAGAGCTAATAGTTTCCAATATTGTCCATGGTTCAAGTTTTTAGAATGGTGTGAATAGCGCACCCTGTGTCTCAAACCACCTAACTAAAGTGTCTACAATCTCAAAATTTGAGTATGTCATCCGAATAAAATATACAAGTTTAGGAAAAATGGAGATTATGTTGCTGATAAAAACAAATATCTTATATACATATTAACTAAAAAAATGTACATATATAGCACCTAGTTAAGTATAACTTGAAATATCTTACAAATTTATTGTTCAATTTTAATGCAATGCACAATTAGAATTTAGACACATCTACAATATGTTTGTTTTATCCTTTGGACAGTGCTATGTGTACCAGATGGTATTTTTTGTGAGGTTAGTTGGTCAAGATTTTCTTATTATTTAGAATTTTTTCATAAATTTTTTGAAGCTCCTAACTACCGTAACGGTGTGTATTGCCTGAGACCGATACAGAGTCAAAAATGACCTTCCGAAACAGTGATTTTGAGCCATGATTTGTAAATTAAAGAATGATAGTTGTTAAATAAATAAAAATCCCAAAGAACTTTGCTACAAACTTGCCAAACCCGTCAAGGCTAATCTAGTATCTTAGCTAGTTATTACAAAACTAGAAGTAAGATGGATGAAAAATTCCAATTGCAAGTGATGAAAAACAGCGTTCATGCTCACAATGTGCATAAGATAAACAAAATATTGAAAAAGTTTGCCCATAGGCTTGCCAAATCCAAACAAAGTTATTCATCATACTAATGGAGCAGTTTCATAAATCACCGATTTTACTATTGGAACATTAGATACAACCAGAAAAATCAAAGAGAAAGAAAGCGAAAGAAATAATCCCTCCGTTCCAAAAATATAGGATATTAAAATATTTATTGATTTCCACAATAAAATGAATCACATCAGTTTTGAATATGAAAGATATCATATAGATTCGAAAAGTCAAACTTGATATTGTATTGGAACGAAGGAAGTACTGTAATATATCTAAACTAGTGGATAGTCTACATGACAATACTCGAGCATTTGAGTAGGGATGCTTTAAAGGATATCAGACTTCAATCCCCACAACTTGTTAGTATCCCGTCCAATGTGCGGATGATTTTATTCTCTCTACAAACTAAAAGAGCATGGCAGCATAATATTGACTATGTTCACTTTTTACTTGACATCTATGTTAAATAGACTCGGATAGTCGGATGGAGTCTCCGGTTAGACTAGGACTGAGCAAAAAACGGGTATAACCGAATTACCGAACCGAAATAATTTAACCGAAATTTTCTAATAATTCGGTTTTTTTTAACATTTCGGTTATACCCGAAATTTGTTTTCGGTTAGGTTGTACGGGTTTTACTTTTGGGTTATTCGGGTAAACCGAATAACCGAACAAGGTAAGATTATATATCTTCTTATATCCTCCCACCACATTCACTCCCCTCTAATACCTACCCCTCTTCCCCCAGCCCTTCCATTCCATATGGGGTTATTTCTGTATCCGGCAATCAAAGCTTCAAGAATCTAGAGAGAGAAAACAAACACCAAATACACCAGCAGTACCACATACCCTTTTCCTGTTCTCTCTCTCTCTCTCTCTCTCTCTCTCTCTCTCTCAGACCATTCGATCTGGATCTGCTATTCATTGAGTATTGGTAAAGAAGATGAAAAGGGCTTCCCGGGATTTCCATCAATCTGACAAAGTCAGGGTGCGACTCAAGCATCAAACACTACTGCAAGAGTACTTGGAATTGCAAAAGGTTCGATCTTTAATATATATCCTTTCCTCTCGTCCAATTTCCGTTTTTCTTTTTTCTTTTTTGATTTTTGTTTTTTTTTTTTTTTATTAAAAAAATTCAATTGATGGCAGGGCTTGAAATCATGTGCTTTTATTTATTTAAATTTTTGATAACCTAAGAAATTTAAATCATGTGCTTATAATCCTTTATTCTAGTAGTGAATGATTTGGTGGTTGTTTATGCTTGTTGATCGGGGCTTTGATAAGTTTAAAAATTTTATTGGTCTTGATTTTATTCTGATTATCTTTCATCTTGTATCTTGATCATATATAGGAATTTGTTTCGAAGAAGAAGAAACTGCAGAGTACAAAGCAGAAGTGAATGTGGTGGGAGGATATAAGAAGACATATTTTCGGTTAGGTTATATAAGATTGGTGACTGTAGACATATAAGACTGTTGGATAATTCATGCTGTGTAGTGTCTGTGTATTACATTCGGTTATTAACCGAATAACCGAATAATTAATTCGATTGTTCGGTTATCATGCAATTCGGGTAGTTGTTCGGATATTCAAAACAGTATAAATTCGGTTTTCGGTTATAACCGAAATGTGCATTCGGTTCGGTTAATAACCGAATGCTCACTCCTAGGTTAGACACAGTATTTTGAAGGGTCGACACGGATGTTCATGTAAAATATCTTAAAGTTACGGACCCAGAAGATGTAATTCATGTAAACTTCTAAATAACCAAACAAGATAAAAATGATTACATATCTAATAAATAATTCATACCCATCTTGGTGTGAGGACCATAAAAAAGCAGGGGATGTAGATGCGAAGGTCAGACCCAACGGCAGCTGAGCCGCAAGAACAACAAAAACTGTCACCAAAACTGCTACGGATTTTCCCATCTTACTTCTGCCGGGGACAAAGATCGTCCAGTTAGAGTCCAATTGAATCAAGTAGAAGCTAAAACAAAACTGGGATTTTGAGATTAATAGCAGAAAACTGGGAAATAACAATCAAATTGTTGAACTTAAAGCGGATTCGATTTCAATCTCGAACCAGGAATTTCAGTTTGACAGATATCCACCGTGCTGCCTGCAAGTGAATGGCTAGATCCGTCCTCGTGTTCTTTCTTTTTTATTTTAGACGCCCTTATTTATATAAAGTTCAGATTCGCCCACTATGTCTTAAATTATACTCCCTCTGTCCCAAATTAACTGCTCAGTTTTGACTTTTTTAAGTCAAATTGACTATTTTTAGAATTAATAATTAAGCATATATAAATATATTTCTAAAATTATAAAAATTAGGATTAATAATAAATTGTATATACTTTCTTTTGGTTATAATCTCTTCACCTATATTTTAGCAAAAATAGTAAAAAGATTAGTTTTAAAAATGGTCAATTTGACTTTAAAAAGTCAAAACTGAGCAATTAATTTGGGACGGAGGGAGTAAAGAGTAACACTGACAACCTGATAAATAATCATAATAACACTCACCATCCTTCTAGTTTTTCAAGTAATAGTCAGTACCCCTCTAGTCTACAATATGTAACATTCACTACCCTTAGTGTGGTTGACCAAGTAATATTTAAAAATATTTTTAATATAATGTCTAATACACCCTTCAAGTTATAAAGTTTAATTTCTCCACTAAATATAAATTTGTATATCATAATTTTACTTTACTTGATCTTATTAATTAAATTATGAAATTGTGAAATAAATAACATAAAAGTCAAAAATAATAAATATTCATTTTATCAAAAAATAAAGTCATACAATTTTTACAAATTAAATTTCTCAAATATTAAAATATACGTGATATATATTCAAATATTTTTTTTTGTAATTAAAAGTATAATGTTAATACCCATAAAAATTACAAATTAACGTAATAAAATAATAACAATTTTTTCAAATATTAAAATTTACGTAAAATAAACTTATTATTACAATTTAAACGAATCTTATTACTCATAATATAAAAAAGTATTAAAAATTATATTAATTATCTTTCTCATATATTAAACTAAACATAAGTCACACTTAAACATAATTATTTACAATAAAATGACAAATGTTATTACTCAAAAAAAAAAAAAAAATATTAAAAGAATTTTTTTACAAGATAGAGGTAGTAATAAATATAATTATATTTTTTATTTAACATTGCATAAAAACAACGCCAATCAGATATTAAAAAAAAATGTAATCAAAATCATAAACATCCCAATTTTTATATATACTCAATAAAATTTAACATATAAAATTATAATATGAAACTAAAAATTCAAATAATATTTTTGTTGTTAAGCACCAAAAACTAAACTATCAATATACTCAATCACTCTAATTAGAATAGCTTCATTAATAATTTAATTTAATTTTTTTAATATTTATATTACTTATCCAAAAATATGTGTTAATTAACTAAATTAGTTTTTATAAGTTACCAATAATTTAAATGAGATAGTTTTAATTATAATTAAAACTATAATTAAAATGTATTGTATTAAAAAAAGGATAATTAAACACACACACACAAATATATATATATGTATATATATATTATTTAGTAATTAAAATTTGATAAAATACAAGGGTAAATATGTAACTTTATCTATTTAGTCAACCCTAAAAATTTACAGGGGTACTAACTGTTACTTAAAAAACTAGAGGTGAGGTGAGTGTTATTATGATTATATGGAGGGGGTGTCACAATATTTTACTCAATTATAAATAATGGACCCAAGAATCCGAATTTATTTTTAATGGCCCAATTACTTATTATGTTTTTTAACTTTTAAAACGAAGAAACCTATGATTTCTTTCTTTTCTTTTTTGTGTGTGATAAAATATTAAGAATAAAATTAAAAAATGGACATATTTAAATTTTAGTATATTTATTTAGACTTGACATATATTAAATCATAGTAGAAAGTTAAGGTATTGAAACGTTGATTATGTAAAATTAGAAAGAGTAAAATGTCTATAAAGGAGATTTTTTTTATTTTGAAGAGAGGTTTTTTGGTGATAAAAAAAAAATAAAAAAGATATGTTGATGATTAAAAATCTTTTAGGTTGAAATATATAATTCAAATAAAATCTTTTATATGCTTAAAATAAAATTATATTATTTTTTTTAATGTAGCAATAAAATTACTCATATTTTATATTTAGTGTTGCTTTTTAAATTTCTACTTAAAAGAATAGAATTAAATAAAAATCAAGTCAATCTTCAAAATTAATCTTGCTTAAAAATGTGGTCCCAAAGGGCAACAAAACAAATTAGAGGGAGTAAATTTTATTTTTAACTTTTATTTTAAACATTATCAAGTTAATTATTAGTTTAACATAATTAATCAAATTGATGATTAGCAATATAATATCTTTCAAAAGTTAAGTTAGAAAATGGGAGTTAATATTTTCACAAGAAAAAATGACATTTTCACAAAGTTTCACTTACATGAAGGTGAGGCCCACTAACTACTCATGTGAGGAGAGTTTTGTGAAAATATTAATTTTCCTTGTAAAAATATCAATTCCCTAGAAAATCTTTGTGATCAAAATTGTTCAAATTGAGATGAAAGTTTGAAGCTTGAGGAAAGATATACAAGCACTTAAAAAAAAAAATCACAACAAATAATGATTTTATTATTTTGTCAAATGCACTAAGATCTAGAATGAGGGTTGAATAAATTTTTTTTAAAACTTTTTCTTTTAAGAAAGGATTATCATATTATAAATTAAGCAAGTTAAATTAATTACGCACAGCGAAATATTAATTTGAAAAATCTCCTTCAAAGATTACAATTGGTCTTGGAGTTGGAATGAATTACCAACTTGAAACTTGCAACTCTTTTGACCAACTTTGTGGAAGAAGCTTTGCTGGATTTTTCATATATTGTTGTGATGTGTATCCTTCGAGTATCCTAAATTTGAGGGCTTGACTTTCCATGATTATTTATAGGACAACTATATGTCTATATAGCAATGATTTATAGCAAATACTCTCAATGATCAATATTAGGGCAAATAGATCTTTTTACCATCCATTGTAGACAAGAACGATCCAAATTTGTAAACAAAGTCCCGTCATCCGCAGTGGCGGAACCAGAACATAATTTAAGGTGGGGGGGGGGGCAAAATAAATCAAAAAAAAAATATTTATTGACGCTTGAGATCAACATTTTGTGCAAGGCTTTCTTAATTTAAGGTATTAAACCATCTTAATTTTTATAATTAAAAATAAAATCAATTATTCCTAAATCCACAGAAAATCAATTTTTAATAAAATCAATTTTTATTCTTTTTCTTATATCCCTAAATTTATTTGTCATCATCAAAATTACATACAAAGTGGAGACCTAATTAACAGAAAACATTAATAGTATGCATAGTTAGGCTAAATTAAAATTAATAGTACCAAATTTGAAAGACATTTAGGCTAAATTAAAATTAAAAATTAGTTAAATTACTTACCAAACCAAAGTCCAAAACAGAGTGGAGGCGACTGGCGAGGCGATTCAAGCGAAGAGGCGATCGGCCGATCAAGGCGATTCAAAGGGAAGCATGAGCCCGACAACAGGCAAGAAAGAGGGAAGAGTCGAACTGTCGAAGAGATAGACTAGAGAGGCGGGAGGGAAGAGATGATTCTGATGAATAGAGGCAACTGGCAAGAATTATTAAGACCCACTGACCCAGACCTAATAAAAGGAAGAAAAAAATAAATAAATTTTTTAATAAAACGACGTCGTTTCATGAGTTTTAAAAAAAAAATAGAAATGAAGAACTGAAGAAGTGAAGAAGTCTCGCCTCTCGGAACTGCTCGTCGGTCGCCTGGACGCCACCCTACCGGCTACCGCTGGCTTGCTCCGCCGCCCCTGCTGACCTGCTCACCTTGCCGCCTGGATCGCCACCCTCTACCGGGCAGCTGCCCCGCCCGCCCCGCTTAGTTCTCACTTCGGTCATCCGCCACTATTACTAGCGAATTCCGCTAGTGTAGCGGATGCCGTTACTCTATATAGTAGAGGATAACGGGATCTACTTTTAAGTCTTGGCCGTTTATTAATCTAATGATGGTTATAGATCTACTTCCCCAAAATTAATTTATAGCGAATAGTTGCTATGGCCTATGGTTATAGTAGCGGATAGTTTTTTGCGCATTTCGTACTCCTACTTTTTTCCTAATAATTATATCAGTCCGTATAACTAAATCTTCTAGAAAGGAAAACTCTCCTCTGCACATTTAAATATGTAATATACCACAAAGAGGTCCTTTTGCTTTACTTTTTCTCCATGATTACAAAAAAATAGCAAAGAGTATATGCAATCTGGATAACTACGATGCAAGATCAATCAAATGTGTAGCATCCAGATAACAACCTATAACAATAAAATAACAAACTATCAGTGCTTATAGTATAAAAGCAAAAAACAGCATTTACCACAAAAACTCCCTCCAAGAGTGATGACTTTATTTGGCAGACTCCATCACAGGTTGTGGAATTAGCTGACCCATTTCCAATGGTACCTTCAGCAAGAAACCTTTGTAGCACATGGTTAGAAGGGTATTGGATTGACCTGCGCGGATCTGAAACATAGAGAACTGAGTATTTTGTGCCAGACTGCTCTGCAGAACTGATGACCTCAGATAAAACCTGGCCTGCATAACAATCAACCCGTTCACATAAATATTTCTACGCCAAAAGACTTATTATGGCTATCGAACTTTTTTAAAGTAACATATAACTGGCTCCCTATCAGTATTTTAGAATCACCAATAATTTTAGATTAACATACCGTCACGTGATTGATCAAGTTCTTTTAAAGAACTGGAGCCTCCATCGCAGAATACAATCAAATTTGCTTGCCCCTTTGATCCCTTTTCCATCTTCGAAACAAAATAGTCCTGTGTATTGCCACATTAGAAAATATGCATTATAAGTGAAGTTGACCGTCATATAATTAATGATGAATCATACAACTAACAAAGTATTACATGGATAGAGCGGATGTCTTCCAGTTTTTCAAAATTTGCAACCTCCACAGAGCATGACTCCGTGAAAGCAACGCTACTGGCTCCTAAATCATGCCCGCAAGTTTCTGCAAACTCTGACAACAAAGAACTCTCCATTGCTTCTTTCTCCTCCGATGCAGCAACGTACGGAAATGCTAAGGACTGCTTGGACTTTGTGAAAGAGGCCTGTTCATACAGAAGCAAATGCTTATTACAAATATGGAACAGTAATATAAGAGCAGTACTGTGAAATCCTAACGCAAAAATTTCAACTAAGGAACTAGTTCCCTGTAGTTATTCCAACTGTTATTACCTTGAGCAAGTCTAGAAGTGCTGGATCTCCATGTTTGCTTCCAGATATATCCGAAGATTGTAACTGCAGGATGAGTAACATGATTAGCGGTGAATAAAAGGAATGGTAGTCAAAGGGCAGCTACTGTCTGGTTATAAAATGAATCCTCCTTGGATATCAAGTTGTACAAAGCAGAACTGTTGGCTCTTGCCTCTTAGTGAGCCTCCTTCAAGAAAACATTAAATTAGTTCTATTCAGGTTAAATTACTTGTTCAGCTTAGTCACTATGAGCTTCGTAGACGATCAATAAATTGACATGTATTTAGTTCAAATAACTTAACAGCAATTTGAGTTTGCTCTTATGAAGAATCAAGTGGATATATTTTATCCAGATTTCGTATCAACTTCGTAGTGGACATGTTTAGAAACACAAGTGAATCTAGAAATACATCACAAAAGACTTGTTCTTTATGATAACATTTCAAGAGTTCTTCGACATGTTTTTTAGTTGCCCTATTCCAAAATTACAGATATTTGTAAAATGAGTACTTTTAAGGTAAATTTTCTTTTCCAAAGTCATCCCTAACATTATGTAAAAATATAATAGTTGTGCATGATAATACTCAATTAACTAAGGAAAAAAGTAATGGCATGTTAGGAACTCCACGTCACTTTATATTCTAAATGTAGAACGGACAAAAAAGAAAAATGTATTTCTAATTTCAGAATGGAGGGAATATTTCTTTCTCTAGTAAAATAAAGAGTCTTACCTCTCTCCCAACAAAAAGAAGTGCAAAATCTACAGACAGATGAGCTTCCTTCCCTAAGCACTGGAGAAATGGAACTAGTGTAAGTACTCTAAGAAAACAATTAAAGAATTATATTTTGCTTCTTTTTTAATTGAAATCACGAAAGAAGAGTAAAATGTGATCAACAGCCTCAAAGTAAATTACCAGAAAGTTTGACCAGCCCCCCCCAAGGACATGACAGACTTAGCCAAATCCTTTGGAGAGAGGGTTTGATAAGGCCTCATGATTACTGTGCTCAAGTATCTGCAGCTGCAAAGCAATTACATGAAGGATAAGAGATAATTCAGATATGAATGGGGGATTGGAAAAGAAGGGAGGAGAAGATTCATATGACTCATAAATGAGTACTGGTTTTCAGATTATTATGTCATCACAATAAGCATAGCATTCCCTGGTTACATCATGATATTTATAGACTCTATATGCCTAAAAGACTGAAGTACCCTTCTAACTAATTGCTCTCATCCTCGCACAATATATGGCATTTGCTAATTACCAACTACCTCTGGATTTCTACTTATTTACTACTATTGCACTACTCGTAGATGACTCTGATGCAGGTTTGACAGATACATACATCGTATGTAGCAGAGAGGCAAAAAGGCATATCTGCATATGGAGAATCACAAAGCTGAAGCACATCACATCCAAAAAATTTGACACCATCTCTGCCTTTATATTAAAGTCATCCGTATATAGAGAATTATACAATGTTTTTGTACATTTAGTGTGCCTTTACATCTTCTCTCGATTAAATCTACAAAACAACTTTAGTCACTAACGGAGCAGAGGGATGGATATTCATAATAGCAAGTGAGACGATAGATTCTTGCAAAACAAAAGCAAAAAACCTGAGATAATATAAATAAGATGCAAATTAAATTTTCCATTAAAGAGACCTTGCAAGAATGGAATGACTTAATAGAGAAACACATTAATGAATATAATCCAAGTCCGTGGAAGCCTCTCAATTGGGAGGCTTTCACTTTACTATATAGTATAGATTCTTATGGAAGACTGAGGATTTGCATATAACCTAAACCCACTGCAAAATTTATTTTCATTTTCACTTTTTCTTTAGCAATAAAAACCTCATTTTAAGTCATTGCATATCAAATCTCATTTCACTAAGCCTTTCCTTAACATTCATATGGGACATTCATTTTTCAGAAAGCAACTACAACGGAAGAAAAATCTCACAAATTTTAGAAGCTGTTATAATTTGGTCATCATTACATAAAGAAAGTGCACATAAAGTACGAGTCGCCTAAGCAAACCTAAAATACTACACTAGAAAAGAATAAAAGATACTGCTAGAATTACCAACAAGCATCTTCAAACTCCCAGCGAATATTCATATAGTTACTAATAGTTGGTAATTAAGAACTTAAACATTATATAGGCCTGGGCTATCACACGGGTATGTTTAATAAATAGAAATAAAGAAAGGAATAGATAATAACAACAAGTATGAAGTATCACAAGCAGAAACTGAATCTAGTGATAGATAAACAGCTGTTAATGAGATGAAAAATAATCTTTAGATCAATACAACAGGAGGAACTAAGGAGATCTAATAACAAAAACTTAGCTAAAACCATCAAATAAATTGTTTCTATTTATTCTCAGTTTCAGCCTTTCAGGTGACAAAAACTTTGAAAAAGTAATGCATGATACTACATCAAATGTTTGAGGAAAGTCTCAATATATTTTTATGCCTTGTACTTGTTCCCAATAACATGTTAATTTATAAGAATTTGTTAAAGTACCAATGTGGTAGACTCAGTTGGGTCAAACCCTCTCCGGAACATCTCTTCCGCCCATCTTCTAGCCTCTGATTTCATACCATGCTTGTAAAAACCATGAACTAAAATGTCAAAAGTCCATTTATTGGGTTCATACCCTTTCTGACATAACCTCTTAAATAACTTGAGAGCATCGTCCATTGCAATCATGCTTAGCCTTCTTAATAATAAGTTGTAAGTGTAGATATCGAGTGGAAAAATCTGTTTGATTACTTCTTCTAAGTTCTCAATATCTTGGTTTTCTCTTATAAGAACGGAAAATGTACCAATTAGCTCACCAAGAGCCCAACTGCTAGCAGTCTCAGTGTGCAGATCTCTTGATCGAACCCAAGCTTCATATAGATTTGGGGTCTTTAAAGAGTGTAACAAAAGCACATTACCAATAAAGGATGAAACAGTGCGCCCACTTCTTATCAAGTCATTCACAATAATTACAGCTGTATCATATCTCTTATGCGAGCACAGCAAGAGCACAAGCTCCTCATAACATTCAAGACTAAGTTTCTTATTTTTCCCTCTCAATTCCTCAAAGATGCTCAATGCAACATCTGGTTTATTCACTTTGCAAAGACCAACAATCATGGTGTTGCGTAATTTTGTCCCAATCTTCAGTTTCTCCGACAAATCATGAAAGAAATTTAGGGCATCAGAAATCTTTTCACTCTTGAGATAACTCTGCAACATCAGAATATTAGAACTCACAACGGGGACAATACCACTGCTTCCGATCATCTCATATACTTTCCTAGCCAGCTCAGGTTTTTTGGCATGTCCAGCCCCATCAATGAAGAAGTTGAAAACCTCAAAGCTGGGCTCATGACGGGAAAGCTGAATCTCCAGCAATCTGTGAAAATTGTACTCTGGATTCTCCATGTCAAATAAACAAAGAATGACATCTCTGAATATTCTCCTTGTTGGGCTGTGACCTTTTTCTTGCATCTCTATGAGTAGACTTGCTGCAATATCTCCCCTATTCGAGTTGTTAAAAGCATTTATCAAGCTGAAGTAAGTGAATCTATTAGTAAATTTATTTAATCGGTTGAGCTGCCCATGAATCAAATAACCTTCTTCAACTCTCCCAGTCCTACACAGAGCTGATACAAATTTACTATAAGTAGAGTCACTGGGCATAAAATTACGCTCGAGAGCTACAAGAACCAACTCCTTCATTTTATCAACTTTCTCCTCTCTGCACAAAGCATCTGCAAGAATCGAAAAGGTCTTCTTCCCCGGGAAATAACCTTGATTAATTGAGTTCCTCAATACCCGATATGCTTCATCAGTACTCCCATCCCCACAGAGTGTATTTATGAGATAATTATAAGCCATACTACTAGGCGACAACCCAAACTCACTCCTCGAATTGTACAACTCAAGCGCAACATCTACCATCCCCGCCTTGCAAAAGAAGCATAGTACATAATTCATAGTGACCTCGTCCGGGTATATCTCCCTCTCCTTCATCTCCATCAACAAATCGCAAACCTCCTCAAGTCGATTCTCCCTCAAAAGCTTGCTCACCAGTGAATTATAACGGAACACATTAGGCACATACCCATCTATTCCCTTGTTACTCTTCAAAAACTCCAACGCCCCTTCTAACCGTCCAGCTCGCACAAGATCCCTAATCCACACACTATAAGCATCCTCCATCGGCACCATCCCCGATTCCCGAAACTCCTCCACCAACATCCCCGCCTTCTCAAACTGATTATCCTTACAAAACACATCAACCAACACCCCAATCACATTCCCACTCAACTGCACCCCACTCCTCACCAACTCTCGTGTATAGCTCTCTGCCCTATCCAGCTCCTTCTGCTTGCAAAACCCTTTCACCAACAGAGCATGTGTCATCATATTCTCAAACCCCTGAACCTTAATCTGCTTCGCAACCATATCAAACGCAGCAAAACAACCCTCCTCCACCAAAGCATTCAACAACACATGATAGGTAAACTCATCCAAATCAATCCCCTGAAAACGCATTTTAGCAAACAGTCGGAGTGCAACATCAGGTTTCCCAGCAACAGCATAACCCATCACCAAAGTATTATAAAATCTTCCCTTGTGAACCCATCTCCGCTTCCAAAACCCCTCCAAAAAATCAATCATCAAAGACATCAACTTAGCTTTCGACAAAATCTTAAATATAGCATGAAAAGTAGCTCTAGAATGATAAAACCCAGGTTGCCTACCAGCCCAATCAAAAAACTTCAAACATGAAAGAACATCCTTACCATAATTCAACACATCCAACACAAGCCTCTCATTCAGCCGGAGATTCAGTTTCGAAAGCGCTAAATCCGCTTCGGTCCGAGAACCCTGATCTTCCACTCCTTCACTAGATCTCAAAATTTCAAAAATTTTCTCCAACAATGGATTAATATTATTATGCCTAGACTTAAACCACTCCCTAAAATTCAAAACCACATCTTTTGCTTCCAATTGGCGAACAGTTTCTGGTGAAATCAAAGGCGAAACAAGGAATGAATTGTACCTTGGAGTTGCACTGAACAAATTGAAGAACGATGGGATTGGGCATAATAAAGACCTGGTTTTCTTCACATACCCAAGTGTTAGCATAGCTGTATTCCACCGATTCTAGCTCTGCACTGAAATTCAGCTGAGTGGAATGGAAAATGGAACTTGTAACGCTGATTTCATACAAATAAGTATCTGGGTATTGATTGGAAATTCAGATTTTTGGGGTCTGATACTAAAATTTGGTGTTCGAACATGGATTCTTCCCTTCTCATAGGCGCTTCCACTAGATTTTGGTTTGCCGTACAAAAGTTTTTTGAACTTTTTGATTGGGTTGTAAATTGTATTCGATGGCGGCACCAGATTTTCACGAGGGCCACGAAGTTTTTTTGGAACAAAATTTAATATTTATTAATTTTTAAATACAATGTATAACTAAAAATTTTAAACAAAAAATCGGTTAATACTCCATTCCTTTTAAAATTAAAATTAAAGATACAATCGGTACATTAAATTTTAAAATTTTATGATTAATAATTTTTATTATATATTATATAATTATAATAATAGTATCAATTAAATTTAAATTAAATTAAATTAATTTAAAATTTAATATGTGGTGGTTTAATTTTAAATTATATATCTAATTTAGTGGAGGTGGAGGTTATGTTTAAAAAGAATTTGTAATGAAATTGAAAGCAATCTACTTATTGAATACCTATATACAATTATTAATGTGTATATATACATATATGAATATTTTATTATTTTGATTATATGAATATATGAATTATTAATGTAGAATTTGTAAATTTACTTAATTTTTTATTAGTCATTATTGTATATTACTAATATCAGTTATTTTATTATGAAGATTATTTTGCACAATATTAATCTATTATTATAACTAAGATATGAGTATGATATAATACAACCGATCATATGCTTTAACTATAAAAATCAAAAATTAATTATTGTATCTAATATAAAAATATTAATAATTTAATAATAAGCTGTTATTCTTAAAGTAGTTAAGCTTTACAATTGAGTTGATAATTTCTATTTGCCTCCCTTGTCTGGAAATAAGTACAATATATCTTGTAAAAACAAATCTCGATATATTTTTTCTTATATAGTAATTAAAACACTAAAATAATATATTTATTGATAAAATATAATTAAAAATTCTAAGATATTGTATTGATTGAATATAAATCTAGTAGTAATTACAAATTCTAAAATAATATATTTACTAAAGAAAAGTATAATCGTAATTAAACAATATATTCTAATATATTTACTGAAGCAATGTAATAGTAATTAAACCAACTCATAGAAATATATATAGAAATTTTATTAATTAGTATATAAAAAAATTCTATCCTTTTAAATTATTTATAAACACTTAATTAAATAAATTTTGTTTGCAAAATTTTATTTTAAAATAAAAGAAATAAATACATAAATAAAATGTTACTCATACATTGCCCAACATCTTTAACTAGTTATAGTTATTAACTTACATAAAAAAGAAGAAGAAGCAAATATTGTGTTTGTTTTGAAATCTATTAAATATACTAAATTATAGTTCATAACATCATTACATTACATACATTTGTCATTTCTATATTGCAACACATATCCTACGTAATTAATATCCTCATTCATCACTCTGATTTTCACATGTCCTACATAATTACAATCGATTTTTGAATTTTATAATATTATACTATACATATATATAAGTTCCAACATTACTAACCATGACAACCTAATAAATCTATTTTTTGGAATTTTACAATATTATATACCATATATAATCGTATACCATACATTATATCATACATATATATAATCCCACACTAATATGTTTATTTTATAATTCCCAAAATCTACTACTTTTCTAAATCATTACTAATTTAATTATATTAAAACATAATTATTATATCCTAAAATTACTACTTTTCTAATATTATATCATTCATAATTATACTATACATTATATCATACATGTATGATATAAAATTATAATACACGTATATAACAAAATCACTACATATCTAAATCAAGTGCGGATATAATCATTACTAATTTAATTATATTATAACATAATATTATACCAATTATAATTATATTACAACATAATATTATACGCTTTAAAATATTTAAAATAAAATTAAATAACAAATAATATCAATCATAACTTAGTATGTTGATTTTATAGTCCCTTATCACTATTTTTTTCAATCTAAACAGCTTTTTATATTATCGTTACTTAATTATTATCTCCTAAAATCACTATTTTTTAATCCCACATTAATATTTTGATTTTATAATCTCCTAAATCGCTACAAATCTAAACTGTTCTGATAATGTTAACTGTTATAATATTATCATTATTAATTTAGTTATTATCTCCTAAAATCACTACTTTTTTAATCCCAAATTAATATTTTGAATTTATAATCCCCTAAATCACTACAAATCTAAACTGATTTGGTAATGTCAACTGTTCTGATGTTATCTGTGAGATCCCAGATTTTATGAATAAAGATTTAATTTTCTCAAAATATTTTTTTTTGAATATTATGGTGTGGATTTGAGATAGTGTTATAGTTGTTGGTAGTATTTAAAAATTTTGAAATGTATGCAAGTTGTTGTATAATATTCGATTGGTTAGGGAATATTCTTTTTATCGGGGAATATCCGTATGACGATACAATCATTAAGCGGACCCCATGAATGGAATTATTGTTTGGGATTGAAAAAACGACAAAAATATTTTTATGAAAATAATTGTTGGAAGTTTTACTGTTAAAACTGCTGAACTACTCGATAGTAAAATACATGAATACGCGCATGGTTGCATAGTAGCACACACGGTATTGATTATTGATGTTTACATGATAAGTCACTCGGTTTTGTTTTATTAGTATTATTAATGTAATAAAATGCAGAAAGCTTTTAAATATAAAATGTAATACTTTTATAAAGTTATTACTATAAATAGAATATATTATATTCTATTATCGCATAGTATTTTGCATAGTAAAATCTTTTATATATAAAATGTAATACTTTTATAAAGTTATTCTTTATTAAACTATAAATAGAATATATTATATTTTATTATGCATAGTGTTGCATATAAATAGTCAGCATAGTGTTTTTGCATAGTAAAATCTTTTTTATATAAAATGTAATACTTTTATAAAGTTATTCGCTTTTATTAGATTATAAATAGAATATATTTTATTTTCTTTAAAAGATTTTGCTTTAAATATGGATAATCCGATTAAAAGTAAATCAATCTGAACTGCTTAATGAATTAGTTACTATCTACGATCCATTCTTCTATAAATAAGCTCATTCCTTCATTATTTCTTACGAATTCAATTTGAAACTCTAGAGAGAGAAACTATAGAGAGAGTCTTCTTCTATAATCTTAAGCGTATTTCTTTAGAGTTTAAGAAAGCTTTGAAAGCGTAAGATAAGTTTTTCTTCGAGTATATTCTCTCCCTACCAAAGAGGAATACTCTTCTTTTTTTTACGGTAAGGGATATTATTTGTTGTACTGCGTAAGGGTATTCTTTCTTTCTTATTCAGTGAAGAGAACTTCATTATTATTCCATTCTTTATTATTACATTGGAATAACTCGTATCGCTGGATACCTATACTTGGTGAAATTCTTCATTATTCCATTTTATTATTATTTATTATTATGTTGGAATAACTTTGTTATTCCATCATTCCGTTGAATATCTGCACGCATACATGGTGAAATTCTTCTATTATTCCATTCTTTAATATTCTGTCGGAATATCATGTCTGTGCATTTTACGCATGACCTGGTTCCATTATTTATTATTCTGTCGGAATATCATGTCTGTGCGTTTACGCATGACTGATTCCGTTATTCTTTATCATTCTTCTTGGAATATCCTCATGCTGCATGCTTTTACGCATGACTCTGGTTCCGTTATTTATTATTCTCGCTGAATAACTCATGCATGCGGTTTATCGCATTCTTGGTGATTTCTTTTGTTATTCCATTCTTTATTATAATCAGTTGGTTAAAGTTTTGACTTCTATACTCCATGAAATTAGTGGAATATCCTTGATATTTGCGCTTCATCCAGTATCTTTTCATGAAAATATTCTTTTGAGGATTCTTGAATTTTTACCCCACAAAGCAGTATCATGTTGACAATTTGGACGTTATTGGTTCCTGGATAAATTAATTCTTGAACTTGTTGTATTGAATTATTATGTCATTGACATCATCTTCATGTTTATATTATGTTGAAAGTCATCTGTGGCCTATAGTGCATAGATGGACTTGGTATGATTATGACCAGAGATTATTCGGTATAATCATGACTGTAATGTTACAAATGATGTGAAAAAAATCCTCATTAGCCCGTAGTGCATTGATGGACAATTTTTGGTATGATTATGGCTATGGATTCTCTTCGGCCAAGGGTGCAAAGATGAATTATTTTATGGCATGATCAGGACCGTTGATAAAAACACGATTATATTTGGCCCGTAGTGCATGGATAATTCGTGGTCGTGATACTAAAGAATATCCTTGGCCTGTAGTGCAGGGATGATTTGATGATGTGGATTATTTATTAAGCTGAGTCTTAGCGATAAAAGTGATGAAAACCCTTTTAAATCATAGAAGATAGTAGATTTTATTCTCTACTTGACTCTTCTAATGGATTGTTTGTTCATTCAATTGCAGCTTAAACTTGATGTTTGTTATATTGTATCAGTTTAACACTGTTGAAGGCTAACGATAATTTATTCTGCATTATCTTAGTCATAATATTTCTTACTGGGCTAGTTGAGCTCACCTTTTTGCTTTCATTGTTCTCTTCAGGAAATGAGAACGTAGCAGGGACTAGTCGGGGGAAACAGAGTGATGGTCCTAGATGGTGCATTAGTAGTCCTCACTATTCTGTGAAATAGTGTGATAATAAATGTAATGAGGACCTCATTGAGTTTGTATATTGTCTAGATGACAATATTTGTATTAAAACTCACAGCATATGTTTAGTCGTATTTTACACGACTGTTGTATAATTAAGTTGTATTTGAATTTTGTACCATGTATTTGGCGACTCAAGATGGGTGATGTATACCTATTTTGGGGCGCCCATAGTTAGTATCAAAGCTTAGGATATGATCCTGGCTAGATGTGAGACAAGAACTAGGAGGGGAGAGCGGCGGAATTCTTTCGCTAGTATGACCTACCTAAGTTTATTTGGTATTTAATTGGTCACGAGTATAGAGATAATATGTTATATGTTAATTAACCCTTGTTTTGTGGCAGTATTTGAAAATGGCATCTGAAAATGTTGAGATAAACAATGGAGCACAGGAGACCGTTGAGTCTCCACAGATCAATAATCAGGATAATGTGTAACAAGATGACGATAATCCTCCTGTAAACAACAACACTGATCAATAGACGAACGGCGGTACGTTTAGTAGCTTTTTAGAATTCATGCAACATCAGGCGAAGGCGGCTCCTATTCATAATGCAGGAGGAAACAATGGCAACCCACGGTTGGTCACCACTAAGCAATTCAAGGAGTTGGGACCACCGGAGTTTTTGGGAAAGCCATAACCACTTAAAGGCGAGACGTGGTTAAAGCAGATCACCAAGATATTTGATGTCTTGGGATGCTCCGAGGAGCAAAAGGTTCCCTTTGCCACCTTTATGTTGCGTGAAGATGCAGATTACTGGTGGGAATCTGTAAAACATACCCAGCCTGACGCACTCAAGATGTCTTGGGAGAAGTTCTAAGAGCTGTTCAATGACAAGTACTTTCCCGAAAGCATTCGTCACATGAAGGACGTGGAATTTATCAAGTTGGAGCAAAACAACATGACCGTATCGTAGTACGAAGCCAAGTTTGCCGAGTTATCCTGATTTGCGTCCCATTTGGTTGATAATGAGGAGAGAATGACACGAATGTTTCTAAGATGTTTGAAACTTGAGATACGTCAATATCTTATCTCTCATAAACTGTGTTTGTATTCAGATGTTGTTAATAGGGCTCAGTTATTGGAGCGCGATAATGAGTCAACCAAACCAAAAGAGAGCATCCGGCAAAATGATAATACTGGGATAATACCATCATCAAAGCAATGATAATAAGCATGGAGGAATCAACATGCTAGAAATAGTAACCACTTCGGTGGTAATCATGGTCAAAACAATAAGAATGGACATTTCAAAAAGAGAAGGTTCAACAATGACGTGAAGACGCTTCGGCAAAGACCCGCTTCAAAGGAAGGAGAACGACCACCGGTCAGATGTTTCAAATGCGACGGAGGGACACATCCGTCCAAATCATGACGCAAAGAATCCAAAATGTGTTTTAATTGCATAAGAAGAAGGTCACCTAGCTCGATTTTGTCGTATGGTGAAGTCAAGTCCAGCTGGGATAATGATGCCAAAGGATGTCCCAGATAAGCTAAAGCCGGTAGTTTAAGAGAGAGCGTTTTTTTTCGTGACAAGGAACCTGAATAAAATTATCACGGGTATATTAGTCATAAACTCTTGCGAAGTCTATACCGTGTTAGATACCGGATCTACTCACTCTTTTATTTCACCTAGTTGTGTTCAATGTTTTAAGTTAACTCCGAAGAAGTTAGACTTTGATATATCTGTTGGGAGAAACCTTCATTACCTCCACTATTTATAAATCTTGTTCAAATCAACACTTTCACGTTACCTGTCGATCATATCTCTTTGAAAATACTTGCCTTTGATGTGATTTTAGGAATTGATTGGTTAACTACTCATCATGCTTTTTGTAAGGTTGTTAGCTTTCATACTCCTAACCAACCTGTTTTGCGAATTCAAGCAACCAAACCACTAAAGTCAATCATTGTCATATCAAGCCATAAGTAAAGAGCCTCGGTCCTTTCGTTGTTGACTTCCTTGTGTGGAATGTACCGAAGTCAGACTTTCTGTAGGCGACGTCGTGAATGACGATGGCAAGTTGATAGGTAGCAATATGACGTACTATCCAAGTCTTGGATGAGGGTCACAATTTTGAATGATATTTCTATTGTTAATAAATTTCCTGACGTATTCTTGAAGACTTCTTAGCCTACCCCTAGAGTGTGAAATAGAATTTTGTATTGACCCCAGTACAAAACCCATTTCTTAAACCCTTAAATATTTCTTCAACTAAAATGAACGAATATGCTAAAAGACGCGTTGACTCGAAATCATTGAAGATTACGATCATACCATTCAATACCATCGTAGAAAAAAGCGAACGTGGTAGCTAACGTGTTGAGTAGAAGATCGATGCAGCGTTACTAATTAAAGAATATACGAACCCACGTGAAGATAACGAATATACGAGTAGAATCGACTTTAATCGATAATGTTAAAGCCGCTCAAGATACACACCCGGAGCTGATGAATGTGAAGAAGAAGGTTTAAGAGGGCGTTATTCTAGAAGCAAGAATCGACGAAGAGAGGAAATCTCAACCCTCGATTTAATTGGCCCATTTGAAATCCTTGATGAAGTAGGAACTGTGGCCTATAGACTCGTTTTACCGCCAAGTATTTTGCGTGTTCAGAATGTTTTTTTTGTATCGATGTTATGTAAATATGTGGATGACCCGAACCACATTATTAAATTAGAACTAAATGATATAGCAGAAGATTTAACGTATGAGGAGATACGTGTTAAAATCTTGGATAAGAAGGATCGTATTCAACACTCAAAGGTTATACCTCAAGAATTAG
Organism: Panax quinquefolius; assembly: GCA_020205615.1. NCBI lineage: Eukaryota > Viridiplantae > Streptophyta > Magnoliopsida > Apiales > Araliaceae > Panax > Panax quinquefolius. The sequence goes on from CM035164.1 coordinate 35,378,492, forward strand.
AATCTAAAATGAAGTTAAGGTATCCTCACCTCTTCGGCATACCAGGTACGTACGTAAATTTCGAGAGCGAAATTTCATAAGGAGGGGAGATTGTGAGATCCCAGATTTTATGAATAAAGATTTAATTTTCTCAAAATATTTTTTTTGAATATTATGGTGTGGATTTGAGATAGTGTTATAGTTGTTGGTAGTATTTAAAAATTTTGAAAAGTATGCAAGTTGTTGTATAATATTCGATTGGTCGGGGAATATTCTTTTTATCGGGGAATATCCGTACGACGGTACAATCATTGGTGGACCCCACAACGGAATTATTGTCGGATTGAGAAAACGGCAAAAATATTTTTATAAAAATAACGGCGGAAGTTTTATTATTAAAACCGTTGAACTACTTAAGTAGTAAAATACAAAGAATAATGGCGTGTGGTTGCAAGAAGCACACTTGCAGTATTGATTATTGATGTTTACATGATAAGTCACTCAGTTTTGTTTTATTAGTATTATTAATGTAATAAAATGTAAAAAGATTTTTATATAAAATGTAATACTTTTATAAAGTTATTCTATAAATAGAATATATTATATTCTATTATGCATAGTGTTTTTTATATAAGTAAAATCTTTTTATATAAAATGTAATACTTTTATAAAATTATTCTATAAATAGAATATATTATATTTTATTATGCATAGTGTTGCATAGTGTATCACAGTAGTGTTTTGCATAGTAAAATCTTTTTATATAAAACATAATACTTTTATAAAGTTATTCGTTTTATTAGATTATAAATAGAATATATTTAATTTTATTTAAAAGATTTTGCTTTAAATATGGACCGCCCGATTAAAAGTAAATCAATCTGAACCGTTCATGAATTAGTTACTATGCAGTCCATTCTTCTATAAATAGAAGCTCATTCCTTCATTATTCCTTACGAATTCACTGAAACTCTAAAGAGAGAAACTATAGAGAGAGTTCTTCTTCTATAATCTTGAGCGTATTTCTTTAGAGTTTAAGAAAGTTTTGAGCGTAGTAAAAGTTTTCTTCGAGTATATCCTCGCCCTACCAGTAGGAATACTCTTCTTTTACGGTAAGGGATATTATTTGTTGTACACGTAAGGGTATTCTTTCTTTCTTATTCGTGAAGAGAACTTCTGTTATTCCATTCTTTATTATTTTGTTGGAATAACCTGTATATACGGGGGATACCCTATACTTGGTGAAATTCTTCTTTATTCCATTCTTTATTATTATATTGAATAACCTGTTTATGCGAAGTACCGCATATATGGTGAAATTCTTCTATTATTCCATTCTTTATTATTCATTGAATATCTTGTGGGTCGTATTACACGACTTCGTTCCATTATTTATTATTCTCGTTGGAATATCCCGTCTGCGTGCGTACGCACGCATGACCTGGTTCCGTTATTTATCATTCTGTTGGAACATCCTGTTTGTGCTTTACGCATGACCTGGTTCCGTTATTTATTATTCTGTTGGAATAACCTGTCTGTGCGGTCTATCGCATGCCTGGTGATTTCTTTTGTTATTCCATTCTTTATTATACTCAGTTGGTTAAAGTTTTGACTTCTATACTCCATGAAATTAGTGGAATATCCTTGATATTTGCGCTTCATCCAGTATCTTTTCATGGAAATATTCTTTTGAGGATTCTTGAATTTTTACCCCATAAAGCAGTATCATGTTGACAATTTGGACGTTATTGGTTCCTGGATAAATTAATTCTTGAACTTGTTTTATTGAATTATTATGTCATTGTCATCATCCTCATATTTATATTATGTTGAAAGTCATCTGTGGCCTGTAGTGCATAGATGGACTTGGTATGATTATGACTAGAGATTATTCGGTATAATCATGACCGTAATGTTACAAATGATGTGAAAAAAATCCTCATTGGCCCGTAGTGCATTGATGGACAATTTTTGGTATGATTATGGCTATGGATTCTCTTCGGCCAAGGGTTCAAAGATGAATTATTTTATGGCATGATCAGGACCGTTGATAAAAACACGATTATCTTTGGCCCGTAGTGCATGGATAATTTGTGGTCGTGATACTAAAGAATATCCTTGGTCTGTAGTGCAGGGATGATTTGATGATGTGAATTATTTATTAAGCTGAGTCTCAGCGATAAAAGTGATGAAAAACCTTTTAAATCATAGAAGATAGTAGATTTTATTCTCTACTTGACTCTTCTAATGGATTATTTGTTCCGCTGCAGTTAAACTTGATATTTTTTATATTATATCAGTTTAACACTGTTGAATGCTAACGATAATTTATTCTGCATTATCTTAGTCATAATATTTCTTACTGGGCTAGTTGAGCTCACCCTTTTTCTTTCATTGTTCTCTTCAGGAAATGAGAACGTAGCAGAGACTAGTCGGGGGAAACAGAGTAATGGTCCTAGATGGTGCATTAGTAGTCCTCACTATTTTGTGAAATAGTGTGATAATAAATGTAATGAGGACCTCATTGAGTTTGTATATTGTCTAGATGACAATATTTGTATTAAAACTCACAGCATATGTTTAGTCATATTTTACACGACTGTTGTATAATTAAGTTGTATTTGAATTTTGTACCATGTATTTGGCGACTCAAGATGGGTGATGTATACCTATTTTGGGGGTGTCACATTATCCATTATAATTTAATTATTATCTTATAAAATCACTACTTTATGATATTATTGAGCTATTATCATTACTCTCCGTTATTTAACCTAATTTTCTCCCTATAAATACATACCAACTATTACGCAACAACTCATGCTACATATAATTATCTCCTTATTATTTTCGGCTAAACATTTATTTTATACTTTACCTATCCCATTATTTAGATGACGATTAGATATGATTTTGTTGATGACATCAGCCATGTCAAAGAGATGTGGAAGATTAAAGTCAGGATAACTCGACTCGGAATATGCCAAGCTTCAACAAAGGAGACTACATAAACAACATCGAGATGGTATTGTTGGGATCAAGAGCACTCCCCTTATTTAGCACTCCTCCTTAAATAACACTACTTTATTAAAATTATGTCGTTTTGGAGATTCTTTTAAAAAATAAGTGGGACCGCGGGTGATATTTTTGTAAATTAAAGTAAAGCAGGTGGGACCACTCTCTTTTAAAAATCTCCAAAACGACGTAGTTTTAATAAAATAGTGTTATTTAAGGAGGAGTGCTAGATAAGGGGAGTGCTCTTGATCATTCCTCTATATATATACACACACACATACATACGCAACTCCAAATTACAACATCTTAAAATTACAACATCTTAAATTAAAACATCTTACCATATGCATATTATACTTTTATAGGATGGCAAAATACAAGCGAGTATCAAAAGGTCACTTTTTACTAAATTTCAAACAACAATCAAAGAACAAAAAATTTTTATAATCACCAATTTCGTTGTCAGTGAGAACGGTGGTTCTTTCAGAGTTACTCAACATCCATACAAGATTAATTTTCTGTATTCCACCTTACTGCGAGAGTTATATGAGGCTCCCATTCATACATATAGATTTCAATTCACTTCATACGATCAAATATTATCAACATCGGTTGATGATTCATACTTAGTTGGTATGTTTAACAATAATTACCCATTGAAGTTTTTAAATACTGAGTTTTTTATTTATCTACATAATTCTGTTGCGTATAACCAGATGTTATTGGACAAATAACTAGGGATGCTCAAAAAATTTGGTTTTTCAGTTTTTTTATCGAATCCTATTGAAACCCGTCTGCATGATGACTTCTGCTTTTTTTCTTGCTTCGATTTTTTCAAGACTGGTTTTTCGATTTTTTATACTTTTCTGCACTTTAGAGCGAAGAATAAAATTTTGAATTCGGTAAATACCGAAAAACCAAAATGTTGAAAAATTCAACACTTTGTGCTTTGCTTGATGTGGTAGACTCCCAGCCGCAAGGCATAATTCATTCCATGAGTAGGACATTTGATATACCTGATGGTGTCATTCAGAAAGAAATTGCAGCTGGTGTGGCATAGGTTGTTCAAATGCTTGACGAGGCGAAAGATGGTAACCTTTGAATGCCTTTAAAACGAGTTACTCAAATTATTGTTGGGTTTCCACTAATGTTGTATTATATTGCTTAGTAAAGCATCTACTAGTAGGTCTTCTGCTTTTGGTAAATTGGAGATGATCTAATAAGGAATACATGGAAGTGAATTCTTTTGACTTGGGAAGATTGTTCTTCATTTTGTGTCGGGTGCCTGCCGAAATTGTTGAATTTTATGGCGAGGACTGAAATATGATCCAGGGCAGGGTCCAGACCCTGTTGATCTTCTTATTATCACCGACCCCTGTAGGGTCCTACATTCATTTATTTATTTGCAGTTACTCTTTTTATGGTTAAAAATAGTGCCATTTTTATTTTTTATCAGAAAAATAGTGTAACTAGATTCTATTTTTAAAATAATTTAACAACAAATTGGTACAACTGTATTTTTGGTAAAAAAAGGTACTTTTGTCAAAAGTATATACTACTACTATTTTATTTGTTTTTATTTTGCTTCTGTCAAAAGTAACAAAAAGTTAAAATATTCTCATATATAATTAGAATGACTTTTACTTCACAACACTACTCTGCTCTGCCAAACAAACTGTATAGTAATCCATATGAGATGAAACTCTTTCATCTAAATAACTGGCATGAACCATCCATAAAAAACAGAAAACTGGACTGTGCAATTTGAATAGTATTATGGTCCATAACATCTGTTACTCGTATTGTTAGCATACATGTGGTCTCATGACCTCTAAACTTACCTGCACTAATTAAATGGGCATTCTTTTCTTATTTGTGATTGGGTGGTAATGGCCTGGCTGAGACTAACAATTATAATTAACAATCATCAAAAGAATTAACCAAAAATTTCAAACTACAATTACTATTTACTACAACTATGATAGTTAAATACTCTTAGATTAACAATTGTAATTAGTATTTGTAAGAATGTAATTTACTAGTCTCATTTTTTAGTTTAAAAAAATTTGTTAATATAAAAAAATTATTTAATTATTGCGGATAATCGAAAATCGAACCAAAAAGCTGATACAGACTTTGTAATCTTGACCTAGATCAAATCGGTTATTCTATTGCATCAGCTTCTGCTCATGATTTTTTGAGTTTTTTGGTTCGATCTTACGGTTCGATTTTTTCAAAGATTTGCTCGGTTTTTTACTGGATGAACACCCCTACAAATAACTGAATAGGGAGTTTAGAAGTCAACACAAATAATGGTAAACAAAGCAAGAGAGTTAATATTGAATTAAGTGATAACATATAACTTTTTAAAATGTATTAACATTACTTTTATTAATAACTATGATCATTTAAATTAATCTTATATTGTATTTTTCTTACAATCATAATGTATTGAGCTGCACCTTGTGGGATGACTTTGCAAACCAGATTTGTTCCTTTACTGGAAAAAAATCAAAATAACATTATAATTGTTTTACAGTTTGCAAAAATCAAGTTCTGAAAAGGTATAATTGTGTGGATATATTGCACATTCAATAAACATAATTGGATTGAAGACCTAAACTGGAAGCAGCTTAATTGTGATAATCCCGGTCGGTACCTATGGTTCAATGGTAATGTGGAAATGAATTTGGTGTATGCAGTTCTTGGTAGAGTTAAATTTTTGTTGTCATGTTTCTTGCATTATTTCAGGTGCATCATGGATTTTATTTTGTTTAGCACAACATAACTTTGTGCCCTGCAATTCTAAATACTGTCGAAAGTGCAAAGGAGTTATATAGAGACATTCAGATTATGGTGACAGTGCATTCAATGGGAGGGGCTATGACTTCATTTTGTGGACTATATCTCATGGTGTTTATATTTATGGCTTCTTCATCTATTGCATTCTATTTTCTGGATTGTGTGTTTGCATAATTTGTTAAGTACTAGCATCCGGTGAATCATTTTCATCATCATTAATAGTTTTTTTTTGCATTATGGTAAAACTGTGAGTGTCTATACAATTGCCAAAAATGGATAAAAAACTAATGAGGTAATGTATTCGTTCTTTAACTATAACATTGTGTTATGTATAACACGGTGTTATACTGATATATTTTTTGACATGATGTTTGTTTGACATGAAGATCAAACATAATTATTAATGCTCGTATTTTTCAGTTTTCGCATGTAACATGTGATTTCCCTTCAGGTCTGAGGACCGAAACTAGGATATTCTTCCATTGTTTTCCTTTTCGTTTGGATGTTAGAATTCTGGTGTAAGTAAGCGTATATGAGACATGGACTCTTCAAAATGCATCAAGTACCTATGTCAGATATTTGAAACTTGGTGAGATTAGTGTAATGTGTAACAGACTTCAAATATGCCACTAGCAATCATATCAATATAACAACTCAATGACATTGTGCATTACACTTTCTAAATAATTGTTAGTGCTTTAGAATGAAAGAGATACCCATTTTTAACCTTATTGGTTACATTATAAATATTTTTATCAAGGAATTAATATATATATATATATATATATATATATACACACACACACACAACTGTTATATAATGCCCTAGGGTTTAGTGATCAGATTAATTATATACTTGAAAATGTATTTGCGCACAAAACTTTTACCCAACTCTATGTAACATATGCTACCAAAATTTGATCATCGCACAACAATGTACCATCTTCTTATTATATTTTAATTTATTAATTACACGTATAAATTTATTATTAACAAAATGAATAATCTCGCCACATCGCGCGAGTTTGTATCTAGTATAAAGTTAAATTTGATTTGAACAATAAATATAAACAAATTCAAATTGATTTAAAATTTTAAAATATCTTAAATTGACTTTAAAAGAGTCAAACTTGATCTCATTATAAGTCCATATTTTGAAAACTGACATAAATTTATGTTTTTAAACAATAAAATAATTTTGTGATAAAAGGACTACTTAGACTATGTTTTTGAGTTTTAAAATAGATAGAAAAGAAAAGAAAATGACAGAAAATTTAAGTTTTTTTATCCAATTCAACTGTTAGTGAGTTTTTTATTGAATATAAAAGGGAAAAAATACAAACTTGAACGAAAAATTAAATAACATAATTCTTTTTTATGATTTCAATTATGTGACAATCCAAAAATTTATAAGATTAATAAAATCTTGAATTATTAAATAAATGTTAAAGAATAAAACCTAGATTAAAAATATATGATTAATTTTGAGAGAAACTTATATGGTTTAATGTTTGAAAGAGATTATTGTATAATGGGGTATATTATTTTAAGTATTTATGATTATATGTATGTGCAGTATATGATTAATGTTAAGTGTTAATCAGATAAGTTATAACATTAGTAAACCCTAATGTTCGTTTAAAAACCATAATTCCAGATTTAGAAATCCTAAACCCTAATTTGCAAACCCTAAGGGTCAAGAGTTATGGGAAACATATGAAATGACTAAATCACCCTTAAAATAGTTGGGGAAATGACCAAAATACCCTCGTAAGTGTAAAATGACTAAAATACCCTTATCTTATCTTTTAAACAAAAAGATAGGACCAAATCTTTGGTGACTCATCAATGTAGATTCACCATGTGCTAAAAATCAAAGCAACCAACCAACTATTGACACCTAGCATCAGCCAAATACAATGAATCAAAAGATGAGATAAAAAATGAAGTTAAGTTTAAAGAAAAGATTACTTTAGTTTCTAACTGAAAGTCCAATAATAATCTAGAAGGGGGTTGAATAGATTATTACAGGTTAAAAATTATCTTAGGCCTTTTTGAATTTTTGGATAATTAATTTACAGTGTTAGAAATTAATATGCAAGACAGTAAAATATCAATCACACAATGCACATAAATTTATCTGGTTCATAACATACACCCCTGGTATGTTGCTACGTTCAGTCTCAAGTTCTTATTTAGAACTTCAGATCCTATTACTATCAGTAATAAATACTCCTTCAACAAGCGGAGAAGCCTTTACAAAGTTTTATAGACAAACTTCCAACTGTTCCCAACTAATCTATCTTGGACAGCAAGCTCACAGCTCCCTCCTCAGGCTTAGTTGTACTTTCTTTTGAGTACAGTTCTATTCTATGATCTGGTCTTGAAACAAAAGCCTCTTCTTCACCTCACAAGTTCACTAGAGACCTAACTCCCAGCTGACCTCTCTATGACTTTGGTCTTGGTCGAAGAATTGTTTATCATTCTCACAGGTACATAAAATAAACTAACTCTACCCTTTTCTTTTTATAAAAGATTTTACAACCATTTGCTTCTAAAATAAGCAGATAAGATTTAGTACATATTGATGCTTCTCAAATAAGCAGCTATCAATTAAAGAGCAAATATGCTTATAAAAGTTCAAAGACTTTTGTACTTGTGACAATATGCTTCTTTGTAAGCAAATATGTAAATTTATGCACTATTATAAAAGTTTAAATTACTTTTATGTTTTGTGTAAAATATGCTTCTTGAATAAGCAAATAAGTAAATTTTAGCTTCTACTCAAAGATGCTTCTGTATAAGTAGATAAATAATTTTAATACAATTTTATAAAGAATTATTTATTCTTTATAATAAAGAGTGTTTTTCTATGGATTAAAAAGACATGTTTCTCGATATTCTCTAATAAGTATTATATGAATGACTTTGTGTTCAAATACTTATGATTAACTGGATAAGTCAATTTAAGCAATAATTAACAAGTATATCAATTTAATTAGTTAAGCATTACTTGATATAACAAATATATTTGTTTAACTCGGATAATATATAATAATATTTTATCTACTATGTGATTTATAAATAAAGTCACTTAGTACTATAAGGAATCGTACGGTTCGATTCCCTCACTTAAGAGGAATATCTCCGTAGCCTTTCGGCGTCTAAGTGTGACAGAATTTATATTTTCACAATTGATATTTATATAAATATGTTGAATATATCACTTTTGATTTTCAAATTCGTTTCGAATGATTCACTCTTTTTGGAGGAATATCTCAGTGTCGTTTTGAACTATCAAATGTATATCTATTTTACTATATTTATATAAATAATATCAATAAAAAGTTACTTAATACTATAAGGAATCGTACAGTTCGATTTCCTCTCCATAGAGGAATATCTCAGTAACCTTTCGGCGTCTAAGTATAACTTTTTATTTGATAAATAAATAAAATATAGATATATAAATTGTGTATAACAATTTATATTCGTATATCTATAAATTTAAAACAAGTAAGAAATAATTCAACTAAGTTAATGTTAGGTTTGTAAGATTCATGAACGCAATCAAATTGCACAAAGTAAGCGGAAACGTGGTAATATAGAGTTTTAAAATTTTACAAACCATATACCCGGATCATCTTTTATGCACAATTATTAATTAAACGAAAATATGAAGAACATGAATTATACCCTTGAAGATTCGAGCTTCTTCGTGTACAAGTTCACCTCCAAATCCTTTCGCGTTCAACTTGAATCCACCGGGTTTAGTTCTTTCCTTTGATCAATGTTAGCCACCCAAATGTTTGGCCTCTAGAGGTGATCGACAAACGAAGAAAAAAGATTCAAGAAGATGGGTATTTGGCAAAACCCTATTTTTCTATCTCTCATAGAAAAGATGTACTTTCCCAACTATTGAAATTACGTATTTTGTAAAAAAGTCAACAACCAACATCACCCATAATAAGACTCCTCTTATTTATAGATGTAGGCAACACTCCTTAACAATTAAGGAATTGGGTTTTATTTTAATTAATTAAACTCCTTTAATTAATTAGGCTCCTAATCTTATTAGGAACAATTAATTAAATTTTTTAATTAATTAGTCTCCTAATCCTATTAGGAATATATGAGAGTACTTTTATTAATTAATTTCCAAACTCATTTAGAAATTAAATAATAGTAATAATAATAATAATAATAATAATAATAAGACTCCTCTTATTAATTTATATTTAATATTTCTAAAATATTAAATAAGAATATTAAGCTATTTAATTTATTCTATCACCATAGATTAAATTAAATATACTTAACTTATTAATACGATTATGCCATTAACTTCTTAAATAATTATTCTTCATTTTATGGTGTGACCCTTTAGGTTCTCCATATTAAACCGGCTGTGTATAAATCAATTAGAAAAATTCTAATTAAATGAATAAATTAAACTATTCATTTATTTAAATAAATAATATTTATTCTATAATATGGATAAGCCTCCCTAACGATTAACGACTTTTTAGATAATATAGATTTCAATCATAAAAGAATCTTTGAGTATATAGTTACCGTACAATTCAAACCTTCCACCATACAATGTTTCAATTAAATATAAGACATGGAATTACTCTCAGGTCTTATTTTATTTAATTATATTTATTTTGACTCTTAAATGCACAACTCCAAATAATACAAATTAGAAATTCCTTTTTAATTTCATTCTGCCTTGGCCAAGGACTACTGGGTTGTCATTTATCAAATCACATAGGATATTTCTCTTCTTTTACTAGAAACGGTAGATTTTTTATTGATCATACATTATCTCCATGTATAACTTATTATTTCCAAGCATACCCTTTGATATACCATAAGGGTCTTAAGGAATATGTCAAAGTATAACTCATCATACACAAGATACTATGATGATCTCAAGTCCAAGGATCACTTGTACTACTATTACTACATGAATTCCTATTGACAAGCAAGTTAAACTCCATTAGGTATTCCTTAGCGAGCCACATTCAGTGTACTTATTCTCCAATAAGCACCTACATACTTGCTTTAGTGTCTCCACACAAATGATCATGAGATCAATCATCCTCATCCAATGAGCAAACAACATATGCACCAATCTATCCGAATTCACTAATCCCAAATTTAGTAATCCAACGATTGGGAACTATTTTAGTTTTAAGCTTTCTAAGAATTTAGATCTCATTAGAATGATCATCATCATTATTCTAAAAGCATTGTTTAAAACTATGGGTTTATCACATATTATAAATCAACATTATGTAGATAATTAAAAGTCTTTAATAAATACGCGTCATATTAATTAACATGTGAAGCATGTTTGCATAATATATATATATATATATATATATATATATATAGTATAATCATGCACATATAGAATACTATATTCTATCCGGATTGATTATAGACTTTATTCTAATTTGGTTCAATAGAGCCATCAAGTGAATCAAAAGGTCAAACTTAGGGTGCAAGAATTAAATTTAAATATATCTATTACATTTAAATCCCGGGCTCCATTACAAACGGGTCTTCAAGAGCTCCTTGCTCATTGATCTCCAATTCTTCAAAATAATTCTAACTATTCCTATTACAAAACTATTTAAAATAAATAGAAACTTTGATCAATAGTCAAGGGGAAGTAAATAGGATTGAGATAGAATTTATATTAAGAAAAAATTAGAGAAGAGGAGGTACGCAGACCCTATTTAATAAAACTCATACATTCATGCATCCAACTAAAATAAAATTCAATAACATTGGTCAACAGAACATAATCAATCCCATTTATTATCATACATATCTACATCCATTTATTATCATACATATCTACATATGCATCAATAAATAAATTCATTTCATGAATAATAAACATTCAATATATATTGATATTATTTAATGAGCAAATTTAGTTAGCATAAAATCTAATTTTGAATTAAAATAAACTCCTTTATTTTAATCCAAATTTAAATCAAAATTAACCTCTTTTATTTTAATTTATCCAAATTTAAATAAAATAAACTATTATATTTTAATCAAATTCTTTAATCAAAATAAACTCATTTATTTTAATTAATTATGAAATCCAATTTAAAGTAAAAAACTCCTTTATTAAAGGAAACACGGATTCTCTTTCCTATTCACAAATAAACTCCTTTATTTTAAATAATATGAAATCTTATTCCATATCTAAATAAACTCCTTTATTTAAGGAAATAAGGATTCTCTTTCCTATTCACAAATAAACTCCTTTATTTTGAATAATATGAAATCTTATTTCATATATAAAATAAACTCTTTTATTTAAGGAAACATGGAATCCAATTTCAAATCCAATTAGTTATCATGGAATCCAATTCAAACTCTAATTAGTTATGAAATCCAATTTTAAGATTAAAATAATTTTTTATTTTAATTATAAAATAATTAAGAATAATATATATATATATATATATATATATATATATATCAAAGTTTCCTTACAAAGAACCTCGTTCATATATATATATGATCATGTTCCTGACTTATATAGATATGATTACCTTGGTAATATAAATATTATATATATAACGTGAATCAGGACTCAGAGAAAAATAATAACTTTTTTTTAAAAATAAATTTTATACAACAAAATTATGCCCAATTAAATTGTTCTAAACACATATCAACATACATATCAAATTAATATTTCGCATAAAGGTTTGACTCTGATACCACTGTTAGGTTTGTAATATTCATGGACGCAATCAAATTGCACAAAATAAGCGGAAGCATGGCAAAACAAAGTTTTAAAATTTTACAAACCATATACCCGGATCATCCTTTATGCACAATTATTAATTAAACAAAAATATGAATAACAAGAATTATACCATTGAAGATTCGAGCTTCCTCAGGTACAAGTTCACCTCCAAATCCTTTCGCGTTCAACTTGAATCCATCGGGTTTGGTTCCTTCCTTTTATCAATGTTAACCACCTAAGTGTTTGGCCTCTAAAGGTGATCAACCAATGAAGAAGAAAGATTCAAGAAGATGGATATTTGACAAAACTCAATTTTTCTATCTCTCATAGGAAAAGTGTACTCTCCCAACTATTGAAATTACGTATTTTTTGAAAAAGTCAACAACCAACCTCACCCATAATAAGACTCCTCTTATTTATAGATGTAGGCGACCCTCCTTAACAATTAATGAATTGAGTTTTATTTTAATTAATTAAACTCCTTTAATTAATTAGGCTCCTAATCTTATTAGGAATAATTAATTAAACTTTTTAATTAATTAGCCTCCTAATCCTATTAGGAATATGTGACGCCCCCAAAATAGGTATACATCACCCATTTTGAGTCGCCAAATACATGGTACAAAATTCAAATACAACTTAATTATACAACAGTCGTGTAAAATATGACTAAACATATCTCGTGAGTTTTAATACAAATATTGTCATCTGTATAATATATAAACTCAATGGGGTCCTCATTACATTTATTATCACACTATTTCACGAATAGTGAGGGACTACTAATGCACCATATAGGACCATCACCTGCTTCCCCATTAATCCTCGCTACGTTCTCATTTCACAAGAGAACAATGAAAGCAAAAGGGTGAACTCAACTAGCCAAGAAGAAATATTATGACTAAGATAATGCGTAATAAATTATCTTTAGCCTTCAACAAAGTTAAACCGATACAATATAACAAACATCAAGTTTAATCATAGCGATGAACAAGCAATCCATTAAGAGTCAAGTAGAGAATAAAATCTACTATCTTCTATGATTTAAAAGGTTTTCATCACTTTTATCACGAGACTCAAATTAATAAATAATCCACATCATCAAATCATCCCCGCACTACGTGCCAACGATATTCTTTAAGATATCACGACCACCGAATTATCCATGCGACTACTGGACCAAAGATAATCGTGTTTTTATCAACTATTCCCGATCATGCCATAAAATAATTCATCTTTGCACCCTTGGTCAAGAGAATCTATAGCCATAATCATACAAAAATTATCCATCAATGCACTACGCCAACGAGGATTTTTTCACATCATTTGTAACATTACTACTCACGATTATACCGAATAATCCGTGATCATAATCATACCAAGTCCATCTATGCACTACAGGTCACAGATGACTTTCAACATAATATAAACATGAAGATGATGATAATGACATAATAATTCAATAAAACAAGTTCAAGAATTAATTTATCCAGAACCAATAACGTCCCAAATTATCAACATGATCATTGCTTTGGAGTAAAAATTCAAGAATGCTCGTAAGAATATTTCCATGAAAAGATCTTCGGATGAAGCGCAAATATCAAGGATATTCCACTAATTTCATGGAGTATAGAAGTCAAAACTTTAACCAACCGAGTATAATAAAGAATGGAATAACAAAAGAAATCACCGTGCACGCGATAGTATCGCATGCATGTGTTATTCCATGTAATAATAAATAACGGAACCAAAGTCATGCGTAAAGCGCGCATGTGATGTTCCAATGTAATGATAAAGAATCGGAATTCAGTCATGCGTAAACGATGTATGCGATATTCCAACAGAATAATAAATAATAGAACCAGTGTCGCATTTAATACGATCGGCCAAGCGTGATATTCTAACGTAATAATAAAGAATGGAATAATGTAAGAATTTCACCACGATGCGGTGCATATCAGATAAACAAAGTTATTCCAACATAATAATAAATAATGGAATAATGTAAGAATTTCACCAAGTATAGGGTATCCGCATGATACAAAAGTTATTCCAATGTAATAATAAAGAATGGAATAACAGAAGTTCTCTTCACGAATAAGAAAAAAAGAATACCCTTACGAGTACAACAAATAATATCCCTTACCGTAAAAGAAGAGTATAACTACTGGTAGGGCGAGGATATACTCGAAGAAAACTTGTACTACGCTCAAAGCTTTCTTAAACTCTAAAGAAATACGCTCAAGATTATAGAAGAAGAACTCTCTCTATAGTTTCTCTTTCTAGAGTTTCAGTGAATTCGTAAGAAATAATGAAGGAATGAGCTTATATTTATAGAAGAATGGACTGCATAGTAACTAATTCATGAATGGTTCAGATTGATTTACTTTTAATCGGACGGTCCATATTTAAAGCAAAATCTTTTAAATAAAATAAAATATATTCTATTTATAATCTAATAAAACGAATAACTTTATAAAAGTATTATGTTTTATATAAAAAGTTTTACTATTCAAAGCACTATGGATATACTTATACAACACTATGCATAATAAAATATAATATATTCTATTTATAGAATAACTTTATAAAAGTATTTTGTTTTATATAAAAAGATTTTACTATGCAAAACACTATGCATAATAGAATATAATATATTCTATTTATAGAATAACTTTATAAAAGTATTTTGTTTTATATAAAAAGTTTTTCTGTTTTATTACATTAATAATACTAATAAAACAAAACTGAGTGACTTATCATGTAAACATCAATAACCAATACCGTGTGCTACTATGCAACCACAAGTATTACTGTACTTTTACTACCGAGTAGTTCAACAGTTTTCACGGTAAACTTCCGCCATTA
This sequence comes from Panax quinquefolius, assembly GCA_020205615.1. NCBI lineage: Eukaryota > Viridiplantae > Streptophyta > Magnoliopsida > Apiales > Araliaceae > Panax > Panax quinquefolius. The sequence continues at coordinate 35,393,937 of CM035164.1, forward strand.
TTTTCATAAAAATATTTTTGTCATTTTCTCAATCCGACAATAATTCCGTTGTGGGGTCCACCAATAATTGTACCGTCGTACGGATATTCCCCGACAAAAAGAATATTCCCCAACCAATCGAATATTATACAACAACTTGCATACTTTTCAAATTTTTTAAATACTACCAACAACTATAACACTATCTCAAATCCTCACCATAATATTCAAAAAAAATATTTCGAGAAAATTAAATCTTTATTCATAAAATCTGGGATCTCACAGAATATATGAGAGTACTTTTATTAATTAATTCCCAAACTCAATTAAAAATTAAATAATAATAATAATAAGACTCTTCTTATTAATTTATATTTAATATTTTCAAAATATTAAATAATAAATATTAAGCTATTTAATTTATTCTATCACCATAGATTAAATTAAATATATTTAACCTATTATTATGATTATGCCATTAACTTCTTAAATAATTATTCTTCCTTTTATGGTGTGACTCTTTAGGTTCTCCATATTAAACTGCTTGTGAATAAATCAATTAGAACAATTCTAATCTTATTTAAATAAATAAATTACGATGATTAATTTATTTAAATAATATTTATTCTACAATAGGGATAAGTCTCCCTAGCGATTAACGACTTTCCAGATAATATAGATTTCAACATTAATCATAAAAGAACCTTTGATTATATAGTTACCGTACAATTTAATTCTTCTACTATACAATGTCCCAATTAAATATAAGACATGGAATTACTGTCAAGTCTTATTTTATTTAATTATATGTATTTCGACTCTTAAATGCACAACTCCAAATAATACAAATTAGAAACTCCTTTATAATTTTATTCTGCATTGGCCAAGGACTACTGAGTTGTCATTTATCAAATCACATATGACATTTCTCTTCTTTTACTAGAAGCGGTAGATTCTTTATCGATCATACATTATCTCCATATATAACTTATTATACCCAAGCATACCCTTTGATATACCCTAAGGTTCTTAAGAAATAAGTCAAAGTATAACTCATCATACACAAGATACTATGATGATCTCAAGTCCAAGGATCACTTGTACTACTATCACTACAGAAATTCCTATTGACATGAAAGTTAAACTCCATTAGGAATTCCTTAGCGAGCCACGTTCAATGTACTTATTCTCCAATAAACACCTACAAACTTTTTTTAGTGTCTCCATACAAATAATCATGAGATCAATCATCCTCATCTAATGAACACGCAATGTATGTACCAATCTATCCGGATTCACTAATCCAAAATTTAGTAATCCAACGATTGGGGAACTATTTTAGTTTTAAGCTTTCTAAGAATTTAGATCTCTTTAGAATGATCATCATCATTATTCTAAAAGCATTGCTTAAAACTATGAGTTTATCACATATTATAAAGCAACATCATGTAGATAATTAAAAGCCTTTAAAAAATAAGCGTCATATTAATTTACATGTGAAGCATGTTAGCATATATATATAGTATAAACATGCACATATAGAATACTATATTCTACCCGGATTGATTATGGACTTTATTCTAGTTTGGCTCATTAGAGCCATCAAGTGAATCAAAAGGTCAAACCTAGGGTGCAATAATTAAATTTAAATATAACTATTACATTTAAATCCCGAACTCCATTACAAACGGGTCTTCAAGAGCTCCTTGCTCATCGATCTCCACTCTCCAATTCTTCAAAATAATTCTAACTATTCCTATTATAAAACTATTTAAAATAAATAGAAACCTTGATCAACAGTCAAGGGGAAGTACATAGGAGTGAGATAGAATTTACATTAAGAAAAAATTAGAGAAGAGGAGGTACGCAGACCCCATTTAATAAAACTCATACATTCATGCATCCAACTAAAATAAAATTCAATAACATTGGTCAATAGAATATAATCAATCCCATTTATTATCATACATATCTATATATGCATCAATAAATAAATTCATCTCATGAATAATAAACATTTAATATATATATTGATATTATTTAATGGGCAAATTTAGTTAGATAAAATCTAATTTTGAATCAAAATAAACTCCTTTATTTTAATTCAAATTTAAATCAAAATTAACCTATTTTATTTTAATTTATCCAATTTTGAATAAAATAAACTATTTTATTTTAATCAAATTCTTTAATCAAAATAAACTCATTTATTTTACTTAATTATGGAATCCAATTTCAAGTAAAAAAACTCCTTTATTAAAGGAAACACGATTCTCTTTCCTATTCACAAATAAACTCCTTTATTTTAAATAATATAAAATCTTATTTCATATCTAAATAAACTCCTTTATTTAAGAAAACAAGGATTTTTTTCCCTATTCACAAATAAACTCCTTTATTTTGAATAATATGAAATCTTATTTCATATATAAATAAACTCTTTTATTTAAGGAAACATGGAATCTAATTTCAAATCCAATTAGTTATCATGGAATCCAATTCCAACTCTAATTAGTTATGAAATCCAATTTTAAGATTAAAATAAATTTTTAATTATAAAATAATTACAAATAATATATATATATATATATATATATATATATATATATATATATATAATACTAGCAATAAACAAATACCATGATTAGTAATCATATTACAACAACATTCACTTTCAGATAACACGTTATACCATGTAATCATGAATCTTTTATCCCACGTGGTAATCTTATATATATATATATATACATATCAATTAACTTCGTTCATATATATATAAGATCATGTTCCTGACTTATATAGATATGATTACCTTGGTAATATAAATATTATATATATATAACGCGAATCAAGACTCAAAGAAAAACAATAACTTTTTTTAAAAAAATAAATTTTATACAGCAAAATTATGCCCAATTAAATTGTTCTCAACACATCAACATATAAGGGTGTTCATCCCAAGAAAAAGCAGACCGAATCCTAAGAGATCAACCGAATCTGCATCAAATAGGCCAAATATCGATATCGATATCTAATCGGTTGAATGGGTATATCTGAACCTATGGTACTTAAGTTGACCCAGATATCTCGAATCCCATGCACTTGGGATTCTAAGACTCTGCTTTTTACCAAAAATTAATATAATTATTATTTTTATTATTATTATTATATTATTATTATTATCATTTTTTTTATTATTATTTTTATTATTATAATCATTATTATATTATTATTATTATTATTATTTTTATTATTATAATCATTATTTTTTTATTATTATTTTAATAAATTATTAATAATAATACAAAAATAGAAAATCGGTATATTCTTCCCTCTTTAGGTTCGGTTTTCTACCGAACTATAAAAACGCAACGTAACCGAAAAATTGTGATCGAAAACCGATATATACCAGTTTTTTTGTACCGAATTGGATCGGTTCGGAAAACCAAAAAACCGAAAAAATCGATCCAAATGAATAGCCCTATCAACATACATATCAAATCAAAACAATTAATATTTTGCATAAAGGTTTGGCTCTGATACCACTGTTAGGTTTGTAATATTCATGGACGTAATCAAATTGCACAAAATAAGCGGAAGCATGGCAAAACAGAGTTTAAAAATTTTACAAACCATATACCCGGATCATCCTTTATGCATAATTATTAATTAAACGAAAATATGAAGAACAAGAATTATACTCTTGAAGATTCGAGCTTCCTCAGGTACAAGTTCACCTCCAAATCCTTTCGCGTTTAACTTGAATCCATCGGGTTTGGTTCCTTCCTTTTATCAATGTTAACCACCCAAGTGTTTGACCTCTAGAGGTGATCCACCAAGGAAGAAGAAAGATTCAAGAAGATGAGTATTTGACAAAACCCTATTTTTCTATCTCTCATAGAAAAGGTATACTCTCCCAACTATTAAAATTACGTATTTTATGAAAAAGTCAACAACCAACCTCACCCATAATAAGACTCCTCTTATTTATAGATGTAGACAACTCTCCTTAACAATTAAAGAATTGAGTTTTATTTTAATAATTAAACCCCTTTAATTAATTAGGCTCCTAATCTTATTAAGAACAATTAATTAAACTTTTTAATTAATTAGCCTTCTAATCCTATTAAGAATATATGAGAGTATTTTTATTAATTAATTCTCAAACTCATTTAGAATTAAATAATAATAATAGTAGTAATAATAATAATAAGACTCTCTTATTAATTTATATTTAATGTTTCCAAAATATTAAATAATAAATATTAAGCTATTTAATTTATTCTATCACCAAAATTAAATTAAATATACTTAACTTATTATTACGATTATACCATTAACTTCTTAAATAATCATTCTTCCTTTTATGGTGTGATCCTTTGGGTTCTCCATATTAAACTAGTTGTGAATAAATCAATTAGAAAATTCTAATCTCATTTAAATAAATAAATTAAACTATTAATTTATTTAAATAAATAATATTTATTCTACAATAGAGATAAACCTCCCTAGCGATTAACGACTTTCCAAATAATATAGATTTCAACATTAATCATAAAAGAACCTTTGGGTATATAGTTACCGTACAATTCAATCCTTCCACCATACAATGTCCTAATTAAATATAAGACATGGAATTGTTGTCAAGTCTTATTTTATTTAATTATATGTAATAAATGAAACCATAAAATAGAAATAAATCTTCTCCTTAAGGAGTTACAATCATCTTAAAGATATATCCATCCCAAGTCATACTAACCTTAAATCTCAAATGCAGAAACATAAACAAATAACAGTCTTACACAACATTGACATAAGTTTGAAACATAAATACATAATCACATAAACAACAAGTCTTCATCACTTGTTAATCTTGCCCTTGCCTTTGCTAGTAGAAGGCTCGTCGGACCTTTAGTTCTTAACTGCAATGTTATTATTACGCAAGAGTGAGCATGATTGCCCACAAGTATAATAATGTAACAACAATATAATAACATACGAGTGAATCAAAGACTTCTGGAATAAAAACTCAACTTTTGAATCAAGAATGAATAACAAGAATCAAAAGAACTTCTGAGGGTCATAGGACCTTGAACTATGTCCTAGGTTGTCAAGTGTTTAAACTTGAAACCTTTAATAGTCATAAGACTATGGACTCTTCTATTCGTACTTAGGGGGATCAGCCCTTAGTACCATACCGTGCACAATATCTTAACGCTAAAGCATAAGTAATCCCCTATACAGGGTTGTTCATCTCAGTTTGACATTAGAGTCCGCGCTAAAGGAAGTTTGGTTTGGATAAATTCAACAAGGGTTCTGAAATTTAGAACGTTAATAAACTATGGACTAGTCGAATCAATAAGGGTTCGCTAGTCATACAAGGTTCGACAACAACTGATATTCAAATTGAATAATAAACTCAAGAGGTATACAATGGAATAAGTATTGTATAACAGAAATCATACTTTGAAAAAATTAATAACCTTTAATATAACATATTGAACTTGATCAATAAATAACAAGAACTTGCTCGATATAGAATATGAGTCTAGAATTTTCTCAATGTAAAGAGGTAAGGTTTATAAACTTGCATAACGATAACAAGTAGGGTTAGAAAACTTGCCTCGTGCATAGGTTACACGTTAACTATACACGTTCCTCGATTTAATCCTACATACCATTTACATTCACAATACTAGTCAATTATAACGTAACTAGCATCACAAGTTCATTCTCTTTGTCTAAACTCTAATTATGATTATACTAATCAAGTTACAACACTTGTTTTCACATAATAAAAAACTTCACGGACGCTAAGCTAACTACGTGTTTAACAATTTAATTAAACATATAATTACTTTATTGACATGTTAAGGATCTATTTTAACATCACATTATATGTCTAACACATTTTTATGTTAATTAGATTAGGTTACAATTTACAGTTCCTAAATAAAATAACTAAAATGCTCATTCTTGGACAAACTGCATAGTGGCGCTACGGCGCCACCATGTAAGCTATACTTGGCGTTAACGTCATGATCATACCGACTTGACTAATGGCGTCAGAAAGGTGGTCAAGCGCCAGACGCTGAATTTAGGGCATAGAGAGCCGGCGTGACATGGCATGTGACAAACCGAGTTCGAGAAAATTGCATAGTCAGTGAAAATGCAGAGCAAGCCAAAATCTACCAATTTCTTTATTCATACATGAATTTAAACATACCCAGACATTATAATATACACATAATCATTACTCAACCTTTCTAGCATAATTTTAACAGGTTAAAACAAACAATTACTTGAATTAATTCATGTAATTTCAGTGTTCTTGGTGATTTTGAAAATATTGAACATGAAACAGAAAATTGGCATTACGGGTTTGTTATAACACCGAATCTGTCCATTCAAAGTTTATTTTCTTCGTTTTGACATGTGATAACATTATCTACCGTTAAATTTCAAGTTAAACAACAATTTGTAGCATACCGATTCCCATAAGGGCCATACATATGAAACTTATACTCGGTAACTTCACAAATCTATTTACAACATATTTGTATGCAATTGATGTTATGAAAACATACATATATGGTAAAAACATGTTATGATAACATATTATCATATATATACACAAATTATTACTCTTATCAATTACAAAGACTTGAACAGAGACTTGAAATGATTTTTTCATAAAAATATTAACAACGTAAATTATAAATTAGGTTGAAGAGATTACTCTATTGCAGATTTTCTGATTCTTCAATCTTACAATGTCTCTCTATATTTTCTCTGAATTTCTCTCTGGATTTCTCTCTAGTTAGGACTCATAAATAAAATACGTCTTCTAAAATAAGACTGATTAATGCGCTTTAGAATCGGGTAAGTGGTGGTGGTGCTTAACCCCATTCATGGGTTAACTGCTCTCAACTTCTCATAGGGCCTTGTTTGGCTAGTCTTAAAAGGCTCATTCCCATTTAATTTAATAAATCTCTTATAATATAGCTTAATAATGTCACACCTATTTAAACAATAAATTGAATATCTTATTTACTTTAATTTAAATAAAATGTAATAATTTCTCATTAATTTACATAGTCACATAATTAAAATTTTCATTTATTAATTATGTCAATTTATTAAATCTCTAATTAATTATTAAATTAATCAAAATAACATTATGCTTATTAAATAATTCATTTAATTCAATAAGCTCACTTAAATACATACTTTGAACAATAAAATTCCTCACATTAATTTAATCAATATAACACATATAATTAAGTTAATCTACCATAAATTCATCAATTAATTATTTAATCCAATAATTAAATCATCGAAAACATTTATTTAATTCAATAAATATTCAAATTAGATTACAAAATCTCGTTCGTCACAAATCTGCTCAAAGATCTTAACATCTCAGTTCCTTTGCATGTTACTGTTTATTATGATAGCTCCTCTGCAATTGATCTCGCTTCTAATCTTGTTCATCATGCCAGAACTAAGCATATAGACCTTGACTGCCATTTTATTCGAGTGAAGATTCATCAAGGTTTGCTACTTCCAACTTGTAAGACCCCGAATTTTATGAAATAAAAGTATTCAATTTTTTTATTTTGGTAAATAGTTAAATTGATAAAAATTTAAAGTTAAGGGTGATATTTGAAAGTTTTGCAAAGAAATCAAGTTGATATAAAATATTCATTGTGTCGGGGAATATTCGTTTTAACAGGGAATATTCGTACGACGGCACAATCATTGGTGGACCCCATAACGGAAGTATTGTCGTATTTAGAAAATGACAGAATTATCTTTTTTATAAAAATAACGGTGAAAGTTTTACCGTTAAACTATTGAACTACCCGGTAGTAAAAGTACAGTAATACGCGTGGTTGCATAGTAGCACACGGTATTGATTCTTGATACTTACGTAAGAAGTCACTCAGTTATACTCAATTATTGTTATAGTAATTGCTGCATCATATCTCTCATATTATTGATTCAATTATTGTCACAAAGATTATCTCAGATAATATTTTATATTATTAAATCAATAATTGAGACGACAAAGTTATTCATATTATTATTTGTAATATTGACAATGTCTAGAAGTTCTGTCAAGGAGAGGTTTGGTCACCTAATTGCGCGCCAATAAGGAGAAATCCTTATCGGAAAGCCCACTCTTTCCTGAGAATGATTTGGTTGTTAAATATTGTGAGTTATAATATTAATAATGAATAAATTCGTATTGATTAAAGATGAAATTGATATTTCCATTGTGTTGGGATTATTAGTGCTAGTGAAAATCGACATCTATTCCGATAATAATTGATGTCTGGAGGTTATATTGACCAATCGGGTAATTAATCAGATAAATGAGCAATTAATTGATATTTATTCACATGCTTATAATTATGTGTTCACATGTGTGTACTATTGAGTCACATGAATGTACTATTAGGGATATTGGTGCAAGATTGATAATACTTGCATGACTAAATTAAAAATGGAGGTATAGATGAAGTTACTATACTGTAATTAGTTTTTTCACATGATTATACTATTGAGTCATATGAATGAACTATTAATTCACATGATTTACTATTAGGGGAGGTGGTGCAAGTTTGATAATACTTGCAGGGCTAAATTAAAAATAAAGAAAAATAGGAAGGTATTATACTGTAATATTTCGAGCCCCAAAACGTGCAATTATCGAAACTATATTTTTCTATAAATAGAAGCTCATTCTTCCTTCATTCTCACCAATTCACTAAGTCTCACAAAAACAATTATAGAGATAGAAGCTATAGAGAGAGAAGCTATAGAGAGAAAGAAGAAGTGAAGTCTGCTACTTCACTACTCCAGTATCCAGTCTTCTTCTGAGTTAAGGGGTATTATTTATTTCATATTCTGAAGAGATGTTATTTTTCGTATTCGTATGAATATTATATTCGTTCAATATTCGTAAGGAATATCATCTTCGTTCAATATTAGTAGGAATATTATTTTCGCTTCAACAAATGTAGATGGGGTATTATTTCTTCGTAAATGATATTATTTCTTTCAATATCATTATGCCGGAATATTGGTACGAATTTTATTGTGGAATTTCTACCTTTTTGTGTCGGGGTTACTATTCACTCTAGTATTATTCACTCAGGTATTCGGGGCACTTTTCGTACCGGAGTACTATTCACGAGTTACTATCCATGGGTTACTATTCACCCGATTATTATTCACTCTAGTATTATTCACTCGGGTATTTGGGACACTTTTCATGTCGGGATACTATTTACGAGGTACTATTCTCGAAGTACTATTCACATAGTACTATTCATGGAGTACTATTCACTCGAAAAATATATTTCTGTTCTGTCCAAATTATTTTTGGTACATGAATTTTACTCCACAAAGCAGTATCATGTTGACAATTTGGATATTTATAAACTCTGGATAAATTTAAAGTCTTTAATATTTATCATTGATTTCGTTTGATTAATGCTTATATCATTGTCATCATCCTCATATTTATATTGTGTTGAAAGTCATCCGTAGCCTGCAGTGCATAGATGGACTGTTGGTTATTGGTTTTACAGTTGTATGTCTTTGGACCGTAGTGCAAAGAAGAATTATTGATTGATATCTTTGGTCGTAGTGCAAAGATGAAATGTTGATTGATAGCTTTGGCCCATAATGCAAAGATGAACAGGTGTATGACATGATCATGACCACTGGTGATACTAACGAATATTCTTGGCCATAGTGCATGGATAATTTGATGATGAGATCAAGGGGATCGCCACCATTAGTTAACAAATTGAATATCTTTGGTCGTAAAAATCGAGACAGATATTGATTGGTATGATCATGACCATTGGTTTTATAGTTAAATATCTTTGGCTCATAGTGCAAAGATAAACAACTGATTGGTATGATCATTGTTATTACATTTGAATATCTTTAGCCTTTGGGGTAAGGATATTGAGTAAACGTTCTATTAAGACTTTGTGGCAAAGAGAAACTGTTGATTTACATGATTATAAATATGAATTGTGGATTTAACTATAATCGTTGGTGGTTCAGGTGATGAGAATTCTTTTTGTCTTGGGTATAATAAAGAACTGTTGATAAGTATTGCAGGAATGAAATATTAACGATGTACTTTTAATCTAGAGCAGATAGTAGATATTATGTTCTACTTGACTTTTCTAATGGATTGCTTATTCCGTTGCAGTTGTTGGTCTAAAACTTGTTGTCTATTATATTCTATTAGTTGTTATACTGTTGAAGGCTAACGATAATTTATTCTGCATTATCTTGGTCATAATATTTCTTACTGGGCTAGTTGAACTCACCATTTTCTTTCACTGTTCTCTTCAGAAAATGAGAATATAACAGGGACTAGTCGGGGAATGGAGTGACGGTCCAGATGTTGCATTAGTAGTCCTCACTATTCAGTGAAATAGTATGATAATAAATGTAATGAAGACTTCATTTGAGTTTGAATACTGTCTATAAGACAATATTCGTGTAAAAACTCTAAGCTACGCTGTTGTCGTATTATATAAAAGAAGTTTGTATTTGATTTATGTACCATGTATTTGGTGACTCAGAATGGGTAATGTATACCTATTTTGGGGGCGTCACAGTTGGTATCAAAGCCATAGAAAAGAGCCCCGAGCCTTTATCTGGTGACTTCCAAGTCTTGGGATACATCGAAGCCAGACTTTCCGTAGGGGGCCGCCAGTGAGTAATCTGGTGGCAAGTTGATAGTACCATCAGAGGTGCTATCCAAGTCCCGGATCTTGGTCACAATTGGTATCAAAGCTTAGGGATATGATCCCATTTGTGAGATGTGAGACTAGAACTAGGAGGGAAAGATGGGTAATTCCTTCGCTAGTATGACCTACCTAAGTTTATTTGTTATTTAATTGGTCGGTCAGAGTATAGGGATAATATGTGGCATGTCAATTAACCCTTATTTTGAAAATATATTCTAGAATGATATCTGAAATACAAGAGATGAAAAATGGGAAAATCATGATAGAGAGGATATAACCAGGAAGGTACAATCCGAAAAGAAAGCAAGGTATTTTAATCTCTTTGAACTACCAGGTACGTAAATTTCGAGGGCAAAATTTCATAAGGAGGGGAGATTGTAAGACTCTGAATTTTATGAAATAAAAGTATTCAATTTTTCTATTTTGGTAAATAGTTAAATTGATAAAAGTTTAAAGTTAAGGGTGATATTTGAAAGTTTTGCTAAGAAAGCATGTTGCTATAAAATATTCGTTGTGTTGGGGAATATTCGTTTTAACAGGGAATATTCATACGACGACACAATCATTAGTGGATCCCACAACGAAAGTATTGTCGTATTTAGAAAATGACAGAATTATCTTTTTATAAAAATAACGGCGAAAGTTTTACCGTTAAACTATTGAACTACCCGGTAGTAAAAGTACAATAATACGCGTGGTTGCATAGTAGCACACGGTATTAATTATTGATGCTTACGTAAGAAGTCACTCAGTTATACTCAATTATTGCTACAGTAATTGCTGCATCATATCTCTCATATTATTGATTCAATTATTGTCACAGTATCATCTGCATAATATTTTATATTATTAAATCAATAATTGAGACAACAAAATTATTCATATTATTATTTGCAATATTGACAATGTCTAGAAGTTCTGTCAAGGAGAGGTTTGGTCACCTAATTGCACGCCAATAAGGAGAAATCCTTATTGGAAAGCCCCCTCTTTCCTGGGAATGATCTGGTTGTTAAATATTATGAGTTATAATATTAATAATGAATAAGTTCGTGTTGATTAAAGATGAAATTAATATTTTTATTGTGTTAGGATTATTACTGTTAGTGAAAATCGACATCTATTCCGATAATAATTGATGTCTGGAGGTTATATTGACCAATCAGGTAATTAATCGGATAAATGAGCAATTAATTGATATTTATTCACATGCTTATAACTATGTGTTCATATGTGTGTATTATTGAGTCACATGAATGTACTATTAGGGATGTTGGTGCAAGATTGATAATACTTGCATGACTAAATTAAAAATGGAGGTATAGATGAAGTTACTATACTGTAATTAGTTTTTTCACATGATTATACTATTGAGTCACATGAATGAACTGTTAATTCACATGATTTACTATTAGGGGAGGTGGTGCAAGTTTGATAATACTTGCAGGGCTAAATTAAAAATAAAGAAAAATAGGAAGGTATTATACTGTAATATTTCGAGCCCCAAAACGTGCAATTATCGAAACTATATTTTCCTATAAATAGAAGCTCATTCTTTCTTCATTCTCACCAATTCACTAAGTCTCATAAGAGCAATTATAGAGATAGAAGCTATAGAGAGAGAAGCTATAGAGAGAAAAAAGAAACGAAGTCTGCTACTTCACTACTCCAGTATCCAGTCTTCTTCTGAGGTAAGGGGTATTATTTATTTCATATTCTGAAGAGATGTTATTTTTCGTATTCGTATGAATATTATATTCGTTCAATATTCGTAAGGAATATCATCTTCGTTCAATATTCGTAGGAATATTATTTTCGTTTAACAGTCGTATGGGGTATTATTTCTTCGTAAATGATATTATTTCTTTCAATATCATTATGCCGGAATATTGATATGAATTTTATTGTGGAATTTCTACCTTTTTGTGTATGGGTTACTATTCACTCTAGTATTATTCACTCGGGTATTCGGGGCACTTTTTGTGCCGGAGTACTATTCACGGGTTACTATTCACCCGATTACTATTCACTCTAGTATTATTCACTCGGGTATTTGAGACACTTTTTATGCCGGGGTACTATTCACGAGGTACTATTCCCGAAGTACTATTCACATAGTACTATTCACGGAGTACTATTCACCCAAAAAATATATTTCTGTTCTGTCCAAATTATTTTTGGTACATGAATATTATTTTTGAATTTTACTCCACAAAGCAGTATCATGTTGACAATTTGGATATTTATAAACTCTGGGTAAATTTAAAGTCTTTAATATTTATCATTGATTTCGTTTGATTAATGCTTATATCATTTTCATCATCCTAATATTTATATTGTGTTGAAAGTCATCCGTGGCCTGTAGTGCATAGATGGACTGTTGGTTATTGGTTTTAAAGTTGTATGTCTTTGGACCGTAGTGCAAAGAAGAACTGTTAATTTATATCTTTGGTCGTAGTGCAAAGATGAAGTGTTGATTGATAGCTTTGGCCCATAGTGCAAAGATGAACAGGTGTATGACATGATCATGACCACTAGTGATACTAACGAATATCCTTGGCCGTAGTGCATGGATAATTCGATAATGAGATTGGCAGGATCATGACCATTAGTTAACAAATGAATGTCTTTGGGCAGTAGTGCAGCAATCGACGCTGATAATTGATTGGTATGATCATGACCATTGGTTTTATAGTTGAATATCTTTGGCTCATAGTGCAAAGATAGACAACTGATTGGTATGATCATTGTTATTACATTTGAATATTTTTAGCCTTTGGGGTAAGGATATTGAGTAAACGTTCTATTAAGACTTTATGGCAGAGAGAAACTGTTGATTTACATGATTATAAATATGAATTGTGGATTTAACTATAATTGTTGGTGGTTCAGGTGATGAGAATTCTTTTTGTCTTGGGTATAATAAAGAGCTGTTGATAAGTATTGCAGGAATGAAATATTAACGATGAAATTTTAATCTAGAGGAGATAGTAGACATTATGTTCTACTTGACTTTTCTAATGGATTGCTTATTTCGATGTAGTTGTTGATCTAAAACTTGTTGTCTATTATATTCTATCAGTTGTTATACTGTTGAAGGCTAACGATAATTTATTCTGCATTATCTTGGTCATAATATTTCTTACTGGGCTAGTTGAGCTCACCCTTTTCTTTCACTGTTCTCTTCAGGAAATGAGAATATAGCTGGGACTAGTCGGGGAATGGAGTGACGGTCCAGATGTTGCATTAATAGTTCTCACTATTCAGTGAAATAGTGTGATAATAAATGTAATGAAGACTTCATTTGAGTTTGAATACTGTCTATGAGACAATATTCGTGTAAAAACTCTAAGCTACGCTGTTGTCGTATTATATAAAAGAAGTTTGTATTTGATTTATATACCATATATTTGGCGACTCAGAATGGGTGATGTATACCTATTTTGGGGGCGTCACACAACTTATATTCCTTCCAAACTTCAACTTGTCGATATCTTCACCAAGTCTCTTGGGAAAATATTGCACTGGTTTTTCTCAGCAAGTTGAGGGTTCTCAATCCTTTCCACCCATCAACTTGTGGGGAAGGTATTATAGATAATGTATCTAACACAACATCACAAGATCAAAAACAAGTTAATACTTGTTTTACAATATTAGATACACAACAAAATAGGCTCAATAGTCAAGTAGTTGCTTGTTACAATTACACAAGGTTGGTATTGTAATAAGCTCATTATTTATAAGAGCTTTTATGTCTTTTACATTTAGTTTGTTAGGTAGACATTTAGTATAAATATAGAAGCTGAATACATAGTTAGGTAAGAAAAGTAGCTAACAAGTTTCCTTTAAAGCTCTGTAATGGTGTTTTAGTTTATAAATGAATATACATAAATTGCTCCAGATTATGAGTTCTAAGAAAACTAACACCCTACATATCAGTGCCCTGACTTAAGCAGTCCTCCCGGAACCCCCAACTCCGGTGAATTTTTTGCAGGTTTTTGGTGAATTCAAGGCGATCAAGCGGCGGTCAAAGTTAAGGTTCGTGGGTTGACCGAAGCCCTAATTTGAAGGTTGCTAATTGACGCATCAGATTGGCATCATCTGTGGGAAACGAACAAATAAGCATATTCTCTTTCACACTCTAAAAAATCATGATGAATACTAGCGCTTCAACACCAAATCAATCCACCACTATGATCACTTTTTTGTTGTGAAAACACTTTCATCATACAGCATAATCCTTGGTAGGATATGACTGAATTAATATCAAGGTATTGCCTCTACATATCATATGGAATTGAAGTTTCCAACAACAAGTGAAATAGAGGAAGTCAAGGGTGATCTGAAAGTAGCTAGAAGTTGCTCCTTATTAGCCATAAAGCACAATAGTGTTGAGAGGCAAGTCTTACCTATTAATTCTTTAGTTATGAGGGATAAAAATAAAGAGCAAAGAGGATAACTTGCAAAGGAGCTAATCCCAATTTTATTGGAAGATGCCGATCTTGACAACAACTATATGTCATAAATTGATCCCCAATTTATGAGTTATCATTCACAAGTTGAATGTAGACCAAAAAATGAGACCCATAAAAAAAAGTAGCATTGCACCACCAAAACTAAAGTCATGGAGGCCCATAATTAAAGCCATGAAGGCCGAAATCAAGGCCATAGAGCCCATAATTGAAGTCATGGAGACCAGAATCAAGATCATGGGGACCTATATTAATTAAGATCATGGAGACCCAAAATTAAGGTTATGTAGGCTATAATCAAAGTCATGGAGGCCCAAAATTAAGGTCGTGAAGTCTAAAATTAAAGTCATGGAACCCATAATCAAAGCCAAGGCCATGGGGCCTAGAATTAGTGTCATGAGCGCCAAAAAATAAAGTCATTGAGGTCAGAATCAAGGCCATGGAGGCCCAAAATTAAGGTCATGGGGGTAGAATTAAGGTCATAGTGGCCAAGAATTAACGTCATAGTGGCGAAGAATTAACGTCATGGGCGCCAAAAATAATAATAATTAAGTACTCCTTCAAAAATATGGGTGCAAATTAATGATGTGGATAAAATAACCCACCAATGGCTAGTAGCCACATGCTATATCTAAAATCCTATTATTAAAGGGTAATATAATAATTTCAATCACTGTGTATTCTAGAAGTATATTAAATCCATTAAAGGATAAAATTCTTAGGAAGTTTAACTATCCAAGGATTGGTAGCTTGAAAGGTCTCTAAAACCATGTAAGATTCTAATTCTTAACTTTGAAGGAGATAATTCTCATGCTATAAATAAGGGATGTTTCAATATATTCAAGGGACACTATTTACTCTAATAATAATTTTCTCCCTCGATATCAGTGTTCTAACTTAAGTATCAGGGAGTCCTCCAGGAGCTCCCAATTCCGGTGGACTTTTTACAGGTTTTTCGACGAATTCAAGGCGGTCAAGCGACGATCAAAGTCATGATTCGTGGATTGACCGAAACCCTATTTATTATTTTTATTGACGCATCAAAGTCAAATTGAGATATTTTTAACTCAAAATTGATATGATCAATTCATTTAATTTAAAACAATACAATCATAACATTTGTAAATTATCTAAAAAGTATTATTAATTATAAATTTTATTATTTTTAAACATTAAATAAATCCCGTCAATTTTAAATTTAAAAATATTTAAAAGTCAAATTTGGTCTTATTTTGGAGGGAAGAGTCACACATTTGTAAATAAATAATATTTTTGCGTACACAATTAATCATATTTTGTACTTCCAATGTTTCCATGGGGATGCTAATTACTGATTAGAACAAAGGTAACAAAGATCCAATGTTAACAAGGATCTATGAAACTTATAACTTTAGAAAATATAAAAAAAAAGGTTAAAAAATAGCACTCCACTTCAAGAACAAAATGCACTTCGGTATCAATTTGTTAATGTTTCATCCTTCTAAATAGATTTACTCCGATGAGACCGTCTTCCAAGTTTCTATGTCATTTCTCTAGTAAATTTTACACCCATAATATTTATATTATGTGCTTGTTTGTGTTCTGGCTCAGGAGTTCAAATGGACAGAAAAGAAAAGAAATGGACGAAAAATTTAAATTTTCTTTTCAATTTATATGTTTCTGACTTTTTTAATAAACGGAAAAAAGAAAATTGATAGAAAATTTGGCCACTTTTCATGCCAAAGTTTTCTGTTCAAAATTGGCCTGATATGGACAGAAAAGAAATTGGAATAAGTAATATTTTTATAATTCTCTTATTATCCTCAACTTTTAATATAATAAATTTTAAATTACAACTTATGTCCCCAATTTATTTTTATCTAATAAAACTAAGCTGGTAAAGAGAAAAAAACTTTTTGGCGTGAACAACTTTTTCTTCATCTGCCACCACCGACAGTTATACCGCAATAACTTCTCCTTCTTCAAATTCTTTCATAATTCCTCTTGTTGAACGCTCCCCTGCAAAACCCTTTTCTACCGTCCCAACACTAAGGTTTGGTATTATCTCTCTTTTGAATATCTCATTTTACATATATATATATATATATATAGTCCGATTCCTATCCGGACTCCCGGATTTTCTTAAAATACGGACCCTTTTTTTTTTTGCTTTTTTTTAAAACAACTAAATTTTTTTTTAATATTTTATGGAACTGAAATTTTTCCATAATACTGGTTTTGGGAGTGATTTGGATACATATAACAAAACATGTATGTACAGACTGTACATACATGTTTTGTTATACGTATCCAGATCACGCCCAAAAAACTGTATTATATAAAAATTTCAATTCCATAAATTAAAAAAATTTTAGTTGTTTTAAAAAAAAAGCTACAAAAAAAAGGGTCCGGATTTGATCAGGTCCGAATTTATATATATATATATGTGTGTGTGTGTGTGTGTGTGTGTGTGTGTTCTTTATTTGTTGTTTGAACTTGAATTTGCAAGTTTATTTGTTACTAGTATCAGATATACATATTATCTTGTTTTTCAGCAACATTTTGTTTGTTGATAATGGTATTCAAATAATTGAGAATTGTTTTCCCTTTTTCTTATCACTTGTAGTACTTCACCTTCTAAACTTTGGTTCACATTCAATAATTATTTGAATATTTGTATTTGATTATGAATTTTTTTCTTTGATTAAATTTATCTTACATATGTTTATTCATGGTTCAAAGGTTATAATTAATAGAAGGTAAATTTGTAAAAGTGATATTTTTATTTTCTTTTCATTGAAACTCAAAAAACGCAAGAAAAGAAATTTTTTAAATTTTATATTAAAAACTCAAAAACAACACAAAGAAAAACTTTAATTTTTTATTCTTTTCTTTTCTTTTCTGTTCTAATTTAAGTTTTCTATTTTCTTTTCCGTCCAAAACTCAAAAACAGAGTAAAGCTTCAAACATGTTTGAGAATTTTGTACATCTACGAATAATTTATCTTAAAACGCAATTTATTTAGTTCATAAATACAACGTATAAATTCAAACATGCATTTAAACCTTCAAAACTACTAAATGCTACTGTTGCAAGCATTATTAAACCTTCAAAACTACTAAACGCTACTATTACAAACACTATAAACACCGATAACCGAACATAACCAATATCTAACTTGATCAATTCGTCAAAATATTGGTTACATGTCTCCCAAAACAACACAAGAGGTCAAATTGAGGGTACTGCTTTATTTGTTTTCTTTCTTCTCTTGTAACATTATGAACTTCATCGTTAAACAAAACAGACCATACTTCATCCCAAAAAAAAAAAAAAAACAGACGATACAATGTGATCATGTTTTCTTTGTTTTCAGCCTGTGTATGTATCTATGGAGTATGGACTTTGATCCTGCAAATATTAACTATTTTATTACTGCAACAATTTAAGCAGCCTCCAAGTGCAGCTTGAAATCATCTTCTGTAAATCTTATCAGAATGGAATCATTAAATTCCAAATAACGTATGGTAAGTAAATTAATTATAATAACAAAATCCCCCCACAAGCCAAAAAAAATGTTAAACAAGCATGAAAATAATTAGAACACCAACTCAACACTATCTGGAAGTTAGGTACTTCAGAATACAAATACAAGCAAGGGTTACACAAGTTATAATATCCTTCAGAAAACTCGTGCTACTGCTTATCATTATTTGTTGCAGATATTCCAAGACGAGATCATTGCCTTTCCCTTGAATGTCAATACATGAAAGCTTCCGCTATTTCTTAGGTATCAAGCCTCCTTCTGAAGGGTTCCCAAGTCTCCCCATGACAACTGTTTTGCATAAAAACAAATTGTAAAATATATTAATACATAATTACATGTACATGTGAATGTGTGAGGTGTGCGGGTTTTTTTTGCGCGCGCATGGGGGTGGGGAGGGGGGTGGGGTTGTGTGAGAAACACATTAGAGATTATATTGTTCACACCATAGAATTGTGATAATTGATACCCTACTTGGGTAAAAACTGAACCATCTCCACTAAAATTATCTTTCTTTCTCCTCTATTTGGTGTTATGTTCCCTTAATTCTAGGAAACAGCCTCAGCATTTCAGTTGGGACTTAGATAACGAGGTATGATACTTTTAAGTTCAGTGTACTATATGACATTGAAATGACTAGCTTCTACATTTAAGTACCAAAAACTTCACCATGTAATGCTCTTTACATATTACTTGTATATAGCTTAATCAACTAGCACCTGCCTGTTGAAGTAACAAATAGTCGCACACTTGAGGCGATGGAGAACAGAAAAAGAAAATTAAAAGGTTAATTATTAATTTTTTTGGTATTATTGTTTAGAGATAAATATTTGATTTATGGAATTATATTTAGTAAAGATAAAGTATAATATACTAGAATATGAATTAAGGTAGTAGATAATTGATAGGTTAACTTTCCTAATTTTAAATTAGGGTTTTATTTGTCCATTAAGTCTTAGATATCTATATAAAAATCCACATTATTATTCAGATTATTAAATATAAACTTATTTGAAATAGATTTACTCTTTGTGTGTGTTTCTCTACTGATTCGCTGTGGGGATAGATACTCCAAGCAACCCCAAAACAACCAACTTCTTCTTAACTATCCCAATTAGGGCCCCACTTGCCTAACCACTCTATCCCAAATAAGAGAACACCATCTTCCAGCCGCTGCGAAGGGTAAAAGAAAAGGAAATAAGAACGGCTACAATAGCGCAGTACTATTCACAGTACATTACCCAGAAAATAAAATCATCCACATCACAAACAGCCTCTATCCTTGCCTATTCCAAACAGCACCCTATATTTTACACAAACGCAGCCTTAAATCTAACCCTGTTCATCATCCCAAAAACAAAACCCCAACCAGAAAAAAAAAATAGCCAAACAATATTACCAAACCACAACCCTAGCTGCCAATGCTAAACCCATTTTGTCCCTGCTTCAGCAAACAGCAGCAGCCCTTGTCGGAAACAAACAGCCACTACCTCCAGCCAGCCACCAACCCCACCTCCATTGTGTCATTGTCTCGGTGAACCAGCCACACATCTCACTGGAAAAAAAAGAAGAAAAACACAGAGGAAGAGAAAAATAATAACCTCACTGCCAGATGCCGTTGCTGCCTTTAGCACTTGCTGCCATTGCTCTGCTTGTCTCCGTTGTTGATCCTTTCATTTCATCATCACCAGCTTCCTCCCGATTGCCTTTTGCAGCTTGCCTGAGTATGTTCTTAGCTTGAGTCTATTAACAGGGCTTTTGTTTAACTTAGACAAATTTTTTTTTGTTTCCCATATGTTTTCATTTTTCAAGTATTTCTCCTTTACGTTTTAAAGTTTACATTTAGGTCCCTGAACTTTTTTGTTTATATTTTTTTGGGAACAATCATCCCTGAGTTTTCATTTTGGCACTCAGACCCGGAGTTTCTGTCATTTCAATTAAGCCCCGACTTTGTTATTCTGTTTTCTTTTTATGGTTAGGTCCCTAGAGTAAAAAAATGTCTGAACCAAAAAATACAAAAACAAAGTCAGAAGAGAGAAAAAAAGAGTAAAAAGAGAGCGAGAGCTGACTTAAAGAAAAACTGGAAAAAATATATACACAAACACAATGTTTTCATTCAAGTTTGACGATCTAGACTCCGTTTGGATTAAGATAAAGCCACTTGAGCATCAAATTCCTTTTATGTGCAAACAACTTCAAAGGGTTTATCCATAGGCCTTAATAGTATTGGAAATTGTGCGATGTCTTAGCATTGTTGGAAACAAGCCTTGCAGATTTAAGAAATCATTACCACTTCATATCAACATGCTATTCTCATTCAGATTTTGTTCAGGACCATATACATGTTGAATTTCACAAAATGGAAGGCGTTTCAAGGCTTACGCCTTAGTTTGACTTAAAAAAACCTAGATATGATCGACTTCTCTCTCTTTTCTTCTTTTCTTCAGTTCGACTTCTCTCTTTTCTTCTTGCGAGTTGCGACTTGATTCAGTGTCGCTTGACTTCAACTCAACTTCAAGCTCAGTTCGGTCTGTCTTCTTCTTCTTCTTTCTTCTTCTCTCTTCTTCTTAATTATTCTCTCTCTCGTTCTTCTTCTTCTTCAACTGGGTAATGATCTATTGATCTTAGTTACTTAATTAATAACTTATATATTATATATACAGTATATATTATATATACATTATATATTAATAATTGGGTAATATATATATTATACATACAATATATATTATATCTTAGGTACTTTTTTTATTAGTCACTTGGCATCGTTGAAATTAATGATCTCAGGCAAATTTTTTTATTACAATTATATATATATAAGTTACAATAATATAACAATCATATGTTGAATGCAGATTTCCAGTGAATTGTTGGTCAATTTCAATTAATGATCTTAGTCAATTTTTTTATTACAAATTTACAGTGAATTGTTATTATGGGTAAGAAAGATCCAACTTGGAAATATGGCACCGCAACTCCTGGAGTTAATAAATCTCATTTATATGTGGAATGTAATTTTTGTAAGAAAATTTGTAAAGTAGGGATTACAAGGCCGAAAAATTATCTTGTGGGTAATCATAATAACGTTGAGGCTTGCAAAAAAATACCAAGTGAAGTGAAGGAAGAGCTTGCTTCATATATAAAGAAAAATATAGACTCAAAGGAGGAAAGACAAAGAAATGAAGCCGAAAAAATACAAAGTGGATCTTATTATGGTGGTCATCCATCCTTGGGAGGTTCAAGTGTGGGTAATGCCTCCGCGAGGGGAGTTCGGGAACCCATGAATAGATTTGTTGTAGATGTTGATGTTGTTGATGATGATGCTACTACAAAGCGTACCGTATTTTCAAAGGAGACTCGTAATGCAGTCTGTCTTGATATTGGTAGATTCTTCTTTGAAAACGGGATTCCCTTTAATGTTGCAGATAGTCCTTATAAATATGTGCCGGTCAATTTGGAACTATGATCGTGGTTTGAAACCCCCCACTCCATACGAGCTTAGCTCTTGGGTATTGAAGGAGGAAGAGAGACTACAAAGGCCTTTGTTGAGGAGGTAAAGACTTGGGCACATACGGGGGTGTCAATCTTGTCGGGTGGTTAGAAAGATATTAAGGGAAGACAACTAATAAACTTTCTTGTAAACAACGCCCATGGCATTGAATTTTTGAAATATGTCTAATGCAATTAAATATGCTAATTTAATGTTTAAACTACTTGATGAGGTTGTTGAGGAAGTGGGAGAAGACCTTGTCATTCAAGTAGTCATTGACAATGCATCTAATTATAAGGCGGCGGTGAGAATGTTAATGGAGAAGAGGCCATGTATGTGGTGGACACCGTGTGTCGTGCATTGCATCGATTTGATGCTTGAGAATCTTGGAGTTGCCTCAACATAAAAATGCTTTGACAAAGGCAAAGAAGATAATTACTATTATTATTATTTGGTTATAATTTTTTTTATTCAATGAATACTTGAATTATTTTTATTTTTTTTATGAATGTCATTATGTAATTGTAGGTAAGCAACTTCATATATAATCATGGTTGGGTCTTGGCATTGATGAGGGCCAACAATAATAAAGACCTTTTTCGGCCACTAGATTTGCCCCTGCTTATTTAACTTTGCAGAGTATGCATAGTTTGACACAGCCTTTGGAGGCTATGTTTACATCTAAGGAGTGGACAAATTGTACTTGCACAAAAACACCTAAAGGTAGAGAGGCGAGAAAAATCATTCTGGGTGATAGGAATTTTTTGGGTAGTGTGGGATATGCAATTAAGACCACAAAACCTCTAATAAGTGTATTGAGGATGGCAGATTCAGAGAAGGTGCCGAGAATGGGATTTTTATATGGTGTCATGGACAATGCTAAAGAGATTGCAAAAATTTTGGATAATGAGGAGGGGGGCTATAAAGAGATATGGAGCATAATAGATGCCAAGTGGAACAATTAGTTGAATCGGAATTTGCGCGCTGCTTCATATTTTTTGAATCCTTATTTTCAATAGGATGACAATTTTTGTGCCAATGTGGAAGTTAAGGTGGGATTGTACGCTTGTATGGACAAGCTTATTCCTAACTTCGAGGAAAGAGAGAAAGCTGATTTGCAATTAGATGCATTCCGATTGAGGCAAAGGTTATTTGGCTACACAAATGCCAAAAACACGTGTAAGAAACGTGCTCCCGATAAGTACCGTTGATTAATATATGGTTATGCTTTCATTTTGATTAAACGTGCTCTTGGCAAGTACCATTGTACCAGTAAGATTGATATATGTTTTAATATTGATCCAACTGATTGGTGGATCGCATTTGGAGATGAAAGCTCCAGAATTAAGAAACTTTGCAGTGAAGATTTTAAGTTTAACTTGCTCATCTTCGGCGTGTGAGCGTAATTGGAGTACTTTCAGTCAGGTATTCATTAGATATAAATCATTTATATTCTCAAATCTATTTATTAAGATTTTATGAGATCTCAATAATGCTCAATTACTTGTAATATAGATACATACAAAGAGAAGGAATCGACTATCCGAATCCAGGCTTAACTCATTGGCTTACATTATGTACAATAAAAAATTGAAAGATCGGTATATCAAGAAAAAGGCACTAATGGAAGAAGAGGATCCATTGGTTGTTGATAGTGTGTCATCTGTTAATGAGTGGGTTGCGGGGGAAAATGATGAAAATATCTCAGGAGTGACTTATGGGAATGATGAAATGGAGGAGGGTGAACACGTGGGAATGAAAAGACAATTGGAGAAGAGATTAATGTGAGATAGATTACACTTTGAGGGAAAGGGACTCGGGGAACAAGTAGTAAACAAGGAAGTCAAAAGAGAAAGACTTTACAGTTAAAAACTAAAACAAAAGGTTAATGTCATTACTTAAGTTGTCTTTAAAGTGTTCTTTAAAAAAACATACTCATTTGGATTAAATATATATTCACTTGTTTATTTATAGATAAAGGGAAGGGATTATGATTGGTAGATGAAGAACCGGAGTTTGAGGATCTTAGCACTGACAATGAGGATGACATAGCTATTAGATACGATGATGATTCCATGGAAGATCCTCTTAGTGATGATAGGGTGATGATGGAGATGATGGTCTAGGATTTGATCCATTTTTCAGGCCGCTGGATACAAATGATACACTACTTATATAGTGATGGATGATCACTATATAAGTAGTTGATGATATTATGTTGCTTTGATGTTTTGTAATGATACATTAACGTGACGTTGGTTATTTATGTCTTTTATGACCTTGATTATAATGATGGACTATTTTATGATTTTATTAGCATATTTTTATAATTTTTTGCGGACTTTTAGGTCTTCAAATCGAGACTTACATCTCGCCTCGTCCGGAAAAAAACGTGTCGTACGGCTTTTAGCTTTTTCGAACATTATTATCAGGTAATGAAAGGCCCATGCATGCTCTACTATGGATACTAGGGAAAATGGGAAATGGCTATCTATTTTTAGCTTTAGAACTGAGGTTGCCATTGAATCCATGATTAGAATTTAGAACTAATTAAGTGACTTGGCATTTCACTTTAACCTGAATGATAGCATCTTTGTGATGTTCGAGCTCAGCTTAATTGGTAAAAAGACTACCAAGTGAAGGCCTTGGTGGTCTTCAAGTCCCACATTGCTTATAAAAAGACTATCAAGTGACTTGGTGATTTTTCTTATAAAAAGACTACCAAGTGAAGGCTTTGGTGGTCTTCAAGTCCCACATTGCTTAATTGGTAAAAGTCTAAGGAAGTTTTTCTTATAAAGTGAAACTTAATTAAGGCTTAATATTTAAAGGTTTTCTATTTTGGAAGACTAGGCCACTACAAAAGTAGATAAAAATCGGTATCGATTCGGCAATGCAACCCAGCTAAACGGTTCGGTATACGGTATAATCGATTCAGTATCGGATTTAGTCTTAGGTAAATTCAAGAACTGATTCTTATGGTTCAACCGGGTTTAGTACGGTAAATTACCAATGAACACCTCTACTTATAAGTAACCTTTGCGATTAAGATCGATCATTCAATCGAATAAAAATAACATTAATACAGTAGCATAGTAGCATAGAGTGAACTACAAAAACTAATACCAGAAAGGCACAAATAAATCAATGACAACCAAAGTAAGCATAATTGATTCTTAGCTTGACAAATTACAGGTTCCTCTATGTTTAGTAAGAGTTCACCTCTCTTGAACATCAAGTGCTTCAACCATTGTTTACATGTCAATATTATGGATATGATTAAGCTGTAAGAACTTCATCTGTCTAATCCTCTTTAAACAGTTCCATAATAACTTAATTTTCTACAATTTTCGTCTTTTTCTTAGCTTTAAGGAATACTTGTTCTAAGGAAATAGCATAGAGCATTCTAAGGCAACAATCTCACAGATGAAATCAAGACAACTATCATAATGGGAAAGAGAAAATGTTAAATTAACTATGAACCTGGAATTCAATTAACAAACTAAGTGAATTACCTCCATTGGAAAATTACTTCAGTGTGCCTTCCATTATAGTCCCATGTTCTTGGTGTAAATTTCAAACAGATCTGGAAACTCAACTTCATACTTCAATATAAAATTTTGTATGAACTTCAACTCAGGATAGTTCACAAGCGTATAAAGACATGTCTTACGCTTGAGCAGCTGCTTCTCTAGCAATATTTTCAAAACTTTGTTCCTGGGAATCACCCTTTTCTCCAAGCTGTGTGATAAAAACTTGGGGTGAGAGGCCAAGTATCCAGGTGTATACTCAAGCTCCTTCATGAAATAATTCAGCCCACTTCGAATCTTAGCTTCTGATAAGGTCAGATTGGACGGTAGATTTCTTGCCATAGTGATTACATCCGAATTCAACCACCCAAAGCTCCTGAAGATTTCATATTTCATTTCCACTCTTGACTTACTAACGGACGCAAGGGCATCAACACCATGTAAGAACATCCTGGAATTCCGAGGAATTCCCAACTCCCCTTCAACTCGACCCAATATATTATCAAGCCACTCGGGCTTTTGCATCACATATCTAGGGTTACTAGTTACAAACTTCTCAATTTTATCATTTGTAACACCATACTTTTGTAACAACAACACGTTGGGTCTAATTTTGTCTTGGACATTACTCGATAGCAACCATTTAGATCTATTAATAGCCTTAACAACATTTTCATCACTACCCACTAAACCTTTTAGATAATCAATTGAAGGTTTGATGTGGGTTTCTAACCCTCTACTGAAAAGGGAAAGATTACCCAATATTACCTTAACCAAGTGAGACCCAGATAAGCCAATTTCTAACAGATATTTAAATTTGGGCTTTAGGTTTTTGTCCGGTCTTGATAATAAAAGTGCAGGTACAGATGAAACAATATTTTTGATCTGGGTTTTGTCTAAACCGCATTCAATTAACAAATTAACAACAGATTCAGGGTTTCTAGTGGATTTCAAGTGAGTTACCTTTGTAGAGGCGGAAATTGCTTCTTCTCTAGAGAACCCAAGTGAGTTTATGAGGTACTCAACCATAAAATGGCTTTTGGTAAGTGAGGAATCAGTTGCAGATGTTGAGTAGTGAAACAGGAGACGTCTAAGGCCAGAGACAGAGTTGAGCTCTCGCAAGCCATGGCTGCGAATTCGAAGTCGAAACATCCTACAGTGAAAGTATCGTTATGTCAAAATTTTACCATGCACTATTATTTCTCATATATATACATGTTTGTTAGATTATAATTATGTTAATAATAATTACTCCCTCCATATTCTAAAAATATCTAAAATATATTTTTGCACATAAATTAAGAATAATTAAATTAAAAAAAATTTAAATTATTCTTACTAGCCTCACAAAATTATATAAAATGATAAGTTTTTTTTATGTACTAGTAGCAATCCTCAATATTATTATTTATTTTATTTATTTTTTGGTGCAAAGGAAAACAATGTTATGTAGCTAGCCTATAGGGCATTTATTAGAGTGGTGTGGAGGTTTGTTAAATAAGCAAGGAATCTGTAAAATGGGGCATCAGAAATTAATCAATTTCCTTCTTCTGCAATTCTACTTTCTCTCACTACCTATTCTTCTAGCATACGACCTTCTTACTTACCTATTCTTCTAGTATAAGACCTTGTTACTTAACATTTGATATCATAGCTTCATCGTGTCCTGGAGGCCATTTCTATGGCGGAGGGAACTCGTCTCTTTCAAATGGAGAAACATCAGAAATTACTCGATGATAAGGTTCAAGATCTCACGTGAAGTAACGATGCTCTGACGATTTCAATTGATTCCATGAGAGGTCGGATAAGAGGATTTGAGGATCAATTGAAGGAAATGGGCGTTGGTGTAGAGAAATTGAAAGGTGAGATGCAACAGAATTTTCGTTTGATACTCATGGCTTTGAACAAGACCACTGAAGGTGGTGAACAACATGACCGTAACTTAGAAGTAGATCTTCGGAATGGTGAAACTCAACGAGTTGGTTTGGCTGAGCTACCGAAGAATTTCAAAGTGGAATTTTCTCGGTTTGATGGTACTGATCCGCATTCATTGATTCGGAAGTGCGAGGAATTCTTCAATTTTAATCCGGTGTCTAATGAGAGTAAGGTTTCTCTGGCTCAAATCTATATGGAAGGTCGCGCAGATTCTTGGTTTCAAGGATATCAGGCAAAGTGTGACGCCCCCAAATTCAGACCACTCACGTCTCGAATTCGGTTCGCCACGTGCTACAAATCTAATGACTAAATAACATCTCATGCAACGGAAATAACAGAATAAATTACATTTATTTAATATAAGCATTCATGTCCCAAGGTTTCGTAACTTAAAACATCTCTTACATACCTTAAACATACTTAAACAAAGTTTAGACTTAACTAATACATAATACAATTTATGTCTTTACATAATCATAACATTTCTAAATAAATATGAATCTACTCCGTAGCTTTGCCCTTGCCCTTATCAGTGCCCGAGGGTCCACCTTGCTCTGCCTTAACTGAAATATTTTTAGGGAAAGCAAGAATGAACAACAAGTTTGCTCAACAAGTAATATAAAAATAAGGGTATTCAAAATGGTTTTTAACTTCTCAAGAGTACATCAATAAATGATAGTTCAAGGATAGCAAGAAGTATTAATGGTTATCAACAATAGTTGTTAAGGACAGAAAATATCAATAAGAATAAATACTAAATCATTTCGAGATTTTAAAACACTGAATACTGAGCAATCACTAAGGACTATGAACTTCTACTAGAATTAACAGTATTCTACTGAAAATTCAATAAAACGAGTACGACATGTGATAAGCCTAAAGTACCATATGTTATGCATAACATTTAATCATACTCATGTGCGTACGTCGGTCTCCCGACAAATATATAATTCCCCTTCTAGGAGGGTTGTTCATCTCAGTTATTTATAAGAGTCCGCACCAAGTTAATTTGGTTTGGATAGCTTTCTATCATACAATAATGGTCTAGCCGAATCAATGACTCAGACAGCTTTTATAATGCATTCAAGAACTATAAATCAATGCTTGCAATAATCATCAAAATATATCAATGATTTCTGAATAGTAATAAATGTGACGCCCCCAAAATAGGTATACATCACCCATTTTGAGTCGCCAGATACACACTACATAAATCAAATACAAACTTCTTTTATGCAACTGTCGTGTAATATATATGACAAAACATAGATGAGAGTTTAAACATAAATATTGTCTTCTAGACAGTATCAACACTCAATGAAGTCCTCATTACAATTATTATCACACTATTTTATAAAAATAGTGAGGACTACTAAAGCCAACATCTGAATCATCACTCCGTTCCCCGACTTGTCCCAGCTATATTCTCATTTCCTGAAGAGAACAATGGAAAGCAAAGGGTGAGCTCAACTAGCCCAGTAAGAAATATTATGACTAAGATAATGCGAATAAATTATCCTTAGCCTTCAATAGTATAACAACCGATAGAATACAATAGACAACAAATTTTAGATCAACAATCGCAATGGGAATAAGCAATCCATTAGAAGAGTCAAGTAGAGCGTAAAATCTACTATCTTCTATGATTTAAAAAGTTTTTCATCAACTTTATCATTTGAGACTCACTTAATAAAAATAAAATCGAATCATCCCCGCATTTATGACTTCAAGGATATTCATGTAATCATCAATGGTCATGATTATACCGAATAATCCCTCGGTCATAATCATACCAACAACCTCATCCATCAATGAACTACAATCAATGAGGACTTTTACCACATCATTCATTACATTACTACCACCATGATTATACCGAATAATCCTCGGTCATAATCATACCAAGTCCATCTATGCACGTAAGTCAAAGATGACTTTCATCACAATATAAACATGATGATGTTGACCATGACATAACAATTCAATAAAACAAGTTCAAGGATAAATTTTAAAGATTCATAATTTAATTTATCCAGAATTCAATAACGTTCAAATTGTCAACATGATACTGCTTTGTGAAGTAAAATTCAAGAATAATATTCATGTACCAAAAATAATTTGGACAGAAAAGAAATATATTTTTCGGGTAAATAGTACCCCGTGAATAGTACTTCGGGAATAGTACCTCGTTAATAGTACCCCGACATGAAAAGTACCCCAAATACCCGAGTGAATAATATTCAGGTGAATAGTAACCCATGAATAGTAACTCGTGAATAGTACTCCGGCATGAAAAGTGCCCCGAATACCCGAGTGAATAATATTTGAGTGAATAGTAATCGGGTGAATAGTAACTCATGAATAGTATTCCGTCATGAAAAGATCAATAATTATCAACAAAGCTTAGAATAATATTTCCATGAAAAGATACTTGATGAAGTGCAATTATCAAGGATATTCTACTAATTTCATGGAGTATGAAAGCCAAAACTTCAACAAAATGAGTATAGAATTCAAAATCTGAAACGAAATAATATTACTTACATACTACGGAGTATGGAAGAAAATATTATTTCAAGCTTAATATTAAACAAAAATAACATCCTCGAATCGGAAATAATATTCCAAATCTAATATTTAATTAATATAATATTCCTACGAATATTGAACGAAGATAATATCCTTTATGAATATTGAATGAAATAATATTCATACGAATACAAAAAATAATATCTCTTCAGAATATGAAATAAATAATACCCCTTACCTCAGAAGAAGACTGGATACTGGAGTAGTGAAATAGTAGACTTCGCTTCTTCTTTCTCTCTATAGCTTCTCTCTCTATAGCTTCTATCTCTATAATTGCTCTTGTGAAACTTAGTGAATTGGTGAGAATGAAGGAAGAATGAGCTTCTATTTATAGGAAAATATAGTTTCGATAATTGCACGTTTTGGGGCTCGAAATATTACAGTATAATACCTTCCTCTTTTTCTTCATTTTTAATTTAGTCCTGCAAGTATTATCAAACTTGCACCACATCCCCTAATAGTAAATCATATGAATTAATAGTTCATCCATGTGACTCAATAGTATAATCATGTGAAAAAACTAATTACAGTATAGTACCTTCAACTATACATCCATTTTTAATTTAGTCATGCAAGTATTATCAATCTTGCACCAATTCCCCTAATAGTAAATTATGTGAATCAATAGTACACACATGTGAATTAATAGCAATTAATTAATCATTTATCCGATTGATTAATATAACCTCTAGGCATCCATTATTATCGAAATAGATGTCGATTTCCACAAACACTAATAATCCCAACATAATGGAAATATCAATTTCATCTTTAATCAACACGAACTTATTCATCATTAATATTATAACTCACAATATTTAACAACCAGGTCGTTCCCAGGAAAGAATGGGCTTTCCGATAAGGATTTCTCCTTATTGACGCGTAATTAGGTGATCAAACCTCTCCTTGACAGAACGTCTAGACATTGTCAATATTGCAAATAATAATATAAATAACTTTGTCGTCTCAATTATTGATTTAATAATATAAAATATCGATCATCGCGACAATAATTGAATCAATAATATGAGAGATATGATGCGTTAATTCTATCGTAGCAATAATTGAGTATAATCGAGTGACTTCTTACGTAAGCATCAATAATCAATACCGTGCTACTACTACGCAACCACGCCAGACATCGCATTTACTTTTACTACCGTAGTTCAACAGTTTTAACGGTAACACTTTCGCTGTTATTTTAATAAAAAGATAATTCTGTCATTTTCTAACTACGACAATACTTCCATTGTGGGGTCCACCAATGATTGTGCCATCGTACGGATATTCCCAACAAAAAAAATATTCTCCGACCAAACGAATATTTTAGAACAACTTGTTTACTTTGCAAAAATTTTCACATATGTAAGACCTAAACTTTTATGAATAAAGATTAATTTTTCTCGAAATATAATTTTGAATATTATGGTGTGGTTATATAATATTCGATTGGTCGGGGAATATTCGTTTTAACAGGGAATATTCTTACGACGGCACAATCATTGGTGGACCCCACAACGGAAGTATTGTCATAGTTAGAAAACGACAGAATTATCTTCTTATAAAAAATAACTACGAAAGTTTTATCCGTTAAACCGCTGAACTGAACTACCCGATAGTAAAAGTAAGAATAATGCGCTGGTCGCATAAGAGTAGCACACAGATTGATTATTGATGCTTACGTGAGAAGTCACCGCTTATACTCAATTATTGCTACAAAGAATTGCGTGATCATATCTCTTATATTATCGATTCAATTATTGTGACAGTATCATCTGCATAATATTTATTATTATTAAATCAATAATAGAGACGAGTTATTAATATTATTATTTATCCGATTGATCAATATAACCTCTAGGCATCCATTATTATCGAAATAGATGTCGATTTCCACAAACACTAATAATCCCAACATAATGGAAATATCAATTTCATCTTTAATCAACACGAACTTATTCATCATTAATATTATAACTCACAATATTTAACAACCAGTCGTTCCCAGGAAAGAGGGGGCTTTCCGATAAGAATTTCTCCTTATTGACGCGTAATTAGTGATCAAACCTCTCTCGATGTAACTTCTAGACATTGTCAATATTGCAAATAATAAAATGAATAACTTTGTCGTCTCAATTATTGATTTAATAATATAAAATATCGATATCTTTGTGACAATAATTGAATCAATAATATGAGAGATATGATGTGAAGAATTATCGTGAGCAATAATTGAGTATAACCGAGTGACTTCTTACGTAAGCATCAATAATCAATACCGCAATGTACTACGCAACCACGCCAGACATCGCATTTCTTTACTACTACCGGGTAGTTCAACGGTTTTAATTGATAACACTTTCATTATTATTTTAATAAAAGATAATTCGTCATTTTCTAACTACGACAATACTTCCATTGTGGGGTCCACCAATGATTGTGCCATCGTCATTTGATATTCCCAACAAAAAAAATATTCTCCGACCAAACGAATATTTTAGAACAACTTGTTTACTTTGCAAAAATTTTCACATATGTAAGACCTAAACTTTTATGAATAAAGATTAATTTTCTCTCGAATATAATTTTGAATATTATGGTGTGGTTATATAATATTCGATTGGTGGGGAATATTCGCTTTAACAGGAATATTCTTACGAAGACAATCATCAGTGGACCCCACAACGGAAGTATTGTCATAGTTAGAAAACGACAGAATTATCTTCTTATAAAAATAACGGCGAAAGTTTTACTGTTAAACTGTTGAACTACCCGATAGTAAAAGTACAAGAATACGCGCGTATTGACATAAGAAGTACACCAGATTGATTATTGATGCTTACGTGAGAAGTCACCGCTTA
The DNA here is from genome assembly GCA_020205615.1 of Panax quinquefolius. Taxonomy (NCBI): domain Eukaryota; kingdom Viridiplantae; phylum Streptophyta; class Magnoliopsida; order Apiales; family Araliaceae; genus Panax; species Panax quinquefolius. The sequence continues at coordinate 35,427,094 of CM035164.1, forward strand.
TACTCAATTATTGCTACAAAGAATCATCGCATCATATCTCTTATATTATCGATTCAATTATTGTGACAAGATTATCCGTATAATATTTATTATTATTAAATCAATAATAGAGACGAGTTATTAATATTATTATTTATCCGATTGATCAATATAACCTCTAGGCATCCATTATTATCGAAATAGATGTCGATTTCCACAAACACTAATAATCCCAACATAATGGAAATATCAATTTCATCTTTAATCAACACGAACTTATTCATCATTAATATTATAACTCACAATATTTAACAACCAGGTCGTTCCCAGGAAAGAGGGGGCTTTCCGATAAGAATTTCTCCTTATTGACGCGTAATTAGGTGATCAAACCTCTCCTTGACAGAACTTCTAGACATTGTCAATATTGCAAATAATAAAATGAATAACTTTGTCGTCTCAATTATTGATTTAATAATATAAAATATTGATACTGTGACAATAATTGAATCAATAATATGAGAGATATGATGCAGCAATTACTGTAGCAATAATTGAGTATAACTGAGTGACTTCTTACGTAAGCATCAATAATCAATCTGGTATGCTACTACGCAACCACGCCAGACATTCTTGTACTTTTACTACTAAAGTTCAATGTTTTAACGGTAACACTTTCACATTATTTTAATAAAAGATAATTACATTATTTTCTAACTACGACAATACTTCCATTGTGGGGTCCACCAATGATTGTGCCATCGTACGAATATTCCCAACAAAAAAAATATTCTCCGACCAAACGAATATTTTAGAATAACTTGTTTACTTTGCAAAAATTTTCACATATGTAAGACCCAAACTTTTATGAATAAAGATTAATTTTTCTCAAAATATAATTTTGAATATTATGGTGTGGTTATATAATATTCGATTGGTCTGGGAATATTCGCTTTTAACAGGAATATTCTTACGACAAGACAATCATTGGTGGACCCCACAACTAAGTATCATCATAGTTAGAAAACGACGTAATTATCTTCTTATAAAAATAACTACGAAAGTTTTACCGTTAAACCGCTGAACTACCCGATAGTAAAGTACAAGAATACGCTGCGGTCGCATAAGTAGCAACACCAGATTGATTATTGATGCTTACGTGAGAAGTCACCGCTTATACTCAATTATTGCTACAAGAATTGGCCGATCATATCTCTCATATTATCGATTCAATTATTGTGACAAAGATCATCCGTGATAATATTTATTATTATTAAATCAATAATCGAGATGACAAAGTTATTCATATTATTATTTGCAATATAAGAATGTCTCTAAGTTCTCACAAGGAGAGGTTTGTCACCTAATCAAGGCTACCAATAAGGAGAAATCCTTATCTGAAAGCCCCTCTTCCTCGGGAACGACCGGTTGTTAAATATCATGAGTTATAATATTAATGATGAATAAGTTCGTGTTGATTAAAGATGAAATTGATAGTTCCATCAGGTCGGGATTATTAGTGTTAGTGTAAATCAACATTTATTTCGATAATAATTGATGTCTAGAGGTTATATTGACTAATCGGGTAATTAATCGGATAAATGAGCAATTAATTGCTATTATTTCACATGCTTATAACTATTTGTTCACATATGTGTACTATTGATTCACATTCATGTACTATTAAGGGAGGTGGTGCAAGATTGATATTACTTGCATGACTAAATTAAAAATAAAGGTATAGATGAAGGTACTACACTGTAATTAGTTTTTTTTACATGATTATATTATTAAGTCACATGAATGAACTATTAATTCACATTATTTACTATTAGGGGAGGTGGTGCAAGTTTGATAATACTTGCAGGACTAAATTAAAAATAAAAAAAGAGGAAGGTATTATACTGTAATATTTCAAGCTCCAAAACATGCAATTATCGAAACTATATTTTCATATAAATAGAAGCTCATTCTTCTTTCATTCTCACCAATTCACTAAGTCTCATAAGAGCAATTATTATTATAGAGAGAAAGAAGAAGAAAGTCTCACTACCTCACTATTCCAAAGATCCAATTTCTTCTAAGGTAAGGGGTATTATTTCTTTCAGATTCATGAAGAGAATTATTTTCTTTCAATACTCGTAGGGTTGTTATTCTATTCTTTATTATTCTCGCTAGAATAACTGTGATGTGCATGCTTCTATCGCATGCCTCGGTGAATTCTTTTGTTATTCCATTCTTTATTATTCTCATGAATAACATGCCCGGTTCGTGCGGTCTATCGCATGCATGGTGAATTCTTCTATTATTCCATTCTTTATTATTCTGTTGGAATAACCTGTCTATGTGGATTACCGCATGCATGGTGAATGTTCCTTCATATTCATTCCTTATTAAATTTTAAAAATGATTTGTCTACGTGGATTACCGCATGGTGGGCAAAAATCCATTTGCAGTTTCATATATTCTATTATACTCAGTTGGTTAAAGTTTTGGCTTTTATACTCCATGAAATTAATAGAATATCCTGGATATTTGCGCTTCATCCAGTATCTTTTGATGGAAATATTCTTCTGAGCATTCTTGAATTTTACTCCACAAAACAAAGATCATGTCGACAATTTGACGTTATTGATTTCTAGATAAATTAAATTATAAATCTTTAAAATTTATCTTTGAACTTGTTTTATTGAATTCTTATATCATTGTCATCATCATCCTCATGTTTATAATATGTTGAAAGTCATCTCATGGCTTCGTAGTGCATAGATGTACTTAGTATGATTATGACTGTGCATTATTCTAAGATAATCATTTACCGTAATGTTATAAATAATGTGGTAAAAGTCCTCATCGTCAGAAGTAGTGCATCGATGGACAAATTGTTGGAATGATCATGACTATTGATGAATACACGAATATCCTCGCCCGTAAAATGGATAATTTGTGGTCGTGATATTAATGAATATCCTCGTCCGTAGTGCAAGTGATGATGATGTGGTTTATTTATTGTCGAGTCTCGCCGATGATAAAAGTGATGAAAACCTTTTGAATCATAGAAGATAGTAGATTTTATTTTTACTTAACTCTTCTAATGGATTGCTTGTTCACCGCAGCTTAAACTTGATGTTTATTATATTTTATCGGTTTAACACTATCATCAAGGCTAACTTTGTAATATTCATGAACGCAATCAAATTGCATAAAAAATGCTAAGCGTAAAAATCGAGTTTAAAAATTTACAAACCATATACCCTGATCACCCTTTATGCATAATTATTAATTAAACGAAAAGATAAAGAATAAAATCATACCTCAAGATCGAGCTTCCTCGTGTACAAGTTCACCTCCAAATCCTTTCGCTCAACTTGAATCCACCGGTTTGGTTCCTTCCTTTCGATCAACGCTAGCCACCCAAATGTTTGGCCTCTGAGGTGATCCACCAAGGAAGAAGAAAATTCAAGAAGATGGGTATTCACTCAAACCCTAGTTTTCTATCTCTATAGAAAAGGTGCGCACTCTCCCAACAAATTGAATTATTACGTAATTTTTAAAAGTCAACAACCCATACCACCCATAATAAGACTCTCTTATTTATAGATGTGGGCAACCCACCTTAACAATTAAGGAATTGGGTTTTATTTAATTAATTAAATTCTTTTAATTAATTAAGCTCCCTAATCTTATTAGGATAATTAATTAAACTCCTTTAACTAATTTTCCTTCCTAATCCAATTAGAATAAATGAGAGTACTTTATATTAAATTAATTCCTAAACTCTTTTAGAAATTAAAATAATAATAATTGTAATAATATTAATAAGACTCTCTTATTAATTTATATTTAATATTTCTAAAATATTAAATAATAATATTAAGCTATTTAATTTATTCTATCACCATAGATTAAATTAAATATACTTAACATATTATTACGATTATGCCATTAACTTCTTAAATAATTATTCTTCCTTTTATGGTGTGACCCTTTAGGTTCTCCATATTAAACCTATTGTGAATAAATCAATTAGAATAATTCTAATCTTATTTAAATAAATAAATTAAACAATTAATTTATTTAAATAAATAATATTTATTCTACAATAGGATAAGCCTCCCTAATGATCAACGACTTTCCGTATAATATAGATTTCAACATTAATCATAAAAGAACCTTTCGAGTAAATAGTTACCGCATAATTCAATCCTTCCACCATACAATGTCCCAATTAAATATAAGATATGGAATTACCGCTGTCTTATTTTATTTAATTATATGATTTCGATCCTTAAATGCACAACTCCAAATAATGCAAATTAGAAACTCCTTTCTAATTTCATTCTCGCCGCCAAGGACTACCGGGTTGTCATTTATCGATCACATAGACATTTCTCTTCTTTATTAGTAGTGGTAGATTCTTTATCGATCATACATTATCTCCATGTATAACTTATTATACCCAAGCATACCCTTTGATATACCCTAAGGGTCTTAAGGAATAAGTCAAAGTATAACTCATCATACACAAGATACTATGATGATCTCAAGTCCAAGGATCACTCCAGACTACTATCACTACAGAATTCCTCCTATCGACAGCAAATAAAACTCCATTAGGTATTCCTTAGCTGAGCCAATGCTCAAAGGAACTTATTCTCTAATAAGCACCTACATACTTGCTTTTAGTGTTCCACACAAAAATGATCATGAGATCAATCATCCTCATCCAACGAAAGCAAGCAACGATGTACTCAATCTATCCTGGATTCACTAATCCCCAATTTAGTAATCCAACGATTGGGAACTATTTTAGTTTTAAGCTTTCTAAGAATTTAGATCTCATTAGAATGATCATCATCATTATTCTAAAAGCATCATTTAAAACTACGGGTTTATCACATATTATAAAACAAAGATCACGTAGATAATTAAAAGCCTTTAATAAATTAATACTTTTTATTAATAAATGAATAAGATTGTTACAAAGTATATGCTTTATCATCAAACATGATCGGGCTTGTGTGCATACTACTTTCAATCTCCCACTTGCACTAAAGCCAATCGTCATGGTATCTCATACTCTTCTTCTCTAAGTGACGATTATCCCCGTCCGTTGGATAAGCTTTAGTTAATGGATATGTAATGTTGTTCATGAGAGTCCACTATCTCTATAGTGATTTCCCATCTTCAATGATTCTAATAATCAAATGAAAGTGCCACAACACATGTTTAGATCCAAGATGAGACTTAGAACTATTCCTAGTTCTCAGAATGAACTTTTAATCCAAACAATCAACTCATAGCCTTCATTTATAGCTATATACTTTGTCTTTATCACTAAACCAAAGAACTCTTTTGTCGCTTTGAACCTTTTCCAATTCATCGCACTACCGCTCAAGGTAACGCTTTACCTTAAAGTGGATTTTCTCGTCATCTTGGTCTCTGTCTCAAAAACTTGAGTCTCATAAGCCCTCTAGTTTTAATTTAGCACCCACCATGAATATGATCACATCCTTAGTGCCAAGCTAAGAACTTTAAGATGTTTTTCACCGACTCATAGTGAACTTCTCCATAATACGACCGATCAACATCGTGTCTCGTGATATTTCATCAGATACATGATCATTACTCATGCGATCTCTTTTTTCGAGTCTCTGGGGGACTATTAAGAGAGATACACTCCATAGCTCATCGACATGAGACATCTCTTGAGTTTGCCATGCTAAACGACTTTAGCATCAAATGAATATACGCCTCGGGTTAAGTCGAGCATCCTCTTAAATCTATCTATATAGATTTATATCCCCAATTAAGATACTCTTCCCAAATCATTCATGGAGGAATGTTTAGACAACTTTATCTTTACCGATCAGAGATTGGTATGTCATTCCTCATCCGTAGTATATCAACATATAATACTAGAATGTCACGATGCTCCCAATCGACCCTTTTGTACACACTAGGTTCATTCTTATTTTTGATAAAATCAAACTCTTTTGATTGCTTCATCAAAACGAATGTTCCATATTTGAGAAACTTGCTTCAATCCATTTCTCCTCGAGTGTTCACAACACTTACCTCATCGTATGTAATCGATCATCATCTTCTATGATGTGTACCTCATCATCATCATCTATGATGAATCCATACCTCCTGGTATCTTCTTGTACTATTCCGCATTTACGATCTCTATCAGTGGTACAATAGGTCTATCTACAGTTCCTCTTATTCGACTTATAAGTGTTTTGTGGTTCTTGAACTCTTCAAGATCTATTATCCTCCCACTAGCCCCTTCAATGATAAACACCTTTATCTTGTAAGGCAAAAAGTTTCGTGAACAAACACCTTTTGCTAAGTAGATTATAGAACATATACCCTAAACTTACTTTTAGATGTCCCACAAATCAGACATGTCAAATCTTGTCCCAAGCTTATCCTTTTGAAACCTTTTCACATAAGTCGACAACCCCTTATCTTAACATACTTAAGATTAGAATCCTCCCCGTCCATAACTTTTATGGAGTCTTAAATGGATTTTGAGGTTACCATTTTCAGTAGATATGCGCACCATTTCTAGACACATGATCCTGTAAGGATACCGAAATGCTCAGAAAATCATTATGGACCGCACTATGTCCAACAAGGTACGATTTTTCCATTCGATACATCAATCAATTATCATGTATCGACGATGTGTCCATTATGAGAAAAAAACCATTTGAGATGATCTAGAAACTTATCAGCACAAGTATTTATTCCTCGATCTAATCAAAGAATCTTAATACTTTGCCAATTTGTTTCACTTCAAAATTTTTTTGAACCTTTCAAATAATTCACACTTGTATTTCAAAGAAATACACACATTCAACTCTTTGAATGATCATCTCCTTTTCTTATACTAATTTGTTCAATATGCAAAATTATTTTCATGTAAGTCAAGTATACAAAATTTATTAAGTAATATTCCAGCTTATACAAAACATTATTATTATAAATAAAACAACAATTGTTCTTAATTATAATACCAAAGATTTCATCATCCAACAAATAAAATGGAAATAATATTTTAACAAGAACCGAATACAATAACAACTTATCGACTTAATAGATTTGCCCGTAGGCATTGCTAAACTATAAGTTTCTATAGCTAATGCAAAGAACCTTTGCTTCATTTTCCACACATATAGATTACTTATATTTGTTTAGCTTTCTACTGCTTGGTCCTTCATAAATCTATATTTATGATAACCAAAGCTCAGATCCAATACCCAAGTAGAACCTCGACTTAAAGAAAAATTTATTTCAAATCATGAACAAAATCAGATTTTGTAACCAAACTTCACTAAGCTTCTTTCGTTAGCCTCTCGCAAGATGCTTCTCGCAGCTTTTTTCCAAAGGTCCAAAGCTTATTGCAAAGGAAGCAAACCCTTTGCTATCCATATCGCTTTTGTTCTTATTATCCTTTGTTTATGCCTTTCTATTTACCTTCTTTTGAATCGCTCTTCTTTCGTAAGATCCTTTGGCCCCTACCAAGAAGACTTGGTCTTTCTCGGTCGAAAGTGACTCTCAACATTTTTCAACATATAAGTTAAGCAAATCAAAGAGGTCGATATCTAGCTTGTTCATATGAAAAATTCACAACAATTGTGAAAGGAGTCCCGGAGTGAGTGCAAGATCAAATCTCGCTCAACTCTCCATCCATGACAAAACCAAATGTCCTAATCGATCAATCAAATTGATTATGTTAAGAACTTTTGTCTCCATTTATAGTGCCATCGGCCATTCTAGATCTAAGAGCTCCTTAGATATCTCGATATCTATCACCCCATTTTCCTCACCATCAACTACTTGATGTGCAGAATATAGTAGAGAGAGCATCCATAGTTTCATGCCGACGCCGAAGCTCATTACTCATGGATGCGCAGCATGATGCATCGAGCCAATCAGCAGCATCATCTTGCCACTTTCTAAAAGTAGCAATCTCTTCCTCGTAGGCATTGTTCGCAACCATTGCAGTGGATAGGCGACATGACATAAGATAGCTTTTCAAATATGAGAACTATTCTCAATTCCTTAACCAATCCGCTTAATTCTGGCCCAAGTTAATTTAGCATCTAATATGCTTCGCAGTGATAGTAATTTTAGACATTGTAAAATTTCAGAAATGAATTTGTAATTAACAACATTTTAATATACATTCTTTTTATTAATTACCAAAATAATTTAGGTCTTGTTTTAAATTGGTATCTCCCACTATTTTCTTCAAACTATATTACCTCACTTATATAGTTCTAAAAAATCTAATTAAAGATTTGCTAGTGAGAATAAGGATCCCATTTCAAATGTATATAGCCTTGTGGTGACACAACAAACTATATATAAATAAATAGGTAGACAACTTTTGTCAATTACATCAACTATGCAACTCAGATTTTTTGCTCTTAGATTATTTTGATCAAGTGGTGGCACATCCGAATCAAAATTATCCAAGTTAAGTCCGACCTAGCACTCCATATATTCAAAAAGAAAATATCATCCTTGTGGTGACACAACAAAAAAAATATTGTTCAATTTTCTTTATAAGCATCAAATGTGATAAATTAACATCTTAAATACTTAATACTTGCTTTGTGGTGACACAACAAACTCATATTAAATATTTAATACTCTATTAATTTTATCATGCTAGAAGGCTTACGCTCGATATTCCAAATATCTTTGAACGCTTAGACTTAATATAAAAAATTGAGAGGGGTTTGTTATTAATTTGTCTCATCTCTTTTTTAGCGCATACATATATATATATAAAATACGCCATATATTAATGAACATGCGAAGCATGTTTGCATAATATATATATATATATATAATAAGCATGCACATATATAATAATACTATATTCTACCCTTGATTGATTATGGACTTTTATTCTAGTTCGTTCACTAGAGCCACCAAGTGAACCAAAAGGTCAAACCCTAGGGGTGCAAGAAATAATATTTAAATATAACTATTACATTTAAACCCTGCTCCATTACAAACTGTCTTCAAGCGCCTTGTTCCTCGATCTCTAATTTTTCAAAATTAATTCTAACTATTCCTATTACAAAACTATTTAAAATAAATAGAAACCTCGATCAAGCAAATAAGGGGAAGTACATAGAGGGAGATAGAATTTACATTAAGAAAAATTAGAGAAGACGAGGTACGCAGAATTCCCATTTAATAAAAAACCCATACATTCATGCATCCAACTAAAATAAAATCCAATCACATCGTCAATAAATCCATAATCAATCCCATTTATTATCATACACATCATCATATGCATCAATAAATAACATTCATCTCATGAATAATAAACATTTAATATATATATCGATATCATTTAATGGGCAAATTTAGTTAGTATAAAATCTATTTTTGAATCAAAATAAACTCCTTTATTTTAATCCAAATTTAAATCAAAATAAAACTATTTTATTTTAATTTATCCAATTTTGAATAAAATAAACTATTTTATTTTAATCAAAATCTTTAATCAAAATAAACTCCTTTTTTTAATTAATTATGGAATCCAATTCCATGTAAAAAAAAAAAATTTAATTAAAATAAACTCTTTTTATTTTAATTAATTATGGAATCCAATTCCATGTAAAAAAAAAAAAGGAAACACACTTTTTTTTTCCTATTCACAAATAAACTCCTTTATTTTGAATAATATGAAATCTTATTTCATATTTAAATAAACTCCTTTATTTAAGGAAATTAGATTCTTCTTTCCTATTCACAAATAAACTCTTTTATTTTGAATAATATGAAATCTTATTTCATATCTAAACAAACTCCTTTATTTAAGGAAAGATGGATTTACTTCATTCACAAATCCTTTTATTTTAATAATAAAAATCCAATTTCACAAATAAACTCCTTTATTTTAGGAAAAATAAAATCCAATTTCAACTCCAATTAGTTATCATGGAATCCAATTCCAACTCTAATTAGTTAAAGATGAAATTTAATTTTAAAATTAAAATAAACTTTTTATTTTAATATTAAAATAAACCTTTTATTTTAAAATTAAAATAAACTTTTTTTTTAATTATAAATTATTAATATATATATATATATATATATATATATATATATATATATATATATATATATATATATATATATATATATATATATATATATATATATATATATATATATATATATATATATATATATATATATATATATATATATATATATATATATATATATATATATATATATATATATATATATATATATTTTATATATATATAATATATATTTTTTAATAATTATATAATATATTTTTATTATATATATATCTATTTAATTTTTTATATAAATCATTTATTTCATTTTTTTTTATATAATTTTATTATTTCATTATCTTTTTTTATATATAAATATATATATATATATATATTAATACCATAAAAATTGAATTAATTTTGTTATAATCGCTTATCTTTTTTTTTTCAAATTAAAAAAATTTTTTTTTTATTTAAAATTTTTTTTTTTTTTTTTTTTTTTTTTTTTTTTTTAAAAATTTATATATAATAAAATTATGCCCAAATTAAATTGTTCTAAACACATATCAATATACATATCAAATTAAAATAATTAATAATTCGTATAAAGGTTCGGCTCGATGCCACCGTTAGGTTTGTAATATTCATGAACGCAATCAAATTGCATAAAAAAGCTAAACGTAAAAAAATCGAGTTTAAAAATTTTACAAACCATATACCCGATCACCCTTTATGCATAATTATTAATTAAACGAAAAGATAAAGAATAAAATCATACCCTCAAGATCGAGCTTCCTCGTACAAGTTCACCTCCAAATCCTTTCGCTCAACTTGAATCCACCGGTTTTGTTCCTTCCTTTCGATCAACGTTAGCCACCCAAATGTTTGGCCTCTAGAGGTGATCCACCAAGGAAGAAGAAAATTCAAGAAGAAGGGTGGTATGGCTCAAACCCTAGTTTTTCTATCTCTATAGTAAAAGGCGTACTCTCCAACAATTGAATTATTATGTCACTTTTGAAAAAGTCAACAACCCATACCACACCCATAATAAGACTCTCTTATTTATAGATGTGGGCAACCCACCTTAACAATTAAGGAATTGGGTTTTATTTAATTAATTAAATTTTTTTAATTAATTAAGCTCCCTAATCTTATTAGGATAATTAATTAAACTCCTTTAACTAATTTTCCTTCCTAATCCAATTAGAAATAAATGAGAGTACTTTATATTAAATTAATTCCTAAACTCTTTAGAAATTAAAATAATAATAATTGTAATAATATTAATAAGACTCTCTCTTATTAATTTATATTTAATATTTCTAAATATTAAATAATAATATTAAGCTATTTAATTTATTCTATCACCATAGATTAAATTAAATATACTTAACATATTATTACGATTATGCCATTAACTTCTTAAATAATTATTCTTCCTTTTATGGTGTGACCCTTTAGGTTCTCCATATTAAACCTATTGTGAATAAATCAATTAGAATAATTTAATCTTATTTAAATAAATAAATTAAACAATTAATTTATTTAAATAAATAATATTTATTCTACAATAGGATAAGCCTCCCAATGATCAACTACTTTTCCGTATAATATAGATTTCAACATTAATCATAAAAGAACCTTTCGAGTAAATAGTTACCGCATAATTCAATCCTTCCACCATACAATGTCCCAATTAAATATAAGATATGGAATTACCACAAGTCTTATTTTATTTAATTATATGTATTTCGATCCTTAAATGCACAACTCCAAATAATGCAAATTAGAAACTCCTTTCTAATTTCATTCTCGCCGCCAAGGACTACCGGGTCATTATTTATCGAATCACATAGACATTTCTCTTTTATTAGAAGTGGTAGATTCTTTATCGATCATACATTATCTCCATGTATAACTTATTATACCCAAGCATACCCTTTGATATACCCTAAGGGTCTTAAGGAATAAGTCAAAGTATAACTCATCATACACAAGATACTATGATGATCTCAAGTCCAAGGATTACTTGTACTACTATCACTACAGAATTCCTATCGACAGCAAATAAAACTCCATTAGGTATTCCTTAGCTTAGCCAATGCTCAAAGAACTTATTCTCTAATAAGCACCTACATACTTGCTTTTAGTGTTCCACACAAAATGATCATGAGATCAATCATCCTCATCCAACGAGCAAGTTAACGATGTACCAATCTATCCTGGATTCACTAATCCCCAATTTAGTAATCCAACGATTGGGAACTATTTTAGTTTTAAGCTTTCTAAGAATTTAGATCTCATTAGAATGATCATCATCATTATTCTAAAAGCATTGCTTAAAACTACGGGTTTATCACATATTATAAAACAAAGATCACGTAGATAATTAAAAGCCTTTAATAAATTAATACTTTTTATTAATAAATGAATAAGATTGTTACAAAGTATATGCTTTATCATCAAACATGATCGGCTTGTGTGCATACTACTTTTTCAATCTCCCACTTGCACTAAAGCCAATCGCCATGGTATCTCATACTCTTCTTCTCTAAGTGACGATTATCCCGCATGTTGATAAGCTTTAGTTAATGGATATGTAATGTTGTTCATGAGAGTCCACTATCTCTATAGTGATTTCCCATCTTTCAATGATTCTAATAATCAAATGAAAGTGCCACAACACATGTTTAGATCCAAGATGAGACTTAGAACTATTCCTAGTTCTCAGAATGAACTTTTAATCCAAACAATCAACTCAGCAGCCTTCATTTATAGCTATATACTTTGTCTTTATCACTAAACCAAAGAACTCTTTCATTGCTTGGAACCTTTCCAATTCATCGCACCACTCGCTCAAGGTAACGCTTTACCTTAAAGTGGATTTTCTCGTCATCTTTTGGTCTCGTCTTCAAAAACTTGAGTCCGTTAAGCCCTCTAGTTTTAATTTAGACACCCACCATGAATATGATCACATCCTTAGTGCCTAAGTAAAGAACTTTAAGATGTTTTTCACCGACTCATAGTGAACTTCTCCATAATACGACCGATCAACATCGTGTCTCGTGATATTTCATCAGCATACATGATAGTCACTCATGCGATCTCTTTTCGAGTCTCTGGGGGACTATTAAGAGAGATACACCCATAGCTCATCGACATGAGACATCTCTTGAGTTTGCCATGCTAAACGACTTTAGCATCAAATGAATATACGCTCTCGGGTTAAGTCGAGCATCCTCTTAAATCTATCTATATAGATTTATATCCCCAATTAAGATACTCTTCCCAAATCATTCATGGAGGAATGTTTAGACAACTTTATCTTTACCGATCAGAGCATTGGTATGTCATTCCTCATCCGTAGTATATCAACATATAATACTAGGAATGTCACGATGCCCCCATCGAATTCTTTTGTACACACTAGGTTCATTCTTATTTTTTGATAAAATCAAACTCTTTTGATCGCTTCATCAAAACGAATGTTCCATATTTGAGAAACTTGCTTCAATCCATTTCTCCGAGTGTGTCATAACACTTACCTCATCATCGTATGTAATCGATCATCATCTTCTATGATGTGTACTCATCATCATCATCATCATGATGAATCCATACCTCCTGGTATCTTCTGTACTATTCCGCATTTACGATTCTATGGTACAATAGGTCTATCTACAGTTCCTCTTATTCGACTTATAAGTGTTTTGTGGTTCTTGAACTCTTCAAGATCTATTATCCTCCCACTAGCCCCTTTTATGATAAACACCTTTATCTTAGAAGCGCGTGTTTCGCAACAAACACCTTTTTTGCTAAGTAGATTATAGAACATATACCCTAAACTTACTTTTAGGATGTCCCACAAATCAGACTTTGTCAAATCTTGTCCCAAGCTTATCCTTTGAAAACCTTTTCACATAAGTCGACAACCCCTTATCTTAACATACTTAAGATTAGAATCCTCCCCGTCCATAACTTTTATGGAGTCTTCAATGGATTTTGAGGTTACCATTTTCAGAGATATGCAAATGCCATTTCTAGGACATTATCCTGTAAGATACCGAAAATGCTCAGAAAATCATTATGGACCGCACTATGTCCAACAAGGTACGATTTTTCCTTTCGATACATCAATCAATTATCACAGATCGAGAGGTGTCCATTATGAGAAAAACCATTTGAGATGATCTAGAAACTTATCAGACAAGTATTTATTCCTCGATCTAATCAAAGAATCTTAATACTTTGCCAATTTGTTTCACTTCAAATTCTTTTGAACCTTTCAAATAATTCACACTTGTATTTCAAAGAAATACACACATTCAACTCTTTTCAATGATCATCTCCTTTTCTTATACTAATTTGTTCAATTTGCAAAATTATTTTCACGTAAGTCAAGTATACAAAATTTATTAAGTAATATTCCAGCTTTATACAAAACATTATTATTATAAATAGAACAACAATTGTTCTTAATTATAATACCAAAGATTTCATCATTCAACAATAAAATGGAAATAATATTTTTAACAAGAACCGAATACAATAACAACTTATCGACTTAAATAGATTTGCCCAGTAGGCATTGCTAAACTATAAGTTTCTATGGCTAATGCAAAGCAACCTTTTGCTTCATTTCCCACACATATAGATTACTTATATTTGTTTAGCTTTCTACTTCTGCTTGGTCCCTTCATAAATCTATATTTATGATAACCAAAGTCGGTATCCAATACCCAAGTAGAACCTCGACTTAAAGAAAAAAATATTTTTTAATCATGAACAAAAAATCAGATTTTGTAACCAAAACTTCACTAAGCTTCTTTTGTTAGCCTCTCGCAAGATGCTTCTCGCAGCTTTTTTCCAAAGGTCCAGCTATTGCAAAGGAAGCAAACTCCTTTGCTATCCGTGACGCTTTTGTTCTTATTATCCTTTGTTTATGCCTTTCTATTTACCTTCTTTGAATCGCTCTTCTTTCGTAAGATCCTTTGCCCCCTACCAAGAAGACTTGGTCTTTCTTGGTTGAAAGTGACTCTCAACATTTTTCAACATAAAGTTAAGCAAATCAAATGAGGTCGATATCTAGCTTGTTTATATGAAAAAAATCACAACAATTGTGAAAGGAGTCCGGAGTGAGTGCAAGATCAAATCTCGCTCAACTCTCCATCCATGACAAAAACCAATTGTCCTAATCGATCAATCAAATTGATTATGTTAAGAACTTTTGTCCAGCATTTATAGTGCCATCGGGCCATTCTAGATCTAAGAGCTCCTTAGATATCTCGATATCTATCACCCCCATTTTCCTCACCATCAACTACTTGATGTGCAGAATATAGTAGAGCATCCATAGTTTCATGCCGACGTCAAGCTCAAGCATCATGGATGCGAGCATGATGCATCGAGCCAATCAGGCATCATCTTGCCACTTTCTAAAAGTAGCAATCTCTTCCTCGAGGCATTGTTCTAACTATTGCAGGATAGGCGATATGACATAAGATAGCTTTTCAAATGCATGAGAACTATTCTCAAATTCCTTAACCAATCCGCTTAATTCTTGGCCCGTTAATTTAGCATCTAATATGCTTCATAAAGGATAGTAATTTTAGACATTGTAAAATTTCTCAAATGAATTTGTAATTAACAACATTTTAACATACATTCTTTTATTAATTACCAAAATAAATTAGGGTCTTGTTTTAAATTGGTATCTCCCACTATTTTCTTCAAACTATATTACCTCACTTATATAGTTCTAAGAAAATCTAATTAAAGATTTGCTAGTGAGAATAAGGATCCCATTTCAAATGTATATAGCCTTGTGGTGACACAACAAACTATATATAAATAAATAGGTAGACAACTTTTGTCAATTACATCAACTATGCAACTCCTTTTTTTGCCTCTTAGATTATTTTGATCAAGTGGTGGCACATCCGAATCAAAATTATCCAAGTTAAGTCCACCTAGCACTCCATATATTCAAAAAAAAAAATATCATCCTTGTGGTGACACACACAAAACAATATTGTTCAATTTTCTTTATAAGCATCAAATGTGATAATTAACATCTTAAATACTTAATACTTGCCTTGGTGACACAAACAAACTCATATTAAATATTTAATACTCTATTAATTTTATCATGCTAGAAGGCTACGCTCGATATTCCAAATATCTTTGAACGCTTAGGACTTAATATAAAAAAAATCGAGGGGTTTGTTATTAATTTGTCTCATCTCTTGCTTAGCGCATATTTATATATATATATATAAATACGCCATATATTAATGAACATGCAAGCATGTTTGCATAATATATAATATATATATATATATATAGCATAGCATATATATATATATATATATACTATATTCTACCCGATTGATTATGGACTTTTATTCTAGTTCGTTCACTAGAGCCACCAAGTGAACCAAAAGGTCAAACCCTAGGGGTGCAAGAAATAATATTTAAATATAACTATTACATTTAAACCCTGCTCCATTACAAACGGGTCTTCAAGCGCCTTTTTTCTTGATCTCCAATTTTTTCAAAATAATTCTAACTATTCCTATTACAAAACTATTTAAAATAAATAGAAACCTCGATCAAGAAATAAGGGAAGTACATAGAGGAGAGATAGAATTTACATTAAGAAAAATTAGAGAAGACGAGGTACGCAGAATTCCATTTAATAAAAAAACCCATACATTCATGCATCCAACTAAAATAAAATCCAATCACATCGGGTCAATAAATCCATAATCAATCCCATTTATTATCATACACATCATCATATGCATCAATAAATAACATTCATCTCATGAATAATAAACATTTAATATATATATATGATATCATTTAATGGGCAAATTTAGTTAGTATAAAATCTAATTTTTGAATCAAAATAAACTCCTTTATTTTAATCCAAATTTAAATCAAAATAAAACTATTTTATTTTAATTTATCCAATTTTGAATAAAATAAACTATTTTATTTTAATCAAAATCTTTAATCAAAATAAACTCCTTTATTTTAATTAATTATGGAATCCAATTCCATGTAAAAAAAAAAAATTTTAATTAAAATAAACTCTTTTTTTTTAATTAATTATGGAATCCAATTCCATGTAAAAAAAAAAAAAATTAAAGGAAACACTTGATTTTCTTTTTCCTATTCACAAATAAACTCCTTTATTTTGAATAATATGAAATCTTATTTCATATTTAAATAAACTCCTTTATTTAAGGAAATTAGATTCTCTTTCCTATTCACAAATAAACTCTTTTATTTTTTATTTCAATAATATGAAATCTTATTTCATATCTAAATAAACTCCTTTATTTAAGGAAATCATTTTTTTTCCTACACAAATAAACTCTTTATTTTGAATAAACTCCTTTTCATTTCTAAATAAACCCCTTTATTTAAAAATCCAATTTCAACTCCAATTAGTTATCATGAATCCAATTCCAACTCTAATTAGTTAGATGAAATTTAATTTTAAAATTAAAATAAACTTTTTATTTTAATATTAAAATAAACCTTTTTATTTTAAAATTAAAATAAACTTTTATTTTAATTATAAAAATAATAAATTATATATATATATATATATATATATATATATATATATATATATATATATATATATATATATATATATATATATATATATATATATATATATATATATATATATATATATATATATATATATATATATATATATATATATATATATATATATATATATATATATATATATATATTCTATATATATATATATATATATATATATATATATATTTATTAATTTTTTTTTTTTATATATATTATATATATAATATTTTTATATTTTAAATTTATAAAATATATATATATTATATTATATATAATATTTTGAATTATAAATAAATTATATTTCATTTTTATATATATATATATTAATAATATTATATAATATAAATAATATTTCAAAAAATAAAAATTCATATTTAATCATTTTTTTTTTTAAAAAAAAAAAAAAAATTTTTAAAAAAAAATATTTAAAAAAAAAAAAATTTTTTTAAAATTTTATATAATAAAATTATGCCCAATTAAATTGTTCTAAACACATATCAATATACATATCAAATTAAAATAATTAATAATTCGTGATAAAGGTTCGGCTCGATGCCACCGTTAGGTTTGTAATATTCATGAACGCAATCAAATTGCATAAAAAAAGCTAAGCGTAAAAAAAATCGTAGTTTAAAAATTTACAAACCATATACCCGATCACCCTTTATGCACAATTATTAATTAAACGAAAAGATAAAGAATAAAATCATACCCTCAAGATCGAGCTTCCTCGTGTACAAGTTCACCTCCAAATCCTTTTCGCTCAACTCAATCCACCGGTTTTGGTTCCTTCCTTCGATCAACGCTAGCCACCCAAATGTTTTCGCTCTAGAGGTGATCCACCAAGGAAGAAGAAAATTCAAGAAGAAGGGTATTCACTCAAACCCTAGTTTTCTATCTCTATAAAAAGGCACTCTCCAACAAATTGAATTATTACGTCATGTTGTAAAAGTCAACAACCCATATACCACCCATAATAAGACTCTCTTATTTATAGATGTGGGCAACCCACCTTAACAATTAAGGAATTGGGTTTATTTAATTAATTAAATTCTTTAATTAATTAAGCTCCCTAATCTTATTAGGATATAATTAATTAAACTCCTTTAACTAATTTTCCTTCCTAATCCAATTAGAATAAATGAGAGTACTTATATTAAATTAATTCCTAAACTCTTTTAGAAATTAAAATAATAATAATTGTAATAATATTAATAAGACTCTCTTATTAATTTATATTTAATATTTCTAAAATATTAAATAATAATATTAAGCTATTTAATTTATTCTATCACCATAGATTAAATTAAATATACTTAACATATTATTATTATTATGCCATTAACTTCTTAAATAATTATTCTTCCTTTTATGGTGTGACCCTTTTAGGTTCTCCATATTAAACCTATAGAATAAATCAATTAGAATAATTTAATCTTATTTAAATAAATAAATTAAACAAATTAATTTGATTAAATAAATAATATTTATTCTACAATAGGATAAGCCTCCCAAATGATCAACGACTTTCCGTATAATATAGATTTCAACATTAATCATTAAAGAACCTTTCGAGTAAATAGTTACCGCATAATTCAATCCTTCCACCATACAATGTCCCAATTAAATATAAGACATGGAATTATCACAAGTCTTATTTTATTTAATTATATGTATTTCGATCCTTAAATGCACAACTCCAAATAATGCAAATTAGAAACTCCTTTCTAATTTCATTCTCGCCGCCAAGGACTACCGGGTTGTCATTTATCGAATCACATAGACATTTCTCTTTTTATTGTTAGAAGTGGTAGATTCTTTATCGATCATACATTATCTCCACGTATAAACTTATTATACCCAAGCATACCTTTGATATACCCTAAGGGTCTTAAGGAATAAGTCAAAGTATAACTCATCATACACAAGATACTATGATGATCTCAAGTCCAAGGATTACTTGTACTACTATCACTACAGAATTCCTATCGACAGCAAATAAAAAAACTCCATTAGGTATTCCTTAGCTTAGCCACGCTCAAAGAAACTTATTCTCTAATAAGCACCTACATACTTGCTTTTAGTGTTCCACACAAATGATCATGAGATCAATCATCCTCATCCAATGAAAAGCAACGATGTACCAATCTATCCTGGATTCACTAATCCCCAATTTAGTAATCCAACGATTGGGAACTATTTTAGTTTTAAGCTTTCTAAGAATTTAGATCTCATTAGAATGATCATCATCATTATTCTAAAAGCATTGCTTAAAACTACGGGTTTATCATTATATTATAAAAAAAGATCATGTAGATAATTAAAAGCCTTTAATAAATTAATACTTTTTATTAATAAATGAATAAATGATATTATAAAGTATATGCTTTATCATCATAACAAATGATGACCAAAATGAAAGACGCCAAGTACGACCATGTCACAAGACGACAAGCTAAGTTTACCTCGTCTTGGTTTGATAAGGAGTTGAGAATGACGAGAGAATGTTTCTAAGAGGTTCAAGCTACGCTCACGTCAATATCTAATTTCTTATAAACCGTGTTTGTATTCGGATGTTATAAATAGGGCTCGCTTATCGAGCGCGATAACGATATCAACCCAACCAAGAGAAAGAAGCCAGAAATGATAATACTAGTGGTGGCGTCATGCGGTGACAACAAACGTGGAGGGAATCAACATGCCGTCAAAATGGTAATCACTTCTGGTAATCATGGCCAAGATAATAAGAATGGACATTTCAAGAAGAGGAGATTCAACAATGATGGAAAGACGTCAAGACCAACACCCGCTGTTAAGGAAGGAGAACGACCACCTATCACCCAAACTATGCAGCAATCGAAAGCGTGTTACAATTGTGGAAGAAGGTCACCTTGCCCGATTTTATCGATGCACCAAAGTCAAGTCCAGTTGGATGGAGGCATCAAAGGTCATCCCTGCATTCGATAGTTCAAGGAGAGCGTTGTCGTAACCTCCCAAAAAGTGAGGAATCCGAAGCGAGGTGATCACGGTAAGCTAATCATAAACTCTAGAAAGTCTATACCTTATTTGATACCGGTTCTACCCATTCTTTTTTTCTCTACTTACGCCAACGCTTAAATTTGACTCCGGAGAAATTAGACTTTGACTTATCTGTTGAAACTCCGCTGGGAGAAACCTTCATTACATCCACTGCTTATAAGTCTTGTTTGATTCAAATCCAGAATCGCATCGTTACTTGTCGATCTTATCTCCTTAAAATACTTGCATTTGACGTGATTCTAGGGATTGATTGGTTAACTACTCATCATGCTAAAATTGATTATTTTCGTAAGGTTGTTAGCTTTCATATTCCTAATCAACCTATTATGCGAATTCAAGCGACCAAACCATTAAAATCAATCATGGTCATCTCAAGCCATAAAGCTATTCGTTTATTGAAAAACGGATGTCAAGCTTTCTTAGCTCATGTCACATATTTAAACAAAAATACGCCGATTTGAATGATATTTCTATTGTTAATAAATTCCCCGACGATTCCCCAAAGAACTTCCCGCCTACCCCCGAGCGTGAAATCGAATTTTGTATCGACCTCGAACCCTAAGATAAAACCTATTTCCAAAGCCCCATATCGAATGGCTCCTATTGAACTTCAGGAGTTTAAAACCCAACTACAGGAATTGTTAGACATCTGTTTCATTCGTCCTAGTACGTCTCCTTGGGGTGCTCTTGTTCTATTCGTGAAGAAGAAAGATGGAAGTATGCGACTTTGTATTGATTATCGGGAGTTGAATCATGTCACCATAAAAAATAGGTACCCGTTGCCTCACATTGATGACCTGTTTGACCAGTTGCAAGGAGCCAAATTCTTTTCAAAGATTGATCTTCGTTCCGAATATCATAAGTTGAAGATTAAAACTGATGACATTCCAAAGACTGCTTTTAGAACTCGATACGGGCATTACGAATTCCTAGTCATGTCTTTTGGATTGACTAATGCTCTTGCTGCCTTCATGGATATGATGAACCGAGTATTCAAGGAATATTTGGATCACTTTATGGCCGTCTTTATTGATGACATCCTCATTTACTCCAAAACCCATGAAGATCATGAGCAACACTTGAGGCTGATACTCCAAAAGCTTCGTAAAAATAAGTTATATGCCAAGTTAAAGAAATACGAGTTCTGGCTTGAGGAAGTAGCATTCCTTGGGCATGCAATATCAAATCACGGAATATCTGTTGACCCGACAAAGATTGAAGCAATTCAAAGCTGGGAGCAACCTAAGTCAGTAATTAAAGTACGTAGCTTTCTCGGCTTAGTTGGTTATTATCGGAGGTTCTTGGAAGGATTTTCTCGAATCGCTACTCCATTAACTCAGCTGACTCGAAAAGATACAAAATTCGGTTGGAGCGAGGAATGTGAGAAGAGTTTTCAAGAACTCAAGAGGAGGCTCATTTCAGCACTTGTTTTGACAATACCAGCTGGTTCGGAGGGATTTGTCATATACAGTGATGCTTCAAGAAAAGGTTTAGGGTGTGTTCTCATGCAACATGAGAAAGTCATAGCCTATGCCTCACGATAACTCAAAGAATATGAGAGGAATTATCCTACTCATGATCTAGAGTTGGCAGCTGTCGTTTTTGCACTTAAGATGTGGAGGCATTACCTGTATGGATAGAAGGTGGAGATCTATACGGATCATAAAAGCCTCAAATATTTCTTCACTCAAAAGGAACTCAACATGCGGTAACGACGATGGCTTGAGCTATTGAAAGATTACGATCATACCATTTTATACCATCCTGGAAAAGTGAACGTAGTAGCTGACGCATTGAGTAGAAGATCATATGCGGGTACGAGTGCAATATTGTCAACGCAAATGCCCATTTTGTATGACTTACAAAGGATGGAGATAGAGTTAAAGACTCCAGGGACCCATGTGATGATGGCGAATATACGAGTAGAACCGACTTTAATCGATAAAGTTAAAGCTGCTCAAGCTACAGACCTGGAGCTGATGCGTATGAGGAAGAAAGTGCAAGAAGGTGCTATTCCGGAAGTAAGAATCGATGAAGAAGGAATACTTCAAGTCAACTCCGCACTTTGTGTTCCTAACGATTCTCGACTTTAAAGTATAAAATCATGATGGAGGCGCATAACACACATCGCTTGCAATCCATCTCGGGAGTACCAAAATGTATCGTGATCTTCGACATACATTTTGGTGGAGCAATATGAAGAAAGAGATAGCGGGGTTTATCTCAAGGTGTCTAACTTGTCAACGAGTCAAGTCAAGCGAGCATCAAATGCCAAAAGGTACATCAGAACCACTTGAAATTCCGTAATGGAAGTGGGAGCACATTACCATGGATTTCATTCATCGGTCTTCCCAAGGTTTCTCAAGGTATAGATGTGATTTGGGTCATTGTTGATAGATTGACCAAGTCTGCTCATTTCTTACTGTTACGAGAAACTTATACACTTGAACGTCTTGTTCCTATGTACATAAACGAGATTGTAAGATTGCATGGTATGCCAGTATCCA
Source organism: Panax quinquefolius (assembly GCA_020205615.1). Taxonomy (NCBI): domain Eukaryota; kingdom Viridiplantae; phylum Streptophyta; class Magnoliopsida; order Apiales; family Araliaceae; genus Panax; species Panax quinquefolius. Next base: position 35,450,306 of record CM035164.1, read on the forward strand.
TAGTTTCTGATCGAGACCCAAGATTCACTTCACGATTTTGGGTTAGTTTGCAAAAAGCTATGGGCAAGAATTTACGATTTAGTTCGGCATATCATCCTCAAATGGACGGGTAGTCAGAGAGGACTATTCAAAATCTTGAAGATTTATTAAGACTCTGTGTCCTTGACTTCAAAGGAAGTTGGGACAAGTTCTTACCATTGGTGGAGTTTTCCTACAACAACAATTATCAAGCAAGTATTGGCATGGCTCTATTTGAGGCGTTGTATGGAAGAAAGTGTCGTTCTCTAATATGCTGGGATGAGGTGGGTGAAGCAACATTGTTGGGACTGGAGTTGGTATGTATGACTACGAAAAAGATTCAAACGATCCGACAATGTATAAAAACCTCACAAGATCGACAAAAGAGTTATGCTGATCTTCATCGAAAGGATGTGGAATTCAATATTGGAGATCATATATTGTTACGTGTTGCTCCATGGAAAGGAGTTATGAGATTTGGAAAGAGAGGAAAGCTCAATCCTCGATTCATTGGCCCATTTTAATCCTCGATCGAGTAGGAATCAGGGCTCATAGACTCACGCCTTTACCACCAAGTATGTCTCGTTTTCATAACATTTTTCACATATCTATGTTACATAAATATGTGAAAGACCCGAACAACAATATTGAATTAGAACCGGACGAGATAGCGGAAGATTTAATGTATAAAGATGTACCTATTAAAATCTTGGATAAGAAGGATCATATTCTACGCTCTAAAGTTATACCTCATGTCAAAGTTTTGTGGAGAAACCACGATGTTGAGGAAATGACATGGGAGTTAGAATCTGAAATGAAATCAAGGTATCCTCACCTCTTTGACATACCAAGTAAGCACCCTAATTTTGAGGACGAAATTTCATAAGAAGGGGAGGTTGTAAGACCCCAACTTTTATGAATAAAGATTAATTTTTCTCAAAATATAATTTTGAATATTATGGTGTGGATTTGATATAAAGTTATAGTTGTAGGTATTATTTACAAATTTTGCAAAGTAAGCAAGTGGTTATATAATATTCGATTAGTCGGGGAATATTCGTTTTAACAGGGAATATTCGTACGATGACACAATCATTGGTGGACCCCACAACGGAAGTATTGTCATAGTTAGAAAACGACAGAATTATCTTCTTATAAAAATAACAGTGAAAGTTTTACCGTTAAACTGTTTAACTACCCGATAGTAAAAGTACAGTAATATGCGTGATTGCATAGTAGCACACGGTATTGATTATTGATGCTTACGTGAAAAGTCACTCAGTAATACTCAATTATTGCTACAGTAATTGCGGCATAGTATCTCACGTTATTTGATTCAATTATTGTGACAGTATTATCTGCATAATATTTATTATTATTAAATCAATAATTGAGACGACAAAGTTATTCATATTATTATTTACAATATTGACAATGTCTAGAAGTTCATCAATGAGAGGTTTGGTCACCTAATTGCGCGCTTAATAAGGAGAAATCCTTATCTAAAAGCCCCTTTCCTCGGGAGCGACTTTGTTGTTAAATATCAGGAGTTATAATATTAATGATGAATAAGTTCGTGTTGATTAAAGATGAAATTGATATTTTCATTGTGTTGGGATTATTAGTGTTAGTGTAAATCAACATTTATTTCGATAATAATTGATGTCTGGAGGTTATATTAACCAATCGGGTAATTAATTGGATAAATGAGCAATTAATTGCTATTATTTCACATGCTTATAACTATTTGTTCACATGTGTGTACTATTGATTAACATTCATGTACTATGAGGGGAGGTGGTGCAAGATTGATAATACTTGCATGACTAAATTAAAAATGGAGGTATAGATGAAGGTACTACACTGTAATTAGTTTTTTTCACATGATTATACTATTAAGTCACATGAATGAACTATTAATTCACATTATTTAATATTAGGGGAGGTGGTGCAAGTTTGATAATACTTGCAGGACTAAATTAAAAATGAAGAAAAAGAGGAAGGTATTATACTGTAATATTTTGAGCCCCAAAATGTGCAATTATCGAAACTATATTTTCCTATAAATAGAAGCTCATTCTTTTTTTATTCTCACCAATTCACTAAGTCTCACAAGAGCAATTATTATAGATAAAAATTATAGAGAGAAAGAAGAGGAGAAGTCTGCTACCTCACTATTCCAGTATCCAGTTTCTTCTAAGGTAAGGGGTATTATTTCTTTCGTATTCATGAAGAGATTTATTTTCTTCCAATACTCGTAAGGGTTGTTATCCGATTCTTTATTATTCTGTTGGAATAACCTGTATGTGCGGTCTATCGCATGCCTGGTGAATTCTTTTGTTATTCCATTCTTTATTATTCTGTTGGAATAATCTGTCTGTGCGGTCTATCGCATGCTTGGTGAATTCTTTTGTTATTCCATTCTTTATTATTCTGTTGGAATAACATGTCTGTGCGATCTGTCGCATGCATGGTGAATTCTTATGTTATTCCATTCTTTATTATTCTGTTAGAGTAACCTGTCTATGTGAATTACCGCATGCATGGTGAATGATCATTCATATCCATTTCTTATTAAATTATGGAAATGATCTGTCTACGTGGATTACCGCATTGCGGGCAAAAATCCATTTGCAGTTTCATATATTCTATTATACTCAGTTGGTTAAAATTTTGGCTTCTATACTCCATGAAATTAGTAGAATATCCTGGATATTTGCGCTTCATCCAGTATCTTTTCATGGAAATATTCTTCTGAGCATTCTTGAATTTTACTCCACAAAACAATATCATGTTGACAATTTGGACGTTATTGATTTTTGGATAAATTAAATTATAAATCTTAAAAAATTTATCCTTGAACTTGTTTTATTGAATTCTTATATCATTGTCATCATCCTCAAGTTTATAATATGTTGAAAGTCGACTGTGGCCTGTAGTGCATAGATGGACTTGGTGTGATTATGACCAGGGATTATTCGGTATAATTATGACCGTAATGTTACAAATGATGTGGTAAAAGTCCTCATTGGCCGTAGTGCATTGATGGACAGTTGTTGGCATGATCATGACTATTGATGAATACACGAATATCCTTGGCCCGTAGTGCATGGATAATTTATGGTCGTGATACTAATGAATATCCTTGGACGTAGTGCGTGGATGATGTGGTTTATTTATTAAAATCGAGTCTCAAATGATAAAAGTTATGAAAAACCTTTTAAATCATAGAAGATAGTAGATTTTATTCTCTACTTACCCTTCTAATGGGATACTTTTTTCGCCGCAGGTTAAACTTGATGTTTATTATATTTTATCAGTTTAAAACTGTTGAAGGCTAACGATAAATTATTCTGCATTATCTTAGTCATAATATTTTTTACTGGGCTAGTTGAGCTCACCCTTTCTTTCACTGTTCTCTTCAGGAAATGAGAATATAGCTAGGATGAGTCGGGGAACAGATTGACGGTCCAGATGATAGCATTAGTAGTCCTCACTATTATATAAAATAGTGTGATAATAAATGTATTGAGGACTCCATTTGAGTGTGGATATTGTCTAGTTGACAATATTCTTACTAAAACTCTTAGATTATGTTTTGTCGTATTTTACACGACTGTTGTATAATTAAGTTGTATTTAAATTTTGTACCATGTATTTGGCGATTCAAGATGGGTGATGTATACCTATTTTGGGGGCGTCACAACATATCACCCTTAACTTTAACCTTTTATCAATTTAACCATTTTTGAAATAAAATAATAATTATAAGAAAATTGAATACTTTCATTTCATAAAATTCGGGGTCTTACAATCTCCCCTCCTTATGAAATTTTGCTCTCAAAATTTACGTACGTACCTGGTATGCCAAAAAGGTGAGGATACCTCGACAGATTCTAACTCTTGAGGTATAACCTTTGAGTGTCGAATATGATCCTTCTTATCCAAGATTTTAACACGTATTGATAAGTAGGTTTTATACCTACTTATCCGGTATGTGTTACTTGAATTATTTGCTTAATCTCATGTTTCTTAGTTACTTTTTATGCATTTTGTGTTCATTTTGTAAATTATATGCTTGGGAGTTGAAATCGCAAAGAATTCATATGAAATTACAAAGGAAAGCAATCCGGACATCGTTTGGGCTTTTATGTTCATTTCATGTTCTTGGCGTGGAACTTAGATTACATTGTAGAGCTTCTTCTTAGCTTTCCGGAACAACTTGAATCATTCCAATCGGAGTTCGGATACAAGAGTTATGACATTTGTACCAACGGACGTCGAACGTCACTGTTTTGGGTGGTCATTTACATAGCAGGCACTTCAGAGCCACTTTCAACATTTCTCCAGTCCTTATTTTGAAAAATGCAAAGCATGAAAGTTGTAGATCTACGTCTCCTCTTTCTGGAACATCTTGAATCATCAAAATCAGAGTTCAGACGAAGATGTTTTGGCCATTTTTCCAAAGGACGTCAGAGTAGAAAAAGTTTCTTCACAAAACCCCCACCGGGGTGGGCGTACCAGCTCCAAAGTAGGCCCCTAGCCCGCCCGAGCGGGCCCTTTTCAAGCCTAGGCCCCCGCCTGGGCGGTGGTAGCCCAGAAAATGCGAATTTTGGTCAAAGTTGAGTCCGGAAAGGATTGTTTCTATCCGATTGACTCGAGGACTTCCAAGAGGACTTCCAAAAGGACTTAAAGACATATAAAGAGACTTATAAAAAGGAGGAGAATCACAAGGATTAGGAGAGATTAGACTAGAGAGAGGATTCCATTAGATTAGATTAGAGTAAATTAGATCAAAATCATAGTTCTAATGAGTTTTGGAGAATGAAGCAACTTGGAGACCATTGAAGATTCAAAGTAGGAGCAAGGAGGGAGCTTCAAATCTACAGACAATAGATTCTATCTTCTCATCTTCTTCTATCTTTGTCTTTTATTGTTTATTCAATTGTGGATTCTTAGTTTTAATTCAATAATCATGAACTAATTCTTTGTTTGAGATTATAATGGATCTTATTGTGTAGTTTATTTTAATATGTTTTGCTATCAATAATTATGTTATATCGTGAGGATTGTCTATTGTGATTTAGACTTAATTGCTTAATTGCCTAGTTAACAATTACCGTGATAATCTATATGAACTCAAGAGATGAAGTATTGATTTAGATCTTATCATGATAGCATGTGTTTGTGATTTCTGCATAGATGGAATTCATGATTCGTGTTTAGGATAGAGATATGCCTTTACGCCATATGTAATCTTATAGAGAACTTGTGCTTTAAATCCTTTTTAATTGTAATCCACATAGAGATATAGTGGATTAATTAATTAGGGTGTCTTGCTTAATTCTATCATCTATGGATTTAAGTGAGTATGAGTATTATGCATCGAGAGATGATTTTATCTGCTTTAGTGTTCTTGATTAACAATTCAAGATAGAGAATAATTGATGAGACGTGTGTTAACTTAAATGAAGCAATAAGTGAAGTTGTGATCTTAAATCTACGTAATCTGATTTTTAATTAGTGGTAATTAGAATTAGTTTACTTATAAATTGAAATTCATTCTTTTAAATAAGATTGAGTTGGTTACGGGTTAGTACTTGGTGATTTTTATTAAACAATTCCTCGTGGGAACGATACTCTACTTTCACTTTATTACTTGTTGACCACGTATACTTGCGTGTTGTGTGTAATTAGATTTTACCCAACAATCTCATCATACGTTAAATCTTCTGCTATCTCGTCTAGTTCTAATTCAATAATGTGGTTTGGGTTGTCCACATATTTACGTACTATCGATACAAAAAAAAACGTTATGAACATGAGACATACTTAGCGGTAAGGCGAGTCTATAGGCCACAGTTCCTACTCGATCGAGGATTTCAAATGGGCCAACTAAATCGAGGGTTGAGATCGACTCTTGCATCTATAATAATGCCCCATTGAACCTTATTCCTCGTATTCATCAGCTCCGGGTGTGTAGCTTGAGCGGCTTTATCTTTATCGATTTAAAGTCGGTTCAAATCGTATATTCGCTATCCTCACGTGGATCCCTAGAGTATTTAACTCTATCTTCATCATTTGTAAGTTATACGAAATAGGTTTTTGTGATAACAACATCGCACTCGTAAACGCATACAATCTTCTACTCAACGCGTCAGCTACCACGTTCGCTCTTCCACGATGATATTGAATGGTATAGTCGTAATCTTCAATAACTCGAGCCAACGTCCTTGGTGCATGTTATGTTCGTTCTAGGTGAAGAAATATTTGAGGGTTTGAGAAATGGGTTTTGTACTGGGGTCAATACAAAATTCGATTTCACGCTATAGGGGTAGGCTAGGAAGTCTTCAGGAATACGTTAGAAAATTTATTAACAATAGAAATATCATTCAAAACTATGACTCTCATCCAAGACTTGGATAACACATGTAATGAAGGTTTCTCCTAATGGAGTTTCAACCGATAAGTCAAAGTCTAATTTCTCCGGAGTCAAATTTAAACGTTGAGCGCAAGCAAGAGAGATAAAAATGGGTAGAACCGATATCTAATGAGGTATAGACTTCGCAAGAATTTATAATTAACTAACACTAGTATGATTATTATCGTGTTGTTGCTCGTTACCTTTTGGTTATGCTGACTCATTATCGCGCTCCAATAACTGAGCCCTATTTACAACATCTGAATATAAACAAAATTTGTGAGAAATGAGGTGTTGACGTATATTGGGTTTCAAACCTCTTAGAAACATTCGCGTCATTCGCTCCTCATTATCGACCAAATGGGATGCAAACCGGGATAACTCTGCAAATCTAGCCTCGTATTGCGACACGGTCATATTGTTTTTCTCCAACTTGATAAACTCCACTTCCTTCATGTGACGAATACTTTCGGGAAAGTACTTGTCGTTGAACAACTCTTGAAACTTCTCCCAAGGCATCTTGAGTCGTTTAAGTCAATACGTTTTATAGATTCCCACCAATGAATCAGCCTCTTCACGCAACATAAAAGGTGGCGAAGGAACCTTTACTCCTCGGAGCATCCCAAGACATCAAATATCTTGGTGATCTGCTTTAACCACCTCTCCGCCTTAAGTGGTTCTGGCTTTCCCAAAAACTCCGGTGGTCCCAGCTCCTTGAACTGCTTAGTAGTAACCAGCCGTGGGTTGCCATTATTTCCACCTGCATTTTGAACAGGAGTCTCTCTCGCCTGATGTTGCATGAATTACATAAAGTCACTGAACATCCCATCGTTCATCATCTGATCGGTGTTGTTGTTTACCTGAGGATTATTGTCTTCCTGTTGCACATTATCTTGGGTATTGATCGTTGGTGACTCAACGGTCTCATGTGCTTCATTGCTGATCTCAACATTTTCAGATGCCATTCTCAAACACTGTCACAAAACAAGGGTTAATTGACATATCACATATTATCCCTATACTCTGACCGATCAATTAAATACCAAATAAACTTAGGTAGGTCATACTAGCGAAGGAATTCTCCGTCTCTCCCCTCCTAGTTCTTGTATCACATCTTAGCCAGGGATTATATCCCTAAGCTTTGATACCAATTATGACGCCCCCAAAATAGGTATACATCACCCATCTTGAGTCGCTAGATACACGCTACATAAATCAAATACAAACTTCTTTTATGCAACTGTCATGTAATATATATGACAAAACATAGCTCAGGGTTTAAACACGAATATTGTCTTCTAGACAGTATCCACACTCAATGGAGTCTTCATTACAATTATTATCACACTATTTTATAAAAATAGTGAGGACTTCTAAAGCCAACATCTGGATCATCACTCCGTTCCCCGACTCGTCCCATTTATATTCTCATTTCCTGAAGAGAACAATGAAAGCAAAGGGTGAGCTCAACTAGCCCAGTAAGAAATATTATGACTAAGATAATGCAGAATAAATTATCCTTAGCCTTCAACAATATAACAACTGATATAATACAATTGACAACAATTTTTAGATCAACAACTGCAGCGGAATAAGCAATCCATTAGAAGAGTCAAGTAGAGCATAAAATCTACTATCTTCTATGATTTAAAAAGTTTTTCATCAACTTTATCGCCGAGACTCAGCTTAATAAATAAAATCGAATCATCCCTGCACCACGGCCAAGGATATTCATGTAATCATCAATGGTCATGATTATACCGAATAATCCCTGGTCATAATCATACTAACAACTGTCAATCAATGAACTACAAGCCAATGAGGACTTTTACCACATCATTCGTTACATTACGATCATGATTATACCGAATAATCCGTGGTCATAATCATACCAAGTCCATCTATGCACGTAAGCCAAAGATAACTTTCATCACAATATAAGCATGAGGATGTTGACCATGACACAACAATTTAATAAAACAAGTTCAAGGATAAATTTTAAAGATTTATAATTTAATTTATCCAGAATTCAATAACGTTCAAATTGTCAACATGATACTGCTTTGTGGAGTAAAATTCAAGAATAATATTCATGTACCAAAAATAATTTGGACAGAAAAGAAATGTATTTTTCGCAAATAAATACCCCAGATTAATAGTACCACAATGAATAGTACTTGAGAATAGTACCTCGTGAATAGTACCCCGATACATGAAAAGTACCCCAAATACCCGAGTGAATAATATTCTAGAATAGTAATTGGATGAATAGTAACTTAGTGAATAAGAACTCGTGAATAGTACTCCTAAGCATGAAAAGTGCCCCGAATACCCAAGTGAATAATATTTGAGTGAATAATAACCGGGTGAAGAGTAACTCATGAATAGTATTCTGTCATGAAAAGATCAATAATTATCAAAAAAGCTCAAAATAATATTTCCATGAAAAGATACTGGATGAAGCGCAATTATCAAGGATATTCTACTAATTTCATGGAGTATGAAGCCAAAACTTTAACAAAATGAGTATAAAATTCAAAATCTGAAACGAAATAATATTACTTACATACTATAGAGTATGGAAGAAAATATTATTTCAAGTGAATATTAAACAAAAACAACATCCCTTGAACGGAAATAATATTTCAACGAAGATAATATTCCTACGAATATTGAACAAAGATAATATCTTTTTTGAATATTGAACGAAATAATATTCATACGAATACGAAAAATAATATCTCTTCAGAATATGAAATAAATAATACCCCTTACCTCAGAAGAAGACTGGATACTGGAGTAGTGAAGTAGCAGACTTCGCTTCCTCTTTCTCTCTATAAATTCTCTCTCTATAGCTTCTATCTCTATAATTGCTCTTGTGAGACTTAGTGAATTGGTGAGAATGAAGGAAGAATGAGCTTCTATTTATAGGAAAATATAGTTTCGATAATTGCACGTTTTGGGGCACAAAATATTACAGTATAATACCTTCCTCTTTTTCTTCATTTTTAATTTAGTCCTGCAAGTATTATCAAACTTGCACCACCTTCCCTAATAGTAAATCATGTGAATTAATAGTTTATTCATGTGACTTAATAGTATAATCATGTGAAAAAAATAATTACAGTATAGTAACTTCAACTATACCTCCATTTTTAATTTAGTCATGCAAGTATTATCAATCTTGCACCAATTCCTATAATAGTAAATCATGTGAATCAAAAGTACACACATGTGAACACATAGTTATAAGCATGTGAATTAATAGCAATTAATTGCTCATTTATCCGATTAATTATCCGATTGGTCAATATAACCTCCAGGCATCCATTATTATCGAAATAGATGTCGATTTCCACTAACACTAATAATCCCAACATAATGGAAATATCAATTTCATCTTTAATCAACACAAACTTATTCATCATTAATATTATAACTCACAATATTTAACAACCAGGTCGTTTCCCAGGAAAGAGGGGGTTTTTCGATAAGGATTTCTCCTTATTGGCGCGCAATTAGGTGACCAAACCTCTCCTTGACAGAACTTCTAGACATTGTCAATATTGCAAATAATAATATGAATAACTTTGTCGTCTCAATTATTGATTTAATAATATAAAATATTGACACTGTGACAATAATTGAATCAATAATATGAGAGATATGATGCAGCAATTACTGTAGCAATAATTGAGTATAACTGAGTGACTTCTTACGTAAGCATCAATAATCAATACCGTGTGCTACTATGCAACCACGCGTATTACTGTACTTTTACTACCGGGTAGTTCAACAGTTTTAACGGTAACACTTTTGCCGTTATTTTTATAAAAAGATAATTCTATCATTTTCTAACTACGACAATACGTCCATTGTTATGCCCCCAAAATTAGGTAAACATCACCCATTCTGAGTCGCCAGATACATAGACAAAATTTAGATACAACTTCATTTATACAACTGTTGAGCTGTCGTATAGAATACGATTACAGTTAATTGTGAGTTTTAATACAACTGTATATAACTCTCATGGTGCCTCGACCACAACCTTACAATGGTACTTTAAATAAAAGTATAGTCAAAGACTGTTTTAGAAATTAAAATCTTTAGGAAGTGCTCAAGGAAACCTTCGTACATGGGAGGCCATGCGTCTATGTTATAATAGATATCATATGGCCACAAAATTATCCTTGGTTGACCCAATAGACCCCAAAGAAAAATGAGAAGATTACTATCATCTTCTTTCCAATAGTGAGTCTTCTCTTGACATATAAATATCTCTGTTGTCTCCAAGTGAAAATTATATTTCAAATATACTCCAAGATTATATAGGTAGTGCCCGTAAATATATTCAGCAAGTGGATGCGCACAACCCTGTCTTATGATAACACGAGGTTGTATGTCATTAGACATCTTGTATGATAGTGGCAAAACACCCTTCCAAAGTTTGGTTCGCCTCACCCTATTTGATTCACCAAATATAACTACTAAATGATGTATAGAATACAACACACTTTTCTATACTTGTTTAGGAGAACCTCCACGACTAGAGACCACTCGCTCTATTCCCCGTTATATCCCAGCCGATCCCAAGAACACTCTTACTAAGCAACACTCTTATTACACCGAAAAGGAATTGTGAAGCGAAAAGGGTGAGCACAACTAGCCCAAAGAAAGAATATCATGACTAAAGATAATTAATTTATCAATAGCTTTCATCAATAATAAATCGAGATTTAGAACATATGGTAGATGATAAAACTTTTCAACCATAGTTGCGGTGAACGAAACAATCCATTAGAAGAGTCAAATAGACCATCGTGTCTATTATCTTCTCCATGTTAAAAGTCCACCAATAATGTTTTATCCTCAGAACATCAATCAACAATTCCTCATCCCACAATCATATGAATAACTCATAATCATAATTGTGATTCTGAATTCCCTTTCGCACCCAAGACGAAGATAATTTTCATCACATATCTTCACCTGAAACATTAAAAATCATGGTTATACCAAATCACAATTCATTCTCATAATTATTAAATCATCTTTTTCTACTACCAAAGATATTCATTATTATCACATCCATGAATTAATATTTCATTCTTTGAGACTCAAATTTCAATAAATAATCCACGTCATCAAATCATCCCTGCACTACAGGCCAATGATATTCTTTAGTGTCACGACCACGAATTATCCATGCACTACGGGCCAAAGATAATCATGTTTTCATCAATGGTCCTGATCATGCCATAAAACAATTCATCTTTGCACCTTGGTCAAGAGAATCCATAGCCATAATCATACCAAAAATCTGCCCATCAATGCACTACGGCCTATGAGGACTTTTTTCATTAAGTATCACAACCACAAATTATACATGCACTACGGGCCAAAGATAATCGTGTTTTTATCAACGGTCCGATCATGCTATAAAACAATTCATCTTTGCACCCTTGGCCGAAGAGAATCCATAGCCATAATCATACCAAAAATTGTCCATCAATGCACTACGGGCCAATAAGGACTTTTTCCACATCATTTGCAACATTACAGTCATGATTATACCGATAAATCCCTGGTCATAGTCATACCAAGTCCATCTATGCACTACAGGCCATAGATGACTTTCAACATAATATAAATATGAGGATGATGACAATATTATAAGCATTAATCAAACTAAATCAAGGATAAATATTAAAGACTTTAAATTTATCCAGACATTATCAATCACTTAATAAAATCATAATCTAATACTATTAATACTATAAATATTTTTAATCACTTCTTAAACTTATAAACAATCACATTTAATTGTTTACACTTTTCCAAATAATGCATTTAATCATTCAAAAATGTCATACTCATAAGATTTCATCACCAATAATCAAATTACTCATCATAAATCTGCATATACCTTATATAGGATTTCCAAGCCATAAAATCCTATTTACCAACTCTTCAACTCCATATAACATATTTAACTCATATGTTCGTAGCTAAACTATTTTCATGAAAAATATCAAATTAGTCCCAAAATTATTCATTTCGGGATTTAGCATAATATAGTCCCATATTGAACATATATTTTTCTTGACATTTTTAAAATTCATTTACTATTTTTCAAAATCGCTTTCTAATTAATTCCTTAAGAAATTAGCTACCTCACTGGTTAACTCCAAAATTCCCAAATCTTGGAAGGATCTTACACATGTTAACGTGAGCTTCCAGCTTAAATTTTATGGTCATCTGAGTTATAGAACTCCTATATAGCGCGTTTTCGTCGGAAAAACCAAAATATTGAAATGGTCATAACTTGCTCATTTTAAGTCCTGAATGAGCTCATTTTTGAAGACAGAGGTAATTTATACCATATACTTTCATGTCCCAAAAGGCCAGAATTTTTCTCACAAATTAAGTGGCCGAAACAAATTTTAAAATCGTGGCAAGTACACTTTTCATATTTTCGAGTTCTTCAGACTTTGCTAAAATCACCCACACGAAAATCTACAACACCTTTTCCAGTGATTCCACTTGCATAAGTTACAAAACTCATAGACCTAACTCTAGAACTTGACCACACTAAAAAATTCAAAATATAATAAGAGATATGATCAATTAAATTTCATGTTCCATTTTCACCAAAATTTGATTTTTAAACCCTTTGTGATTTCTAAGAAACTTTCATGTTTTCACATAATAACCAACATAACTCATCATAACACTTACTAATACCACATATACCCATGATTTTCATTAGTCCAATGCTTTTATTATGACTTTCATCATAATCCACGTAAACAGATCATTTCCACAATTTAACAAGGAATGAAATACAAAGGATCGTTCACAATGTATGTGGTAATCCACATGACAAAGTTATTCCAATGTAATAATAAAGAATGGAATAATGTATGATTCACCATGCATGCGATAGAGACAAAGACAGCATGTGTTATTCCCAGCGTAATAATAAATACGGAATCAGTCCAGCGTAAAAGCGCATGAGCATGTGATATTCCAAAGAGAATAGTAAAGATTTTAATTCGGTCCCACAGAAAAAGCATGAATGTGAGATATTACGGCGTAATAGTAAAGAATGGAATAATAGAAGAATTTCACCATGTATGCAATACTTTGCATATACAGGTTATTCCAACATAATAATAAAGAATGGACTAACAGAATTTTTCTTCATGAAGACGAAAGAAAGAAATAATACCCCTTACAGGTACAATAAATAATATCCCTTACCTTAAAAAGAAAAGTAATGGATATAGAAGTAGTGAAGTAGCAGAATACTTTTCTTCTTTCTCTCTATAATTTCTCTCTATAATAATTGCTCTAAAGCTTTTGTGAATTGGTGAGAAATGAAGGAAGAATGAGCTTCTATTTATAGAAAAATATATTTTCGATAATTGCACGTTTTGGGGCTTGAAAAATTACAGTATAATACCTTCCTCTTTTTCTTCATTTTTAATTTAGTCCTGCAAGTATTATCAAACTTTCACCACCTCCCCTAATAGTAAATAATGTGAATCAATAGAACAATCATGTGAATAAATAGTATAATCATGTGAAAAATTTAATTATAGTATAGTACCTTCAACTATACCTCCATTTTTAACTTAGTCATGCAAGTATTATCAATCTTGCACCAACTCCCCTAATAGTACAAGAACGTGATTCAATAGTACACACATGTGAACAAATAGTTATATAAACATTTGAATTAGTAGCAATTAATTGAGTATAACTGAGTGACTTATCACGTAAGCATCAATAATCATCATATGGTATTACTATACAACCATGCGTATTCTCAGTACTTTTAACACGGGTGTTTCAATGAGTTAATCAGTAAAACTTACGCCTAGTTATTTTCATAAAGTATTTTTGTCGTTTTCTCGATCCGAATGATAATTCCACTGTCGTGGAATATATTAAATGCATCACAGCCAGTAGCGATCTTTTTTGTGGGCCCTATAACGGAAAGCGATTGGATGAAGAAAACGACAAGTATAAGTTATTTATAAATAACTACAGTAGCTTGTTATTCAATTATCTTGTTGGAATACCCGGTGGTTAAAACACGATGTCGGGTTGTTGCACAAGAGACACCAGTATTGCACCAATTATTGATTCTTAAGTAAGAAGGCACTACTCAATAACTATTACGATTATTCTTTATTCGATATTTTATTTTATTGATTCAATAATTGCTTTGCGTTGATTTTATATTACTTGTTGTTTCAATAATTGTCACTACACAATTTTTTCATTATCGAAGCAATAATTCATATTATCTGAATAATATTATTAGAAAATATTATTGACATTGTCTAGAAAGTTACATCTAAGGAGAGGTTTGGTCACCTAATTGCGGCCAAGATGAGAGAAATTCTTATTGGAAAACCCCTCTTCCCTTGGGCTGCCTGGTTGTCGATATTGTGATTACATAATATTATTTGAATAATAATTAATTATTGATTTATATGATGAGGAAAATATTGATTTTATGTGGATATAGATGGAGAAAATTTTTAAATGTGACAATTGTTGAAAATTAATAATTTATTTTTTCTGATAAAATAATTCATTTGAATATATTATTTTAATAATATATTAATGGTGATATTTTTTACAATGAATGTGGGATATATGAGTATATGAGGAGGAATAGTATTTTTGTTGCATTAAATGATTAACACATGTTTTGTGTGTCGGTGGACCCCATTTCTTGATCAAATTTGATTATAGCTTGTAAAATCGCTCAGATGCGGATTTGGTCCATTTACATTTGGAATTTGGAAAAACTTTCTTCTGCAAAGTTGTAGAGAATTGAATTTTATATAAAAATTCGTGAGATTCAAATTTTTTGATAAAATGGCTATTTATTATGAATTATTGAAGTTCCGAATTTTTGAAATAATTGATTTTTGAAAGTTTTAATTAACAAAAACGTTTTTGTTGTCTTTGGAACATGTGTGGCTGATTTGTTGACCAAAGAAAAGTGTGCGTAGGAAATTTATTTATATATAATATTATTATATTAAATTTTCTGCTTTGGTGTTCTAAGCAATTTCCTATAAATAGGGTGCTTAGGTTAGAATTGAAAATCACATCAGAAACTAAAGTTTTCTCTCTCTTTCTCTCTCTATAATATCGAACGTATTTTGTGAGTATTTTAGTACTTTGAGTATTGCTATCTATTGCAAGTTCTTTCAAAGACCATATCTAGTATTCGATCAAGAAATCTTGTTTTTTTGCGAGTAAGGATGTTATTTTCTTCAGTAAATGATATTATTTCTTCAATATCATTATGTTGAAATATTGGTTGGAACTTTTTATCAAATTTAGAACTTTTCATGTCGGGGTTACTATTCATGAGTTACTATTCACGAGTACTATTCACGAAGCATGATGATGTTTTTTGTGAAATTTCTATCTTTTGGTATCGAGATTACTATTCACGTATCGACACTTATTCACGTATCGACACTTTATTCACAAATCGACATTATTCACGTAAAAATTAAGTTTTCTTCTCGTGTCCAAGATTATGCATTATGATTCCTATCTTTGATTGGATCTATGTTTTGGTCTTCATTCTTGAATTTTACTCCACTCTGATTATTTATGAAGTATTTTTGAACTTGGATTGTGTAAAGTATGAATCCTTAATATTTGTTCTTTTGTTTCACTGGATTCGTTTTCTTTAAAATATTTTTCATCATCCTCAGTCCTAAATGATGATATAACTGAATATCTTTGGCCTGTAGTGCAAAGATGAATGATTTTATAATGAATATCTTTGGCCCGTAGTGCAAAGATGAACATGTGTTTAGATGAACATGACCAACTGACGAATATCTTTGGCCCGTAGTGCAAAGATGAACAGGTGTTGAGATGAACATGACCAACTGATGAATATCTTTATTATTATAATTGTCGTGCAAAATAGAACAACACATATGCTGTGAGCTTTGATACAAATATATATCAACTGTGACTCTCATCCCAACATTGGATAACACGTCACAATGGAACCTTACATAAAGGTACAATCAATAACTATTTTAGAAATTAAAATCTTTGGAAAATGCACAAGGAAGCCTTCGTACATGGGAGGACATGCATCTAAGTTATAATAGATATCATATGACTCGAGAATTATCTTTGGTTGACCTAATAGTCCCCAAAGAAAAATGAGAAGATTGCTATTATGTTCTTTCCAGTGGTGAGTCTTCTCTTGACATATAATTGTTTCCATTGTCTCCAATTGAGAATTATATTTCAACCAAACTCCAAGATTATATAGGTAGTGCTCGTAGATATAATCAGCAAGTGGATGTGCACAACCCTATTTTATGATAACACGAAGTCGTAGGTCATTAGACATCTTGTGTGATAGTGGCAAAACACCCTTCCAAAGTTGGGTTCAGCTAACCTTATTCGGTTCACCAAAATCAACAGTTAAATGATGTATAAAATATGACACACTTATCTCAAATTCTTAATAAAATTATTTCTATTCTGTTTAGGGAGAACCTCAATAGCTATAGACCACCGTTCTATTCCCCTGTTACCCCCGCTCGACCCAGCTACACTCTTATTACCTGAAAGGAATTGTGAAACAAAAGGGTGAGCACAACTAGCCCAGTAAAGAATATTATGAGTAAAGATAATTAAATTATCAATAGCCTTCATCAGTAATAAATCAGAGATTTAGAACATATGGTAGATGATAAAACTTTTCAACCATAGTTGCAGCGGAACGAGTAATCCATTAGAAGAGTCAAATAGACTATAAGGTCTATTATCTCTCCATGTTAAAAGTCCACCAACAATATTTTATCCTTGTAACATCAATCAACAGTTTCTGTCCACAATCACGTGTATAACTCATAATCATAATTGTAGTTCTAAATTCCTTTTCTCATCTAGGACGAAGATAATTTTTATCATCTGTCTTTACCTGAACATCAAAGATCATGGTTATACCAAATCACAGTTCTTGTTCATAATCATACTAATAAATTCATCTTTGCACTACAGGCCAAAGATATTCATCAACAGTTCATCTTTGCACTACAAGCCAAAGATATTCAACAACAGGACATCTTTGCACTACGGGCCAAAGATATTCATCAACAGTTCATCTTTGCACTACAGGCCAAAGATATTCAATAATAGGTCATCTTTGCACTACGGGCCAAAGATATTAAATCTCAAAGAAATATATAATCATTTCATAATTTATATAAACAATAATTATAACCATGTTGATCAATTCACCTGTGCACTTAAGCTAAAGATAATCGTTTATAAATTCAATGGTCATGATTATACCAGTCAACAATTCATCTTTCCACTACTGGCCAAAGAGAACCCATAGTCACGATCATACCAATAATCTACCCATCTTTACACTCAAGTGATAGAGAAATTTCATCACCAGGGTTATAAAAATGTTATATATGATAAAAAAAACAATATGATCAAAACATGGATTTAATTTCAAGAGTAAGATTCATAAATCAACGACAATTTGGTCAGAAAAAGAAACCAATTTTGTCGTGAATAGTTCTCCGTGAATAGTAACTCGTGAATAATAACTTATAAATAGTAACTCGTGAATAGTAACTCATAAATAGTAACTCGTGAATAGTACTCCGTATTCGTACATAATACCGTATACATAAATAATGTCATATGCGACGCCCCCAAAATAGGTCCACACGACCCATCTTGAGTTGCCAGATATCGCACTATAAACATCAAATACAAACTTTATTTATACAACTGTTGAACTGTCATGCAGGGTACGACAACAGATAAGCTGTGAGTTTTAATACAAATGTATGTAACTCTCATGGTGCCTCGACTACAACCTTACAATGGTACTTTACATAAAAGTACAGTCAAAATTTATTTTAGAAATTAAAATATTTGGGAAGTGCTGTAGCATCCCCAAATTCGGGTACTTTTTACCTAAGATCTGGTACATCATTTCTATAAATATTGCGGAAGATATAAACATAAATTGTTTATACATTAAACTTTTACAACATAAAACCCAAGGTCTACAACCTTAACTTATTACATACCTTCAATATCTTAAAGGTTTACAATACTATTTTTTGTCAGAAAATTTAATATATCAAACTGCATCATAATTTAATCTTACACTTTACCTTTGCCTCTGTCTTTATTCAAGCTTTCATCTTCATCTGAAAATTTTATCATAATATAGCAAGGGTGAGCAACAAATTTGCCCAACAAGTTTTAAATACAATGAAGATATATCATGATTGAAAAGAATGAATAAGCTTTCAAGTTTTCAACAATATAATAATTGTGAAATAACATGAATCAAGTTTCAATAATTTCATGACTGAATCAATAATGGTTGAAGGTCAACAATGACCATAAACAATTTAACTGAACCTTATGGTAGTGAAGGTGATCAGCCTTTCATACCTGATGAACATATGCAACATGCACTAAGTGCAAATCAATAATCAGTTTAGAAATGAATAATTATCAATAATCATTCAATAACATACTTTGAAATATAACTCGAGTTTGAGTTAAGGAAACTTGCCTGATTCGTTGACTACTGCTACGCAGTTTAAGTTAACTTCTTTTGATAAGACCTATCATTAATAATAAGATTGGTCTTTCAATCAAGATATATTACTTTGTATCATAATACAATTACTTTATTAATAGATTGTCTAACACTTAATCAAATATTAGATAACCTCTTAACACATCAAGATTATTATCATTCTTTGATAATTCTTCAATCAACATATCATATACATTATGATTTAACACTCTCATTATCATTTCATAAGTTATTCTTTAACATCTAATAAGTCAAATACTAATCCAAATACACCGGGTTCTAAATCCAACAACCTAAATGCAATCCAAATTAATCGGATTCCAAATCAGCGACACGGATTCAACAGATTTCCAATCCAAAGAAGCTGGATTCACTAATACTTCAATCCAAAGAAGTCGGATTCATAATCCTTCAATCCAAAGAAGTGCGGATTCATAAATCTTCAATCCAAAGAAGCTTCTTTTCAATCCAAAGAAGTTGAATTCATCAAATTTTCCAATCCAGCAAGCTGGATTCCATATCCTTTTCATAGAAAAACACTAAATCACATATTATTTTTCTATCCTTTGCCCAAACACATAATATAGTTCATTGAATATCAATTTCAACAATTACATTGAAAATATCATAAATCTCTTATTTTAATCATCCGTCGAATATTATTAATTATGTAATAATATTTTACGCTAAGGTTATTAACATTTTAATAACATTACATTCAAATACTACTAATAATATCTTAATCCAATATTATTAGTCATATAACAATAAGTTAAGTCATTAATCACATTAATAAACAATTATTTTTAATTATTTTCCTTTTATTAATTAACTTGTTTAAGCATTCTAAAATGCCATAAACATCACAACACTTCACACCCGACCCAAAACTTCATCAAAAACCTGCATAAGCCATGCTTAAGGGTCTCAAGTCATAAATCGTACTTTTCAAATTTTTGGACATCATATATTTAATTAAATCCATTTATCCATTTATCATTATTTTAGTGAAAAATACTAAATCATTTCCAAAAATATTTCTTTTCTGAGATTTGATAGAATATAGTTCTATATTGAACATATATTTTTTCCAGAATTTTTAAAATAGATTTACTATATTTAAATAGTCCATAATAGCCAAATATTCTCTGATTTTTCATAAATCGAGAATAACTCCAAAAATTCTGAAATTTTTACAGTATGCTCCTGCTATACACATGTACTTCCAGTAAAACTTTTGTAATTGTTGGACTTATACACAAAGAGTTATTTGGGTGGCTTCATAAAAGTAGTCCTTCACCGTAAAATCCATAACTCTCAAAACGTATGGCCAAAAATTCTCAAATTTTTACACAACCTGTCTGATATTAACACCCCAAATTTTTCCAGAATTTTTAAATCATAAAAAGTAGACAAAACTGCCCCCATTTCAGACTGCCCCAAAATAGTCTTATTTTCTTTTTCCAAAATTGGGACTGTTTTGGCTTAATCAGCCACTACACCATGAAAACTCAACATTTTTGAGTTCTACCACTTAGGTTAACTAGTAAACACGTATATCTAGCACCCCTCTTTGACGGATCATAAAAAGGAGTTATAGATTTAAAACGGTAGATTTTCAAAGTACATAGAAATTTGGGTTTCAAAACTAGAAAAATTATTTTTCTTTTTCTTTTTGATTCCAACAAAATAAACACCCAATATGTGTAGATCCATACCTGAATCCATGAAAAACACATAGATCATAGGGGTTTGAACATCCAATCAAAAACCCCCCTTTCATCAAATAAAAAAAAAAATAAAGGAAGAAAGTAAAGCTTAGGAAGAAAAAAAATTGTATACCTTCTTCTTCTTCTTCTTCTTCTTCTTCTTCTTCATCCATGGAGAATTTTTCTCTCCTCTTCTTCTCCCTCATGGCTTCGGCCTCTTCTTCCTTTTCTCTCCCTCTTCCTTCTCTTTTCCTGTTCTCTTCTTTCTTTCTCTTTCTTATCTCCTTTTCTCTTCTTTTAGCCGATCTTCTCTTTTTCTTTTTCTAATTGTCGGCCCATGTGTCCTCTTATTATCCAATTCATATTTTATTTAATTGTTAATTTACTTAACAAATGACTAGATAGCCCCTCCTTAAGTGAATCAAAAATTGGGTCACTTATTAATAAAATTCTATTGGGCTTTAACTTTTATTATTTTGCTTACTAACAAAATAAATTTGGGCTTCCACCAAAAAAATGTAATTGGGTCATTATAATACTTGTCCCACACATAATATATTGGGCTAGATTAACAATTTAATCGCCCTTAATCATTTTATCCACAAGTCACATGATTAAATAATTAATTAGACTTGTTTAAATAATATAACCTCCTTAGCCCATTAAATCTAATTCTTTTGGACTCTAAATAAATTATTGGGCTATGATATTATTATAGTCCATTACTTTTAATATTACCATTCCCTAATTATTTAATTAGAGTTTTCATTTCCTCTACTATGACTTAAATCCTTGCTCATGTGCATTTATTTCCTTAACCCAATTAGACTTACCTTAATTAGGTTATAAAAGTAATCAATTGAGATATATAAAATAAATCTCTTAGAACTAGTATATATTATAAATACTAGTATTCTCTCATCTCATAACCCTTAAGTTATTCAATTATTCATTCCTAATATATATTTAGGATTACACTAGTTTCTTTTATTTGTTTATATAATAAACAAATATAAACCATCACATAATATTCATATTCACTTACTCACATAATCATTAAATAAATTGTGACATGTTCCACAATTCTCTTAGATTAGGACACTAGTATATAATTAAAATACTAGGACCACTAAATAACAATAACCATTTAGGTCATTTAATTCTCATACTTAATTTATATAACTTATTCAAGTTATACAATTTATATTGTATACTTAAATTTAATTTCCTCCTCCTCTCCATAAATTGTTTTCAAACAATTTATTTATATATTAAATATATAATTTAATATATTCAATCATTTATTCAAATATGAATTTAATTTACTAACTTCCTTGATACCAATATACATATTTACATATTGGATCTCCTCACATATTTTTACTTTACATCATTTGGTATAATATTAAATATTATACCATTATCCATATAACATAATTCACTTCTCACACTAATTTTGACTTTTCTCCATAAAAAGTCAACTTTTAACTTTGATCAAAAGTCAACCTTTACACATTTTGTGTTTATTGTCCATTCAGACTAAACTTGACGTTCCGGATGCAACCGAGCAGTCCGTGCTTCAAAATTCTATCTCTAACTCAAATTTTGAGTTTTAAATTACTCCCTTCATATTGTTAATCGTGTTAACTAACGACTTTATACTTGTTCAATTCACATCAAATTTTACAGGTATCATAATACCTTATTCTTGATATTTATTCAAATACCTACAAATTCATTTCTAGGGTTTTGAAATTTTTAACCTATATTTTCTCTATTCTCATTCGAATAGCAAACCATATAGGTTTTACTTGAAATTTTTTAAATAAATCCTCAAATTCTCATCTAGGTTTTATTCTTTAACCTTTATTCTAATCATTCAAGATTTTATGAATTTCCGGGTTGTCACAAGTGCTCAAGAAAACCTTCGTACATGGGAGCCCATGCGTCTAGGTTGTGATAGATATCATATGTCCACAGAATTATCCTTGGTTGACCCAAAAGTTCCCAAAGAAAAACAAGAAGATTACTATTATCTTCTTTCCAATGGTGAGTCTTCTCTTGACATATAATTATCTCAGTTGTCTCCAAGTGAAAATTATATTTTAAATATACTCCAAGATCATATAGGTAGTGCTCATAGATATACTCAGTAAGTGGATGTGCACAACCATGTCTTATGATAACACGAGGTTGTATGTCATTAGACATCTTGTATAATAGTGGCAAAACACCCTTCCAAAGTTGGGTTCACCTCACCCTATTCGGTTCACCAAAATTAAATATCAAATAACGTATACAATACGACAAACTTATCTACAGTTCTCAATAAAATTATTTCCATACTATTTAGGGAGAACCTGAACAGCTATAGACCACCGTTCTAATCCTCTTAATACCCCGCTCGACCCAGCTACACTTTTATTACCTGAAAGGAATTGTGAAGCAAAAGGGTGAGCACAACTAGCCCAGTAAAGAATATCATGACTAAAGATAATTAAATTATCAATAACTTTCATCAATAATAAATCAGAGATTTAGAACATATGGTAGATGAAGAAACTTTTCAACCATAGTTGCAGCGGAACGAGCAATCCATTAAAAGAGTCAAATAGACCATAAGGTCTATTATCTTCTCAATGTTAAAAGTCCACCAACAATGTTTTATTCCTATAACATCAATCAACAGTTCCTTTCCACAATCATATGAATAACTCATAATCATAATTGTGGTTCTAAATTCCTCTTCGCACCTAGGACGAAGATAATTTTCATCACCTATCTTCATCTGAAACATCAAAAATCATGGTTATACCAAATCACAATTCCTGCTCATAATCATACTAATAAATTCATCTTTGCACTATGGCCAAGATATTCATTAACAATTCATCTTTGCACTACAGGCCAAAGACATACAACTATATTTTAAAAGAGTCAAGTAGAGCATGACATCTACTATCTTTTACGAATTAAAAGTGTATAATCAATATTTTATCGCTGAGACTCAGCTTAATAAATAATCCACATCATTGAATCATCCCTGCACTACGGCCAAAGGATATTTATATAATCATCAATGGTCATGATTATACCGAATAATCCCTGGTTATAATCATACCAATAACTGTCCATCAATGCACTACGGGCCAATGAGGACTTTTACCACATCATCTATAACATTACGGGTCATGATTATACCGAATGATTCCTAGTCATAATCATACCAATAAACAGTTCTTCTATGCACATAAGCCAAAGATACTCATCAATCAATAGTTCATCTTTGTACGCAAGCCAAAGATATACAACTATAAAATCAATAATCAACAGTCCATCTTTGCATGTAAGCCAAAGATATACAACTGTAAAACCAATAATCAACAGTCCATCTTTGCACGTAAGCCAAAGATATACAACTATAAAACCAATAATCAACAGTCCATCTTTGCACATAAGCCAAAGATGACTTTCATCACAATATAAACATGAGGATGATGACAATGATATAAGCATTAATCAAACGAAATCAAGGATAAATATTAAAGACTTTAAATTTATCCAAATATTATCAATCACTTAATAAATTAATAATCTAATATTATTAATATTCTAATAATATTTTAATCACTTCTTAAACTTATAAACAATTTATTTTAATTGTTTACACTTTACCAAATAATGCATTTAATCATTCAAAATGCCATACTCATAAGATTTCATCACTAATGATCAAATCACTCATAAAAAATCTGCATATACCTTATATAGGATTTCCAAGCCATAAACTCTTATTTACCAATTTTTTAACTTCACATAATATATTGAATTCATATGTTCATAACTAAACCATTTTCATGAAAAATACTAAATCAGTCCCAAAAATTATTCATTTCTGGGATTTAGCAGAATATAGTCCCATATTGAACATATATTTTTCTCAGAATTTTTAAAATTCATTTACTATTTTTCGTATGGCCAAAACTTCCGAATATTTAGACATTTATCATAAATTGTACTTTTGTTCAAAAATTCTGAAATTTACAAGGTATACTCCTATTATATATATGTACTCCCAATAAAAATTTCACCAATTTTGGAGTTAACCACAAGGAGTTATAAGGGTTTACTTTTAAAATAGTCTTTTCCTATAAAATTCATATATACATCAAAAAATCTCCATTTTTGGACACAATCTAGAAAACTCATCAAATTATCATTTCAAATTTTTCCAGAATTTTTGAGGGTCAGAAAAATTATGAAACTGCAAATGGATTTTCATTCGTCATGCGGTAATCCACGTAGACAGATCATTTCCACAATTTAATAAAGAATGAATACAAAGGACCATTGACCATGCATGTGGTAATCCACATAGACAGGTTATCCCAACAGAATAATAATGAATGGAATAACATAAGAATTCACCATGCATGCGATAGACCGCACAGACAGGTTATTCCAACAGAACAATAAAGAATGGAACCAGGTCATGCGTAATTCACACAGACAAGATATTCTAACAGAATAATAAAGAATAGAATAACAGAAGAATTTCACCATGTATGCAGAACTTCACATAGACAAGTTATTCCAACATAATAATAAAGAATGGAATAACAAGAGCTCTCTTCATGAATACGAAAGAATAATACCCCTTACTATAATAATAATATCCCTTACCTTAGAAAAACTGAATATTGGAGTAGTGAAGTAACAAAATACTTTTTTTCTTTCTCTCTATAGTTTCTCTCTCTAGAGTTTCAGTGAATTCGTAAGAAATAATGAAGGAATGAGCTTCTATTTATAGGAGAATGGTCTGAATAGTAACTAATTCATGAACGGTCCAGATTGATTTACTTTTAAACGAACGGTCCATATTAATTTACTATTAAAACTTAAAGCAACGGTCCATACTGATTTACTATTAAAACTTTAAACCAACGATTCATATTGATTTATTATTATAACTTTCCACCATCGGTCCATATTGATTTACTATTATATCTTTAACCAACGATCCATATTGATTTACTATTATAACTTCAACCAACGGTCTGAAAAATTATCACATCTCCTCATGGAATAATATTGTACCAAAAAATGATTTGGACCGAAAAGAAATATATTTTTCAGGTGAATAGTACCTCGTGAATAGTACTTTAGGAATAGTACCCCGTAAATAGTACCCCGACACAAAAAGTGTCCCAAATACCCGAGTGAATAATGCTAGAGTGAATAGTAACTGGGTGAATAGTAACCCGTGAATAGTACTTCGAGAATAGTACTCTGACATGAAAAGTGTTCCAAATACCCGAGTGAACAATACTAGAGTGAATAGTAACTGGGTGAATAGTAACCTGTGAATAGTACTCTGACACGAAAAGTGCCCCGAATATCCGATTGGTCAATATAACCTCCAGACATCAATTATTATCGAAATAAATATCGATTTTCAATAATACTAATAATTCTAACACAATGGAACTATCAATTTCATCTTTAATCAACACAAACTTACTCATCATTAATATTAAAACTCATAATATTTAACAACCAAGTCGTTTCCAGGAAAGTGGGGGCTTTTCGATAAGGATTTCTCCTTATTGGCGCGTAATTAAGTGACCAAACCTTTCCTTGACAGAACTTCTAGACATTGTCAATATTGCAAATAATAATATTAATAACTTTGTCGCCTCAATTATTGATTTAATAATAAAACATATTATACAGATGATACTGTGACAATAATTGAATCAATAATATGAGAGATATGATGCAACAATTACTATAGCAATAATTGAGTATACCTGAGTGGCTTCTCACGTAAACATCAATAATCAATACCGTGTGCTACTATGCAACCACGTGTATTACTGTACTTTTACTATTGGGTAGTTCAACAGTTTTAACGGTAACACCTCTGCCGTTATTTTTATAAAAAGATAATTCTGTCATTTTCTAACTACGACAATACTTCCGTTGTGGGGTCCACTAATGATTGTGCCGTCGTATGAATATTCTCTGTTAAAACGAATATTCCCCGACCAATCGAATATTATATAACCACTTACTTACTTTGCAAAATTTTCACATATCACCCTTAACTTTAATCCTTCTGTCCACAATCACGTGTATAACTCATAATCATAATTGTAGTTCTAAATTCGTCTTCTCATCTAGGACGAAGATAATTTTCATCACCTGTCTTTACCTGAAACATTAAAGATCATGGTTATACCAAATCACAGTTCCTGTTCATAATCATACTAATAAATTCATCTTTGCACTACGGGCCAAAGATATTCATCAACAGTTCATCTTTGCACTACAAGCCAAAGATATTCAATAATAGGTCATCTTTGCACTACGGGCCAAAGATATTAAATCTCAATGAAATATATAATCATTTCATAATTTATATAAACAATAATTATAACCATGTTGATCAGTTCACCTTTGCACTTAAGCTAAATATAATCGTTTATAAATTCAATGGTTCTGATTATACCAGTCAACAATTCATCTTTGCACTATTGGCCAAAGAGAACCCATAGTCACGATCATACCAATAATCTACCCATCTTTACAGTCAAATGAAAGAGAAATTTAATCACCAAGGTAATAAAAATATTATATATGATAATAAAAACAATATGATCAAAACATGGATTTAATTTCAAGAGTAAGATTCATAAATCAATGATAATTTGGTCAGAAAAAGAAACCAATTTTGTCGTGAATAGTTCCCCGTGAATAGTAACTCATGAATAGTAACTTATAAATAGTAACTCGTGAATAGTAACTCATGAATAATAACTCATGAATAGTACTCCGTATTCGTACATAATACCATATACGTAAATAATGTAATATACGTAAATAGTGCAATATACATGAATAGTGTCGTATACGTGAATAGTGCCGTATACGTGAATAGTAACCCCGACACGAAAAGGTAAAACTTTTCCAATAAAATTGTCAGGAATAAGCATGTGAATGATATTCCTATTTATATATGATTTGATTATGATATATATATGAATGAATGTGCAAGTATGCTTGCATTAAGAAAAGCTGTAAAGTCCTTTGATAGACAATAGAAACTGTTGGGAGAATGCATATTTTGATTTGATGTTTTAAATGTAAATGCTCATGATTATATGTAAAGTCCTTCAAGGAATATATGTACAAGGACTTAGTGATAAATCAAATTTGTTAGGTTGATCTAAGCTCTTAACGTGTATCATTCTGTAAATGAATGTATAGATAGAAAGATCAAATTTGTTAGGTTGATCTAAGCTCTTAACGTGTATCATTCTATAAATGAATGTATAGATAGAAAGATCAGAGCTGTTAGGTTGATCTTGAGATGTAATAGATAGGCTTCGAAGAATTCGTAGTGTATCAATCTAATCAACATTGCAGAAGTCAAGGCAGAAACGTAGAGCTTCAAAGATCATAGTGTGCCTGCCTTGAAGGGCCTCTTCAAAAATCGTAGAGTGGTCCCAAAGTTTGCTGAGCCAACTCAGAGATCGCAGTGTGCTCTCAAAAACGTAGAGTTTACAACTCAAGCAAGCAAAGATCGTAGTGTGCAAGTATTTAAGAGAAATTGTAGTGCTCTCTGCTGATAGCATCAGACCAAGCACCAAGGAAACAAGTCACCACGATCTGAATCGTAGAGTACCACGATCTGAATCGTAGAGTTTCATCAGTCTTGTGTCAAAAGCATCAAGCTCCACATTTTGTATGGAGACAAACTCCAACAAATGAGGAATGGATTCTAAATGTTGTAGTACTCACCAATCCCAAAAGCATAAGAGATATCCTTAGTATGCAACAAAGAAGCGTATTGAAGAAGTTAAGGAAAGTACCATTGGTAAGAGGAAAAACACCTTTTCAGGTGTTAGGTGAAAAAGCAGTCTGCTGTGTCAGTGGGCCAGAATGCAATTCAGAAGATGTGTAGAAAAGTTTCCATCAAAGAACTAAAATGTCAAACGCATTTAATGCTTCAACGGATGGATCCAACGGATAGTTTTCAAGATCACATATATGCAGATCAAGCAGATGAGAGAGACTAAGCAAGCATTTGAATAAAAACGTACAAGTACTCTCAACGCTCAACTCTACGATCTGAGAAAAAGAAAAGCTTTCTCAGCTACTCAGTTCTTTCGAACAAGTGCTTAAACAACAACTGAGTTGCAACCATCAAGAACTCAACATCTACCAATCAACTGAAGAAAAAGTTTTAAGTCAGAAGGACTTGAAGAGTTCTAAGTGATCTGTAAGAGAGCCAAGTCTACTGGACTTGAAGAGTTCAAGAGTGAACTAAGAAGTTCCTAAACTGTTGGTCTAGAAGGAATCTAAGTGATTCAGAATGTGTAAAAGACATCCTTAGTGGATTTCCTACTCGAGGAGCAGAAGAGTGGACTAGGAGCTTTAAGTGCTCTGAACCACTTAAAACGACTGTGTCTCTTGCATTCTTACTATAACTGCTATATCTGCTATAACTGCTATATCTGCCTCACTCTCATAAACTCACTATCTTAAGGGAGATTAAAAATAATATTAATTCCGCTAAAGTTTTAATCATCATCTACTAACAAGTTAAAACGAAAAGATTTTTAAATATCTATTCAACCCCCCCTTCTAGATAACTATTGTGCCTGCGAGAACTAACAATCGGTATCAGAGAAAGTTCTATTATACAACTTACAAGTTTAGTAGATCCAATGGCACACTTACTAAGCGAATCAAGGATTGGAGGAGGCAGCAAGCCACCAATGTGCAACAAGGATAAATTTGCAAACTGGAAAGTCAGGATGCAAGCATACATAGACTCAATAGATGAAGATCTTTTTGAGACCATTCAGAATGGGCCCTATGTTCCAACAAAGCTTGCACCAACCACGTATTTATCCAAACGAAATACAAATCAAAGTCAAAGAGGAGGGATGACAACGAGAAGAGAGAGTCATCCAAGTCGACAAGAAGGACAAGAACATTTTGTTTCAATCCTTAGTAAACGAGCACCCCTGACACTCATTCGTTGTCAAGAGCAAAATAACAAAGGAGGTTTGGGAAGCATTGCTCATCATGCACGAAAGAACGAAAGAAGTAAGAGAAAACAAACAATCACCCCTGACACAACAGTATGAAATGTTTGTTCATGTTCAAGGAGAAAACGTAACTGCCACCTATGAGAGATTCAACGTTCTGCTCAACTCTCTACGAGCCTATGAGAAGATCTATCCAAACAAAGATCTAATCATAAAGTTCATGAGAGCCCTACCAAGCAGGTGGGATGCCAAAACCACTGCTATTAGAGAGTCAAAGAATCTTCATGAGATGACAGTTCAATAGCTATATGGCAATCTTCTGACATACAAACTGGAGCTGACTCAACGAGCTGAAACCCTATCAGAAGGAAGAAAGAAGGATAAGGGTGTTGCTCTCAAAGCAACGGAAAAAAAAAGTGCATCAAAGGTCAAAACTAAGATCGACTCTGAGTATGACGAAGACGATGATGAAGACTTTGCTATGCTGGTAAAAAGGCTAAGAAGGTTCATGCGTCAAGGAAAAACCAACAAGCCAAAGAAGGTCAGCAACTATAGCAGCCAAGAGCAAATAAATGATCTATGCTACAACTACAAGAAGCTTGGTCACTTCATTGCCAACTACAACAAACCTCTCAGAGAAGAACTAAAGAAGAAATCACATGCAAAGAAGGAATACAAAGGCCTGGTAGCTGGAGGATCGTGGAGTGATTCAGACAATGACTCCAATCCTGATTCTGGAGATGATGAAGAACCACAAATGTCTAATCTGTGCCTAATGGCCAAACATGCAAAGGACAAACTAAACTCTAACATACATGAAGTAAGTCTCGATGAGGTATTTGACTTCAACTCTCCTGATGTAGACATTAATGATTTGAGAACTGCACTACATGGCATAACAAATGATCTACATCAATACATGAAGTGGTTCAGAGTTCTGTCTAAGGATCATTCACTTCTTCAAGAGGAGAAAAAGAATGTTCAAGAAGAGCTAGAAACAGCTCTTCTAAGTACTAACCTTCTCTCCAAGCTTGAGGCTAAGAATGAAATCTTAAAACAAACTAATGAACTCAATGCACTATGAGAGTCCAATCTAACCTCTAAAATTGAGGAACTAGAAAAGACTATCTCTACATGGAACAAATCCTCATCATTCATGGACTCCCTGCTCTCTAGTCAGAGAAGTACTTTTGATTGAACATGCCTAGGCTTTGGGGAATCCACTTCAGAGCCATGTGTAGAAAAGATAAAGGAAACTAGCACTAGTAATGCCTCAAGTTTTAGTAAAAGCATTACCTTTGTTAAATCCTCACAGAAGGAAGAACCAGTCCAACCTTGTTCTACTGTTTCCATCCATACTCCAAGGAGTAAAGGATCTCATGCTGGCCTGGGCTTCAGAAAAGAGAAGAGTAACCCATACTCTACTCACCAACCTCTAAGGATCGTAGAGTTAAATAAAACCAACTCTACGAACAAACTGGGAAGGTACAATAGAGGTAAGATACAGTTTTCACATTTTATGAGACCCAAGGACATGTGGAAGAAGGAAAATCAATTTAACAGAAGAATGACTAAAGAACCACAAAAGTCCATATGGAGAATGAACTCTCTCACACACACACATGCATGAATCATACTAAGTGTTTTGTGTGCAATTGAGTTGGCCACAATGCTGCAAGATGCTATTATAATTCCATGCATGTGAGACCCAAGATCAAACAGATTTGGGTCCCCAAGGGCACCAAATATGGTACCCATGCATGTAAATATGGGTACCAAAATGAAGGTTCAATGTTATGACAGGAAAAGAGCTCCACGATCACAACCTGGTAACTGGACAGTGGATGCTCAAGACACATGACTGGGAACAAAGCCATTCTGTCTAACTACATAGAGAATGAGGGTCCCTCAGTCAGCTTTGGAGACAATAGCTTGGGCAAGACAAGAGGATATGGCTCAGCTGGTAATGGTGCAGTATCTTTCAGCAAAGTGGCATATGTGGAAGGTCTCCAACACAACCTTCTAAGCATTAGCCAACTCTGCGACAAGGGTCATCAAGTAACATTCCTCAATAACTAGTGTTAAGTCAGAGATTTGAAGACATCTGCTGTAAAGCTAACCGGGACAAGAGAAGGAAATGTCTACATAGTGAATCTTGGTCAACTAAGCTCAGACGAAACAATATGCTTTCTGGCAAAAGCATCTGAAGAAATGAGCTGGCTATGGCATAGATGGTTGTCCCACTTAAATTTCAAAAGCATGTCCAAACTAGCATAAAAAGATCTTGTTGCAGGCCAACCCAAGTTTAACTTTTTTAAAGAAAGGCCATGCAATGCCTGCCAGCTTGGAAAGCAAACCAGAAGCTCATTTAAGAGCAAAACTGCCAACTCAATCGACAAGCCCCTGCAGTTGCTCCACATGGATCTATTTGGGCCAATTCCAATAACAAGTCTTGGAGGGAAAAGATACTCTCTTGTTATAGTCGACGACTACACCAGATTCACATGGGTATTCTTTCTAACCTCAAAGGATGAAACGAGCTCCTAATTGATCAAGATGTTCAGACTGATAATGAACGAGAAAGGAGAGAAAATCAAGGCTATAAGGAGTGATCATGGAAGAGAATTTGACTTCTTAGAAATGGACCAGTTCTGCACAGACAATGGCATCAGTCATAACTTCTTAGCTCCACGAACTCCTCAACAAAATGGAGTATGTGACAACCAGAGAATTTTGAATATTTTTAAAATTTTTATTAATTGATTTAAGATTCAATATTAGAACCTAGACAAAAAATTAGTGTGACGCCCCCAAAATTAGGTATACATCACCCATTATGAGTCGCCAGATACATGGTACAAAATTCAAATACAACTTCATTCATACAACTATTGAACTATCGTATAGAATACGACCACAGTTAACTATGAGTTTTAATACAAATGTATGTAACTCTCATGGTGCCTCGATCACAACCTTACAATGGTACTTTACATAAAAGTATAGTCAAAATCATTTTAGAAATTAAAATCTTTGGGAAGTGCTCAAGAAACCTTCGTATATATGGGAGGCCATGTGTCTAGGTTATAATAGATATCATATGTCCACGAAATTATCCTTGGTTGATCTAATAGACCCCAAAGAAAAATGAGAAGATTACTATCATCTTCTTTCCAATGGTGAGTCTTCTCTTGACATATAACTATCTCCACTTTGTCTCCAGTGAATATTATATTTCAAATAAACTCCAAGATCATATAGGTAGTGCCCGTAGATATACTCAAAGAAGTGGATGCGCATAACCACGCTCTTATGATAACACGAGGTTGTATGTCATTAGACATCTTGTATGATAGTGGCAACACACTCTTCCAAAGTTGGGTTTGCCTCACCCTATTTGATTCACCAAATATAACTACTAAATGATGTATAGAATACAACACACTTTTCTATATTATTTAGGGAGAACCTCCACAGCTAGAGACCACCGTTCTATTCCCCTGTTATCCCCGCTCGACTTGGCAACACTTTTACAGCAACACTCTTATTACCTGAAAGGAATTGTGAAGCAGAAAGGGTGAGCACAACTAGCCCAGTAAATAATAATATGACTAAAGATAAATAAATTATCAATAGCTTTCATCAATAATAAATCAGAGATTTAGAACATATGGTAGATGATAAAACTTTTCAACCATAGTTGCAGCGGAACGAGCAATCCATTAGAAGAGTCAAATAGACCATAAGGTTTATTATCTTCTCTATGTTAAAAGTTCACCAATAATGTTTTATCCATGTAAAATAAATCAATCAGCCTCATCCCCACAATCATATGAATAACTCATAATCATAATTGTGGTTCTAAATTCCTCTTCGCAACTGTGAAGAAGATAATTTTCATCACCTATCTTCACCAAAACATCAAAAATCATGGTTATACCAAATCGAATTCCTCGCTTCATAATCATACTAATAAATTCATCTTTGCTCTACTACCAAAGATATTCATTAACAATTCATCTTTGCATTACATGCCAAAGACATACAACTGTATTTTAGAAGAATCAAGTAGAGCATGATATCTACTATCTTCTACGAATTAAAAGTGTATAATAAATATTTTATCGCTGAGACTCAACTTAAATAATCCACATCATCGAATCACCCCTGCACTACGGCCAAGGATATTCGTTAATATCACATCCATGAATTTATATTTCGTCGTTGAGACTCAGCTCGATAATCAATCCATATCACTGAATTATCCATGCACTACAGCTAAGGATATTTATTAATATCACGACCACGAATTATCCATGCACTACGGCCAAGGATATTCGTTAATATCACATCCATGAATTTATATTTCATCGCTGAGACTCAGCTCGATAATCAATCCATATCACTGAATTATCCATGCACTACAGCTAAGGATACTCGTTAATATCACGACCACGAATTATCCATGCACTACGGGCTAAAGATAATCGTGTTTTCATCAACGGTCATGATCATGCCATAAAACAATTCATCTTTGTACCCTTGGCCGAAGAGAATCCATAGCCATAATCATACCAAAAACTGTCCATCAATGCACTTATACGGACCAATAAGGACTTTTTCCACATCATTTGTAATATTACGGTCATGATCATACCGAATAATCCCTGGTCATAATCATACCAAGTCCATCTATGCACTACGGCCAAAGATGACTTTCAACACAATATAAGCATGAGGATGATGACAATGATATAAGAATCAATCAAATGAGATAAAGGATAAATATTAAACATTTATAATACAATTTATCCAAATACTCAATAATAACCAAATGTTATCAATCACTTAAAATCTCATAATCTAATATCATTAATATTATAACAATATTTTAATCATTTCTTAAACTTATAAACAATTTATTTCAATTGTTTACATTTTATCAAATAATGCATTTAATCATTCAAAAATGCCATACTCATAAGATTTCATCATCAATGATCAAATCCCTCATCAAAAATCTGCATATACCCTATTTAAGATTCTCAAGCCATAAAATCCTATTTTCCAATTTTATTACTTCACATAACATATTTAATTCATTTACTCATAACTAGTTCATTTTCATGAAAAATACCAAATCAGTCCTAAAAATATTTCTTTTCTAGGAT
Organism: Panax quinquefolius; assembly: GCA_020205615.1. NCBI lineage: Eukaryota > Viridiplantae > Streptophyta > Magnoliopsida > Apiales > Araliaceae > Panax > Panax quinquefolius. The sequence continues at coordinate 35,485,330 of CM035164.1, forward strand.
TTAGTAGAATATAGTCTCATCTTGAACATATATTTTTCTCAGAATTTTTAAAATTCATTTACCATTTTTCATATGGCTAAAACTGCCGAATATTTAGACATTTGTCATAAATTGTACTTTTGTCCAAAAATTCCGAAATTTACAGGGTATACTCCTGTTATATACATGTACTCCCAATAAAAATTTCACTAATTTTGGAGTTAACTACAAGGAGTTATAAGCGTTTACTTTTAAAATAGTCTTTTCTCATAAAATCCATAACTCTTAATCTATACATCCAAAATCGCCATTTTTGGACACAATCTACAAAACTCATCAAATTGGTATTTCAAAATTTTTCAGAATTTTTGAGGGTCATAAAAATTAGTAATCTGCCCCTGGCAGAAACCCTTTTTTAATGAAAATACTATTCGTATGAATACGAATGATCATTTACCATGCATGCGGTAATCTACATAGACATGTTATTTCAACAGAATAATAAAGAATGGAACCAGGTCATGCGTAAACGCACAGACAGGATATTTCGACAGAATAATAAAGAATGGAATAATAGAAGAATTTCACCATGTATGCAGTACTTCGCATAGACATGTTATTCCAACATAATAATAAAGAATGGAATAATAGAAGAAATTCACCATGTATACGGTAGTCTGCGTATACAGGTTATTCCAACAAAATAATGAAGAATGGAATAACAGAAGTTCTCTTCATGAATACGAACGAAATAATATCCCTTACTATAATAATAATAATAATATCCTTTACGAGTACGACAATTATATCCCCTACCTTAAAAAGAAAAGTATTCCGACTGGTAGGGCGGGAATATACTTGAAGAAAACTTATACTACGCTCAAAGCTTCTTAAAACTCTAAAGAAATATGCTCAAAATTATAGAAGAAGAACTCTCTCTATAGTTTCTCTCTAGAGTTTCAAAGTGAATTCGTAAGAAATAATGAAGGAATGAGCTTCTATTTATAGAAGAATGGACCGCATAGTAACTAATTCATGAACTAGTCTAGATTGATTTACTTTAAACTGACGGTCCGTATTAGTTTACAATAAAATATAATATATTCTATTTATAATCTAATAAAATGAATAACTTTATAAAAGTTTTACATTTTATATAAAAAAGATTTTACTATGCAAACACTATGCAGTACTATATGTAATAAAATATAATATATTCTAATTATTGTCTAATAAAATGTATAAATTTATAAAAGTGTTCTGTTTTATATAAAAAGATTTTACTATTAGCCTAATAAAACGAATAACTTTATAAAAGTATTATGTTTTATATAAAAAGCTTTGTAGTTTTATTACATTAATAATACTAATAAAACAAAACTGAGTGACTTCTCACGTAAGCATCAATAATATACCGTGTGCTACTATGCAACCACGCGTATTACTGTACTTTTAACACCGGGTGTTTCAACAGTTAACGGTAAAACTTCCGCCGTTATTTTCATAAAAATATTTTTGTCGTTTTCTCAATCCAACAATAATTCCGTTGTGGGGTCCACCAATGATTGTACCGTCGTACGGATATTCCCCGACAAAAAGAATATTCCCTGGCTCAACGAATATTTTATATCAACTTGCTCACTTTGAATTTTTTTTTTCCACATATTATGCTTAACTTTAAACTTTTATCAATTTAACTATTTACCAAAATAGAAAAATTGAATACTTTTATTTCATAAAATCCGGGGTCTCACAATTAGTGTATGCATTTGATATTTTTAAGATAGAATTTTGAGGATTTCAAAATTCTGTGAAGGATTTAGGTGAATTATTCAGGATTAAGGAATAAGTGAATATGTTCTGTGTATATGTGTATAATATGTGGTTAAGGGTCAAGGGTTGATCAGATAAATGATATTTGTAACAAACCCTAAGTATATATTAAGAACGTCAACGTTCTGTTAGAAAACCCTAACGTCGATAGAAACCCTAAAAACTATTTTGAAACCCTAATATGCTTGTTCGGGAATCCAAAACCCTAATTCAGAAATGTAAAACCCTAATCTGGGAACTTAAAGGATAATTATATTGCTTAAGTGCTATTAATTATAATATTAATTAGGGTAAAACTTAATTATTTAGCAAACCCTAATTTCAAATTTTTAAACCCTAATTTATGGATTTGAAATCCTAATTTATAAATAGGGAAAACCTAATTGTTAATTTAATACTCTTAATGTTAATTAGGAAATATTAACCCTAATTTTCAAGTTATAAGTAATTAGAAAACCCTAATCTAATTATGAAATCTAATTTTTAAATTAGAAATTTATTTTCTATTAGAAACCCTAATTAGTGGTTTGTAAACCCTAATCCATGATTAAGAAATTTTAATATAATTAGAAAATTCTAATTATAATTTAGAAATATTAATTTTCTATTTTTGGAAACCTAAATTGGAAATTTTAGAAAATTAAATTGCTAAACTTGAGGTTCCAAACCCTAAACACTAAGGTTTCCAAACCCTAAGGATTTGGCCATTGTCCAAAATGCCATTAAAAATAAATGCCAAATGACCAAAATAGCCTTCTTGCATTATTTATTAGATTGCTTGCAAAACTTGCAATATATTAAGTTGGTGACTAACTCTAGATATCCCACATGTGCTAATATATCACAGCAATCAGCCTTATTTGCCAGCCAACTCATTACATTTATAATATTATAGATTTAGAGAGAGAAAAGTCACAAAGTAGCTTATTTGGTCACCAACCTCTAACTAAACTCTCTCAACCTCTTAGCCATGAAATTATTCAGTGGACCAGTCCATATTCAAGCACTTATGTGAAGCCCCCAAAATTAGGTATACGTCACCCATCTTGGGTCGCCACATACATGGTACAGAATTTAAATACAACTTACTAATGTAACTGTCGTGTACAATACGACATAAACTGTGAGTTTGAATACAAATATTGTCTACTAGAAATCATACAAACTCAAAAGGAGTCCTCATTACAATTATTATCACACTATTTCACAGAATAGTGAGGACTACTAATACTATCCTCTAGACCATTACTCTGTTCCCCGACTCGTCCCAGCTATATTCTCATTTCTTAAAGAGAACAGTGAAAGAAAGGGTGAGCTCAACTAGCTTAGTAAGAAATATTATGACTAAGATAATGCAGAATAAATTATCCTTACCCTTCAACAATGTTAAACTGATAAAATACAATAGACAACAAGTTTAACTGCAGCGGAATAAGCAATCCATTAAAAGAGTCAAGTAGAAAATAAAATCTACTATCTTTTATGATTTAAAAGGTTTTTCATCATCATTATAGTTAGACTCAAACTTTAATAAATATTCCACATCATCGAATCACCCCTGCACTACGGCCAAGGATATTCTTTAGTATCACGACCACAATTATTCATGCACTACGGGCCAAGAATAGTTGTGTATTCATTAATGGTCATGATCATGATCATGTCAACAAATGTCCATCAATGCACTACGGCCACTGAGGATTTTTATCACATCATTTGTAACATTACGGTCATGATTACACCGAATAGTCTCTGGTCATAATCATACCAAGTCCATCTATGCACTACAGGCCCACGATGACTTTCATCACATCATTTGTAACATTACTACCATGATTACACCGAATAATCCTCGGTCATAATCATACCAAGTCCATCTATGCACTACAAAAGGGCCATATGACTTTCAACATAATATAAACATGAGGATGATGACAATGATATAAGAATTCAATAAAACAAGTTCAAGAATTATTTTATCCAGGAATTATTAACGTCCAAATTGTCAACATGATACTGTTTTGTAGAGTAAAATTCAAGAATGATCAGAAGAATATTTCCATGAAAAGATACTGGATGAAACGCAAATATCAAGGATATTATACTAATTTTATGAAGTATAGAAGTCAAAGTTTTGACCAACTGGGTATAATAAAGAATGGAATAACAAAAGAAATCACCATGCATGCGATAGACCGCACAGGCAGGTTATTCCAACAGAATAATAATAACGGAACTAGGTCAGGTGAAATTCACACCGGTAACGTGATGTTCCAACGAATAATAATATGCGAAATAATAAATGATGGAACCATGTCCGACGTATAGCACAGACAGGATATTCCGACAGAATAATAAAGACGGAATAATTAAAATGGAACCAGGTCTGGTGTAAAACACACAGACAAGATATTCTAACAGAATAATAATAAAGATTTTAACCAGTGCCGTGTAAAACACATGCATGTGATGTTCCAACATGTAATAATAGAAGAATGTCACCAATTATAGGGTAAACCACGTATACAGGTTATTCCAATAGGATAATAAGCAATGAAATAATAGAAGGATTTCACCAAGTATAGGGTATTCCGCGTATACAGGTTATTCCAACAGAACAATGAAGAAATGGAATAACAGAAGTTCTCTTTTTGAATACAAAAGAATAATATCCCTTACTGTAAAAGACACTGGATATCAAAGTAGTGAAATACCAGAATACTCTTCTTCTTTCTCTCTATAGATTTTCTCTTTATAGCTTCTCTCTATAATTTCTCTCTCTAGAGTTTCAGTGAATTCGTAAGAAAATAATGAAGGAATGAGCTTCTATTTATAGGAAAATAGAATGCATAGTAATTAATCCATGAACGGTCCAGATTGATTTACTTTAATCTGACGGTCCATATTTAAAGCAAAATCTTTTAAATAAAATATCATATATTCTATTTATATAAAAACATTTTACTATGCAAACACTATACAACACTATACAAAACACTATGCAAAACACAATGCAACACTATGCATAATAAAATATAATATATTCTATTTATAGAATAACTTTAATAAAGTATTCTGTTTTATATAAAAAGATGTTTCTGTTTTATTACGTTAGTAATACGAATAAAACAAAACGTCATTATCGCTATAATAATTCATATTATTAATCGACAATAATGTAATCAAACTGAGTGACTTCTCACATAAGCATCAATAATCAATACCGTGTGCTACTATGCAACCACATGTATTACTGTACTTTTACTACCGAGTAGTTCAACAGTATCAACGGTAAAACTTCCGCCGTTATTTCAATAAAATATTTTTGTCGTTTTCTCAATCCGACAATAATTCAGCCAGGGTCCACCAATGATTGAGTCAGTTTGCGAATATTCCCTCGCTAAACCTAATATTCCCGACCAATCGAATATAATATAACCACTTGCATACTTTGCAAAATTTATAAATACTACCCACAACTATAATATTATCTCAAATTCACACCATAATATTAAAAAATTATTTCGAAAAAATTTAAATCTTTATTGATAAAATCTGGGGTCTCACAATCTCCCCTCCTTATGGAATTTCACCCTCGAAATTAGGGTACGTGCCTGGTATGATAAGAGGTGAAGATACCTTGAATACCTTTATCGTTGAAAATATTAAATTCATCTTTGCAATCCGGCCAAAGATATTCATTAACAATTCATCTTTGCACTACAGGCCAAAGATATACAACTGTAAAACCAATAATGCTGAGACTCAGCTTAATTGTATCACGACCACGAATTATCCATGCACTACTAGCCAGGGATATTCGTGTTTTAATTATGGTCATGATTATACCGAATAATCCCCGGTCATAATCATACCAAGTCCATCAA